>CM061051.1:2610249-3233493 GCA_030762985.1 Adelphocoris suturalis | reverse complement strand
TATTCTCCATTCAATCAAGCTAATATTGGAAGGAATGATGAAGTGCGGATTTTAGTGAACCAATCGGATTTAATATCTGCCCCTTTCGATAGTTACCTGAGTTTAGAAGGCACATTAAATAACGGTGTGTCTACAACAAACAAACCTAAAGTTGTTTGCGGAGGTTTTTTGGCACTGTTTGATAGTATTTGCTTACGCATAAATACTACAGACATAGAATTCATACGCCATCCGTTTCTAAGCACGTTACTGAGATTGTATACAACTCTATCTCCGTCAGATATCCCCGCACTCGAAAATGCCGGTATTTCAGACCCGAACCAATCTAAGGATATTATGGATGTTGTTTTCGTAGGTAATAAATATAACATTTGCATACCTTTACGATTAATTATGGGATTTATGCAAGATGTTCAAACTGTGATAGTCAACTCGAGGTTAGAATTAATATTAACACGTTCTAGTACAGATCTCAATTGCTTAATCGGTGGATCTGATAATATTGACAGTGAATTAACTATTGATAAAATTTCGTGGTTAGTACCACAGATCAAACTCGCAGATGAGGTTAGGGCCAAGATGTATGAAATCATTTCTCGAGGACCTACTCTTAACCTTGCATGGAGAAGTTCAGAAATCCATGAATATCCTGTATTACCATCTGCAACCAACGTAATTTGGCCTATTAAAACGAGTTCGAAAATTCAACGTCCTCGGTATGTAATAGTGGCATTTTACACAAACAAGAAAAACGAGATCACCAAGGACTTATCAAAACCAAGTAAAATACCACTTACAGCCGTGAGATTATATTTGAACGAACAAACGTACCCATACCAAGACATAAATATGAATGTGAACGATGGAAAAATTTCGGAGTTGTACAACAATTACATCAGATTTCAGAATAGTTATTTTAATCGTCACAATCCAACACCTCTGCTCAACAGAACTACATTCTCTAAACATCCTATTATTGTGATTGATTGTAAAATACAGAAAGATCGCGTAACTGAAGGTGGAATTGATGTTCGTTTGGAAATAGAGTCATCGGGTTTAATGCCAGAGAAGACTAGCTGTGTAGCAGTGATTATTTATGACAAAATAATGACATATAATCCTTTAACGGGGGAAGTACAACGTTACTCCTAAATTTTTTTTTGTTTATTTCTTATGATTTCAGATGGATCCTTATAGCTATTATAATCCATCCGGGTATATAAACCCACCCAACCGATCAGATCCTTCATTCGTTCAGCCTCAACCATTCTACTATCAACATCAGCAGCCACAGCCCCAGCCCGCCTATCAACCACAACCCCAGGCATATCAGCCTCAGCCCCAACCCCAGACATATCAGCCACAGCCCCAAGCCTATCAGCCCCAGCCTCAACCATTCTACTATCAACATCAGCAGCCACAGCCCCAGCCCGCCTATCAACCACAACCCCAGGCATATCAGCCTCAGCCCCAACCCCAAGCCTATCAGCCCCAACCTCAACCATTCTACTATCAACAACAGCAGCCACAGCCCCAGCCCACCTATCAACCACAACCCCAGGCATATCAGCCTCAGCCCCAACCCCAAGCCTATCAGCCCCAGCCTCAACCATTCTACTATCAACAACAGCAGCCACAGCCCCAGCCCACCTATCAACCACAACCCCAGGCATATCAGCCTCAGCCCCAACCCAAGCCTATCAGCCCCAGCCTCAACCATTCTACTATCAACAACAGCAGCCACAGCCCCAGCCCACCTATCAACCGCAACCCCAGGCATATCAGCCTCAGCCCCAACCCCAAGCCTATCAGCCCCAGCCTCAACCATTCTACTATCAACAACAGCAGCCACAGCCCCAGCCCGCTTTTGATGATCAACCGCAGATGAGCTACCAACAACAACAACCAATTCCCTCGACCAACAAGCGCCCCCGTCCTCCTCGTCGTTCATTCAATTGCTCATCCACTAACACTAGTCGTAATATTTCATCTCGCCGCTTACGCACACCATCCCGTCAGCCGAATCTACCTCAGCAAAGGAGGAATGATCATGACGCGGATGGTTCATCATCATCTAACTACCCAATTCATCATATTCCCTCGATTCAGACGAAACCTCACCACCATCACCAGCACCATTAAATAGTCAATCTCAATCATGTCCTATGTCCATGTCTACAGATATCTCACCATCATCATTACCATTACCATTAACTAACCCTTCACCGCTTGCCGCTTGCACACCCTTAGTTCCTAAGTTTGATTGTGCGTATTGTAAGAAAACTTTTAAATTGAAAATTAACATAATTAGACATATGAAAATGTGTCATCAACGGCACACTTTGCTGAAATGTCGATTATGTAAATATCGGTTTACTAAGTTATCTGACAAATTACGTCATTATTGCGGTAAATCAAACGGAAATCTAACATGGTACTGTACTAGTTGTAAAGAATCAAAACCATTCCGAACTGCAGCCGGATTTATGTTGCATATCAGGAAAGGGGTATGCTCGCATATTGCAAATAGATCTAAACCATTTCGTTTGCATGCGGTACCGAATTCGGATGGAGTTGTTGTGTCGACTAGCATCAATAATACCGTATGCGATATGTTTATAAAAAATATGAAGAATATTATCGAACCTACCGCATTTATTTTAGAATGTGCGGAAACGTTCGATAATATTATTAATGAAATGTTGAAAAAATATAAATCATTCAAAATAAATTTAGCTCTCGAATGTCAATATTCCAAAACTAATTTATCGTCAGATGGGATTTTATTAGAACAAACGGAAGATAGAAAGTTTTCATCTACAACACACATTGTCGTCGAAACTACTAGTAAAGCTAACTTGTTACATGACACTATGGTAGAAATATTGGATATAATGAGTGAGTATGAATCGCATGGATCAGGCTGGAGTCTAAAAATATTAGATGGATTATTAATTCATTTTAGTAAATATGTACCATTCAGAGGTGCTAGTTTCATTAAACTTCCTTTTTCAATAGCTAAAAAAAATTGCGTCCGTAATTTTACAAATACTGATCATAACTGCTTTTGGTATGCTATATTAAGTGGATGGTTTGGGGATCGTTGTAAAAGGGAAGCGAATTGTGTAGAAGTTTGTGATCGAAAGAAAAAACAGAAAACATGGACACTCAAAAGCAGTTATGATCTTATTAATCATCCATTCAATTTCTCCGGCATAAAATATCCAACATCTCTGGATGAAATTTCAATATTTGAAAAAAATAATCATGTCAGTGTCAATGTGTATGGTTTGGAAAACAATAGACAAGCTAGACTATACCCACTTAAAATATCTGAACAGTGTGACGAAGCTGTTATGCATTTTGATTTATTGTATTTATCCAAAAAAAAGAAAAACATACATGACGATAATCCAATAACTCATTACTGTTTGATAACAAATTTCACAAAGTTGGCTTTTAATCGAAATCCAGCAAGTTTATTGGTGTGTAAAAGATGTTTCACATCTTTCCGCACTGATACCTCTGCAGGAATACATAACCAATATAATATGATGGATGATAATACATTGAATGAAGGAACTTCATCTGTTGATGTTAACAAATCTGCAAGTGAACGAATGAAATGTCATCTCGAATGGTGTAAGAAACATTATCCTACACGAGTAGTAATGCCACAGCCGGCCAAATCTGTAATCAAATTTGATCAACCTGAAAGGGAACAATATGTCCCTTTTGTGGTGATAGCAGATTTGGAGACTATGATAGTACCACTCGATACTAGTACTACATCTTCTAGACCATCTCCTTCGGTAGACTTGGATAATAATATTGATATGCAGAGACCATGGATAAAGCGTCTAGCAAAGCATGAAGTTTACGCGGCTGGATGTCTTACCGTGTCTATGTATGACAATATTGTTATTGACAAAGACGTAAATGTTTTTGTTGGTGATAACATAATCGATCAATTTATGGCATATTTGAAACAGATAGTTGATCGTGTTGATGAACTTTACGATAATCCAAAACCTATGATAGCTCTCACATCTCAACAACTTTTAGAAGCAAATAGCTCTCAAATTTGTGTGATTTGTGAGAATATTATTAGTGATATTAAGGTCCATCATCACGATCACCTTTCCGGTATGTTCTTAGGTGTTGCTTGTCAATCATGCAATTTGAAGGTTACTCATCCGAAGTTTGTTCCTGTCTTCTTCCACAATTTAGCAAAATATGATTCTCATCCGCTTGTACTTGGTTTAGCAGCCAACGATGACCTTGGAGAAATCCGAGTGATTCCAAGCTCAACTGAATCATACATAGCGTTTGAGAAACGTTTCACAGGAACAAAACGTTGGTGTCGATTTATTGATAGTTACAGATTTTTGCCAGCATCACTTGCTACGTTAGTGAGCAAATTAACAGACTTCCCTTATTTGAGCAAGTACGTGTCTGATCCATCACAACGTCAACTGCTTGTTCAGAAAGGATATTTTCCGTACAGTTACGTTAGTAATGTTGATGTCCTGGCGGATAACTGTCTTCCACCAAAATCAAAATTTTATGATGATTTAAATGAATGTGATATCTCGGATGAACAATATAACCACGCACAGCAGATATGGAGATATGGGTCCAAGCTGGGCTAGAAAGTTCATAACTCCACGCAGACGAGTGACTTCACCTGGCAATTTTTCATGCCAGTTGGAATTGTCTTATTGTTGCATACAGGAGATCTGATTCTCAATGCGCTCATTGTATGTAGTCTCTTTACCGTTGATACCCTCAAGACCTGGCACTCACGCAAAAATTAGGTTTTGCCCTAAATCGTGGCTGGTTGAAGCGATATTTAGAGACTTTGTATTAGGGGATCATCAAAATGTGGGTGCCATATGATAATGGTACTTCGGGAGTCGCTACAGATCACATAATAATAAAGGCGATGCCTGACTGTTATATCATCGTTATATGGTTGATTTATCGCAGAAGAGCTATCTAACTCTATAACGGTAACATTTGTGTAATTTTCAGCATTTTTCTCGATTCTATTCAGAGACACGTCTGAGCCAAAATACAGTCATAATCCTTTGACTGCTGTGTGATTATTCAGAATCCAAACGTTTCAGATCTAGATTCCGATGGGTACGAACGTAGCTGTACTGAGGAGAAACTCATCTTCTTATTTAGAACATTAGAGTAATGGGTGTCATCGTTTCGAGATGCAAGCTTGCTTATCTGAGAGCACCATCGTAGATTATCATCAAATCTTATTCCAAAATCGATATTTTCGTCCATTAACAAGCTCGATCTCGGAGCAATTACCCTCTTCCAACTATTAGCAAATTACTGTTTCTTGATTTTCTACTGGGGACTTTCTCGAGGCTGACCTTGAGTTTGACGTTATTGCGAGTTGCTCCACTGATAAAAGTACAACAAATTCCTTATAAACAGGCTTTAATAAAAAGTCCCAGTCATGCAGCATGATCATATGACTCGACTTTGACGGAAAAGAAATTGTTAACTACCATTTTTATTGGAAAAACAGAGTTCTAATTAATTGTCTGCGATTCAAAAAAAGATTTTGAATTTTCAACTTTTTGGAGTTTTTATCGATTTTTTAGCACATTTTAATGAAATTTAAGTACATTTTTCGGCATAACTTTGCACATAAATTTTTTAATGTTCTATTTTATAGTAAATAAACTTTGTTTGAGCAATATTCTGCTAAAAAAATATAAATTTAACGATTTTTGTCGATTTTTTGCTATTTTTAGAGATTTTTTCAGCACTTTTCTTGAAATTTGACTGATTTATTGTGCATACATATGAAAAAGTGCTAAACTCTGCGATTTGTTTCAGAATGATTTCATGATGAATGATTTCAATGAAGTAAATTTTCGAAAATATTGATTTTACATGGTAGCACACCAAAACTGGTGGAACAAAGATCACCTATATATCACCTATAGATCCATCTATAGGTATCGCCTATAGATGCGATGGTCTTTTACTGTTGAGTGGGACATGTAGAATGATTGGAAACGGTAGATCACTAAGGGTGATTTGAAATGTGTAGGGGATGTTGCTCGCTTCGCTCGCTCGGGGTGGGTTTTCTTCCTCGCCCCATGGTTTGGGTCGTGGCTTACAATTCATTTCCATTGACGATCCCAAGGGTATAGGAAAAAAACTTATAAAAGGGGCAAAACGAAAATAATAGATTGCTGTGTAATAATTTTTTATGTGGGACCGAAAAGATTATTAAATTTAATAGGTGTAGATTTATCTGCGAAGAAGGGCTGCTAGCTGCTACCCAATATAAAGAGTATCTGGAACCAGGAAAGGTTAAGTTTTAAGAACGTTTCAATTCTTCAACTAATTCTATACATCCATGTTACTATATGTGAGGAAACTATACTGCCCACCCAACTTGGCAGATTTTTTTTTTCCCCCAGTAGGAAATGACTATCAAACGCGGCAACTTATGTGGAACCACGAAAAGTTTTGTTTTAAGAACATTTCAGTACACGAACAGAACTGTCAGGATGTTAAATGTTTGGTTGTTGTTTGTTTTCCCCGTCTAGTTTTGTGTTGGAAGTGTCTTTCAAACGGGAGACCTACGGCGATCATGAGGTTCGAATACAAAGTTCTGAGTACCTACGTTTCGTAAGAATAGGAAAAGCGGTCCCTCGAAAACCAACGTTTTCGTTTACATTTTCGTTTACCACAATCGGAAAACACAATCTCATGCCTCAAAACTTGAATGAGACCAAATCGGAAGTTCAACAAATATTTCAAGACCAACCCGAGCAAAAACCGTCGAAATTTACTGGGTCTAAAGTGGGAAAAACCATAGCGGGGAATGCATTTTTTCATAATTTCCCGCTTATTCTCGCTGATTTTTCCGGGAAGACAGCATCTATTTCGACGGCACCATCGTGTTCTACGGGGTCAGAAACGTAACTTTGTCGCTGACATACGAAGTGGTCTCAATCAAAATTTTAATTTGGCAGCGGATAGAAGATCGAGCACTCGGGAAAAAATCGCGTATTAAAAGGGGCTACCATCTCTCTTCCGCCATCCAGGTCATGGTTCGGGTGGAAGTAGAAAATTTTCCCCTTTCGGAGAAATCTAAGAAGATCGCCCCACTCATAGACTTCGCTCACTCAGCCGTTTGGCCGTGCGCAGATATGACAGACAGACGGAGTTTCATTCTTGTAATATAATTAAGATAGAGATGTTTAAATCATTTACCTACCGGTGATTACGTGGGAATTAAGTTGGGAAAAGAAGATAGAAACCGTTTCAATTCATTGTATTCATTCGCCACATTGCAAAAATTATGGTAGCCATTATAAAGAATGTCTACAATACCATAGTCAATATGTATGAAAGTTTGGAAACTAAAGAATTTATTACCTATGTAATCATTTAAAATTAATGCGTATAGGTAGAAAATGTACCAAAAGGTATGGTTCTTCGTCACCAGCACTATTACACTAGTCGTTACGACTTCGGCTGTCATAATACACAGATTTTCTTTCATGAGTACCTGCCCAACTATTATTATACTTTTTCGCGCGGTTACAAGTCATTAGTCGGATGGTGGAAGCCGCCATTCGTTTGTTTCACACTATCAAACTCGCACGTCTATTTAGCGTGTCACTCCAGTTCATTAACTTCTCGTTTTGAAGTGTGTTACGAGAATCTTAAAAACAAATGATCCAGTAAAAACCGCGTACGAACAAACAACGTAGTCTTTAAGTAGCTTCAAAGTTACAAATTCGTTTCAGTATTTCTTGCCGCAATGCAAATTTTACGAGTATAATTGAAGAAGACGAATCTTGAATTTAAAAGAACGGAAAAATGAAGTCGTAGACCGATAATAATGAAAAGTAGCGTAGCTAATTAAGAGACTGCTGTACCTACGAACGAAATTCGAGTTGAATTTTTTTCCTGACTTTCGGTTGGGGATTTCCTTAGAACGCTTTATGTATTCATCAACTTTAGCATTCTCGTAACGGCAAGTGTTTTAACAAATCTTTTCTTGTGTCCATTGGTACAACACCCCTCATCTCCCTAACAAAAATGGGATGTTGTACCTAAGGACAACTATTAGATCTCCTGAAGGTGGAGAAAACTTACTTGAAATCAACGTAAAACGAAACTTTACAAGTCAAAACTTTTTTAAAGAATTAAATTTTCAGTAATTACATGGTTTTATGGTAACTTTTAATTCAGTTCAATTCAATTTTAATTTCATTGTATAACCCGTATATTACACGGAGTGGAGTTCCTGAAATGCATTAAAAAAATAGCACATGATATATTGCTCTCATTTCTGCCACAACAATGGTAGACTTGAATGTATGCATTACATCACAAACAATAATGCCTACACTCCAGATTCGAATTTCAATTATAATCCCGATTCATTGCCAAGGTCGTCAAAGCAGAAATGAGCGGATGCTCGTTCTATCTCTTGTGGATTTCGTTTTTCATATTTTTCTTGCCCTGTTTTCTAGAAATTTTGCGAGAGGGGACGGAGGGGAAATACTCAGGTCAGTCTCCACTTCTGACCCAGTAGATGCAGAATCCTCCAACGTAGGTACTCCGTTCATGGTGGGTGAGAAGTTTTTTCTATCAACCTATAATTATTCGTCTTCAATCAGGACGGCATGCGACCCATCTTTTTTTGCTTGGAACAACTTGGGCAAGAGATGCTTCCTAGATTCCCGGGTTCGTCTGTCGTAAAACTAGGATGTATTAAGTTGGGATCCTTGAACTTGTAAAATGTGCCAAGTTTGCTTAAATTTAATGAGATGTTAACTTCGGTTAAGCGAGATAAAGAATGAATTTTATTAACTTCCTTGTAAACAAACAAATGCCAGTATGGCAACAATAATTCAGGGTCATAAAATGATAATTGAAGCAAAAGCTTATACGACATCCTCCCCTTCCTCGTTTGAACTTAGAACAATCAAGTGTAAACGATCCCTGCGGAGAAGTTTACCATTGTACAATTGAATGAGATATGATTGAGGAAAATCTAGTTTTTTTCACTATGCCTTTGCATTTCATAGCTCGCACCCACACGGTAGTGCCTGATGTCAACTCTGAGGGTTCATTCCTTGCTCCGTGTTTTTTTATCGTATCTAAACTTCATCCCTTCACGGATCATCTGCTCCTTGTCTTGCAGTATTTGGTGATCTGGCGTTTTCGGAATAAGAGTGGTGATTGAAATGGGCACCATTGTTCTTAATTTTCTTCCCATCAGAAGTACACCAGAACATTTAGTGTTCTGGCGTACTTTAGCCTCAAACAATTCAACCAACCTCCTTTTTTGGACAAAAATTAAGAAACGTTTCGTTATTTGGACAGTTCAAATTATAACAAGACTTTACAAAAAAACCAATTTACGGACAGAGAGGTATTTTTTTGTAAAGTATTGTTAAAAACGAAGATGTTCTACAAATTGTGTAGTCTCTAGTTATTTATCAAATCAAAATAATGGCTATGATTGGGATTCTTAAGAAGGTTTGCAAATACAGTTTAGTTTTAGTTCCTATTCCTGGTGCGTACACATTGCTTTTCTTCAGGACCAGAACGACGGCCTAAGGTACTTCTGCTGTTACTGCTGTTTGATAGCCGTTAATAAGCACAAAATCGACTTAATGATAATCGTGAATTATGCCGGGTTGTAAAACCCAGCATCTTACGATCTGGCGGATCAAGGTTGGATCGTGACTGCCCGAGAAGGTTGCTCTGTGATGAATTGATGATTGAAGAAAGCTGTAGTGTTAAATATGATGGGACACGCAGCATCCGAGAACCGTTAATAAGGTAATAGGTAAGAGTGTTTTATAAGAGGTGTTCTATTAGTGAGTTTTAGTGGCAATAAGGAAAATATATTGGTGATTAATACATGCTCTACAGGGACGTCCCTATGAAAGGATTGTATATAATTTTGGAGAGATTAAAATTAGAGGAAAAACGGTATCACGATTTCTCGATTCACGATTTTTCTCCCATTTAACCCCTCCACCGACAGTAAATTTGAAACTTCCAAGGTTGGATAACTGGACTAAAATCTGGATCGAACAAACAATAAAAACAGTCTCGGAAATCAGATAATATTATAAAAATATCACGATTTATCGTTATTACCCCCTCATTCACCACCTTCCATCGTGAACTTTGAAACTCCTGACACATTTTCCAAAACTTGACCAAATTCATAGTTTAACGAAAAACGAATCACGAAAATCGGACGAGAATAGTTAAAACCACTATGTATCAGTATTACCCCCTCCATTCACCCATCTCTTGATGAATTTTGAAAATCCTGACATACTTCCCAAAACTATATCGAATTCATAATGAAAAAAATAAAGATAAAAAAAATAATAATATAAAACATAAATAAATTTAATAAATAAAAATAAAATTATAATGACGAAAATCGGTAGAGATTTGTAGATTAGGCAGCACTTGAAAAAATCTGACATTATCTCCTCCACCTTCCGCCTCGACAGCAAATCCGAAATTTCCGAAGTTCGTTGCACAAGTAGACTAAAACTGGAATCGAACAAAATAAGAATCTCGAAAATTGGATGAGAATTGTAGCCTGGGTGGCGTCGACAAAGTTTGTCAAAAAAAAAACCACGTTTTTCCGGCTTTACCCCCTCCATTTCCTCTCTTCCATCTTAAAATTCGAAATTTCCGAGGTTTGTTGCACAACTAGACTAAAGTTGGGATCGAACAAAGAAATAATTTCGAAAATCAGTCGAAAATATTGTGCCCTGTGCAGCGTCGACAAAATTTGTCACACGCACACACACATATACACCAAAGTTTTTTTCACGATTCGGACTTAGAATGGCCTGAAACGGATTCGTATGCGGTTATTTTTTTCTCATGCTTGGGTTGTCCCCTACCCCCCTGGATCAATTCCAATAGGTCATCCCTCTATTGACGAACCCTAGCTTCAGAGGGATGTCCTAAAAACGTATCGTCTACAACTTAAATCCCCTAATTCGTAGCATAAGTATGATTCCGTCTGATGTATCTCTCCTTGACCTAGAAGTACCGTCGACTTTCTATCATTCGTCTCTTTTCTGCTGTTGTCATTGGAAGAACTAAATCGTAAGATTGGAAATGACAATAATAATGGTAATGGCATAATATGGTATATTGACATATTCATCGCAGCTACTCTAATATTGGTTGCTCCCTGAGAACCGTGCGAACCCTTGTTTCCTTTGAAGTCTTAATTGTTTGCGGCTACTCCGCTTTTTTAAATTTTAATAATCTTCATTGTTACAACTGTGTACACATCTAGTAACTTCACTTTGGTGACGGTATATTTAGCGCTTTGCGCTCCATAGATCACTACCTACTACCACTCATCACATCACTTCAGTGGGCTGCGACTAGGTCCAGAGGTTTGGTCCTTTTCAGTCTCCGCGAGTCTCGGCTGTTGTCCAGGAGGTTCAGTCTTCGACGTTTATGTGTTTGTGTAGACGGATTTCGTGATCCGTAGCTCGATTTTAAATGACTTCTCTTACCATCTTGACTTTAAGGTCACGATGGAGATCATCAGTTCTGAGGGAGCATTAACTTACAATCGTTCTGTAGTTTCTAGTTCTGGGTTTGATCACTTGTTCGCACAGTAACATTTTATGATATATGGACAACTGGGATTGTCTTCCAATGAGTCAGTAGATCTTCCTGAATTTGAGATTTATTTCCTTCGCTTTTTTCTTTATATGCTCCTTCCACCGATGCTTGGCATCCAGACTCATGCCGAGGTACTTGGCCGTATCTGCATATGGGATGATCTGGGAGTTTATTACTACGGGTATTGGGGTAATCTTCCTGTAAGTAGGTGAAGTTTACGTGCGTTAACTTTGTTTCCTTGAGTTTTATTTTCCATTTGTTGGTCCACTGATGGATGCTGTTCACTGCTTCTTGTAGCTCACTTGTGGATTCCTCAGTTGAAGAACCAACAGCCAGGATTGCCTTGTCATCTGCAAACGTTGCTGTGACAGCTTCTGAAGGTTTCCCGCTATTTGTGAGGCGAAATATTTTCCTAATGTTTAATTCTAAAAACATTAGCGATGATGATGGAGGGGGGGTCATTACAACGACCTGAATCTTCCGAAAAACGAAAACATATTCAGGTAAAGAAAATTTTCCGTTGGTTACATAACTAATAACTTTTCTATCCTTCATCAAAACACTTCACGCTCTACGCCCACACTCTCACTTCACTCTCTTCTCTTCTTAGCACTTTTGCACGTCTCCAATAAATGAAACTCCATCGTATTACAAAATTTGAGTAGTGAAAACACACACATACACTCACAAAAGTATACAAATCAAATAGTTAATCTCGCCACCAGAAAAACGATCGCTAACGGGGGAGCTTTAGAGTCTAGGAACTTAGCCAAATGAAATCGAAAAGAAGAACAACACTCAACAACCTTTTTAGTTTTCGCTTGTCTCATGAGGTTTCAATAAGTGAAGTTATAGAACCGTACCGTTGGCTGTCAGAGCATAATAGCTGAACGTAGTGCAGGTCTGAGGTGCGGGACGCATCGATATATATATACGTCGCAGCGTGTCCTTGGTGCGCTACGTTTCCGGCCAAGGAATACGGATACTTGTGCGGATGGGTCGTCGGTTTCGTGCCACTAAAACTCTTGTTTGTAACTAACTCGGCGTTCGTAACTAACAGCAATGCGAGTGAAACTAAATGAAAACGCTGCAAATCATTAAGTACACAAAGGGTTATTATTTATGTATCGATAGCCCTTCTACGAAGATCACCGGTTCATTGAAAATTACCTATCAAACTGATTGTGAGTCTAATTTGCATTATCGAAATATAACTGACGATGTCCCCTACCAGAAGAAAATAAATGAATAGCTACAAATTTAATAAATATAAAAAAAAGAATATAAAATATATTAAAACAAAATGTATGTACTGCCGAAGCAGTAACAAATTAGTTAACTCCGCGGGGATTCGAACCCCAGCCGCCCGAGCGCAAGTTTGAAGCTTTACCACTGCAAAAGGAATGTATGTTGAAGGATAAGTTTCCTTTTCAGATATATAGCCTGGACTCAATATATATCATCCCTTAATGGGAAACGAACGGATGAACGTACCTCGAACGTTTTGAACCTCTTATCTTCGTCTTCGCTGGAGGAGGTCATCTGAAGCCCATTGAATCACGGCCCCAGGCTTTCTCCTTTTTTTTATTGTTATAAAACAACAAAAAATACAATTATTACAGAATTTTTCTAGAGATCGAATTTTTAATATCTCAACCCTTGAACACTACCCTCTAGGGTTGAGAAAAATTGATGCCCTTGATACTGGTACATCATTGGCCGATGCATGATTTTCGAGCCAAATTTCATAAATTTCGGTCCTGCAGTTATGGAGAAAAGCTGCGGAGGGCGGATGGACTGATTTTTAATTCGATTTTTGGAATCTTCGTATCTTGTAATGTAAACCAACTAATTTTTCATTATAGAAAATGATGAACCAAAACTAAAGAAATGAAAATAAAACGAAGAAGATTCCATTTCCCCATTCCGTGCCCATTTATAATGAATTGTATCAGGTAACTGATGAGAAACCTCGTACCACTCTCGTATTTTATCTGAGCGCCGTACTTTATGGCATGTAGTTTGGCCAACACAACTGACTAGTTGTGCGGGTTGTACATCACCACTGTGACACGGCGCTAATAATAAATAATTTCGCCTAAATAACTAAAACGCTTCACTATAATTCCCATTACTTAATTAAAACATTAAGTTTTAGTTATATATATATATATATATATATATATATATATATATATATATATATATATATATATATATATATATATATATATATGTATATATGTATATGTCCATATAACGACATCAGCGAACTCGGACATTTTGATATTTTATGTTGTGATTGTCTTTGTCGATCGTGATAAACAATTTTTATTTTGTTGATCTCCCCAAAATTTCATGTATTAAGTTTCAAGATACGCCGATTAAAATGCTGCAAACTATTACTCAAGGGTTGATTATTTCTAATTTCCCTAATGCATAAATCACTGGTCTATGTACAAATTAATGCAACACACTTGTGGGGATTTTATTATGTATTACGATAAAACCGAAATAGATCAAGCCGGATCACGTACAACAAAAACTCGTGCATTCAAATATTTTTAAAAATGTCTGCCAAGTTGGGTGTAGCACATAGCTTCCTCGTTTACCTATCATGAATGTGTGGATGATTGAAACGTTTTAAATGATCTTGAAAAATTCCATAGCGTAAAAGAGTAAATCAATAAGTAGTTTGAAATGTCATAATTGATCAATTAAGAAACGAAAAAATGATACTTAATGTAGTTAATTTTGTGCAAGCGCAGAATGAACTGATGAGTTGAAAACAATGAAAGAGGTGTGGGACCATCTAAAACCTAAACCTCGCATTCGCTGACAATTTGATCAAAATCGGATGAAGACTGTGTAAATTAAGGTCATTACAAGTATTTCCCATTGGCGCATGCGCAGTAGCTATTAATGGTACAATCGTGTTGAAATTGATATGAGGAATTCAAGTCATCTTCTTCCAACTATCAACCAAATTTAAGCGAACCCGAACGACTAGAGTGTGCAAAAATAGAGCATAATGGAATTTACGTTTGCGCATGCGCAGAATGAAGTATTATTTTGGCAACTATGAAATAGGTACGGGACCACCTACAACCTAAACCGCGCTTTCGCTGATAATTTCATCGAAATTGGATGAAAACAGTGGAAATTGAAGTCGTTACAAGGATTTCTCATAGGTGCATGCGCAGTTACTACTAATGATACACTCATGCTGAAATTGATATGGTCGGTGATATCGTCATCCTCCAACTATCATCTAAATTTGAGCGAGATCCGACGACTAGGGCGTGAGAAAATGATGCTTGGTAGAATTCACGTTTGCGCATGCGCAGAGTGAGGCATTGAGTCAAGAACAATGAAACAGATAAGGGACCGTCTACCCCCTAGCCCGCGCATCATGGGGAAAGGATGAGTGGCGTTGGTGACTTTTTTAGTTCATTAAATTGGTCAAATTTCTAAAAGTCCAGTCATGCAGCATGACCCCATGAGCGAATTTTTGAAGAAATCTTCGACTATTTCGATTTTTGACTGATTTTTCAACTTTGAAATTTTTGAAAACTTGATACATATTCTTATAGGAAATTTTACGCTGATTCCGAAAATACCACATGTTAGTATGCTGAAAAAATTATTTCGCACAACAAATCGCAAAAAACAGGCTATTTTGACATTTTTGACTACATTTTTGAAAATTTCAACCCGAAGATGTAATCCGATCATGCTGGCCAACGAACTTGAACTTTCGTTTTGTGTCCTTAACATTTTAAAATTTGTTTGAAGTTTCTAGCACAATTCTACGGACAGTTATCGTCTGGAATGACACATACATACATATATACATATATATATATATATATATATATATATATATATTTTTTTTTTTTTTTTTAAGAAACCTCCCCTCAAAGACGGAGGGGGCACGCCATTAAATTGAAAAATAAACAAATAAAATAAAAAAGTGGGGAGGACGCCCAGGTTTACCCGACGCCGGCTCTAGGGATAAGGGAAGTTGCAGGACGAGGAGGAAGAATGGGATGAAAGGAAGGGCCCCTATAAAATGACCACCAGTTCAAGTAAGAGCCCCTCAGGCCGCGGGTGGTGATACCACGAAGTACTCCAGCCGAGATGCCCAACTCGAGTAACTCCGTGG
The DNA here is from genome assembly GCA_030762985.1 of Adelphocoris suturalis. Taxonomy (NCBI): domain Eukaryota; kingdom Metazoa; phylum Arthropoda; class Insecta; order Hemiptera; family Miridae; genus Adelphocoris; species Adelphocoris suturalis. Next base: position 3,217,649 of record CM061051.1, on the reverse strand, counting down.
CGCTTTTCCCGCACCACGACCCGCGCCATGACACGGTCGCGGCCATGACCTTGATGTTATTAGGTGCCACTCCTTTTAGCTCAGATATCGCTTGGCGCAGATCATTTCTATCATATTTACTTTTCTTAGCCCGCCAGGTCTGCTCCATGTCCACGCTGCCACTGACAACCTGGACATCCAGGATTATGGCAGACCCATCGGGCTTGATCGCGACGATATCTGGCTTCTTGCCCCGGTCACTCGGCATGTGGTATAGTCTCTCCCTCTCGACATCCCAACCGCTAGATGACAAAGCACCTGCTATCTGCTTGGCAACCGCACCGTGACGTAAAATGCGGCCACCGTGAGTATGAGGACACTGCTGCACCACATGATATAGATTCTCATTTTTACCCCGACAGGCACGGCAAAGGGTGTCAACTGTCCCGCGACTACTCCTCGAACACCTCACCGAGGTGGCTAACGTAGCCACCCGGACGGCGTGAAAATGGCGATAGTCGCGGGCCCCAATGCCCTCTGAAGCCCATTCCACATATATACATTTTTTTTTTTTTTTTTTTTTTTTTTTTTTTTTTTTTTTTTTTTTTTTTTTTTTTTTTTTTTTTTTTTTTTTTACAAAACTCCCCTCAAAGGCGGAGGGGGCACACCATTAAATTGAAAAATAAACAAATAAAATAAAAAAGTGGGGAGGACGCCCAGGTTTACCCGACGCCGGCTCTAGGGATAAGGGAAGTTGCAGGACGAGGAGGAAGAATGGGATGAAAGGAAGTGCCCCTATAGAATGACCACCAGTTCAAGTAAGAACCCCTCAGGACGCGGGTGGTGATACCACGGAGTACTCCCGCAGAGATGCCCAACTCGAGTAACTCCGTGGCGCTTTTCCCGCACCACACCCCACGCCATGACAAGGTCGCAGCCATGACCTTGATGTTATTAGGTGCCACTCCTTTTAGCTCAGATATCGCCTGTCGCAGATCATTTCTATCATATTTACTTTTCTTAGCCCGCCAGGTCTGCTCCATGTCCACGCTGCCACTGACAACCTGGACATCCAGGATAATGGCAGACCCATCGGGCTTGACAGCAACGATATCCGGCTTCTTGCCCCGGTCACTCGGCATGTGATATAGTCTCTCTCTCTCAACAGCCCAACCGCTGGATGACAGAGCGCCTGCTATCTGCTTGGCAACCGCATCATGACGGAGAATGCGGCCACCGTGAGTACGAGGACACTGCTGCACTACATGATACAGGTTCTCATTTTTACCCCGACAGGCACGGCAAAGGGTATCCACTGTCCCGCGACTACTCCTCGAACACCTCACCGAGGTGGCCAATGTGGCAACACGGACGGCATGAAAATGGCGGTAGTCGCGGGCCCCAATGCCCTCTGAAGCCCATTCCACCCACTGGGAAGAAATGGGGGATTCAGAGCACTGTCGGAGTTCTTTACCATCTACTGACTCATGCAGTGCAGCAGCGAACTCAGCAGATGAGCTGGGTTTGGGAGCAGTTGGTGTTGCTCGGTCGCACCACAACAACTGCTGCTTGACAAAGTCAAGGTCAGCAGCAGTGCGAGCGACCTCCCAGCTCGAGCCCCTAAGGGCGAGCAGGCGCTGGCGGCGTAAAGATGGTATACTAGCTGAGAGAGAGACAATACCGAGCCCACCGGCCTTGACCGGTGCATGGATATAGGCACTTGGGACACCAGGTGGAAAGCCTAGCCAAGAGCGCACAGCAGAGCGAACTTCACGATCTAACTCTAGCAGCCTCCCCGCAGTAAGCCTACCAAAGACTAGCCCATAGGTCAGCTTTGGCAGTAAGTACGTGCGAAGGAGGCGCAGCTTCTGCTGTGGCTTCAATGGAGCCTTGGTGATACGAGCTAGTGCCCCACCAAGGTCCACACGGCTTGCGGCAATGGTGGCCACACCCATGAAGTCAACTCCAAGGTACCGCCAAACCTCCAGCAAGGATCGGGTGGGGATGGGTGACTGTCCTATGACAAAACACACCTCATCCACCACCTTCACCTGATGCTGGCGACCCGACGGGACCAAGGAGACTGACCCACACTTATCTGGGTTAACCACCAAACCACACCTGGCTAGCTGCTCAGCAAAGGCATTGAGGGCGACCTGCAAGCCCTCACGGGTTTCGGCGAGTAGAATTACATCATCGGCAAAAGCCAGTGCACCTACTCGCACCCCAGGGGCGAGATCAAACCCTATTTCAGCTGGCAGCTTACCCAAGGCCGTGTCCACGACCAGGTTAAAGAGGAGTGGCGACAGAGGATCCCCCTGGCGTACCCCGCGCCCAATGACAACATCCCCTGACATCTCACCTCATGCCTCGAGGACCGTCACGCCTTCGTGGTACAGGCGAGCAACGTACTCAATTAAACGAGTAGGTGCCCCGACACCACGAAGACAATCGGTCAGGGCAAAATGGCTAACGGTGTCAAAGGCCTTAGCGACGTCCAGAGCGGCAAGATGGAGTTGCCGTTTCTTAATACGGGCCAGCGAAATGACAGTCTGGAGAACTGTAAGGTTCTCCGCTGTGCCATCCGCTGGCCGGAATGCTCTCTGGACGTCACCTATGACACGAGCAGCTTGGAGGCGAGATGCCAAAATCTTTTGGAAGTGGCGGAAGACTACAGACGATATAGATATCGGGCGGTAGCCTCCAGGCCCACTTAACCCTTTTTTTGGGATGAAAATTGTCCGGGCGCGGGCCAACGCTTTCGGGGGTCTTCCCGATAGAAGCAGCAGGTTGAGGATGAGCAGCTTGACTGTTTTTGGTGCTTTGTTCCACCGTCGGGCAGAAACACCATCAGGTCCAGCAGAGGTGGAGTTTTTGACACGGCACTTATGTGCCTCGTCATGAAGCACCGGTGTGCACATGATGCTGCGCAAGGAATCCCTGGTGGAAGCTGGGGGTACCACAGGCTCACCAGGGTTGTGGCTGGGAGCACTCAAGAGTGGCTCCCAATAGTCCACAAACTCCTGGAGAGGGGGCAGAACTTGCTCATCCCCAGCTCCCTCCAGCACCTCCGCAGCCACACGAGCCGGATGCTTCCTCCACAACTTCTGGACCCGCTGGTATTCCCGCCTTCTTGCTTGTTTTGCTGCTCTGCGACCTCCACGAGACACCGAAGTAGGAGAAACCACTCCCTGATGCCTCGCCACGGTCGCTTCCTCAACCCGTGGGAATATCCTCCGTAAATAGGCTGCAACCTCGTCCTCCAAGCCTTCAGGCCTCTCAACAGCCCGCCTCGCCAGGTCCTGCAGGTAGGCACTCTCATAACCATCACTACAGCCTACCTGCTCCCCGAGCCTCAATACTTCAGTCTTCAAGTCTTCAAGAAGACCGGAGGTCCCGGGGGAGGATTGCTGAACGGCAGGCTGTTCCCCCACGCCTGTTGGAGATGCGGGAGAGGCCCCACAGCTATTTGCCAGGATCGCATCCTGGACAAGCTGCTTATAGTGGGGCCTCAGGCGAAGAGATTGGATGGCAGAAAGCGTGCGCATACATACATACATACATACATACATACATAAATAATGCGTTAAACTTCAGAATATGATTCAGAGTAGCCTGAAACGGATTTCTGCATAAAATTTTTTCAAAAAATGACATTCTACAAATTTTGAGGCGAGAGCAATAGCTTAATTATCTTCAAAAATTCGCTAAAATGGCCTAAAACGGCTAAAATCCGTTAAATTTATATTTTTTAGCAAACTTTAAGTCACAAAAAGTTAAGCAACAACAAACTGGGCCACTATAAAATTTATGCAAACAAATGTACTTAAATTTCATCAATATTTGCTGAAAAATCTATTAAAAAACTGAAAAATTATTAAAAATCCAATATATACTTTGAATAGTAGACTATTATTTACTACGAGTTTATTTGCCCTATTTTCGGTGGTTAACAAATTTTTGACCTCAGAGGGCTTACATTGCAAAACAATGTAACATCGGAATTGCGCCATCGTTTAGGAAACCTCTAATTAGGCACTGTGACAACTTAACATATTTCAATTGACCTGAAAATGCCGGTCTTATTAAATGACAGTAATCGATCTGATATATTTTTAGACTAATGGAACTCGTTGGTGTAAAATATTTCTACGCAATATAGAAAGTATTAATTAAATATTATGAGCAGTCGATACTTGGACTCATCACTTGCATAGTGCTCTACGTTACATCACAAATTTTGTTTTGAAAGATGGCTTCAGTGAAGATTTTCTTCTGGATTTCCAGAATTTTGGGTGTTTTACCTTGGAACGACAGGGGACTTTCAAAATTTTGGTTATCTTACTCTTTGATTGTGCACGGTTTCATTTTCTTACAGGTGGCCAAACTTTCGATTGCGCGCGGGTACACCGGAGTTAGATTCAATACCGCTGAAGGATTATATTTTGGAATGATCTTGCTTGTGTCTTCTTCCTTCTACGCCATTCCATTAATCCACGGTCTGCGAGTGATGTACGCATTTTACAAATGGCCCACCAAAATGAGTAACGCCGTCCACCTGCCCAATGTTTCATTCAAGGACACAGTTTTTCACGTGCTAGCACGATCACTAATCAAAGTCTTGTTGACTTTTTATTGGGCTAGATTAATCACTGGAGAATTTCTGACGCCTGTGACATTCACCTTAGTACAAATATGTACGTACTTGATAATGGCCCAATTCATTCTGTCTGTCCAGTGGTTTGCAGCGAAAATTAGTTCATGCCGTCTTGATCTTAAGCTTCATCCGCAGGTAGCGTGCGCAACCTCTCGGGACATCTTGAAATTGGTCAAACAGCTCACCGAGTTCTATTCACCACAGATTCTGGTATGCATCACCACAGGGGCTTCATACGCTGTTTTCAGCCTAAGAAGTTGGTTCTTTGACAGAACCATCCGAAGTTTGGGTCTAACGGCGTTCATGGTAGACATCCTGATCACTATAGCACAACTAGTAAGATGCTGTAATCAATTCGAACTAACGGTGAGCCTTAAAATAGCAGACTTATATTTATGATAATTCGTAGGAATGACTAGTTGATTAAGTAAATATATCAACTTAATTTTTTTAAAGAAAGAGATTATCGACCCACAATATATATGTTGTCAAATTATCAGGATAAGGGTAAAAACGTTAATTTAACGTTAATTAATTAATTTAATGTTCTACTTCATTGTTGATATACTTCTTCTGACTAAAATTCTTCTAAAAAAAAAAATTAATTTAACAATTTTTATCCTTTCTTAGCCATTTTTAGTATTTTTTAAAGCACATTTTTTGAAATTTGATCAATTTACTGGACAATTTTGATTTTCAAATTTTTGGTGCCACAGCAGTAGCTTCATTTTCAACGAAAATTCGCTAAAAAAAAAAAAAAAAAAAAAATCCAAAATGTTGGGCCGAGTTGCTTATTTCGGCATGTTTCGTCATTGCAGTGGCGACTTGTCTTTTTGTGAAGACTTGATAACGTAACGTCTCACTGGATAACCTTAAAATAGTTAAGGAAACAGGTAACATGACACAAGTTCTCATTTCTTAACGATTATACAACAATTTCATTTCAGGTCCACGAGTTTCACGAGGAACTCTTTAGGATTTTGAGACGAAGTGATGAACTGTGCTCAAACGTAAGGAATTAACGAAATTGTTTTTCTTGTATAATCTAAAAAAATACTCAGACATGCAGCATGAGTAATAGAGCGAATTTCAAAGAAAAGGTTGTGGATAACATTAAATTAGGCACTTAAATTCTGATCATGGAGGCCAACCATGTCCTGAATAAAACTGGAGGGACATCTGTGTGACGAGATTTCAGAAATAATTTTAGAACACGCAGCCGAACTCAAAAATTTGGTCAACTATGGGCATTTGCGACCTAAAAATCGATTTTCCTCACTTTTCGACTGTTACACCCCACATGCCCTTTTGTACGTACCCGTCCCTTCCTACCCACATTTAAATTTTCAAAGCCCTCTAAACAGCTCATTTTTTTCTTTGAAAATTCGCTAAAATGAAAAAGCATTTTTAATATGATGTAGGACTAAAATTACAGAATCGTTAAGAGAGAATGGTGGAAGAGGGTGTAGGTATTGTACAATATATTCTACAAATATTCAACAAAAAACTCAATAGAACTCATCAACGATATGCCACTAAAGTACGTTTGATACAAAAAAGTCCAGTCATGCAGCATGACCCCATGAGCGAATTTTTGAAGAATATTACCGATTTTTACTACCAGCGAACGGCATTATTTCGATTATTGACTGATTTTTCAACTTTGAAATTGTTGAAAACTTGATACATATTCTTATAGGAAATTTTACGCTGATTCCAAACATACCACATGTTAGTATGCTGAAAAAATTATTTCGCACGACAAATCGCAAAAAACAGGCTATTTTGAAATTTTTGTCTACATTTTTGAAAATTTCAACCCGAAGATGTAATCCGATCAAGCTGGCCAACGAACTTGAACTTTCGTTTTGTGCCCTTAACATTTTAAAATTGGTTTGAAGTTTCCAGCACAATTCTACGGACAGTTATCGTCTGGAATTACACATACATACATACATACATATATACATACATACATACATATATACATACATAAAAAAATGCGTTAAACTTCAGAATATGCTTCAGAATAGCCTGAAACGGATTTCTGCATAATTTTTTTCTTCAAAAATTCACATTCTACAAATTTTGAGGCGAGAGCAATAGCTTAATTTTCTTCAAAAATTCGCTAACACTGCACTATTCATGTAAAACATTGGCTGTAGGAGTTTTCTTTAATTTTCAGGCAGAAATGGTTTTATACCTCACTACCAAACCGGAGACAAATTTTACTGCATGGGGATTTTTCTCGCTCGGCAATCCATTGTTCACTTCAGTAAGTAGTTTATCATTAGTAGTATAATAGTATTGTAGTGTTAATACCTGTTAGGTATTATCAATAGCAGTATCAGGTAGTTGTTAATAGTATAATTAGTAGTTATAATCAATCTGTTTTATCAATCGGATATAATTTATCAGTAGGTACCTACCTACATCTTACATACATTGGAAGGATTTTCCAAAAAAGATGCAATTTCCATTTTTAACTTGATTAAATATTTATCTATACAGCTCATAATTCCGTAAAATGAAGAAACATCGTAGGTGGGTAGATGTTTTAATTTAGATGAAATTGATATTCTTCATTTTTTACCATTTTGTCAAGTATTTAGTTGATTAAGTGTTGGAATTTCTTCTGCAACGGTCCTTCACATAAAGTTTGATGATACAAATTTTTTTTCTTGAAGAAGTTTCAATACGTGTATAATCACGCGTACCCAAAATGTAAAATATCAAGTTTTGAGGTACCTTTCAAATTGCCAGATGGGATACATTATTTCGGGATATTTTATCACGCTGAACAACGTTGTGAAGTTTATTTACAGTATTCGCAGTACTAACTTGGAAAAACACTGGTAAACTCTAATACTAGTGCGCATTGAGCTGCTTAAGAAATTATTGCGGAAATGTGTGATTATAGTGGTTTTGGGCTGTCTGATAGTCTTCCTGTGCAATTCACGGATAATATCTATGATATATGATCGAAATAGCTCATAAATTTTCTCGAGGATTATTGTTTTGTTAAACTTTAGGACAGTTAGATTGAAATAATGAAAGTGTTCCGCTTTATTTCCACAGATTATCACCACTGTGTCAACGTATCTCCTCCTCGTCTGTCCAATTGGGAAGATCAACTAACCACATTTGAACTTGACTGCATTACATATATCATCGAGAACCAGTTTCCTTCATATTTTGATAATATTAAAACACATAACTGTATATAGTTGATAAAGCTTTCTTTTATATCGTAGGTATCACAATAGACTTGAAAGCATTTTCAAGGAGTAAAGAATGTTGTGCCTAATGTAAAAATCAGTAAATATATACCGTTATTTCAGTAAACGGAAAGTTTCAGTCATGCAGCATGATCTTATGAGCTTGTTAATGATCGTATGTGTTAATGTGTTTTGAAATTTGAGTTTTTGAGTGCAAAGAAATTGTTAACTATTGTTTTTATGACAAAAAACGTATTCTAAATAATCCTATTCAAATAGAGGTTTTAAATTTTCAGCTTTTTTTGCAGTTTTTATCGATTTTTTTAGCAAACTTCAACGAATTTTAAATACATTTTTCAGCATAATTTTGTACTTAAATTTTCTAATGTTCTATTTTATAGTTAATAAACTTTATTTGAGCAATATTCTACCAAATAAATACACATTTAACAATTTTTAGCCATTTTTAGTGATTTTTTGAGCACAACTTTCGAGATTTGACCAATTTAATGTGCTCAAAAAGTGCTGGCCAACAAAATTATCCTTTTGTTTGGAAAGCTTGATTTTTTGGCGCAAGAACGGAATTTTTATCTCAATCCTAAAGAGAGTTATCGTCTGGAAGGACACATATTTAAATAAATAAATAAATATATATGCAGGTTGATTCCCTCGCAGATGCAAAAAGTTTGGGTGAAACTACATAAGAAATGGAGTAAAATGCCGCCAACCGCATATTTTTATCTCAATTTGTACTCGAGATATGATTTTTTAAAGGTTTTTTTCAGGAATACCGTGTTTTTTCATTTTAAACTCGGATTTCTCCACTTTGCCTCATTTAATTTTAGCTTTCAACCTCATTTTCAGTATAAGCATTAAATTTCCTATAAGAATAGTGTACTTTGGTTCTTAAAAAGTACCATCCGAAGACCCTCACATCAGCTCAAACATTGACGATTTTGAAAAAAGAATATTTCTGAAAATCTTTAAAACTTTACTACTCTTTTAAAAAGAATCCTGGAAACTGGCAAATCTCATGAAAACTGCTTCATCTAATATGCTTTCCAACGGTATTATCAATGTTACTTTTATTTTGTTATTTAGGGGAGAAAATAATGTTTTAATGTTAAAAAATGTGGGTTTTTCAATGAAATTGTTGGTTTTCTCGAAAGATGACCCTCCATGAACCAACGAGTATGGGGTCGGTTTCTATGTATTTTTTCTCGCTGGATCGAATGGAAACTCTTGCAGATCTCTCAACTACGTTATAATCGAGTTTTACACTTTAATTAACTAGTTTTACCCCATAACTCACATACATTTAATCGTAACAAACAAACTAAACATTTGCGATTTTAAGTGTAAAACTCGGTTATAACGGAGCTGGAGAGATCTACAAATGTTACCATTCGATACAGCGTGAAAAAATACATAGAAACCGACCCCATACTCGTAGGTTCATAGAGGGTCATCTTGCGAGAAAACCAACAATTTCATTGAAAAACCCACATTTTTTAACATTAAAACATTATTTTCTCCACTAAATAACAAAATAAAAGTAAACTTGAATATACCGTTGGAAAGAGTATTAGACGAAGCAGTTTTCATGAGATTTGCCAGTTTCCAGGATTCGTTTTGGAAGAGTAGTAAAGTTTTAAAGATTTTCAGAAATATTCTTTTTTCAAAATCGTCAATGTTTGAGCTGATGTGAGGGCCTTTGGATGGTACTTTTTAAGAACCCAAGTACGCTATTCTTATAGTAAATTTAATGCTGATTTCAAAAATGTGGTCAAAAGTTAAAATTGAATGAAGTAAAGTGGAGAAATTTGAGTTTAAAAGGAAAAAACACGGTTTTCCTGAAAAAACCTTTAAAAAATCATATCTCGAGAACAGATTGAGATAAAAATATGGAGTTGGCGGCATTTTACTCCATTTTCGATGTAGTTTCACCCAAAATGTTTTTTGCATCTGCAAGGGAATCACTATGTATATATATATATGAAAAAGCAATAAACTCTAGGATTCGTTTCAGAATGCCTCAAAACGGATTTCAATGAAGACATGTTTTTCAAAAATGTTGATTTAAAAATTTTCCGAGCCATTGCAATAGTTTGCTAAAATATTCGCTGAAAATTGCAATAGTTGGAGTAGTATAAACCTATACACTTACATTCGAACGGTCATTAAAATTGACGTCATCATGCGGGAGGTGTTTTTTCGCAAAGAAACGCACGAGAGTAGCTGAGGGTAGGTTTTAAGCTCCTGTCTATCCTGAAGCTTTTTCACTTGGAAACGCACGCAGTCATTAAAATTGACGTCATCACGCGGGAAGAGTTTTTTCGCAAAGAAACGCACGAGAGTAGCTGAGGGTAGATTTTAAACTCCGGTCTACCCTGAAGCTTTTTCACTTGGAAACGCACGCGGTAAAATTACGCGATGCCCGCTTGTTAGTAAGGAAAAAAAGGAGCAGAAAAACCGTGATCGGGAGGTGAAAAATGGCAAGGGGTGGCCGCCAGGGAACGGCCGTATAAAAATCTCGAAGGCTCTTTTGGCCATGTGCGTTTTTCGTGCTTTTGGCGGTGGGGAGGCATTCCCATTATAATCTATGGTACATTGTAAACTTACCGTACGATCGACGACGTGAGTCGGTATGCTGCCTCCGCAACGCTGCTACGCTCAATAGACTATAGTAAGTATTTTAGTGAGCTACATTTTAGTCTAGTAAGTATTATATAAGGTTGGTGTATGGTAAATGCCTAATGGTAAATACGTAAATAATAAATGCGGTAATTTTTCAAGTTTTTATTGCATGAGCCAATCAACTCAAATCCACGTACATTCAGGTTTGGATCTCTTCGCAGCATCAACAAAAGCTGAGCCATGACGCAATAGCTGTCGAGGAGCCGGAGCTTCAGGATAGACCGGAGCTTAAAATCTACCCTCAGCTACTCTCGTATGTTTCTTTGCAAAAAAACGCCTCCCGCATGATGAAGTCAATTTTAATGACCGATCGAATGTAAGTGTACAGGTTTATACTACTAGTTGGCTAAACTATTCGCTAAAATACAGATATATACTGATATTTACAGTAAATTATATACGTCTCCTTAGAATTAGAATAGGGATGGATATTTGTGCCAATAAATTAAGCACTCGAAATGAAAGGATGAGAGGTATCAAGGGGCACTGATTGGGTGAGGGGCCTCTGAAGCTATATTCTTCCTTATCAACCTGTTTATTTTTTCAAGATTCGCTGTAAAGCATAAATTTTCGGGGTCCTGGAACTGGAAAGGTGTGAACCCTTTTTGGAGGCACGATGCTCCACGTTCTGATCATATATTGTATTTGGGGTTTAATAAATTATAGACCAATGATGTGCGTAGAAGGGCTACCTAATACTGAAATAATAAACCTTTGTGAAATAATTTGCAGTGGTATTCAGATGTGAAGCTACACATATTCATAAGAATGTACAGCGCAAATAAAATGACCCCAAACCCCAATCACCTCAATACCCCAAAATACCCCCCCCCCTCCCCTCCCCCAGTTTACCCCATTTGACTGTACCGTCACTAGTAAAGTAGTATAGACACAGCATTATAAAATGCTCTGTACAAATCTTAAGCCCAAACCGCTTAATTCGTCTGGAAAAAATAAGCGCGGTTCGAAACGAGCCATGAAGCGGGCTAGTGAATACGCCCAACTGATTTTCATGCCTGTCTCAAGAACTAACGAAATAATTTGTTCTCTCAAGACCCAATTAGCCGGGTGGCCGCGGTTTGCCAAAAATCAGTCGGATTTCCATCATTTTCTATATTTAAGGCGAGGTCTCGCAAAGGTCGTGTGAAAACCTCAGTCCCGCACCACCTGTTTAGTTTACGTCAAAGAATAAACAGAGGGCTGGGCTTTATATCTTGACTTGCTGACCCGGTGCGCTTTGTTGCACTCAATAAAAATAGAAGTTTAATGAAAAGTCAAATCAATCTGTTGCGTGGATTTGTTTAAATTAATTAATTTATTATTTATCTCGATACATTATGGTAAACTATATTTTTTGTTTTTAATTAATCGTGCATAAATAATAGCATAAATGATGCATAAATAACTGCATTTTTTGGAAAGCCGACCCTTGAACATGGCACGTATAATTGGCCGTGTGAGAAACATGGTTCATCTAAATTGATGCCGCAGACTTGGAGCGTCTGTCCTTGCGATTTGTGGTTGCTCATTGCAAATGCAAGGCGGATAGAAAACTGCAAGCGTTTGAATTCGAATGTTGTCTGTTGGAATAATTAGAATTATCGGTGTCAACACATTCTTAATGTCCCAAAGAGTCTCCCTATCAGATTTCAGCTTCCTTGGGAGGACAGGAGAGAATGTAGGTCACTTTGCTGATTAGGAAACAGCCCATCATTTCAGTCTTCTCTTTATGTCCCAGAGAGTCTCCCCATAAAATTTCAACTTCCTACGGTAAACAGGAGAGAATTTAGCTCAATCAGCTGATCGTCGACTTATCAATCATTTCCACTCATAGTTTGTTCTCCAACTAATTCTATACGTCCATGTTACAATGTGTGAGGAAGCTATACTGCCCACCCAACATGGCAGACGTTTTTATTTATTTAAAAGTTGTTTTTGTCATGAAATGTATAGGTAGTTGTTCCCGAGAACACAAAGTGCTCAAATTACAAAATAGTTCAACGTAAATAATATTATAATAGGTACAAAAAATTAAAAAATTCGGTAATTTGGTCTTGTGGTAATTTTGGACTAGAACTTTTTCCATTAGCTACTATGCATACGACATTCAAAGAATGAAACCTAAAAAGTGATCTTCCCACTTCTTCCTAATAAAACATGAATAAAAACGTAAAATTATCATTTAGGATACCTTTCGGAGGAGTCCATCGTCACTAGGAAGTCGAACAGTGGGCGAGCGCTTTCTTTGTACTCGTAAGTACGTAAGTAAATCATTATCAGGCCGTATAAACAGTTCTGGAGTCAGACAGTCTGTCTGTCGCTTAGTGTTGAGGAGAATGCATCGACTCTGTTCATAATTCTATGACTGTGAGAGAGGCATCTAACGCGTATTTTCTTGGAGCCTTCAAAGCAGATGGAGTTTTCTTGCAGCATTAACCAGTTTTTCGTTCTCTCTCCATTGGTAAATGGAGGCTACTCGTTCCAACAGAGATAATAAACCAATAAAAGTGTAACTTCGTCCCAACTTACGTCTGAAAAACCCACGGGAGTGTAGATTTTGAAATTTATTAATATTCTTTTCCATGTAGGTCATGGTCAAGACCTCCTACGCAGATTTGTTTTTTGGGTCCGTTTCTGGTGGAAGTCCAGGAGCCAGCAACCGGATGTGTATAGAATGTTTTTGACTATCTTAAAATAGGTATAGTTTTGTGTATACTGTTAACGACATCGATCGTCTCATAGTCTGTATCTGACGCTTAGCCTCATGGTAACGCACCGAAATGCACCAAAATAGTACTAAACATAACCGGAAGGTTATATCTAGATAGAAATTTCACTAATCAAAGGTACATTGCATCCTGACTTGATGAAAAATACTACCAGACGATCATTTAGGATGCACCAAAGACCGTCAAAGTCGCACGTAACCAGAAATGTACGAATACACGTCACTTCTGTACTGAGTATACGAATGGCTTTATCACAAATCAACAGTGCATTGCACCCTGAGTGGAGGGAAAATAGTGTCCGACGATCAGGTTGGCGCCAGAGCGCGGCCACATGCACCAAAGACCGTAAAATTGCACTCAACCGGAAAAGTACGAATATAATTATCACTACTGTACTGAGTATACAGATGGTTTTTTTTAACAACTCGAAAGTGCAGTTTATCTTGATTGGAGGAAAAAACACACTGCCAAGGAAATGGCACATGAGGTGCCTCGTGACCTTCACAGTGCGTCACCATTAAATTCCAGAAAACTAGAAACGACCGGTTCTGGCATCAGGGAATTAATAAGGTGGGAAATTGGAAGCTGAATGGTACATATAATGAATGAAATTAATAAGGAAAATTTTAATTTTAATAAGGGACCATCCAGGATGTAGTCCGCATGTTCCCTGAAAATTTCGTCTAAATCGGATCATCCCTGAAAATCTGACCGAAATCCGTTCACAATTGCCTGAGTTATGACCGAAACAAGAAAATTTTGTTTGCGCCTGCGCAGAGGCTACTGTTGATTCGATCATGACGGAACTGATAGGGGACCATGTAGAGCTATACCCGCACGATCCCTAAAAATTTGAAGAAAATCGCATCAAAATTGTGGAAATTACGGCTGTTGCAAGGACCGTAACAAGAATATTTCGTTCACGCATGCGCAGAGCGCATCATTATGCAATTATCATGCGCAGCATCATAATTCAATTATAATTATTGTCTTATGGGACCTCAAGGGACCTTACCCACATCATCCCTGAAAATCTGACCGAAATCCGCTCATCATTGACCGAGTTATGACCGTCACAAGGAATTCACGTTAGCGCCGGCGCAGAAGCTACCGTTGATTCGATCATGATGAAGTTGATAGGGGACCATCTAGAGCTTAACCCGCACGATCCCTGAAAATTTGGTTAAAATCGGATCAAAATTGTGGAAGTTATTGCTGTTACAAGGAAATGTGGACGGACAGACAGACAGACAGACACACACGGAACCAAATTTGTTCACGAGGCTCTGAAACGCAAAATGCGAGTGGAAATTTTGATTTTGTAGCAAAAAAATGTTTTTCATTTCGAACGTGAAAACAAAGCTTCCGCTGCCTTGCAGGCTCGGAAGCAATAGTGCCAGACGATCAGGTTGGCGCCAGAGCGTAGCCAGACTGCAACAAAGACCGCCAAAATCGCACTCAATCGGAAAATTACGAATATATATATATATATATATATATATATATATATATATATATATATATATATATATATATATATATATATATATATATATATATATATATATATCACTTCTGTAATGAGTATACGGATCTATTTTTCAATAACTAAGAGTTTTTAGATTTATTTTATTCATATTGAACCTGAGTGGAAGAAAAATCGTGCTAGGTGATCAGGTTGGGTGCTGCCAAACGTACCGAAGCGCGCCAAAATTGCGCTCAACTGGAAAAGTATGAATATATCACCAGGGTCGGGCTGGGGCCTGGGGCTTGACTTCATAAACATATATATATATATGCCCATTCAAGAGTATGTGATACTCCCAGTGAGGTTTTAAAATTTATGTATAAAAAAATGAGATCAAATCAATCAGCCAATTTAAATTCATACAAATAGTTTTAAATGTGCCCGATGGGTCACATTTAAATTTATGTATTGAAAAAAATTAATGAAAGATGTTTCAAAACTTTTTTTGCCATTACTATTTTTCAGTTTATCATTACCTATCGTTATTATGAATCAATATAATTATCTTTTTCAAATAGTCATACTCATACTCAAACTCAATGAGTCTGGAAGCATATACGTCAAAATTACTTGCTCATATTGCTTCTCGGATCCTAAGTATAAGATATTATACCTTCTATACTCTATAGCAGGGGTCTCCAACCTTTTTTACTGAAGGGCCACTCTATAAAATATTTGAGACAAGGCGGGCCAACAATTTACTAAGTAACACTTTACTGTTCTTTTAAGATAGTTAAAAATAATGTTGTGAACAAAATATACCAGACCTAAGTAAGACAATTATTAATGATTTTTACTTAGGCCTACTTTCACTAAAAATTTCAATGATTATTTCAAATACCCATACATTTTTAATATAACATGATGAGTTATTTTTAGTCCTGCCTTAGGTATAGTCGGGGTAAGCTTTCTGCCCGTACACCACCACAGTACAGTCCGTGCAAAACACTGACCATCGCTGAATGGCTGATCGTTGCTGGTTTACTGATAACTTAACACTTATCGAGAACGGAAGGGACAAAAATAGAGACGATTTCTGTACTCGTAGTTTCCGGTAAAAGTGTTTTAAGGAAAAAATATTTTCAAATAAAAACTCGGCCCTTCGGGCCTCGCAAGGGCCACTTTATTATAGAAATGATCACGACGATTGAGCTCTTGTGAGATGATGATCTCCTAATAGAAACTCGCGAGTAAACATTCACTTTATTATAGAAATGATCACGAAGATTGAGCTCTTGTGAGATGATGATCTCCCGCGATGATGAAACTCGCGAGTAAACATTCACTTTATTATAGAAAGAGGCTAAAGAGGCTACATACGAAATTACAGCTTCCTATAGTGTAAAGTATAGAAATTACCTATTAAAATGATTTAACCACCGCTTAACAAATCAAACCGTTCTCGCAATATTCGGATCACCTGCTATGAATCACATAATCGAAACACCAGCTCAATGAAATCATCAGAAATTAACAAGCGGTTGCAATCATGTTCACAATATCAATGATTGAGAATGATCACCTGTGTGTAAACAATTATTCATATAACCATGCTCATAACTCAGCTTGTTGGCCACGCACTTCGCAGTTAGCATAATATGGTTGGATAAATCGAGAGCTTTCGAACGAATGGTCAACGAATTTTGTGGGATGAAAAACGACGAAGTATCATATCCCTAGCAACGACTCGGTTGTAAGCGGAAATCATCACAATTATTGGCGCTACTTTCATCTCACTTTATAGTCTCACTTTTCGGCGGGGGATCCATCGCTAAAACATGATTCCATGTTAAAAATCTTTTTTCAGTTTGTAATTTTTCCGAGGGCCGGTCAAAATCTGCTCGCGGGCCGGATGTGGCCCGCGGGCCGTAGGTTGGAGACCCCTGCTCTATAGCATTGGTTGCTGGCTGTGAACTATAGCAAGGAATCAAAAACAAAGCGAATTTCTTTTCTCGTCTACAATTCCGCGTTCGAAAAAAAATCCACGGGTTCCCCTTCCTAACGATACCCTCTCCCCATTCCATCCCCATTTCCCGGTTCCTCCCCTCCCACTTTTCAAAGCTTCCGTCGTTAATTTAAGATCCGAGTCGTGTGCCGTTTCAGTCCCCAGCCGGCTACCGCGTTCTCTTCGCTTCTCCCGAATTTCTTCCGCCTTCTCTTGACTATGCAAAGTGCGTAAGCTCCGCACCCGCTTAGATCTCGATTTTTCTCACTCCATGGGACGAACATAAATTGAAACCGCACGAATAAATGATTGAAACGAATGATTTGGTATACAACTGAATGTACAAGAGTAACATTAATTCCCAGTTTTCTTAACCCAGCTTTTCTCTTTTGACAATAGCGATCTTGAAAAACTGTCAAGTACCATACAGTAATTGCTCATTCTAAAAACAGTGAATGCTGAAATTTTCTGGCACAACGTTTACCTTGTGTTATCAACTATCGTTTCAAGAATATAAGTAACATAATAATAATAACTTTAGATAAATTACTTAATTAACCTGTGCTTTGCTTGGTTTGGCTTGTGGCTGGATTATCAAGCTTTCTTGGGATGATGGGATGTAATGCTGTATTCAAGCCTATATGCATACATTTATTACAACTGAGTAGTTATGTGTTGTATGTGTAGCTAAAGGTGCAGTTTAATGGGAGTCAGTAGCTAATGCTAGTTTAGGGGTATTTTTGTTCAGTAACTTTGCCAAGCTCCTAAAGGCCGGTTATTGATGAATCCACGAAAGATACGTACAACGAAAGAAGCGTACACATTGAATCTTGCGAAAGATCCGTACGGGATCAAGTTTTGACTGGTGGAGAGAGTAAGCTATGAAGTCTAAACATTTTTTTGGTGGTCCGGATGCTCGCAAGCTCAGCTCACATCTCAAAAACACATAACATCAAGTAGTCAATCCACTTTGTAAAATTCAGACGTTGGACAAATTTACCACTTACCTTCGTCGTAGCTACTGTTTCTTCATTTACGCATGTTTCGCTGTACGCATTTTTTGTGCCACCGTTACAGATAATTTTGCATCCTTACAAACCAGGGACGCTTGGGACTTGGGGCTGAATACTCTAATAGAATGATCCACAGGTCGAACTTTTATAGTCGTTTTCCCACTTTTTCCAATATCTCACTTTGATACTTGGATAAAAGTCAGATACTGGTAGACCGGGGAGAAGTAGAATTCCATGCACGGCTCCATCTTTAGCTAAATTATCGCCTCTTTCGTTCCCATCTATTCCAATGTGCCCTTTTATCCACAGGAACTGGTGTATATTGCCTTTCCACTCACGCTGACTGGCATAGGCTGGGATTTGGATTGCTACGACGTTATCGGCTCGTTTCATAAATGAATTGCCCATTGACTGAATGCAGCTTTTGGAATCCGGACAAATTACCCAAAATCTTTCCAGTGGAATTCGTGTCATATATATGTTTTATTGTCTCTAAAACAGCCGTAACCTCGGCAGCATAACTCGAAGCTGTGGATGGAAGTTTAAATGCCTTTTCAATTCTCCCAGGGTCTACAAAGATTCCACGTCCAAAATTGGTGCCTGACCTCAGCCGTCCGTGTAAATAATACTGCCGTCCACTTGGTCTGAATGTACTCATGAACCCTCTCGTTTGCTCTGAATCGATCAATTATATTACAATCATTTACCCTCACTGGAGCTATAATCTCAGAGTACTGGAGGCGAAATCTTGGTGTAGTACGATTTATGCTTAGAGCTGATTGATCGAAACCCTCAGTTATGAATCCCTCGACCAGCGGAGGAGTTGGTTTTCGGACTCAACGTGTGCTTGTGAGGACTTCTTCGCCCAATGTTGATACGACTGACAAAATCTCAATCAAATTCAACGTGACAGAAAACGTAAGAATCCCTATCCTACAGAAGCTTATTTGAGTGGTTCGGCGTTAATGGAAACACAATTAGTTTTAAGTAACGATCCGATGTGGGAGTGGGGGATATTGAGCCAGAAATATTATCATTTCAGCATTTAATGGAGGCTCACTACCTATATAAGATGAGACCCTGAAATAATGAATTTAATAATAATAATTTCTCTTTCATTTTAGGGAGTTTTTGTAGAAAATGAAGCTACTGCAATGGCTCCGAAAATTTTAAAATCAAGTTTTTTTTAATGTATGCTGTACTGAAATCCGTTTTGAGGCATTCTGAAACGAATCCTAGAATTTGACACTTTTTCATTATATATATAGGTATATATATATATATATATATATATATATCATTATAGACGATCACTCTCGTAGGATTGAGATAAAAATTCCGTTCTTGCTCCAACAAATCAAGCTTTCCAAATGAAAGGACGAGTTTCTTGACCAGCACATTTTTAGCTCAATAAATCGGTCAAATATCCAACAATGTGCTAAAAAAAATCAAGGCTGAGAATTGTTAATTCCATATGTTTTGTAATTTCGGTTGAATGAAGTTTAACAACAATAAAATAGGTCATTTGGCACCAATGTGACACATGCTTATATGACGATATAGGGACCTTAGTGACGAAGGTAGGGCTTACAAGTTCAAAAGTTTATTTCGTCATCTGTGCATATTGAAATGGCCTCGAACGGGAGTTGAATTGAAAAATTTATTGACGGTGGATTGAGGCGGGAAAAGCGAACTTTCCGCGGCCGAAGTTTCCGCGAGGGTTTCCGTGATAATGAGAATGCGAGATCGCATGGCGAACCGCGATAATGGACTTATTAGAAACCTAAAATCTAACCCAGTGCCCTTTAAGCTCATTTGACTAGTCAACTCCGGAGAGAACGGATGTGTTTCCTCATCTCAGCGGTTAGAGAGAAGGTAACGCAGATAAATAAATAAATAAATTATACTCGTAGTAATGATCATTGAACCGTATGGACATTCGAGCCCCGCTTTTACTCCATCAACGGGTTAACATAAGAGTTGGGCGCAATAATTACGAACAATCATAGGGTTTAAGGGATGTGATCACAATTACGATTATAAGTAATCACAGGCCCTGGATATATGATTACGACTACGATTGAACCCATAATTCCGATTATGACTATATTCGCTATCTCAGTTTTTCTGTAATTATATTCTTAATCACAACTTTTACTGTGACTGCAATCACAAGTTTTCTTAACGTGATTTTGGCCATAATAAACTATTTTTCCTATAAGCCTTTTACCGCAGATTTTCTCTTGTAATTACAGTCATAATCATAATTTATCTTGTGATTGCAGCCGTAATCTTAGTTTTTCCTGTTTTTAATGCCGTAATCTTAGTGTCACTATGATTACAATTGTAATCTTAATTTTTTTCTGTGATTACAATAATCATTACAACCTTAGATGTGATTTTGGGCCGTATAAACACCTAACAACCCACTCCTCAGTGCTTTAGACAATTTCAACATACACCTGGACACTTGGATTGTTCCACTAGGTTGTCCGATTTGAGTACTGACACGGTCTCGAGTTCCGTCCATAAATTCCTCCCTTAATGACCTAGATCGGATCCGCTTGATCGATTTTACTTTTGCTCATACGCATTGAAAACTGTTAAATTCAGATTGATTTGATTTGTAGGGAACCATCCTCATCCTAGTCCACATTTACTAAAAAAAATTCATCAAAATCGGATGAAAACAATGAAAATCAAACTTGTTTCAAGGATTTGGGAACACAAGAATAGACAGACACATACACTTATACACAGAAAAACAGAGTGAAAACAATGCTTTCGCTACCTGTAGGTGTGCTCGGGAGGAATTCACGAGATGAAATTTAGGATTTAGGCACCAATGCTTCACTAGTAGTTACATCTGCACGGATAATAATTAAAAAGCTCGATTTCACAAAGTTAGAATAAATTCCATTGGAACTATATCACCTGATAACCCCTCCATTATTGGCATTATATCAGCTGATATTTACAATGCAATTTCAATGTATTTCCGTCCCACTATCTAGCGATCGTTAATGGAATTTTATTGGAGCTTGATTGGCTTATCAATACAGTGGAACCTGCATAATTCGAACTTCTTTAATTCGAAATCTTCTTTAATCCGAATATTTCTCTTAATCCCTAGCATTTTGTATTTAAACAACGCTAAAAAATCATGGGTAATTCGAATTTTATTTTGGATAATTCGAATTTTTGGCGTGCTAATTAAGGTATACATTTTAAGCTGCGACTCAAAATAATTGTAAATTTATCGGGAAATACGTTTTAGTAACGATATTCGGCAAAAGGTTTGCGTTAGACCAAATGCATGCAAGTCACAGCGAGAAGCAAGACAACGACGGAGACGTTTCGGGAGACGAGATCGCCGGATCATCAGCAGAAGAAGTACCGGTGCCGAGTGAAGCTGACGCCATGAATCATGTGCAAGAACTTAGACGTTTTTTTGAAAGCCGAATAAATGTACGTGATTCATACTTCAACTCTTTGAATGCACTGGAATCTTTTATAATGGCCGAGAGACTTAATTCAAGGAAACAGGCCAAAATATCATCCTTTTTTGAAAAACAATATATTGTTTTTTATGGTTGCAGTTAAATACAGTACCATTCCAGGTGTCTTTATATTTATTGTTCAATATTCTGTTGGTCAATACAGTATTCAATGTTACTGTATGTACTTTACTTCGTACTGTAGTTTGTTAAAATATAATTTATTATAATTTATTAAAAACTTCTTTAATTCGAATTTTTGGTTAATTCGAAGTTTTTGACTGGTCCCTTGAGGTTCGAATTATCCAAGTTTCACTGTATAGACTCGCTAGCAGCGCATTATTTTTTCATGGTCTCGCGCTTAGAAATCCGAAGATGTTTTTCGATGTTCTAGTCCTTGGGGAAAGCGAACCGTTTAACGTACAGCGTTGCGAATGGTGTTAGTCGATTCTTTGGGATTATATTCATCATTGACAGGCAAAAAATCATTACTGTTACCTCGAAGGTTTTTTGTACATGGTTTTGAGCGAAACCCCCAGGGCAGGCGTTGCAAAGAAAGGCCAAGAACAACATGGAGGAAGAAGCTTCAGAGAGAGGCTGGACGAAAGGGACAGACTTGGAGCACGCTAAGATAGTTGGCAAGGGGTAGGAACGGTTGGTGGATGTTGGTTGAGGCCCCATGCTCCCCAGAGGAGTAAACGGACATAGATAAGTAGTTCGCACATTCTTAAAAAATTTCATCAAATTCGGATGAAAACATTGGAAATTAAGCTTGTTACAAGGATTGACGAAACACACACACACGCACACCCACACACACACACACACACACACACACACTTGAAAAATATAAATAAATAAAATAATATAAACAAATCAAAGAAGTGGGGAGAACGCCCGCGCTTACGCAAACTTTTTTTCTTCCAATTCCTGTAAGTGAAAACAGTGTTTCCGTTATTATAGGTACGGACCTCACGACCGGAAGCAATATTGCTTGTATCGGGAATTAGCGATTGCACATACCAAGATATTTACCCTGAATGTACCCAAAAACAATACAGCAAATATTAAGGTGTCTGTGTCGATGTGTCTTCCTGACCCACAGCCCAATTTTCTTGGCATTAGGTGAACATGGAATTACACAATTATGAGGGACATGTAAGGTGTGTTTATAGGAGACTTCCCAATAATGATGGCATGGTACCTGAAAGGGTTAAGACCAATCTTGTGAGATTCAGTCACACAAAGTCAGTCAAGTGTGTGTCAGTCAGTTTAGTGTGAAATCCTCCTCAACTCCTCGCTCACCAAACTTATGTACTTAAATAAGACTCAAATTTTAGCTCGAAGATCGTTGTTGAGGAAAATCATTTTACTCCATCTTTTTGAAGTTTCATGACTCTAATGGCAGAGATAGTTACTGAGGCCCTTGTTTTCAAGTCAAGTTGAGCGGTGCCTGCTCGTGATAGCGACCCAAGAACGAAAGAGACGAGGTTGAAAATGATTGCTTTAACTACGACCTTAATAATTCCTTCAGAACTACCATTATACTGTAGCGCTAATCATTACAATAGCTGCTGAATGTGCACCTACCTTGTTACCCCCTTCAAAGTTTCAAGTGATTCTAAAATCACTCAAAGCCAATTGTGATTTTGATTTCAAGTTCGGCATTGCTGGGGAAGTTGAGGACATCTTTCAGTAATCCAAAGCGTCATTTTCGTTTTATTTACTAAAAATTAACCTTTGTTGGTAACCGTTTCAAGATTTGTGTAGAATCCAAAAAACGAATTGAAAAAATTTCCTCCGTGCGCCGTACACCGCGCCGCACAACGAGGTATATTACCAAATTAGGTTTTCAAAACCATTTTCTTCCTCATAGAAGATAGTTAAGACACAGCAGTTGGTATTTTATTGTTTTTCAGTGTGCAGAACACGAATTCGAATTGCAAATTACTAAGAACTTACCTGAAATGCGATTCAGAATCTCGCTTTAATTATTGGAATGATTTTACGCTCTGCATCAACACGTTCAAAAATTTCTCAAACAAGTTTTAAACAAAACATTTGAACAATAAATATTCTTAAAACGATCGAATACACATGTTTTAGGGAAACATTTTTCAAAAATTTTCACTTCCCGTATTGCAAGGTTATAAACATACCTACGAAGTCAGAAATCGGCAGTTTGCAATATGAAATTATAACTTTCCTTGTAGTTCCTTGAGTTGTATTATTTTTCTCTTTCTCTGACGTTTAAACTCCAGTTTCCTAAACCAAAGTGATAAGGGCTTGTACACTCGTCAAACGAGATCAGTAGATAAGACAAATTTCAAAATTAAAATGACTTTTGGCTATGTTTCAGTTAAAACCGTGGCTTGTAACCCCCCCCCCCCCCCTCCCTTAGTCAGATAGATATTCGTATTTTTCCGTTATCAGAGTAGCGCTGATTAACCATGAAGAACTGCGCCCCTTCCCCTCAAAGAAGGTGCCTGTGAATTGAAATGGATTAAAATATTGAACATCGAGCTAAGAAAACCCATTTTTACTAAGGGTATAAGATACAATGTAAGGGTGTAAGATATAATAATCTCAAAGTAAATGTTCCTAAATACCAAATCGATGCTGCCCAGGCTACAATTCTCCACCAATTTTATGAGAATCTTTCTAGTTCGATCCAAATTTTAGTCTAGTTGTGCAAAGAACCTTTGAAATTTTGTATTTTCCATGAGGTGGAGGGGGTAACATTCGAACCTTTAATGTGCTGCCCAACCCATTATTCTCAACCGAATTTCGTAATTCTATTATCGTTCGTTCCGAATTTTAGTCTAGTTGTGCAACAAATCTTGGAAATTTTAGATTTGCCATCATGAGGGGGGCGGAGGGAGTGATAGCCGATCCTAATAACCTCTGCCCAGGCTACTCTCCCGAACACATTTCGGAATTTACCCAACCTGCCCGAAACGTCGGAATAATGCAATAACCAACCACCGCTCGCTTTGGCACAGTTTGGCGTCTGCCAAAGCGGCTAGTCTAAAGTGTTTTAGATTTATCATTTATATAGACGCTGGTGGGGAGAATTCTTCAGGAAGGGGAAGCGCGTTTCCAAAGCTCGGAGCCGCGGTGACAAGGTATGCTAAGGCACGCTGACCCCGCATCGACCGGTCGCCAGATACCGGCGTAGGAGGTCAGTGAAACCAACAAAAATAATCGACTTTTCCAGGTGTTGTCAGACGTACGATAATTACCATCTCAAGTAAAATTTCACATTGTAGGACACAATATTTCCAAGTCCTACATTCCCTCCTATTTCATATTTCCTATTTCCTATGTCCTATTTCCATTTCTCTCCGAAGGTGGCATAAGCAATGTAGTAATAACATTGTGAAGTGATAAAAAGCCTTACTAAATCAAAACTATTTGAAACTTTATTCCTCACAAATTATTCGTAGCTTGTTAGTTATTTTTAACTTTTGAATTTCAAGACCCTGAATAATTGACGAACGAAGTGAGTCTTTATTTTAACTCTGCTGGTATTTGTAAGCAATTCCACGATTCAGGCGTCAATTTTGAAGCTATCAACTTGAAATTTGGTAGATAGACATCGGGAGTTGGCTACATAGTTTTTGGTGGCGATCTGACGGTAGGAACCGGTCGTCAGCGACGACTATCACCTTCATATCAACCAAAAATCGAGTTTGGTATCGTTTTCAATAGTTTTCGTCTCACAGAATCGGCTGAAACCACTATAAAACCTTAAACGTTGTTCTTGACGACGACCGTTGTTAAATCAACCAAAAATCGAGTTTGTTATTAATTTTTCCGTAGTTTCCGTAAATGCTATTGGAAATACAAATACAAATGGAATCGTGAAGAAGAAGCAAAGTCGAATACGTTATACTAGACAGCTAGTTTTTCAAACTGCATGAGGAACCTGATGACCGGACCAACTTGTTTTAGTTTCGTACTTGTTTTTGAGTCCGATTACCCTTGTAAACAGCTTTACGCAAAACTCTACTAACTTGCAGTCGAATTGTTGAATGTTGAATCAAACAGGTCAATGTTGAATCTAGATCAATGAAATGAGTAGATAGAGTGTTTTATTATACATTTATTATACACATTTATTATACATTAATGTATAAATATGGTTAGTCAAGAGAAATCAATCCGTTATAACATGAGAAAAATGTAGAAAGATGAATTTACTTAGGAGTAATTACCCTGAAAATGTGGAAACATTGTTGAAAGAGTTTCACGTTTGTGCTTTCACAGTGGCTAACTCAGATCATGATCGGTAAAATTCAGAGGTGCATCTCCACTCTAACCCGCATGGTTCCGGAGAATTCCAACGAAATCGGGTGGAAACTGTTGAAGATGCTGAAACCTGTTGAACGCCTATCATAATTTAAATAATGATTGTGCATGCCTACTGAAGACATTTCATCATGTAATAAGGACATTAATAAATATCTAACGGGCGAAATTCCTGAGGACACGTATAATCGAAATCGTAGAAAAAGTTTTACAAGGATTTTACTTTTGAGCAGGCGCTGAGGCTGCCCGGTTGCTACAGCAACATCAATTTCACAGGAGACCACGAATTTTCACAACTTGTGAAATCAATGAAAGTATCAAAATCCGATAATGATATGAATAGCTTTGTCCGTTACAGCAATTAGCTTGCTGACACAGTCTCACAAAACCTAAAGTCTGAAAACGTGAAATGCGAGCAAAAATTTTGAATTTAAGGGCACCTTTCTTCACTTCAGAAAAAATTTATGGTAGACTCGGAAGCAAAAATTGATTTTGTGGTCTCTTGGAAGCAGAATGGCATTGTCGTGACTGATAGATCCAGACGTACAACCACATAACAGTTAGTGAGCGGCATCATGCAGGAAAGTAGAGTTTATGTTAAGATACGCGAATAGCTTTGTCCGTTACAACGATTAGCTTACTGACACAGTCTCACAAAATCTAAAGTTTGAAAACGTGATATGGGAGCAAAAATTTTGAATTTAAGGGTATCTTTTATCACTTCAGAAAAAATTTATGGAAGACTCGGAAGCAAAAATTGATTTTGTGGTCTCTTGGAAGCAAAATGGCATTGTCGTGACTGATAGATCCAGACGTACAACCACATAACAGTTAGTGAGCGGCATCATGCAGGAAAGTAGAGTTTAGGTGCTGGAGCTCCACCCCCTTTTCGCTTCGGAAGCCTTTCCCGCCGGGTCGTGCCTACTCGGCAAACAAGCCTCCCACCAAGAAGATGGATCTTCCCACGCCCAGGACGTACCCGCGTCAATGGAAACGCGTTTCAACCCTCCATCGATCAAAAACCGACTTCCCCGGAGAGGTGATCTAGTAGAAACGTTCGTTTTGCTGGAAGATCTTTTCCTTCAGATGTCTCGCGTGGACGTGCTCAAAGGTGTGTATCGCTCCAAGACCCTATAGTTACTATACGTATGTATACAACACACACAACTGTGCCCGCACGCATCAATAAGGTGTTCGTATCGCACGTGCTGTTTTTTATCACGGGTCAAATCGGTTCTCAACACACGCCCGAGAGGCTCCACAAACGTCTTGTTTTCTTTTTATCTGCGTTAGGGTAAATCTTATTACTTCCTTATAGTTAGGCACACGCGATGTGTCTGTTCATGTTCATGCTATAGGTGAACTTACGAAGAAGTCCCAGGGACTAGATAAAAATCGTTCATTAAACTATAACTATATAAATTGATGTTATAAATGAATAGTAAACAATGACGCTTGTTTGGTTGTCACTTGGTTGCGCGACAACGCAAACACATTCTGTGTTTCAATAATTTCGTCCGAAGTATGTAAATAGAGGTAACCGGGGGTCCAGGGGCTTGCCCCCTGGCGAGGCGCGGAGCGCCGAGTTTTTTACCAGGGTCTTATTTTTCATCTAAAGCGCCCATTTTCTGTTTTTTTTTTCTATTTTAGCTTCAAATATTAAAATGCTTCATACAATATATCATTTCATAACTTTATGTAATCAATTCACCACTGCGACGTAAAAATAATATTACTTGCACACCACTTTCAGACCACTTTCAGAGTACACTGCAGTAGATTTTACTGGTGAAAGAAAGAAACATTCGATGTACACCCCTGTATTTCATACCTAGGCTGCAAGGTTAGGCTTTATGAACAAAGGGCAGAAAAACACTGGAACTCACAATACATTCCTTGCTGACAACCAGGAGGGTACTGACGAGAAGATCACTCCAAATCATGGAGGAGGGGTGAAGAGGGGTAGGGAAGGCGGGAACCCCGGTATTATTTAACGGTGTACGGCTCAAAGGTTAATGTTTGTAATCGACCAAGAAAAAAAAATTTTAGCACCCTTTGAAAATTTTTGGTTTACGTTTAGAGATGCGTAAATTCCAAAATTCGAATAAAAAAATTAAAAAAAATCCGACCGTGCACCGTCCGTGGCTTCTCTCCGAAAATACTAGACTAAACTATATGAAACTTGTGTTAAAAATCACATTTGGGTTCTAGAAGCTCCTGGAAGCTCGGCATCAATTTTTATCAACTCTAAAGGGTTGTTTTAAAGGGCTTTTTGGTTTTTTTCATTAAAAAAATCGAAATCTCGAAAACTTTCTAAGTAGCAGTAATAATTGTTTGCTTGTCACTGATAAAGTTAATCCCAAATAATCGATTAAAACCACCCGCAACGCTGTACGTTGAATAGTTCGCTTTCCCTAAGGACTTGATGAACATCGGAAAAAACCTTCGAATTTCTAAGCGCGAGAAGATAGAGAAATCACGCACTGCTAGCGGATCTACTGAATAGACGATCAGGCTCGAAATTCCATCAAAAATCGCTATCTACCACACTCAGAGAGGCTCCATTCCAAAGTTCAGCAGTTAAAGTAAAATTCAGCTAAATTACTTAGCTACAGATGTGCTGAATAGAGTGTTATCTCAAATTGTAATTATGTTCTACCCTACCTTGAGAGACCCCGGTCAAAAATCTATTATACATAAATTTGAAAAGCTGAATAGGAACAATATAAGCTAAAGAGCCCAGTCAGCTGATTTGAATGGTTTCTCAAGTTGTACCTAATATTTATACTCTACCACACCAAAATACGTCCCGTTCCAATTTTTGACATCTTAAGTTCGATTGGAACCAATTAGGTACAGAGTTCACTCTGCTGATAAGGGTGATTCTTCAAGTTATAATTATACTCTACCACTCCCAGAGAGATCCCGTTCCAAAGTTCAGCATTTCAAGTTGAATAGGAACAAAGTCAGTAATTTATATGGATGTAGAACAAGCTGTACAGCTCACTTGTCTTGCACGTCCTGTTGCTTACCTATATACACCAACCATCATTATTTCGAGTTAGGATTAAAATAAACTACCCAGCAGTCTCAAAAAGGCTTTAATTTAAATTTCAGCAATCAAGTTTCAACTTGTACCTAACTAATTTATCAACCAAGCGTTCCCTCAATGTAACCAACTTGGTACACCCTGATAATAAAGCGTTTTGATTATCAATTTTCGGAGATCTATCTTCACAAATACTGCTCGGCTCAACCCATCAAAAAACAATTTTTTTTTTTTTTGGTATCATTGAATTTGTTATCGAAAGTTCCATACGTGTGAGCCCACCCAATCCACATTTTACGTGAAACGTTCGGCGCATGTCCAGGTTTTCCCTAATTACGAAGTTGTTTACCCGGGTGACGTCATTAGGGAAAGCCGAGTTCTCTATGAAGGAGTACCTAGGTCTAGACGATTGTAATATAGCCTAAGTTCTATTCCAGAACTTTCTCGTCAATTTTCGCCCACCCTCATGAACGTAGATGCATCCGTTCGGCCTTAATGTATAGACAAACAAAAAAACTGACATACCTAGGTACTGCTTGGCATTTTTATTGTAAAACTATTAGTATAATCATATCGATAATCCATATTTCCGTATGAAATGATGCACTCGCAGAACTGCATGTAGCAGAGATTCGCCGAATTCTATATGAGTAATTACTATTCACCAATTTATAGAATTTCTTTCGTGACGAAGCAGCCAGAGAACGATAATATCTACTAAAACGCCGAGGTAGGGGCGCCATTCATAGGTAGTTAAGAATCTAGTTAGCACGGGAGGTCACTTGTTGCTGGAAAAACGAACTCGACCTCAATGATTCTCCCTGAAACTCTTGTGTAGAGCCGGTTAAAAAAGAGACCGAGCCGTAGATCGATTGACCTGGAAAAAATGTATACCTTATATTATTGTTCCTTTAGAAGTCAGACCATGACGTTCAGAGCCGCGAATCCGATCAACCATCACGCACCCGACGTGTGTGAGTTTCTTGCGTAAACGGTGGAGAAGATCGATGTCCCCTTGCAGCCTTCTCACCTTCGAAGTTCGACTGTAAAAGCTGAGCTTCGCGTGCGAGGTGGCATGCCGTCTTCAGAACAGTATCACAGTGGTCGGAGTGTGGGGAGCGTTTAGTTGCAGTTCGCTCGAAGGGTTTTACGTTTGAGGCTTGGGTCGTTGGAATGATGGAAGGAGTTGATCTGCTGGACCTGCAAGTTTTCCTCAGGCATCATACCCGTGAGTTAATTCATGAAATACGAGTAAGTGTTTACTTTGAGTAGCTTGTGGGTCATTCAGTAATACATTGATGAAAGGTCAAAGGGAATCTGCTGCATTTTGTGGACGATCGTAAGAACAATTACTGACTCGGAATATGACCCTAAGTACTGAATCGCACCAGCACATCACCTACATCATTGAAGGGGTATTCAGAAATCGAGTAACGCATATGAGGGACTGTTAATAGGTAAAAAGTAACCGTGATGAGGGACTGTTAATAAGTAGGTGCCTTTTTGTGTTATTTCGTAGACAAGATTCACCATGTCAACAATCATTGACAGAATGAGGCGAAAAATAAATTTTATTTCTACATCAAGCAAATCGCTATTCTCGCGTAGCCAAGCCTTAAAAACCCGACTAGCCGTCACTGCAATGAACGAGACATGCCGAAATAAGTAAAAAAGTAGAACTTCGGCCCAACATTGGCCCCCTCCCGACCCTGTCGGTCCATGCTTGATTTTCTTTGCTTATCCTGGGAGAGGCAAGCCTCCTGAGTCGCCTGATGTCAAGTATGTAACGGTAAATATAATGTAACTGTTTAAGTTAAACCGAGGCGTAAAAATGCATGTTTTCGGACTTGATTCGTTCCCCCCCCCCCCCTCTCTCTATCTATCTATCAATCTCTCTCTCAGGACGCCCATCCACTTCTACCAGTCTCAGTCAATTTTGATAAAATTAACATAGGCTACATTTGACCTAGTGCCTTTTGGGGGTTTTGAAGCCGCTACAACCAAGTGGTAGGATTTTGAAATGGGGGGGGGGGGGGGGGGTATATGAAGTTCTCTCCCGTTCACCTTAGGAAGTTGAAATTTGAGAACTCTGGAAAGTTGAGACTCTCTGGGACATCTAGATACGAAAAACTCAGGGGCTCTTACCAGATCAGCTGAGTAATCTGAATCCCTTCCTCTTCACTCTAGGAAGTCGATATTTGATGGGGAGACTGTCTGGGACATTAAGAGACGAATGAAGTGAGGGGTTCCATCCTGATCAGCTATGTTAGCTCCTTTTCATAGGAACTTGAAATTTGGTTGGAAACCTCTCTGACTTCAAGAGACGAACGAACTGAGGGGCTCTTTCCTGACCAACTGACTGAATTAAATTCGCTCCTGTTCACCACTTTTCCTCCTAGACCACCAAAAATGTGTGATATCCCCCCAAAAAGACGCTCCGCGTATAACAAAAGATGCCAAGTCACAAAATGCAAAGCATAATATAATCCAATTTGGGCCAAGCCATTAGTCGGAGCCTAGTACAGTGCATTTATTCTCTCACTCTTTTTGACTGAGTTTAGTAGTGAGAAGGTTCTTGAACGGCTTGGCCGATTTTCGTTTATTACACAATTGCTGCTCTGTGGTGGGTGAATATGTCCTTCAAAAGGGTTTCTCTGATTTTCATTTCTAAATAAGGAACAGAACCCACGACCTCTGCATTGCCTACCACTGCAGAACTCAACCTTTAACACGAGACCAGTACGAAGTATGTGACAATGTGTCATCCATTTCTAGTCCCATTTGTTGAAATTACTCCCATTCAATTGTGAGCACTAATCTATTGAAATTATATCATACATAGCTATTTGTGTTACGTTTACTTCTTACTAATGCAGAGCTAATATGGAAGAGCTCTGTACTAATCCACAGTAACTTTAAAGGGTTCACATCCCCATATGGTATATAAATGGAATATATTATTTTCCAACATTACGAATATTTTTTCAGCGTCGGTGAGATGTGTGAATCCACCACCACAACTACCAGTACGGTTGTGCGATAGATAAAAATCGGCCAAGCCGTTGAAGAAGCGTCTCACTCCTAAATGCAGTCAAAACAGTGAGAGAATGAATGCTCTGTACTAGAAGATGCCGATCCGACTATTGGCTTGGCCCGAATCGGAGTATATCATGAATTTTGTGGCTTGGCATCTTTTGTAAGAGGAGCGTCTTCTTGGGGGGATAGGTATGTCAGCACTTTTGTCGTTGTCGGAATAGATACTCAGAAAATATAAATTGTTGTATGGAGTAACAATGGGAGTTTGTATAATTTCTTTAGACAACAACTGACATAAAGCGTTAACAATAGGTTTCATACTCACAATGAAGAGATTTACCACAAGGGAAATATATTCAGTATCTGAGTGGTCAGATTATGTGAGAGTTCAGTTGCGTTTCGTTAGTATGGTTTACGAGTAAGACTTGGAAAGCTTTTATTATGGAAGTAATTGATTGGAAATAAGTGCCAGAATTAAGTGTTCCCAATTCAATTTATAATATTTTTTCTTCAACTTTCCTGCCCTTTGTCTTATGCCAACCGTTTAGTTTGTATAAAGTTATCCCACCCGCTTCGCGAACTGCACCAACCAGTATCCGAATCTGAGATGAAATAAGAACGGCTCTCAAAAACTCGGCAGCTTCCCAAAGCAAGTTGGAATCGTTTCAAGCCAACAGGTGAGCGATGTCCGGCATGCACAGCGAGGCAAGGAGTAGGTATTGTTTATTTTATTTTGTGAAACATCTGGCAGAGATGAAAGGGCTCATTGGATGAAGTAATAGCTGCATTAGTTGTAACTGTAGCAACCATTAGTGAGCCCAACCCACTTTTTATTGCAGAAATTATGTTGCAAATTATTATAGAAATGCTAATTATTTCCTCATTGGACTATTTCATCGCAGTTCACAGGTCTATAAATAAAATCATTGAATGGAACCTGTGGTACGTAATTATCTAACTACGCATAGGAACCTACATCTACCGAAAGAAAAATTAATGAAATAAAACCAAACACATTGTCATCTACGCTTAATTATTGACGAGCTTTGATAAACTCGAGTTCCTAAGAAGGAAATTCTATGGTAATTATAACAGCCTATGCTATCTTTATCAAAGAAAAATATATGTCCATGTCTGTCTCTCTGTTCGGTACGGAATTAAAAACAGCTATATGTACCTATATTCAAATCTCCAAAACCTCCCACAACGTCCTAAATGGGGAAAAGCATATCAAGATTGCCTGGGTCGTCGTGAAATTCAATTTTGTGGTATAATTTACTTCATCGAATGTTTGCAGTATATCGTTTGCTGAAAATAATTTTACGCCACGAATCCAACAACCAAAACGATTTCTGCCCTTCTAGCCAACAGATTTTACTGGGGTTAAACGCTAAAATTGATTTTTTGGGGTAGATACTCGTAACATAATAAATTCAATCGAAAAGATCCTTTCACTACTGCATTGGGATGCAACAGTGTGCTGCTATGGTTATATTGGACTTGACAGTATAATAATTATAAAATCATTCTGCAAGCTATTTTCTGGCAGTTCTGGAAACATTTATTTCAAACATAAATAATAATTATGATGGTACGCGATGGTCTAGGTACATTTAGGACGAGCAAGAGAATCGAGCGGTGCAGGTCATCTAAACCTATATAAACAACTAATTTTGTCCCTATTCGATGCAGCACTTTGGAAAACGGCGCCCTATGGGTGAGGTGGAGTAAATTACAACTTGGGAAATCACAGTAATCATCTACGTGACTTCTATAGCTAATTGGGATCATATTCAACTTGAGATGCAGACATTTGGAACGGGTCTTCCCAGGGTGTTAAATTGCTACATCAGAAACCACTCTAATCAGCAGAGTGGACACTCTAATCAGCAGAGTGTTCTAATTCAATTAAAAATTCTGAACATTGGAATGAAGCCTCTCGGGGTGTGGTAGATTACACGGGTTTACAAAAGAATATTTATGTTCCGTGACGGAGATCTCTTTATCAAATCTAGGATTTCTTGAGTGTGCCCGTTATTTACCATCTCATCAGGATTTTGAGATATTGTCACAGGTCAAATTTGGCCCAAGTTGTCCAATTTTTCCAGTTGTTGAATTTGAAGAGTTTGAGGTATCGCCTCCTATAGTTTTGACCTCCTTAATCGAATGAGACCAACCACAGGTCGCTACAATTAAAGAAGAAACAAAAGTGGTTTTTCGTGTTTTCTCTTTGGTTTTTTGGCGTTTTTTTTTTCAGATTTTAGAAAAGGTTGTGATAGTAGAAAGAAAACTAATACAAGTATCGTTTAGAAGAGACATTCCTGCGTCTGCGTCGAATGCGTCCAACCGCAGCTCTTTGGCCCCAGTAGTACCGGGGCTACGATTTTTTTTCTTCTTATTTTCTTAATCATCTTTTCCCCCCTCGCTACAGGAGTGCAGCATATATTCTGCTTAAAAAAATGTATGGCACGAAAAATTAATTTTTATTAATTTTTATTCATTTATTTTATTTTACTTTTTATTATTTTGTTAATTGCAGCTCCGTTACTATTTTGGCCACAGAATCATCTCTGCGGCGCAGAGTCATTTCTGCGGTTGGTCGTATTTGACGAGAAATTACTCTTCTAGACGATCCTTGTATCATATTTTTTCTGCAACCACAACCCATTACAAAATCTTAAGAAAAAACGCCCAAAAAACCAAGGAGAAAACACCAAAAACCACTTTTTTGGAGCTTTAAGGAGCTCTAGCTCCGTAACCATTAATTGTAGCGACCTGAGGTTGGTTTCATTCGATTCAGGAGGTCGAAAACTATACGAAACAACGTCTCACACTCTTAAAATAAAACAAATAGCAAAATTGGACAAATGTTTACTCTCTAAATCCTGATGAGGTGGATAGAAACGGGCTTCAGATTCGTATTCAGCACACTCAGGAACCCCTAGATTTGATAATGAGATTTTTTTTGTAAACCTGTGTTATTATTACCATTATAATTATAATCATAACCGCCCTGGTCAGCTGAGTGAGCTCTGTAGCTTATATCGTTCATATTCAACATGAAATGCTGAACTTTGGAACGGGGCCTCAGGGTGTGGATGAGTGTAATTATAACTCTGAGATTATACTCTGATCAACTGCGTGAGGATCAGTAGCTAATTTCATCCACATTTATCTATATCATCCACATTGAGGTACTGACATATGGAAAGGGGTATCTCTGGGTGTATAATTGCAACATGAAGAATTGAGGAACCCCTCCAATGTGCAGAGTGAGCTCTGTTGCTAAATCAACTTTAGATCCTGAACTTTCCAAGTGTGCCTCTCCGAGTGTGGTAGAGTATAGTTATTGTTACTATTTTTTCTGACACAATACAGTACAGTACTGACCCTATTGAATACAAATTAGGTAATATAAATTATAGTACTCAGTGTTTTACATTAGGTGTTGGATGAGCGAGCAAAGCAAGCGGGCAGAGCAAGCACATAGGTACCTAGTTTAAAATAATATATTTTTACTATTATCTCGCAATTTACAGTTATATCTGTTTTCTCCTGCCAAAAGTTTGAAGGTCTATTATCTTGTCTCCATAAAAGGACACCGAACGGATAAACGTAGAGTAAACTACCAAACGACTCTTTTAGAGAATGTTCCTATTTTCCTTGATCCAAAGATATGCCGAAATTCCAGTACCATTCTCGGTGCATATGTAATTCCGATGGACTTTTCAAGAAATCGAGTTGATAATAACTTGTGCATCTATAGGTAACAATAGGGTGGACTCGTAAAGCGTTGGCGGATGTTTAATTTTATATCAATAATTTTCTTCCGACGGGTGCCTGCGTCATTATAAATATATGTAAATGGTGTATCATTTGCTTAGATTAATAATTATACATAGATCTGCTAAGAAGAGCTATTTAATACAGAAATAAAGAACCTTCATTTATTCATTTTCATCGTTTTTCAAGGTTTTAAATTCAAATTAAAATCTCGATAAATTAGAAACTTGTCTTCGTCTCAAGTTAGGTGCCGACCTGCTGGTAAAGTTGTGCTGTATTCCAGACTTAATTCTCTCATTCAGTTTGTTAGAAACCTATTAGCTCGATAATCCTTCGATTTCCGAAAATAGTTGTTTTATTGAGATTTACCGGGCATGGAAACGTTGAATAGAGGCAGCTAAAATACCTATCGATTTATTAGGAACTAAAGCGTGAAGGAGCCGATTGACTTCAAGGGCTTTATTTTTTCTTGATAAAAGGTTCTATGCGGATAAACGTTTCAACCTGTAATCTCAGTCCCATCAATCGTAGACAGCTTGAAAACCGAGATAGATTATTGAATTTCATGTAGTAAATTAGTATATGAAATTATATCTTTGTAATACCGATATAAATACATACATATTCATAATTTATTTATAGGTGATGAATAAAGTAATTTTCCAAGAAATCGTCGTGTACAACTTTTTAATGTCGATTCAACTGTATCATGCAGACATTTGCTTGCGTAATAATGGCAATTATGAAGGTATCAGGTTTCAGGTGTGATTACCTACGACTGGTACCGTATGTCTACCAAGTTGTACTGCTACACTTCAAACAGACATTGTTTTGTATTCAACTATTTTTCACAACCATTAGGTAGTTATTGACAAATTTGAAACGAAGGGGCTAGGCCCACATTCTCCATATTTGACATCAAATTGTAGAGAAGTGTGACAGTTCCATTTATGCTCAATAGCGCATTTTACGCAGCTATCAGAGTTGACCTTCCATGGATGTCCGAGGTGGGGACCTCCCCAGTTACCTCATGAAAGTCACATGGATGAGGATCCCATACCACGATAGATCGCAGCTAGATGCACTCTGTCGATTGAGACGGAAACTGTCACACTCCTCTCCTTAAAAAGCATACCAATTTGAAGAATAATTGTGTGAAGTGTGGATGAAAAGCAACTTGGGTTCCAGGCATTGTCAACTGGAAAACCACAGAGCTAAATTAGCTTCCTTCATATAAGTATAATCTACTGAAATAGTTTTACTGGCGGAGAACTTATGATTGTCGGTAAATAGGTGCATTGGCAGTTGGGGATAATACATTAGAATGAAATTGAAAACAGGTTGGATGGTCAAGTAAGCTAGTTCAGAAAATGTTATCTGAAACAGTCATTGGGTTCCCCACTTAATTAAGGATAATTTCCTCCACTTTGGAGGATTATAAAGGTTTGTTCCTCCGTAGAGAATGTTTAGTGATTGTCCTGTTTGGTAGCTTTGAAAAATGAGTTTTTCCTCTTTGGGGACACCTGTTAAAATGGGAACATTACCCTGAAAATAGAAATTTGGGATCGTAAACAGTGGATGGAAATGATAAAGCAGAGAAATATATTAAGAATATAATATTGCATATATATTCTTTCTGCAGAAATGAATTTTCTGAGGAATAAAGTTCCGCACATAATTCATCCACGCTCCGGCAACCATTGGACGACAAGGAGCAGGTCCCAAATCGTCCGTATTTGACATCAAATAGGTAGAGGAGTGATCAAGTGTGACATCTGCATCAAACAGTGTAATATAATATATGCAGCCTGCGAAACGAGCAACAACATTGCCGTATTGCCATGACTATTTCAACAGCTGTACTGTGTTTCTAGCAATATCCCAGTTATATGTTGCCGAGCAACATTGCTCGGCAGTATGTGAAGGATGATGTGGCTGAGCAACTTATTGGCATCTTTGCGACCACAAGTTGCTGGGCAGTTCTGCGTTTACTTGTGGTTAAGCTGCATCAGCTTGCCTTATAGTATTTGCACATCCATTTGCGGGGCAGATCTATCAACATGAGGGAAAATCTAAAAGAGACCACTCTCGAAAAAAAAAAATCAGAACACTGAATGAACTGCACCTTCGGATTCCACTGCTGGACCGATTATGCAAATTTGTATAAGAGAAGCTCTTTTTTATTCGTGAAAAATCTTCAAGTTCCTGTGGGTAGTATACCTATGCCTTTGATACACTAGAAAAAAACCAGTTTCCGAGTCTATCTATAGGTAGCGGAAATTTTATTTCATCTTTCGGAAGACGAAAAATAATTAGTCTCCGAAATCAATATTTCCACTCGCATTTTACGTTTTAGGCCATTCTGAACAACTTTCATTCCGTGTCTGTCTGTCGGTCTGTGTGTCCGTAAATGTTTGTAACAAGCTTAATTTCCTCAATTTTCAACCGAATGAAGAGGAGGGAGCGTGCTTTACTACGATGAGTTGCGAGTATACGGGCTCAGTTGGTTGAGACGGGAGGCGTCAAAAATTTTATAAAATGCGGCAGAAACGCTCATCCATAATGGGGCTCTGAACATGAGAAGCTCGAGGTAGAGCGCAGCACGTGAACAATGACCTTACCGATTTGCTATTCTTTGTTGCCTACATAAAAGTAGTAGTGACGGACACAAGTTTTTGTTTTTGTTTTTGTTAGTGCCTTTCTTTATTATAACAATTTTTTTTTTAGCAATATAACTAATTCTCATTTTCGATCAGTATTGACAACATTGATGCGAAGGAGTACGAATTGTAGAGCAAAAAGGGGTGATGGAAGGTACCTAAAAGGGAAAAGTCATTTCTACCACCATGTTTTTTAGGTCCGCCGCTCGTAGCGGTAGGGAGCGGAGGACCTTGTTGGTTCGAAGCCCCATTCCAAGTCTGCTGTAGCTGCTCGTAAATTTACCCGCATTCTCTCGGTTGCAAGGCTCAACTAGCGTACTATGCCCTGTCGTGACGCACCCACACGCAACTGCGATTGGAGCTAAAAAATCGGGAAGCTAGAACGTGAAACCCGGCAACCATCGAATAAACACCCACCTTCCAGGAACGGATCGGTAGGTAATTTCCTTCCTTGTTCGGACACACTGCTTTGATCGTTTCAAATCTATGTTTCAAACAAATCGAAAATCTATTCCCTCTTTATCTTACCATGGAACCCTCGACTCCATGCGAAAAATGTGGTGTGAAGCGTCACACAACTGTGCTCTTTTGAAATTATGCAGTTGCAAAATATATAGGGCGTGTAAAGAGAGAGGAAGAGAGAGAGAGTGAATATACGAATATGTACAGGGTGACTACACCATGGTGGCAAAAATCAAGAGATTGGTTTCAGAACTCATTTCTCATCGAAAGTTCCTCCTAGAGATAATTTTAGCATGGAACATGCTATAGCCTTGGACTAACTAGCGAAAAATGTTACACGGATACGTCACAAAGCATGCTTTAGCCTTGGAGACTAACTAGCAAAACACGTTACACGGAAGTGTCATCAAATTATAGCATGGAACATGCTTTAGCCTTGGAGCCCACCTAGTGAAAAACGTTACGCGGATGTGTCAAGAAATTTTTGACATTTTATTTCTTTACTCTGGCACATAACGAAAAAAGCTTTAAAAAAAGCGTTACGGTTGGTTTTCTGATGATTTCCGCTTACAACCGAGTCGTTGCTAGGGAAATGGTACTTAGTCGTATCTCATCCCACAAAATTCGTTGACCATTCGTTCGAAAGCTCTCGATTTTCCAAACATATTATGTTAACTACTGCGAAGTGCGTGGCCAACAAGCTGAGTTATGAGCAAGGTTATTTGAATAATTGCCACCGCTTGTTAATTTCTGATGATTTCACTGAGCTGGTTTTTCGATGATTTGATTCATAGCAGGTGATCCAAATATTGCGAGAACGGTTTGATTTGTGAAGCGGTGGTTAAATCATTTTAATAGGTAACTTCTATGCTTTACACTCTAGGAAGCTGTAATTTCGTATGTAGCCTCTTTAGGACATTTACTTGACGATGCCCAGGGTCCGGATCAGATGAGTGGCTCTTAAAGCTAATTTCTATGTTTTACACTCTAGGAAGCTGTAATTTCGTATGTAGTCTCTTTAGCACATTTACGTGACGATGCCCAGGGTCCGGATCAGCTGAGTGGCTCTTAGAGCTTGCATACAAGTCTGCAACACATACTTGTCTTCAACTAAAGACATAAAATGTCCCAATGTGTTGCATGCAAGCGTTACCCATCAAGGTTTCTCTTGATTTTCACGTACAACCAAGACTTTGCTGGGGAAATGTATCGCCGTTAGTTTTCATCCCACGAAAATCGTTCTCCATTCGTTAGAAAGCTTTCGATTTATCACGCATTTCTTTCGTACTTGTTCTTTTATTTATGTCGTAGTTTTATATTTATTTATGTTATAAATGGATATAGTAAACAATGCCGCTTGTTTTGTTGTCACTTGGTTGATAAGTTAACCTTGGTTATGGTAATTGTAGACGCGCGCAATAACAGAAAATTACCTACCTAGGTACTCTGTTCTACTTTCGATTAGTAAAACATTTATGTCGTAGTTTTAAATTTATTTACATTTACGAATTAGCGGGAAGAAAGCATGTTCCATGTTTTAACATTTTAGCCGAAGGCTCAAAGCGGAAAGCAACCGGGAGGCCTTGCAAGGCCCGAAGGGTCGCGTTTTTACATGCTTTGATTTCGAGTTATTCAGCTTTTAGGTGTTTCTTTCGTGTTGTGTACCAATCTTATAACATTAAAACCTCTATTACTTCCTCATTTTCCAGTGTTACCAACTTTTAAGGATAGTATAAACTTTGTTACATTTTCTATAATCATGATTTAAATATAGTTTTTTAGTTAACCTTAATTGGTAAAAAAAGAAAAAAAACCGCTGCAAATTATTACACAATGGTTTCTTCATAGTCATTACCTTGATAGATAGTCCTTTTACGTAGATCATTGGTCTATGATTATTGAACCCCATATGTAATATATGATCAGAACATGGGGCATCGTGCCTCCGAGAAGGGTTCACACTTTTACAGTTCCAAGACCCCATAATTTCCGCTTCACATTAGAGATTATTAACAAAACGGGAAAATTATGTTTAAAGTAATTTACGTTAGCGCATGCGCAGAATGGAGCAATGATTTGGGGAAAATGAAACTGGTAGGGTACAATCTACAGCCTAACCCACGAATTCCCAGAAAATGCAATCATGACAACGAGACCTGGTTCTCGGAGTACACTTTCGCGCATGGGCAGGAGCTAATAATGATGCAATCAGGTTGAAATTGACATGGAATAAATAAATCATTGTCCCACAACTGTGCACCAAATTTGAGCGGGATTGAACGACTAGGCGTAAAAAAACTATGCTTGATAGAGTTTACGTTTGCGCATGCGCAAAACGGAGTAATGATTTGAGAAGTATTGAATTGATACTGGACCATTTACAGCCTAACCCGCACATTCCCAGAAAATTTCATCAAAATCAGATGAAAACTGTTGAAATCAGGCTCGTTTAAAAAGGAATACATTTTCGAGCATGCGCAATAGCTTCTAATGATAGGATAATTTTGAAATTACTACGGAATGCCCCATTTAACCTCTTCCACCTATCCTCCAAATTTGAGCGAATCGGACAACGGGGGCGTGAGAAAATGATGGTTGATGGAACTTACCTACGTTTGCGCATGCGCCGAGTGAAGTATTGATTTGAGAACAACGAAACTCCTAGGGGAACATCTTCACCCTAATTCGCACATACCATGAAAATTTCTTAAGAACCGGTTGAATATTGTGGAAGTTAAGCTTGTTACAAAGATTTGCGGACATACAGACACACACAGAATTTTCCAATGAAATCGAGGGTTTTCTTGAAAAATGAACCCTACGAAAATATTAGTGTAGGGTCAGTTTCTACGTAATTTTTCACGCTGAATCGGATGGTTACACTCGCGGATCTCTCCGATTCCGTTACAACCGAGTTTTACACGTTAGCTAACTAGTTCTTAGTTTAGTTCTTATGCTCAATTTTATGTTTTTAAGGGTAAAAATTGTTGTATAGAGAGTAATACAACAACTAAGTTATAACGGAGGTTGAGAGATCTGCGAGTGTTACCATTCGATTCAGCGAGAAAAAATACTTAGAAACCGTGGCCAAACTCCCATTTTCTCAGGGGGTCATTTTTCACAAAACCCTCAGTTCCATGGAAAAACCCGCGTTTTTCAACATACAAACATACTTTTCTCTCCCAATTAGCAAAATAAAATAATAATTGATTATACCGTTGGAAAGCTGAGATTTTGGGCAAGTTTTTCCTGCAACGCGTACGGTTTTTTCCAGTTGCGTTTTAATACTTAACGCAACTTAAAAGAAACAGTAATTTTGAAAAAGTGAGAAATTCTCATGTTTAGTCAATTTTTTCGCGTAATCCAAAGAAGAATCCAAATACATTTGGGAGATGGGAAGTTAGACGTTCTTTCCAACGATAAATCTATTTTAAAGATTGCATTGTAAGTTAGGGGAGATATGGCCGTTTTAGAGTTATAAGGTTGAAAACACGAAAAAAAAACTCCAAAAACAAGGGTTTAAAAAAAATTGCAAGGAGGAACTCTGTAAGGAGAATTATTTGTAGAATCGATCCCTAGGAGGTTAACAATCTCAAGTGTGAACAAGTCCAATCACACAATAAGTCCATCTCCAAAATCAGTCTTTGGACAACAAAATGGAGGATCAAATTGAACGAGGCCAAGTCGGTACACGTTCATTTTACCAACCGGAAGATTAACTACATCCCTACTTTCCTCAACAACGTGGCAATTCCCTACGCGAATGAAGCCAAATGCCTGGGCATGACGCTAGATGCCAAGCTCAGGTGGAAGGAACATGTTAAAAAGAAGAGGACTGAGCTCGTATTGAAACTTAGAAGGATGTATTGGCTAATCGGCCGACGATCCACCATGATCATTGGTAACAAGCTGC
Organism: Adelphocoris suturalis; assembly: GCA_030762985.1. Classification (NCBI taxonomy): domain Eukaryota; kingdom Metazoa; phylum Arthropoda; class Insecta; order Hemiptera; family Miridae; genus Adelphocoris; species Adelphocoris suturalis. Next base: position 3,175,172 of record CM061051.1, on the reverse strand, counting down.
TTCTTTACAATCAAGTACTCAAGCCAGTTTGGATGTATGGAGTGCAGTTGTGGGGCTGCACAGCTCCAACCAATAGACAGATCATTCAACGTTTCCAGAACTCTATACTACACGTACGATGTATCACTAATGCGCCGTGGTACTTCCGAAATGAGGCACTCCACTGTGAACTTCAAGTTGACAGTGTGGATGAGGTGATCAAAAAGCGAGCAACAGCTCATCTTGGCTTGATCTTTTAGATCATGTGAATGAGGTAGCTGTAAAGCTCCTGGATGTGCAAGATGTTAACTCGACAAATGTTTAACGAAATGTTTAACTCGACACCTTAAGCGTTTGAAACCGCATGAGCTTGTGTAGGAAGTGAAAGTGATATGTTCGAGAGACAAGAGACAAAGTTATGCATCTTAGGTCCTGAATAGTCTATTGTAGTAATATAAGTCAGATTTATATTGTTAATGAGATTACTCGGTGCAATAAAAGCTTTAAAAAAAGTGTGAACACTCTGTATATTTTTCCCCACCCCTTAAATTACAGCGAAAACCATAATAATCTCACAATGAACACAAATAAACCAAAATCACTCTTTAAGCCATGATGGACGCCTGAGACGTATAATTCGTGCTTTGTTTTGCTCCACAACACTGACATTGATGTAATGTGCTCTCGAATACGACGTACCGCTATAAATAACAGTACACACTCTTTACCACAACAAAGCGTACGAATAGGAGCCAATTGATCGTAAATAAGAAATCCCGAAAAAACTGGGAAGGGGGTCCTCGCGAAAGAAACAAAATGAAAACTAAGAAAACTCTACTTGACAATCACCCAACTTATAAATAAGTTTTTGACGGGTTTTCAGGGCGTCGGTGCCAACTGAGTTTATTTCTTATAAAAGCGATGATTTTCCCGGCCGTCTCCCGCCTGTAAATCTGAGGGATTGACGTCACGGATCTAAGGCCTTTTTTTGACGGAGTCATTTAAGTAAAGTGACCCAACGCAAATAGACGGGAGTGAGGTCACTAGGAGAGTGAAAACGGCAACACGTGTTCGTAAATCGGAGGTCAAGGACGTTCGTACTGAGACGTTACCGAATCAACCCCGAAAGTTATTTGTACTTATGAAGGGAAAGCAATGTGATCACTTTTGGCAGCTGATTGGGTGGGTAATGTAGTTTATTGCAACATGTTAGTTATTCTGGCATGAAAATTTCGAAATAGTTACGAAAAGAAACCTGACCGATGATAAATCATGAGTAATCGATTTTTCTGGAAATTCACGTTTTCTGAAAAAAAAAAGGAAGTTAGTGAAAAAACGTTGTCTGTTTCCTCGAAAAATAAAGAGGCAGAATGTTAAATCGATTTCGACGGTTAGGCCATCATCAGTAACTAACAATAACTTTATTGTTAGCAATTAGTTATTGTTTGTTACTGATGATGGCCTAACAGTCGAAATTGATTTAACATTGTAACTCCTTATTTTTCGTGGAAATAGACAACGTTTTTTCACTAACTCCCGTTTTGAAATGGGTATCCACAGCTTCGTCACGAGTGATTTAGTTCGTAGTAGATGGGTATAAGTTGCAGGAAAATCAGGGTTGCCGTACAACCGTAATTCCGGTAGATCTACTGTATTTCACTTTTTCTACCGGGCTACCGGTTTGAGGCTTGAATCTACCGGGATTTAGAGTTCTGAGCAAAATCCAAGGCAAAACCTTTCACATGGATCAACGAGTACACATTCTCTGTATTCTTTCTACCATGCACAGTACCTACATGGAAAAGTGGACTTCCCTTCTTCCATGGTATGTAGGTACCTACCTACCAGTTTCGTCCATGTCTATTCTGTGGTCAACTTAGGCTTTTGGTATTACTTCAATATGATGCATTTTAGGTTTTTATAATTTTATAATTTATAATAATTAGTATTAGTACATGAATTTTACTTGCTCAGTGCTCACATCTTTGTTCGCCTTCACCTCGTTGTTTACAGTGGTTAGTTACAGAGCTTATTCGTCTAGTGTTTTATTCTCTTGCATAAGGATCAGCGAGGTCTCAATTTCCGATCTTCAATATCAGTTCAACGATACAGGTAACCTAGTTTCTCTTTCCCTTTAAATATACTATATTAATTTATTTAAATATTCGCTGATTGCAACTACTTGTTACCTATTTAGAGAACCTTAGTGGCAAATAGGAAAAACGTCTGCCAAGTGTGTGGCACATCCTTCCTCGTATCCATAACATGAATTTGTATAAACCATTAAAATATTGACATGATCTTGAACGCGGGAAATACTAAATTGAAATGTAGGTAGCGTAAAACGTCAAAATCGGCCAATTAGGAAACTAGAAAATAAAGTTTGAAGTAATATACGAAGAATGAATTTGCGAGGAGTCCATCTGCAGCCTAAAGGAACACATTCACTGAAAATGCCATGAGAATTGGATGAAAACTGTGGAAACTATGCTCATTTCAAAGATAAGACATTCACGAATACAAATATTTAATAAACATTTCAAGACGATTGAGTCGATATGACAAGCATGAGAACAGTTTTGGACCCCTGATATCTAGATTTAAGTAGGATACATTAAGCGACCGAAATGGGGTTTGAACCAAAATATGCGCAAATGGATATTGAGTTTGAAGACTCGAGATTCTCACCAACTTTTTGAGAAACTCTTGAGAACCTCCAGGAAACCTGTATTATTTTCCAAATAGCATAGCTCAGAAAATTTTGTAGTTGGTACTTCACTCAATCACAGAACTGCATAAATCACTTGTGTAGGCAAATTCAGTAAGAACAACTTAGTTTTACTAGCTATTAACCAAGATCAATCATAGAATAATCAATAATTACATTTTCCAAAACACAAGGAGAGACGTTAGAGACTGTTTGACAATTGGCCGTGTGTCAATGTTTTATTGGTGGATTATTGGCCGAAGTTCATTGGAACCACTTATGATGGCCCACAGCACAGCGACACTACTAAATCCTAATCTTTATCCGCGTTATAATTAAATACAGTTCTGGAACGTACGGCGCACGTAGAACGGCTGACGGACGGATTTTTCGCATTTATTCGACTTTTCGAATTAGCGTATTTTGAAACGTAAACTGAGAAATTTAGTAAAACCATGGGGGCGGGGGGGTTAAAATTTGTTTTTTCTTGGTCGATTACAAAGGTGTATTATTGAAAATTATAAATCGAACGTGATGAAATCCAGGAATCGTAGCAGAACGCCTCTAAACGGATTTCTACGAAGAAAAGGAATGAGCCTTTACAATAGCTCCATTTCGCTCGAAAATTGGCTAACAGGTAACTACCGAATGCAGCACGACACCTATTATGTACGTGAATCAAAGACCCCGTTAGAGACCATCACAATAAAACGTGACCTCGCTCTATAATCACGCGTTCTAGGGAGACCTTCCTTCATATTTCTCGTAAACACATCAATTTTCCCTCAACTGCGGTTTCCCTTGTAAGAAGTTTTCCTTCTAAAATGGAAGAGCCTACTGAATAACCTTGCTCCTATGAACGGCACCCACGTCCTGTTACGGAACTCAACCCCTCTTCCCAAGTTTGGTCTGTGACCCCAAGGTCTCTTCGATGCTATTTCATTTTTATTGGGATAGATTATAGTCGTCACTAGAGTGTAATATGCGATGGAAGGTAATATCGATTTTCATAGAGAAAACGCGCGTCTTTCGATGGTTTTCTGGGGTTTGTTTTCGCGTGACTAAAAAGTTCCTTTCAGAAAGTCAGTTGACGGAAATAACACGCTCGCGAACGTTATCCGTAGAGCTTTGTGAGCAATGTGTAACGTGTCCTAGGAAATCTTTCTTATTTCAGAATATTCCATATTTATTCTACGTATGATATTATAGCAAACATGTAAACATCGTATGCAACAAGTATCGCACAACTTTTTCATTATCATCGGATAAAAAAATGTGCCACGGATTTTTTATTTTAGCTCTACTATGGCTTGGTTACAGATATGTCCAGCTTTGTTAAATTCAATATCAGTCAAACATTCATCGCCGGGAATACCCATTTCGATTGTGTTACCCACAACGCATGATTAGCAAGCATGTTTTTTTCCTGTTGATGGTAAGCTTCAATCGCAATGTAATCGAGTGGAAAATGCTTGTTAATCTTGACAACTGACCCCCTCAATACAATATCAATCATGTCGTGCTCGACCTTCAACCATCATAGGTAGTTTTCCAAAATAAATATAACTGATGATTCAGAGGGGCAGGATCAGAACCGGAGTTGGGGCTGAGACCATTCAGAAAGGGTAACCCGCCGGAGAAGGGCTATAAAATGATTGGGCCTGCTCCTCAGAACATATTCTGCCGATCAAACTCAAACAACCTACTGCTTTCTCTCCTAATAAACCCAGCACCTCTAGTTAGCGATTTACATCTCCTTGTCATCGGTGATATAATATATCCGATTATTCTACGTTCAGTTGATCAGTACTGATTTTCCACTTTATATTCTTTACTAGCCGCATTATGCGCCCGATGGGCAGGAAAATGGTCAGTGTATCGATGGGTGACGCTAAGCGGAAGAAGTGTGTAGCTGTATTGGTTGTAGAATGCATTTTATTAATTTAATAAAATAAACTGGAGGGCAAGAGAACGGCAATAAAAATGGAAAAGGGTATAAGGTAGTGGGTATGAAGTATGAACTATAGCTGTCCACTGATCTGGTTAGAACCCGTCATTGCACTCGTCCCTTAATGTCCAAGAGAGGCTCCCCATCAAATGTCAAATTCGTAGGGTGAATAGGAGAGAATTTAGCTAGATCAGCTGATCTGGTTAGAACCCTCCATTGCATTGGTCTCTTAATGTCCTAGTGAGGCTCCCTGTCAAATTTCACATTCCTAGGGTGAAAAGGAGCGAATTTAGCTCACTCAGCAGATCAGGAAAGAGCCTATCATTTTATTCGTTTTTCGATTCGATGTCCCAGAGAGGCACCCTGTCAAAATTTCAAATTCCTAGGGTGAATAGGACAGAATTTAGCTGAGTAAGCTGATCTAGTTAGACGTTTTTTTAACATTTTCAAAAATTTCATTTAAAAAGAAAACAAGTTTTTTTAAAAACATTTTCTTTTGACGGACGCTTTGATGTTGTTGTGCATAATCCGTTTCAGTAGATGACGTCGTAAGTAGAGGCAGCTTAACTCTTCGCTTCTTCGTGCTAAAACATCTCGTCTTTTTCTTCTGCCAATATCAGATTTTTTAGCGTTGGGCATATGGTACTTTTGCACAAAACCCCGTTTAAATTCAAAAGCAACTTATTTTTGGTTGAGCTGCACCTAGGTAGTTACCAATAATCAACAAAACAATCGGTGACATGTTGAACAGTCACAGTCATGTTGCTTTGCAATCCCTGGAAACCAAACAATCAGGTTGCAAAGCCGTTACCTGTGCGTTGCACGGACCCACATGTACCACATGTAGGAAAGAGCCCATAATTTTATACTTTTTCCGATGACCCAAAGAGGCTCCCCATTAAATTTCGAATTTCTAGGGTGAATAGGAGAGAATTTAAGTCAGCTGATCTGGTTGGAACCCATCATTACATTCTTTTCTTAATATCTTAGTGAGGCTCCCTGTCAAATTTCACATTCCTTGGGAGAAAAGGAGTGAATTCAGCTCAATCAGCTGATGAGAAAAGAGTCCATCATTTTATTCGTTTCTAAATGCCCCAGAGAGGAACCCTATCAAATTCCAAATTCCTAGTGTGAGTAGTAGAGAATTTAGATAAGTCAGCTGATCTGGTTGGACGTTTTTTAGACATTTTCTTTTGCACAAATCTTCCCCATGCCAACCCGAACATTATGCTAAAAATCCCGTTCGAATCCGTCCATGAGTTTAAGCGTGAAGGTGCCGATATTACTCATTTATAGAGTAGTATTCTTTATTTATATCTACAGGCCTCAGCGGGCCTGACCTAAGTAGAGCTTCAGGGCCTATGCGGTCCGGCAATTATTTAGTGCAACGGTACCGCAATTAGTTAGCTCCCGCACCCACCGGCGATTAGAACTACAGCATGATACGGCCCATAGGGCTGAGGTATATTTGGCTATTAGAATAGGAGGCTATGGTACGTAGAGATCCGGCCATGTAGGGTAAAACGTCCATGTGGGGCTTTAGTGGTTCAGAGGTACTTATTTTAAGGAGTCAATTTATCAATCATTTTCAATCTCATATCCGCTCCCAGCCAGAACAATTCACAATCTGCCAATAGTGGAAATCAGCAGAGGGCGGCTTATAGTTGGGATAACCAGGGGTAAACCTGCAGGTAACAAAGTCTCGATTGATAGCTGTACCTAAACTACCAATCATCTTCAGAACATTCTGGTACTCATATTATCCACACGCCCCAATTAGCGCCAAAGTCATCTTGACAACTTCACAATCTGCCGAATGAAGTCAGCAAAAGATGTCTCATAGTTGAGATGGGTAGGGATAAACCTGCAGTTGGTAAAATCGGTTACCAAACTACTTAATAATTTCTGAACATTCAGGTACACAGACTCATTCCTCAATTATATTCAACCTACCTGACAACTAATCCTTACAGTATAACCTCATTCAATCTGCCAACCTAGGTGAGTTGAGGGTGTCTTATAGCTGGGACTTGGGATAGGCAGGGGTAAACTTGCAGTTAGTAAAGCCGAATTTGGTTTCAGTATTACCCAAACCGCCAACCAATTTCATAAGATTGTGGTACACTTACTATCCTCAACGCCCAATCAGAAACCAATCTTTCTTGACAACTGATCCTCACAATATAAACTTATTCACATTCTGCCAATTGAAATCAGCAGTAGACCTGCAATTAGTAATGTCGCGTTGGGTACCTACCTGTACCAAAACCACCCACCAACTTGAAAACACTGTCCAACTGACCCTCTCTATACCACTCACAATCAGCCAGTAGGAGTCAGCAGAATATCGTTCGTTGTTGGGATAGGTATTTTTTAACCTGCAGTTTGTACAGATCGTTGAGGTAGGCAGTGGTAAACCTGCATTTAGAAAAGTCTACCAAAACCAGTTACACGCCCCCCCCCCCCCCCACCACTTATCCCGCTACACGTACTTATAGTAAATACATTCAGCGGCCTGTGTACCAAAGATACTGAAACTTTGTATTTTCTAAGGGATGATAAATATTGTGTCCTTCAAAATAAACTAACTTCATCTTTAGAATAACAACGAGTGTACTTGTGCAAACGTGAATTTCTCTTGTCCGCGTAACTGAGGTGGGAAAATAACGATCCTGGTGGCGACTGGTGGTATCTGCTGACCAAAGTGCGTGTGAGATTCCAGGAAAACATCCGAGGAAAAGAAATGAGCTATGCAACCGTTTCCTTTGAAGTTTCTTTTCAAATACGCAATATCGACATTTTCATCAAAGTATAAGCGCACTATTGAAATTTTCTCTGAACCCAGAACGGCTTCGGAACTTCCAATAGAAATCCTTTTTGACCTTGGGGCATTTTTCTAAGCTTTTAACTGAAGATGATCCCACCGTAGGGACGAGCAAATAGGCGTTCTATAGCTACAATTATTGATAAAACACGGTTGGAGCTTAGCGGCTTCACAAGGGGGAGAAAATGCCTCCCCTTTGACAGCTAGGGTGTTTACTACTCCAGTCATGTGCTCACTGACAGATGTGCGCCATCTTCAAGCCTCACTCTTCCCAATATGCCACAGAAGTACGTCAATTTTCTCAAATTAAATTCCACGTGATTTGTTTAATTTTTGCACCGTTCCCTCTGGATTTTAAACCTTCTTCAACGGAATACCAGTTTACGGTACAATTTCACTTAAGGGGACAACTTCGGTCCTTGGGACATTACAGTCTCACAAAAAATTTAAAAAAGAAAAGAGGATATCATTTACTTAGTTCTTGAACCATTCTACACGACCAGGTGAAAAATTGCCGGTTTTTTAAGTTAAATTGCCCGAATTTATAAAGAACAACTGCAATTCGTCATTCCGGTCACATGTCCCTGAGGCTCATAGTCGGACTTTGCGTGTAATGTTCATTGTTACTAGAAGGATTTAAGCTCTTTTTTTTAATGGAGTTATTTTAAGCAACCAATGATAGGGATAATCCATAAAGAATATTGTCAAACACGCGCGTTTAACATTTTTTAATCAAATCCGAAGTGTCGTCCCCGAAAAAGCATTAGGAGTAACCAGTGTTCCAAAGGCGCCACATGGTGGTGTACCAGTCTACTGCTAGATGCCAGCAGCGTGTTCTACCGACTCAGTTGACACTTGTGCATCGCCAGGGACGCCAGCCGGTAAGTAATTTTCCATAATAATCAACTAATTTGGCAATGTTTTCACTAAAATCGATGGTTAGGTTTATTCAGCATCATTTCGGTCACTAGGTTTTTCTACTGGTCGCGTTTGATCTGTGGTTAAATACTATTTTTGTAGGAGGCTGTTAGTTTAGCAAAGGCTGCGTGCCAACGGCTTCTTGTGATACCGAACATGGTCGCCATGTTTTTTCGTTCAAGAGGGAAAAACATCATTCCGGTCACAGTCATTCCGGTCACGTGACCGAGGATGACACTCCGTGACCGAAATGACTCTCTGTGACCGAAGTGATGATCCATCAAGAAATCTAGGATTCAACTAGATTCATTTTATTTCACCGTGTTTTCAAGCAGTGCTTGCGTATTTCATGAGTAGGAGGGTACCCAAATTGTAATATTATAATGTTAAATTTGAGAAAAATATCATTTTTCAAGACATAAGACGAGTTTTTAAACGTTGTCTAGTTTGTTCTTGCTATGTAGGTAGGTATCTAGGCATTTATTAATGACGTTGTTGAATTTCCCTCCATTAAAAACGCCAAGTTCCGATTTTTTCCAATTCGGTCGCTCTTGTTTCAGACGGGGAAAATGGCACCCACCAAACTAAAAACAGCTGAACAAATTAGAAAATCAGCAGCAGAGCGGCAAAGACGGCGGCGCGCAAAATTTACAATAGAGCAGTTAGAATTGAAAAGAGCCAAGGACCGAGCTCGTTATCAAAATTTAAAACAAAACAATTTGCTAAAAACAGTCGATGGTTTGACTCCCCGTGAGCAGCGCAGAAAACGAAAACAATGGAAAAATAATTCAAAACGCTACAGAGAAAAAAAGAAGAATCTTGCGTCATGTTTGCGTGATACTACTCCTCCTGATTCGGAGGGAGAAAATGAAAATGTTACCCCTGAAAGTATTCAAAAACGAAGAGGTAGAAAAGCAGTAAAGAGGGACAGAGCAAAAGCTTACAAAAAAATAAAAAAACAAGATGATACAATTATTAACCTTACTAAACGACTGGAAAAATATAAAAAAAAGTACTTCCGTGAAAAACAAAAAAACGTTGACAAAGTGGGTGGGTCCCCTTCTCCTCGTAAAAAAGTAGCAACCCTGGTGAGGAACCGAAAAATTCCTCCTGCCATTAATAAACAATTATTTCTTGGATTCGCCTTAGAGAAGCAACTGTCATTTCAAACAAAATATGCAGCTCCAAGCTGTAGTAAAGAAAATCAGATTATTAAAAAGTGCATTGGGAACAAGGTCCTGAAGAAATACCGCGTTCAGCGTTATTTCAAAAACATTCTTTCACGAAAAATTAAATATGATGCAGGCGATCCCTCGGTATACCAAAAGAAACATACTCGAACTTCAGTTTTTCGTATCAAAGATCTTGTACAAAACTTTTTAGAGGATGATAAAAATAGTCAGTTATGTCCAGGAAAGAAGGATTACATCAGAAGAAATAAACAGAAGGTTCAGAGACGTGTGCTACTCGACACAATGAAGAACCTACACGAGAAGTTCGAAAAAGAAGTTGATGTGAGGATTTCGTACTCCTCTTTCACTCGTTTCCGACCTTTCTGGGTTACTCACCCACTACAACGTGACAGGGAAACATGTGGCTGCATCAAGCATGCTAATGCCAATTTTCTAACTGAAGCCCTTCATCGATCAAAAATTATAACTGAGCGTTCATTGAAAGAGTGTTTAGAGAAAGTTGTTTGCTCGGTGCGAGAGGAGGCATGCATGACCGGCACTTGTGAGATTTGTAGAGCCAAAAAAATACTCTTTATCTACGATAGATCACACGACTATTCAGTGAAATACTATCAATGGAAAAAAGTCGTGGAAAATCTAACGGTGGGAGAAAAAACAAAACCAGTTTCCAAATTCATCAAATCTAAAGAAAACGCTAAAATTTCTGAAATCTATGAACAATTTCATCAGCAGTTGACTGTTTTGAAAACACACGTTTTCAACTGGTACCATCAGGCTGATCAAATACGCAAGAAGAAAAATTCTTTGACAAAGGACGAGCTCATGTTTCGGGTAGATTTTTCTGAAAATTATTACGTGAAATATGAAAGCGAAATTCAAGCTATGCATTTTGGAGCCTCAAAGCGTCAGGTCTCCCTCCACACCGTGATCAGATACAACAGATCCTCACAAGATAAAGTTGATCATCAATCCTATTGTACTGTCTCAGACAACTTGGACCACCAAGCCCATGCTGTCTGGGCTCATTTGAAGCCTATTTTAAAGGAAAGCGCTGATAGTTTCCCGAACACAACTGTAATCCATTTTTTCTCAGACAGTCCGACATCACAGTACAAGAATAGGATTAATATTTTCCTCATGGCTACTACACTTCCCCAAGTCTTCATGAATTTGAAAGCAGTGACGTGGAATTATTCTGAGCCTGGGCACGGGAAAGGGCCCATGGACGGCATTGGTGGTGCTCTCAAAAGAAGAGCGGATGAAAAAGTAGCACATCGCACCGACATTACTTGTGCCAGCGATTTCGTGAATGCTTTTAAAGAGAGCAAAATCCGCGTCATAGAAATACCTCCAGCCAGTGTGACACTGGTAAAACAACAAGTATTGCTTTCTGCCATCCCAACCATTGTTGGTATTACCAAAATTTATCAAGTCACTTGGACTCCAGAATCTATGAGTCATCGAAAGCTGTCATGTTTTACGTGCTCTCCGGAAGAAAACTGCACTCACTTTCATGTGTGTTATGTTCCGTTTACAAACATTAACAAATTGGCAGTAGCTGAAGTGTACTCTTCCGATGTAGAAAACGAAGGCCAAGGAAATGATCAGGGAACATCTCTACCGGAGGAAACGAAGGAAAGCGGCCCTGATTTCTCCTTTTCAAATAATGACGTAGTGAAAGGAACTTATATTTTAGTGAAATTAAAGACAAAGAAATCTTATTCAGGAGTGGAATTCATAGCAGTGTGTGACAATGACATGGAGGATGACGAAGTCGAAGTAACTTTTTTCAAGCAATGTACCAAAGATGCCACTTACTTCGTTCTCAACGATAAAGATACTAGTCTTGTTATGCGCAGTGAAATCATGAGAGTATTGCCTCAACCTACACTGTCGATTAAAGGCAAACGGGTATTTTATAAGTTCGTATTTTAAAGATGCAATGCATTGGTCTAATTTCGGATCTATTTTTGTGTATTATTAGTTACATAGGATTGAAGGTCGTTTTGTTACGTTTTCCCACTTTGTAATATCAAGTTAGGAATGATTCGTTTTTATTTGAAGTTGTGCCTTACAAGAGTTTATGAATGTCGTTTTTGAACTAAGTTTTAGTTTATTTTAAAAGACGTTTTACTTTCTAACTGATTTTTGTTCAAAGTCTTTTGCTAGTCTAACTTTGAGACAAGATAGATGGGTATCTACCTACCCTAACATACCTAATTACGAGTATGTAAAACTATTTTTGTAATGAATTTGTTCTTTATTTTCCGTTTTAAATATTTTGTGAAATACAATTTTTGTTCAGTTCCATTTAATTTTTTTCTGAAACTTGCATTCCTATTACCATTACTGATGTTGAGCTGAATGAAGTAACATCCATTGTAGCCCCCTAAAAGAAGAGAAACAACTCGTTTAAAACATGAAAGAGCAGTTCAATTCATTTCTGTCCCACTACCATCATTTTGGTCACGCTACCATAATTTCGGTCACACTGCCATCATTCCGGTCACACTACCATCATTCCGGTCACAACTGAAAAACCAAGAAAAATTCCAACTAATGTTAACATAATCGAAAATGTTATGTTGTGTTCAAATAAAATACTCCGAATAATTTCGTGTACCCTCAAAAACAGGAGTTTGCATTTTTTAAATACGAAATTTTAAGAAAATTGAGATCCAATTTTTGGAAATATCTTGAAGAAAAATATTTTAAATAACAGCTTTTGAAAATTTCCTTTGTTTCTGCCCACGTTCCTAACGTGGGCACATAAGATACACAACGTACACGTGCAGTTACTGATTTGAAACAATTTATCAGATTTTATGGGTGTGACCGAAATGATAGTCGAGCTTGGCCTAGTTAACGTTTTTTGCCCAAAAAATATTAAATAATGGGAATTCAGCGTGGAAGCTTTCAGGAAGGCCTTCTGAGATCTTTAGAAAAGGTAAGTAACCACTGAAAAAATTATATGGCATTATCACTGTTTCCAATTTTTTTATTTTTCAAGTTCGTCCCCTTAAGTGAAATCGTCCCATTTGTTTGTAAGAATTCCCAACTGAAAAAAACGTCTGCCAAGTTGGGTGGGCAGTACAACATTCCCTAATAAACTTTTCGTGGTTCCACGTAGTTTTATAAGAATTAATTTGTTTGTAAGAATTTCCAACAGAAAAAAACGTCTGCCAAGTTGGGTGGGCAGTATAACCTCTTCAAGCGAGCGAAGCGAGCAGCATCCCCTACAAAATAAATACGGACTTGCGAGCAAAGCGAGCAACATCCCCTAATAAACTTTTCGTGGTTCCACGTAGTTTTATAAGATTTAATTTGTAAGTAAGAATTCCCCAACAGAAAAAAACGTCTGCCAAGTTGGGTGGGCAGTATAACTTCCTCAAGCGAGCGTAGCGAGCAGCATTTCCTACAGAAGTTAAACCTACCCTTAGGGATCTACCGTTTGCGAGCAAAGCGAGTAAAATTCCCTAAATGCCATACTTTGCGAGCGAAGCGAGCAACATTTTCTACATGCCAGACTTTGCGAGCGAAGCGAGCAACATATCCTACATGCCAGACTTTGCGAGCGAAGCGAGCAATATTCCCTACACGCCACACGTTGCGAGGGCTTGCCCCCCGGCTGGACGTGGAGGCGAGCGTAGCGAGCCGGAGCGGCTAGTTATCTCTATCTCTATCTCTACTATTAATAAGAATGAAACTCCGTCTGTCTGTCTGTCGCTCGTGCCTATGCACGGCCAAACGGCTGAGTGGGCCGGATCTACGAGTGGGGGGATCTTTTTGGGATTTTCCGATAGGGTGTATAAGCGAATTTAAAATTTTCTAATCCCACCCGAACCATGGGCCGTAGGGCGGGAGGGGGGTCGAAGTAAGAATTAATGTGCGCTTTTTGGACTTCCCCCGCTTCCCCTACCCCTCTAAACGGCCGTTGACAATTCCGGAAAAATACGGGTTTCTTAGGTTTTCCTACGAGGAAGACGACGGCGCGATCGGATCGCGAAAAAGTATCGGGAAATGGGTTAAAAAAATGCGAGAGTACGGACCCGTTTTCTCGAAAAGTCCGCCGAAAAACTTGTTTTTTTTTCCGATTAAAATATACCCCATAAAGGTACGTTTTTCGGAACGGTTTTCGCGGGCGAAATACAGCTTTGGGTCCGCCGAATCTGAATCCGAAATCGGATATCGAAAAAGTGTGACGAGAACTCGGTCAAATCACGAGCGGAAGCAAGGGGAACCGTTTAATATGAGAAATTAATCTACCCGGGGCCGCCCGTTTCACAACGTGTTGCTTACCAGAAGGGACCCTTACAGGGGGGTTCCCATTTGCACTTCTACGCAATACCTTGCGAGGCGAGCAGGTATACATAGGCCTACCTTGCGAGCGAAGCGAGAGCCATTTCAACAGAATAAATACGGACTTTGTCCTACACATATACAGGTATACCTTGCGAGCGAAGCGAGCAACATCCACCTAATAAACTTTTCGTTTTAGTTTTATAAGATTTAATTTGTTTGTAAGAATTTCCAACAGAAAAAAACGTCTGCCAAGTTTGGTGGGCAGTATAACTTCCTCAAGCGCAGCAAAGCGAGCAGCATCCCCTACAGAAGTTAAATCTACCCTTAGAGACCTACCGTTTGCGAGCGATGCGAGCAACATCCCCTACATGTTGGGTGGGCAGTATAACTTCCTCAAGCGAGCGAAGCGAGCAGCAACCCCTACAGAAGTTTAAACCTACCCTTAGGGATCTACCGTTTGCGAGCGAAGCGAGCATCATTCCCTACAGTTGGGTGGGCAGTATAACTTCTTCCTCAAGCGAGCGAAGCGAGCAGCATCCCCTACAGAAGTTAACCCTACCCTTAGAGATCTACCGTTTGCGAGCGAAGCAAGCAACATCCCCTACATGTTTCAATTGCGAGCGAAGCGAGCAACATGCCCTACATACCACACTTTGCGAGTGAAGCGAGCAACATTCCCTACATGCCACACTTTGCGAGCGAAGCGAGCAACACTCCCTACATACCACACTTTGCGAGCGAAGCGAGCAATTTAATGGGGGGTCCGGGGGCTTGCCCCCCGGCTGGACGTGGAGGCGAGCGTAGCGAGCCGGAGCGGCTAGTTATTAATAAGAATGAAACTCCGTTTGTCTGTCTATTTGTTTGTCTGTCTGTCTTGTCGTGTCTATGCACGGCCAAACGCCTGAGTGGGGGGAGGGTACGAGTGGGGGGATCTTCTTGAGATTTTCCGAAAGGTGGAACGAGCGAATTTAAAATTGTCTAATCCCCAGCCGAACCATGGGCCGTAGGGCGGGAGGGGGGTCGAAGTTCCGGTTTAATGTGCGCTTTTTGGACTTCCCCGCTTCCCCTACCCCTCTAAACGGCCGTTGACAATTCCGGAAAATAACGGGTTTCGTAGGTTTTCCTACGAGGAAGACGACGGCGCGATCGGATCGCGAAAAAAGTATCGGGAAATGCGTTAAAAAAATGCGAGAGTACGGACCCGTTTTCTCGAAAAGTCCGCCGAAAAACTTGGTTTTTTTTCGATTAAAATATACCCCATAAAGGTACGTTTTTAGGAACGGTTTTCGCGGGCGAAATACAGCTTTGGGTCCGCCGAATCTGAATCCGAAATCGGATATCGAAAAAAGTGACGTTAAGTCGGTCAAATCGCAAGAGGAAGCGAGGAGAAGCGTTTAACATCAGAAATTAATTTTGCCGTGTTCGCGAGAAGGCTCTACAAAGTCAGGGTTCGATGAGTCGGGCCTTGCACCTGACGAAAACGGGTTGCGAGCAGGTACACGCACTTACGTCTTGAAGGGTATACAGGTATACCTTGCGAGCGAAGCGAGAGCCATGTCAACAGAATAAATTCGGATTTTTTCCTACAAATATACAGCAATACCTTGCGAGCGAAGCGAGCAACATCCCCGAATAAACTTTTTGTGGTTCCACGTAGTTTCATAAGATTTAATTTGTTTGTAAGAATTTTCCAACAGAAAAAAACGTCTGCCAAGTTGGGTGGGCAGTATAACTTCCTCAAGCGAGCGAAGCGAGCAGCATCCCTTACAGAAGTTAAACCTACCCTTAGGGATCTATCTTTTGCGAGCGAAGCGAGCAACATTCCCTACATGCCACACTTTGCGAGCGAAGCGAGCAATATTCCCTACACGCCACACTTTGCGAGCGAAGCGAGCAATTGAATGGGGGGTCCGGGGGGCTTGCCCCCCGGCTGGACGTGGAGGCGAGCGTAGCGAGCCGGAGCGGCTAGTATATAAATATGTATGTGTCATTCCAGACGATAACTCTCGATAGAATTGAGATAAAAACTTCGTTCTTTCGCCAAAAAATCAAGCCTCTCAAAAGAAAGGATGAGTTCGTCGGATAACACTTTTTGAGCACATTAAATTGGTCAAATTTCAAAAAATGTGCTAAAAAAATCACTAAAAATGACTGAAAACGTCTAAAAACTGTTAAATTTATATTTTTATCAGAATCGTAGTCGTAAGAAGTTTATTGACGATGAACTAAAACATTCAAAAATGTATTCTCAAAATTATGGTGAAAAATGTACTTGAATTTCATCAATATTTGCTGAAAAAATCGATTGAAAAACTGAAAAATAGCTAAACATCCAAAATCTGTTTTTATTCGTAGAATATGATTTGGAACGACTTTATTTGCCATAAAATTGGTGGTTAACAATTTCTTTGAACTCGGAATGCACAAATTTCAAAACAGTAATATAATATAATGTTACGATAATCTATGAAAATTCGCTCATACGATCATGCTGCATGACTGTTTGTGTTCCAGATCTTGCTGATCAATTTTGGTTCCTTGTCCGTCTGTCAGTCTGTGGTAAATCCTTGTCACGCCCAAAACTATACCAAGTTTTAGTTCGGTTTCGATGAAATTTTTAGGGGTTGTGCATGTTAATTCCTAAACGTTCTCCTATAATTTTCAATGCCGTTGGATCAACAGAAGCCTGTAAGCATGCGCAAACGTGAATTTCTTATAACGTCGATTTCTCTTCATCTGTTGGTCTGATGTCGTTCAAACTTGGTAAGTAACTGGGGATATGTTCTGGGGATAGGCCCTATGAATTATATTGCAATTGATGGCGTGATAATCATCGCGCGTGCGCAAAACCAATGTCAATTGACCCAGGCAAAACTCCGAGTCTAATGGAGAATTATCAGAAATCGTGCTGGTTAGCTTTTATACGGTCCCTATAATTGTCATTGCCATCGCATAAAGAGTAGTTTGTCTACATGCGGAAACGTTAATATCTTATAACGTCGATTTCTTATCCACTATTAACCCGATTTCTTCCGATTTTTTGTTGGGTCCAAGATGATGCCCTTTGTATTTTACCACATTAGCTTGAATAATCGGTAACAATTGCGCATACGCAAAACTTATATTGGACGACACTCCGAGATTGATGTATCGATTTTGATGAAATTTTTCAATTATTGTGTGGGTTAGCCTTTAAAAAATTTCCGCGCATGCAATCATGAATTATACTCCTATTTTACATTCTAGCATGTATGGAGATATATTAGATACTGTTATAATTTGCATTCAATCATATCGACTCGTACTTTGTTCTTCAACTAATCCTATACGTCAAAGTTACTATATGTGAGGAAGCTGTACTGTATTTTTTTGTGTTCATTCTTAATCTTATATTGTGGACTGTACTTGACTTTTGAATGAAATTGAAAATAATTTAATAAATATACCCAAAGAACATGGAGTTTCACTCTTCTAGCGAATTTTCCGTAGAAAACTGAAATAAGTATTACACTTACTTCAAAATGTAAATATTTCCATTTTATGAATTTTCGTAATAAAAAATAAAATAAGGATCAATATTGCTGGAAGTCACAATCTTCGTCACAGCTCAATTTTTGAATAAACAAAAACTGTAATTAATTTGCATGATTCAGAATAATGCACAATTATCTGATACTAACGTGAAAATCCCACCACTGTATAGGTAATTTTTCTATACAAGCACATATATATATATATATATATATATATATATATATATATATATATATATATATATATATATATATATATATATTGTTATAAGTTTTAAGGACGAGATATTAAATTAGAAAAATAGTAACAACTTCCGCACTTGAGATCAATAACACAACAACTGGTTTTTTATTTAGAAACACAACAATAAACAAGTCAACAAGATGGTAAATATGCAATCCTGCAAACTGGAGTTGGTTTTCATTTCCCAACACTATCCTCCCTCTTTTTTACAGCAGGACCATATAGTGCCAGATGATCGGCATGAACAATCTTCGTCTTTCGGTTTGGCAATCGAATCCTAAATACAACGTCACTTAGGCTCTTCATGATGTCGCAAGGGCCAATCCAGTTCGACTGCAGCTTTGGGCAGATACCGACTTTGCGTTGGGGCCAGAAATACCATACTTGGCTTCCCACAGAAAACCTTGGCTCTTCTGCTCTGACGTCATAGCGCTTCTTACTGTCATGTGCCACCTGTAGTATCTGTTTGCGTGCAAGTTCATGGCTCTGGCGTAGCTTTTCTTGTAACTGCTGGGCATATGTGGTGACAGGAACGATCTCATGAGGACTTCCATCGACCAGCAAGTGTAGTGGTAAGGTCAATCCTCGCCCCAGGTTCAACTCCGCTGGCGAAAAACCAGTTGAGGAATGCTGTGTAGCCCTGTACGCAAGGAGTACACATGGAAGCCACAAATCCCATTCTTTTTGGTTGTTCTCTACTGTCTTGGCGAGCATGTTCCAGAGAGTTCTGTTAAAACGTTCAACAAGGCCGTCACTCTGGGGTCGACCTGGTGTAGTCCTTGTTTTTCGAATATGTAACAATCTCATCACTTCTTTGAATACTTCAGCTTCGAAACCAGTCCCTTGGTCTGTGTGAAGCTCTCTTGGGATACCAAATCTGGCAATAACAGTATTAACCAATCCTCGAGCCAATGTTTCCGCCCTGATGTCTGCAACGGGGAATGCTTCAGGCCATTTTGTAAAATAATCAATCACTACCACAATGTACTTATTCCCTTGATTTGTGATTGGAAGTGGCCCTACAATGTCCATCCCTACACGTTCAAATGGTGACCCACTGGTGTATGTCTTCATTGGCGCCTTTCGCTTAGAGTTGTGTCTTCTCCGACATGTATCACAGTTGGCACAGTATAGTTTTACATCCTTCTGGATGCCAGGCCAGTAGAATCTTGTTCGGATCACTGCAAGAGTTCGTTTGTATCCAAAGTGTCCCAAACCATGGCTCGTACTCAACACCTCATATTTCCTTTCCTGGGGTACCACTATCTGCTCTATTATGTGGGTACCTGTATCACTCTCCCAAACTCGTACCAAAATACCATTTGAAATCCGCAGGTTTCCAAACATGGCCCACAGACTCTTTGCCACAGGACCAAGAGGTGAGACTAGCTGCCACAATGGCCGCTCACCTTCCTCCACCCAAGTGTACACAGGATGCAGCTCAGGATCTGCTTTTTGTGAGGCTAACCACGATTGACCACCAACCTCAAGTCGTACTCTTTGGACGACAACATGGCTTCCTTGCTTCATTTCTTGGCGCAGACAATGTTGACATCCCACATCAGCACAAGGCCTTCTCGACAACCCATCAGCATTGAGATGTTCCTTACCAGGTCGATGCACCATTTTATAGTTGTATGGACTCAAGATCTGTTGCCATCTCGCCAATTGTCCATCAGGTTCCTTGAAATTCTTCAACCATTGTAATGAGGCATGATCGGTTCGAACTATAAACTCTTCTCCACTGTCAAGGCCGTAAGACTGGAAATGACGAAGTGCTTTTATCAAACTTAATAACTCCTTTCGTGTCGTGCAGTAGTTCCTTTCTGCCTTAGATAAACACTTGCTGAAGTACGCAATCACACATTCTTTACCATTCTGAACCTGTGATAGCACAGCGCCAACAGCTCTGTCTGAAGCATCAGTATCCAGAATGAACACTTTATCATGAATTGGATGGCTTAGGATTGGTGGTGTCGTGAGGGCCGACTTGACATCCTGAAAAGCTTTTTGGCATTTATCATTCCATTTGAACTCTGTTTTAGCATCTTGCAAAGCATACAATGGGGCTACTATGTCTGCAAAATTGTTAACAAAACATCTGTAATAAGAACAAAAACCAAGAAAAGTTCTTACTTCCTTCACTGATGTGGGGATTGGCCAGTCAGCTACCTTTGATGTCTTCTGTGGGTCTGCAACTATACCTTGTCCAGAGATCACAAAACCCAGGTAATTTACTTGTCTTGCAAAGAAATGGCACTTCTTTGGATTCAATTTCACTCCAGCCCTTCTCAAGACACTCATCACTTGCCTCAGCCACTGCAGATGATCTTCAAATTTCCCATTGTCTACCAGAACATCGTCCAAATACACCTTTACCCGACCATGTTGTATCTCTTCCCGCAGAATCCCAGACATGGCTCTCTGAAATGTGGCTGGCGCGTTACACAAGCCAAATGGCATTGTTTTGAAATGCCAGAGGCCACGAGGTGTACAAAATGCCGTCTTCTCCCGGTCAGAGGGCGTCATTGCTATTTGCCAATAGCCAGATTGGAGATCCAAGGTGGAGAACCATGAGCTGCCAGCCAGTCCAGCCGTCAATTCATCGATCTTGGGAAGAGGGAAGGAGTCTTTTCTTGTTACATAATTTAACTGACGATAATCGATACAAAATCTCGTGGAGCCATCTTTTTTTGTCACTAATACAATGGGACTTGCCCACGGACTTTGAGAAGGTTCGATTACCCCAGTTTCCTGCATATCCCTGATAAGTTTGTCAACTTCTTCCAAACGATGTGGCGGAATCCTACGTGGTGCTTGTCTTATTGGTGGGTGGTCTCCAACATCAACAGAATGAGTTATACTGTTAATACATCCCAAATCTTTTCCATTTCTAGCAAAAACATCAGAATACTCCAACAAAAATGTGTTTATTGCTTGTTCTTGTTCCTCAGACAGACCTTTTGGCATAAGCTGTTGCATATGTTGTGGCAGCCCTCCTTCTTGTGCTCCAGAATCATGATCATTGCAATCATTGTCCAGTGGGGACAACTCATGCATACTCTCAGCTTCGTCTTCTTCGACCTCTGCTCTTGCACTTAAATCCAAGGATTCCATCCCCTGGCCATCAACTAGCACTGCATTGTTGGCAGGATCGATTACACACTGCTCCTTGCTCAAAAAGTCCATACCGAGGACACAATCCTCATGTATATCTGCAACTAAAACAGTGTGAGGTCGTTTCTTTCCATCTCCTAAGTCAAACGAGACACGCGCCTGACCATGCACAGGAATCATTTCTCCTGAAACTGTTCTGATCAATGCTTTTCCATTGTTCTTCACTATAATCTGAGCCCTTTCTGCTGCATTTTTACTCAAAATTGTTCTCGTAGCACCTGTATCCACGACCAATTCACAAGGACATTTATCAATAGTTCCATACAATATCAATGAGGATGCTGCCACTCTATACACTACTCCTTCCAAAGCCAGGAGGGGAGACTGTACTTGGGGCATGCTACCAACTGTCGGCCTGAGCCCCTTCATTCCGACTTTGATGCGTTTCCCGATCCGTGAAATGAAACAACTGGTGGTTGAACCATCTGGTCAACTCTTTCAGCTTTTCGAGGGTTGGGGCAAGCCCTAGCCAAGTGTCCAACTAGTCCACACTGCCAACACACAGGAGGACGTGATCTGCTAAATCTAGGGTAACTGTATTGCCCTGATTCAGAAACAGGCCTACCTTCACTTCTTTGGAACTTATCAGAAGCTGTTGGGGAAATTACCCTTGAAATCTTCTCCAACTCAATTCCTTCTAGATGCCTCACTGACACCGGCCTTACTTGCTGAACTGCCTCCATTCTCAGTGCTACTGCAATCGCCTCATCCATTGACTTAGGGCCCACCATTAAAACTTTCTCCCTCAGACTCTGATCACGTAACCCCCTAACAAACAAATGAACCAGCATACTTTCAGTACTTGGAGAGATTTCAGGTAAGGCTCTTCTTGCCAAAGTTTTCAATGTTTGGTGAAAAGTGCTTATATCTTCCTTATTGTCCTGTACCCGAGACATAAGGAGGGTCATGAAGCGCTGCTCTTGGTGACGAATCCCAAACCTTGCTTCCAATGCCTTAATCAGCACATCATAGGTACAAGAAGGGCCTACTTGAGCAAGGACTTCCCTGGCAGCTCCTGAGAGTACTGAAGTGAGAGCAGCTGCCTTGTCCTGATCATTCCAACCGTTCCTTTCGGCTATTGTAGAAAACTGCAGGTAATACGATTCCCATTCTTCAGAGCCATTGAAGGGCATTGGTTTAAGTGTAATAGTTTGCCTGGTTACTGGTGATGCATGGTAGGGCAGAGTGGAGTTGGGATACCTAAATTACTTTCACCCTTAATTGCCTGCACAATCTCCTTTAGCATAGCAGTCTGCATCTCGAGAATGCTTTGCATGGCTGAGGTGAATGAACTTAATTGGTCTTTCAGTGTGGTCTCTGCACTACTGCCTTGCTGTTGAATCACCTGGCGCAATTCACCCATGCAGACACTCCTCTCCTCATCCCAAAACTGCATTAGCTGATCCAGTGAACCAAGGTTTCTTCTACTAGGGACCTCTAAAACTGTTGGCTGAGGCTCTCCCTGCACTGTTTCCACCTGCTCTCCTTGTAATACCTGGTCTGGGGACTCACTGCCCATCCTGTCGACCGAACGGGAACGCACTGTTGACCTCGTGTTCATATCCCACCGCTGTCACCAATGTTATAAGTTTTAAGGGCGAGATATTAAATTAGAAAAATAGTAACAACTTCCGCACTTGAGATCAATAACACAACAACTGTTCTCTTTCTCTTTCCTCTCTCCTCTTCAGTCATCCATGTAGGGAATTCCGGCTCCGTCCTCCAATCCAAGCGATCGAATGACCTTTCTTGTGCCCCTTAGTCGAAGAGACACAGCTCTGATTATTGACACTTGTGTTCGTACCTTAACCCATCCTAACACTTGGGTGTACGGCTTGCACCACTTCTCAGCTAGCGTACTTGCCATTCTCTTGAGAAAGATTCCATACTCCCGATGGACTGCGCCGTCGCACGAACAAATGAGTGGCGTGAACGAACCACGAAGGTGCTCAGCTGCTCGGTCATATTTCTCGTGTTTTTGTCTGGCTGCAGACTGTGCCGTTGAGTCCCACGTTTGGGAAAGGTACGAGGCAGCGTCAGCATTTATAATGCGTGTGTCAAAAAACGCTGGCCTCGCTCTATCCCAAACTCCCTGGACTTTAATATCGGCCACGAGCATTGGGCTTTCCTCGCTAGACTCCTGCAGTACAGGTTCCAGTGTTACTCCTCCCCAGGCCATCCCGGCTAGTTTCGCACACTCATCTCGGACTCCATCATGTCCTCTTTTCACGAGGCCCCCCTTCTTGCAATTCAGTGCATGGTTGAGGTCGAAAGAGGCATCGCAACCGTCACATCTGTTGGGAAGTTCGAGTGGGTTGTGTCCATAACGTAGAGCTAGGGCATCTCTAAATTGTGTTGGAGACAAATCGAGACCATCTGCCGCCAAGGGTAACACTGTCAGCCATTGGGAATTGTTTTGGACCCGTTCTATAACTCGTTTTTGCAATGGTTGCAGTCTACTCGTGAGTTCTGCACTCCTACGGGCTGTGACTTCATCCAGAAGCTTTTTTTCCTCCCTCAAGACATTGGCCACTTTGTTTAGGTGATCAATGTAGTTGAGGGGCCTGCCTGTTCGGATTGAGTTAACGATTTCTTCTGTTGCTCTCGTTGAGGCCCGGTAGGCTTGCTGTGCTGACTGCATTGGATTTTTTATTCCCAAACCACCCCATTTGGCTGGGAGCTCCAGAAGGTTCCTTTCAAGGTCTCCTAGCTCACGTCCTATGATGGCTGGCATCAGCTTGTGTTGGATTGTGTCCCATAGAGGCCTGCAGTCGTCTTCGCACCCATCAACCACTCTCATTATATAGCCCCATTCGAACTGTAATGATTTGGTGAATGCAGCGTATGCTGCTTGTGGACTTTTTTTGGCTGCTTGTATGAACTTCTCAGTTTTGATAACCCATTTTTCCACTTTAGCTTTCAAATAGTCTCGTTTTGATTCAATGGACCCACAAATCCTCCCAAAAACCTTTGGGAGTTCGTTATTTTTATGCCTGTGTCAGTGAAAATTCTTCTGGCCTCATGTTCGAGTTCTGGTTTTGTTACTAGGTAGCATTTTGATGGTTCTGGATGGTAACCCCACTTTGGTCCTTCTCCCTGGAGAATCCCGAACCACCGTCTGACTTCTATAAGTTTACCGATGCAGGACGCATCATCTGCGTACCAGTTCTGTTTACATTCTTCCCTTTTCAATTTTTTTATCAATGGGAGGGTTCCTACAGCATACATCATCATACCAAGAGGATCGCCTTGGTGGTCCCTTCTTGGCTCAACAGTGATGCATTGCTTTTTCTGAACAATATTAGTGGATAGCCACGATAGGTGTTAAAAAGAAATCTTGCGCACCTTGGCCAATAAATTCTACAATTCCATAACGCTAGTGAGCGACTCATTGAATTGAACGCATTGGTGGCATCTACTAAAAGGAGACCTTCATTTTCGTCTTCATTGAACATACTACTGATGGCATGTATTGCCCCTTCAATTCCTGACTTTATTCCGGCAGATAGTTGATCTGATCCGCAAACTTCTTTTAGGTCTTCTCCTGTGATGAGTGCCATAGTTTTGGCACAGATTCTTTGCAACAGTTCTCCCACTCCAATCGGACGGATGCCAGGACACTTATCGAGAGCCACGCCTCTCCTTGCCAGAAGTGCTTTTATTTTGCTCCACTCAACTACTCCATTTGCTAATCTTCTGATCAAAGAGGCTACTGCTTCCCTCAAACGGGTGCTGTGGGCGCCGAATCTTAGTAGCATGTTTTGCCATTGCACTGCATCTGTCCCACTCGGACCAGCACTTCCTCGTAACTTTCGAGCTATTTGTTCTATATGTTTGCTCGTGACGTCAATGTCAACCATTAGTGGAAGGGCGTCTCTTTCGTTGAAAGTTTCTTGATGAGGATGGAATTGAGAAGGGTGCTTAATTTTCATCATGTCTAAGACAGTAGTACCATCTTGCAAAACATCTTCTGGCAGAAGAGCTCTTCCTTCTGCTTGATCTGTGATCCAACGGGTGGCGTCTCTCAATTTTCCTTGCATCACTAGACGCGTGAAAATCCGAATTTCGTGTTCATCATCCCTTTTTTTGGAGGGTTGTCATTTGGTGGTCACAGCGTGTGGCCTCCTGAACCAGTCTTCATATTTTTCATGGTTCCACATTTCCATCCTTCTTTGCAGTTGTCGCCTGATGTCTGTGCCTGTTTTGACCATTTTCTCCCTTTGAAGGACTGTCGAACAAAAGACAAATATTCTCTCCGAAGAGTGTGCGTAATTTGCTGTTCCTTGTATTTCTTCAGCCAGATTAGACACAAACTGACGTCCTACGGCACCTTAGGGTAGCGTATACTGTTTTCCTTGTAGCCGCATGGTTGCATGCCATCTTTCGTGCCAAATCGGGTCATCCGGTTCACCCTCTGAATTCAACAAAGCAGCACCAAATCCCCTCTGAAATATGTTTTGAATATATTCAGGACTCCTTGAAGTAACTCTGTCCTTGATGAGGGGGTTGCTTGATCATGATTGGAGTGGTGCTCCCTGATGTGGTTCACTAAACATCCTCTCCTTATGTACCTCCTTGCACAGTGAGGACATTCTACTGTATTATCCCTTTGAGAGAAAGGAGTCGATTCGCTGGCGAAAGACATTGCTTCGGCAAATAATGGATTATATTTTACTGGAACTAATCCATTAATGATGCTATAATAGACCAATACCTTAGTATCCTCACTTGGCTACAATAAAACAATAACAATTTTTTTCTGGCCGTTCGAAAATTAATTTTATGGACGAAATTGATTTTAAATCACTCACCCCAACATAAGTCCTGCATCTTGCTGATATTCCAAGAGGTAAACTGTTCTTTAGGTGTCAGGGATTAATTTTGACCACTTTTTCACTGAAATAAGTTGTTGCTAACCGTATTTTTTTTAGGAAAATTTGCGGATCGATTTCGGATTGAGGTTGTTGTGATGGAAAAAAAAACACAACAACTGGTTTTTTATTTAGAAACACAACAATAAACAAGTCAACAAGATGGTAAATATGCAATCCTGCAAACTGGAGTTGGTTTTCATTTCCCAACAATATATATATATATATATATATATATATATATATATATATATGTATATATATATATATATATATATATATATATATATAGTCAAGGACTACATTGCATTTTATAGTTTTAGTATTCATTTCTATAAACTGTCAAACGTTCATATTTCACGCACGCTTCCATGCTCACATACCTACCTATGGATTACTAAAGCATACCTAATAATATTTAGAAAAACTATTATCCAATTAACTAATAATCAGAACGTTAAAAACTACGATAAATACAAATACGTACTGATGAACTGAGGACCACTAGATTTATATAATATTATACTATACTTAATGCCTGCAAAATCATTTATTTATGGATGCGGTTGTTTCTCACTTACAGAATAAATTGTTATTTGTTCTGTAAATTTATTATTATCCACAATAAATTGTTACCTACTTGTTGATCTGGAAAATATCACACAATAAATTGTAATATATAAGTTCGCGGAATAAAAAACGGGGCATGAAACTGAAAACGACAAACAACAAAATGTAAACAAAACAAACTCAAACCAGCAATATGGTAGGTTAGAATAGAAATACCTACTGCTACAATAGATTGTTTTAATCTTTTCTATTGAACTAATTCAATCACAACAGAAAACTTCAATTTTTTTCTTTACGAGTATTTTAACTGTGATTTAATTCGTAAATGGTATAATACAAACGATATACCAACAATCAAAAATTAATAAAAGAATACGGAAAACAACCAAGCTAGATCAAGTAGGCAGTGAAAAGTAGGGGAAGTTCGTAAGAGAATTTGGTGGATACTGAACAATGGATATTTTTCTAGGGGAAAATCGCATATGGGCTGGCCCCAGAGGGTAGTTGGGAACGACTTGATTTCAGTTTGTAGTATCCACATTTCCGTTTCGTTGACTAGGTGATTTTACTACGCTCCGTAGGGCTGTACAATATCCATGCCATTTTGCCCCTAAGCAAACGAACCTAATAAAAATTTCTATATTTCTAAGAGCGTCTCAAGTCGCTAGGCAACCAGAATCGTATAATAATAACAATAGTAGTTGTTTATTACTAATTACATTCTTTAATTGAAGGTGTTAGGTACTGAAGTTGGAAGCGTAAAATTATTAATTTTGATTGTATCCGCATACCTCGAACTTCTGCGTCCTCTGTAATTAATGGAGGGGCTTTGCCCACCCTGCCCCTCCTCAAACTGCGCCACTGCCTATATATATATATATATATATATATATATATAATATATATATATATATATATATATATATATATATATATATATATATATATATATATATATTATTTTGAGGTATTAAAGATGGTTGGAAAAGATAGGAAACACATAAATATAAATTACAAAAATGAGAGAATATTTCGCCGTGTCGGCGTCGTCAGCTCTAGTCAGCTCTAGAGCTGACGACGCCGACACGGCGAAATATTCTCTCATTTTTGTCAGTTATATTTATGTGTTTCCTATCTTTTCCAACCATCTGTAATACTTCAAAATAATATTACACGCGAGTGTTTTCATCCTTCATCAAAACTATATATATATGTATATTTCTATCTATTTATATTTATTTATTTGTATATAAGTTATACGAGTCGAGACCCGATAACACTTTTAAAAAACGTTTATTTTCATAAACACACATTAAATATATAGTAGGTATTTAATCCTAGATAGCACGAGATGAAGTCAAGAAGAGAAATAAAGGAGCGAAGCTCCAGAGGTCTGCTATATAAACTTCTCTTGCCATGTGGGCGAGGGAATAACGCTCAGCATTTATTTTATTCGGAGAGGCAATTTACTAGTACATACGTCTACAGCTTAGGAATAGATTATTTCTTCGATGCTTACGCTTGGCATCTGACTTTAATGTGGATTTGAATATCGAACGGGTTTTTCGTTGGAAATTCAGGAATTCGTTACCATAATATTGGCTTAGTTACCGTAATTCGTTGAAAATCAACCCGTTGGTAGGTTTTCGTTTCAAAATTCGTAGCTTCCAAAAAAAAAAAAAAAAAAAAAAAATCCGCCCGTCCCTCACCGTCCACCATTCTGAAGTTTTTCTCCGACACAACTTTATTAAATTTCACTCAAAAAACATACATCAATTGCGGGTGCCACTAACATCGTCATCAATTGCGTTCTAAAGTGTGGCAATTTAGGGCCCTATAACCAGTCAGGCATCCTGTTAAAGTGCGAATTCACCCTAATTTTATTTCCTGGTTTACTGTCTCCGCGCAACCTTTTTGCTGTGTTACACGTAGTTTGACTTTGGTCCCAGATGATGCCATCCTCTGATATCAACTTTTTCATGTCAGTAGTCTGAAATTCTAATCCACGGATGGTTTTAGCTTGAACACATTTTGCCGGTGTGAAGTAATAGTTTCTATTTCCCGGAAACATTGTCCTTCTTATTTTTCAAAATATATGCAAGGACATAACGGGTGTGATTATACACATAAATCACAATATGCATATCGCCCGTTCGAAAATTGGCCTGACTAATTGGTCTCCAGATCATAGTGCAACGTAGCAAATAGTATGTCAGACCTGTGTCTCACCTGACTGTGTGACTTCATAGTTGTGTTGGCCTGGTGACAATCCTCACAGTTCAAGATATCATATGGGAACTTTAGCTTTTCAAATTCGGTTAAAAACCTCTTGACCACCTCCTGATACTGTTTTGTGGCATTGTTCAAGCGGATGTGCAATAGATTACCTGAAGTAGTTGGAGATTTGAAAGTTTTTTGGTCTATAGAAAATATATCCTCTGAATGAGTCAAATTACCTAGGTACTGACTTATCGGACTCCAGTTCGGACTTCTCACAGTCCCTCCCTCTTAGCCAGGGCCTGAAGGACAAAGGCCAGGGGTACCTTCCCTCCCACCCTCACATCACCTGAAGAGGAGCAAGACTTACCCCAGAGCCACAGGGCTGTTCTTGAGAAGTGCTGAACACAGATTCAACTTTATGCCTTATAGGAGCAAGCGTTTCGAACAGGAGTGGACCCCTTTTACTAGGAGCAGGGGCAAGAGGCATTTCTACCCACAAGAGATTATCATTAAAATGCCCAGTTTTAATGGTCTTACCAGGGGAGACTTGAATAAATTCCACTTTGTCCTTGAAAAACGACACCTGAGTTACTTTTCAGACACAAAACAAATCATTGGATGGACCACGAATATACAGAACATCAAGTAACGTTGATGTTGGGCCGTTATTCAAAAACGGTATATCCCCACTGAAATTCACGGACATATCAGCACCAACATCAATATTCACACACTTGAAAATACAATTCCGAGGCAATCGTTTAAAATTAGTCAAACAGTTTTTTGGCACACTCAAGTGTTCTGTACATCGCATGTCAACAATAGCAGTAAAGCAAATTTCACCTTTAGTTAGACTGAAAGCTAGTCCCTGACCCTGGTATTCGTTCCTCCTCCTCAGCACCAGGTGTCGTCCCCGTCTGCACCTGAAGTCAGCACTGAGAAGAGCTCGCAGTTCTGGACTTGGGAGCTGGTCCCTAAAGTATACACCAGGAGGAAGGGCGATCAGTAACTTGATGATTTGAAACAAATCTTATTTGCCCTAAAACACGTCTCCTTTATATGGCGTAGATGACGGGGCAAACATTTTAATTACATTGGGATTTGATACGATGGTATCAGTCGTGTCTCTCCCTCCCTTTCCTCCGCCTCGATCCCTTGAGGAATCATTTCGACTCCGAATAGCACTATAATAGGAACCAAGAGCAGGCTGCTGTTCTAATCTGAGTTTCTCTTCAAGGTGCATTTCACTCAGTGCTGGCAGAGAAAACTTGAACCCATGAAGAACGGCTCTCAGATAGATGACTGTCTCATTGATAGCTAACTCAAAAGTCGCCTTACCGTACACATCAGTTAGCATATACTGGTAAATTCTTATGAGCTTCTTGTTTATGTCATCAAATCGACCCAAAAATTCGATAGCTTGCTCAGTTTTCACGTCAAATTAAACTGAATTAAAATCACTCACTAGACGGTCAAGATGAAACGTGAAGGAGGGGTTACAAATATTCTGTAATATTTCCATGATGTAAACTGATCTACTTTCTCCTATTCCGCTCAAGTGATCGAAAACGAACCTCGTCGATACTGCCCCTGGTTTTCCGACCATCTATTGGGAGCAAATTGGTTGTGAACATACAGAGAGTGTGCAAGGGGACAGAAAAACATCACAGAAAAACGAGTGAGACAAATAAGACAGTACTACCCTGGAAGGTGGTATGGGGGTAGGCCTTTACTGATCACCATAATATATACAAAAATCACATGTCAAGTAATTAAAATCCACGAAATTTCGGAGCGAACATCCCAAAACGAACAGAGAACTAAAAAAACGCTGCAAATTATTTCACAGAGGTTTATTATTTTTTCAATTGAGTATGATCGTAGTTTTAGTTGGCTTGCGTACGTCATAAGGCCCGTCCAGACTCCTCGGCGTGTCCTATTTCGAGTTGCCACAACCTATACTTCTATAATTATATACGCATGTTTATATTTCTCGATTTGAGCTCCTATTTATTCAAATAGTTATTGCCTTAATAATATCATTATCTAAGTACGTACGAAAAGTCGAGAGGATTTGTTATTAAATATGCGTAGGAAAAGCATTGTTATTAACACACAAATATGACCTAGAAAAAAACATATATTCATGCCTCGAAGGAACGCTGTACCCACCTCATGGTGCCGCGGCGCCTCCTCTCACTCCACCCCCCGCTCACCCCCCTCACCACCCACCGTGACCCCCTGCCAAGCGTGCCAGGCGTGCGTCTAACACTCAAAGCCTCGAAAAAGACACTTTTTCGCCCGTTTTTGGCCCATAGCATCTATGCGAGTAAAGCGATCGGGATGGTTAAACGTTAGGACCAACTAGACCCCAAATGGAGTCTATGTGCGAAAGAACGGGGTTTTTAAGTCAATTCTTAGGCCTTTTATGGCCTGGACGGCGGACGGCGAACGGCGGACGGACATTTCAAATTTGGATTCTACGCACCTTGAAACGTAAAGTGACCAAGTTTGAGGGGGGGTTATAAAAATTTTCTGCTACACGATCACATAGGCTTATTACAGGTATAGGAAATTATTAATAGGAAATTATTATAGGTATAGGAAATAATAAATCAATATGAAGATCTACAATGGAATTCGATCAATATTTAGTGCCGACGGGAGAGAAACCGAATTTTCAAAGTCTGATGCAAAAATAAATTGACGAAGCGCCTTGCAGCCAATTTTCCCGTAACGTTGTGCTCTTACGATGTTACTACGCCTACAAACAGAAGGGAGGTGAAAGAATAAAGAGTTTGAGAGAGAAACTCGGCCAAAGCACAGAAAATCAAATAGATCGTGCTTAAATTGGGCAATTTATGGGATTTCGGATACTCTAATTCGTGTCGGCTTAAACCTTCAAACAGCATAGCTGGTTCAACTGAGTAGGCGGCACAAGTAAATGCAAATAACAATATCAATCTTATCAACTATGGATATTGAGACCAATTCACCAAACATTACAGCCTATGTAGATCAATATAGGATCGAGTGAAGCTCGATACAAACACAGTTTTCTCTTTAATGAGAAAATGCAATAAGAGCAGAGTTAGCTTGCAAGAAGCGCAGAACAGAACGGGGCTAATTGAACAGGAGTGAGCTAACGTTGATCAAAGAGTGAATTACCAATTGTGAATCAGATACTATTCTCCTTAGATTATGCAACTTATATTGAACGAAAATCGACTTGAAAAATTCAAGCCGATACCACACTCCAAGGATGATCAAGCCGACCTTTCTTTTTTAACTCTTTCTTTTAACTTCGATTCTCTTCTTGAGCTCTTGCTTTCTTTCTTGAGACCTAATTTCAGATCGATTTTTAACCCACTTCCCGATATCCAATCGATCTGAAATTTTGCACACGATTTCATGCTGGCGTACATTTTAATTTATTAAATTTTCGCGAAGAAAAAGTGAGTTATACTATAAATTTTCGAAAATTTGAAATTTAATATGGGAAATCTTACAAGTGTTTATATATATATATATATATATATATATATATATATATATATATATATGTATATATATATATATCCCACTAAATATACTATAAATATACTATATGTATACTATTGAACGTCTGCATAAAATGACAACGAATCCAGGGTCAATAAAATATTAAATGATTTTCCTTGTCAATTTAATTTAAGTTATTATCAATGTGATTTTGAAACAATGTGATTTTGTTTCAATTTACTGTTGCCAAGAAACTAACAAATATTGAAACAACAATAAAATTAACCGAGAACATGAGAAAAAGAAAGAGTTACATTAAAAACTTGTTTTTATGAGTTCCTTTTAGCGAATTTTCTTAGAAAATAAAGCTATTGCAATGGCTCCAAAAATTTTAAAATAAAAATTTTCAAAAATTTTCTTCATCGAAATCTGGTTTGAGGCATTCTGAAATGATTCCTGGATTTTAACGCTTTATATATATATATATATATATATATATATATATATATAAATATTTGAAGTTGGGGGATCTCGAGGTTCAGTCAGTAGTAGATTGGGTTTTCATCTGGCCATATATTCGATTAATTTATTAATCATCATCAGGGCTATACAACACAAGAATATAATATAGAGTAAGTTATAACAGTAGGATATATAATAGGATAGATAGTCACTTAGTGGGATATATAGGTATATCATTGTTACATACCTTAGAATGATGGGGGTTTTCTTCTACTTTCACATAAGTTGAAACTTGTTGGGAACAAACACTTGTTTAAATGCCATTGTGACACTTTATAGAAGTTTCTGCACTGAATAGAAGAAGGCACTGAATAGAAGAATGAACGTACGAAGATTTGTTTTTACTTTATTTGTTAGTTATGGTGTGACCATGTGTTTGATGGTTGGTTGTTCTCTTCTGTTTGATGGCTTGTTTGTTTTGTTTGTGTGGTGTTGTTGTTTGGTTTATGGTGTATTGTTATTTGTGTTGGGTTGTTACTGTGGTGTGTGGCGTTTCTATGGTGATGGATGATGTTAATGGCTATTGTTTTGTTGAATGTTAGGGGTGGAATTCATTATTAATTTTGAATATATTTGACTAAGTTTTGCTGTATCTGTCTTAAGATTGCATGTGTTTGGGGTTTTTCTTATATAGGCCATTTCTTTTATTTGTCTCTTTGACAGATTCTGTTCGAAGTCTACTATATGGAGTAGTGAAAACTCATAAAGAAAACAACCCTCTTCGTCCAGTTGTCAGCTTTGTTAACAGTCCTACATATGAAAGTGCCAAATTTCTCTCCACCATCATGAATAATATTGCCTCAGATGAATACAACATAAAAGACTCCTTCCACTTTCATGATTCCATTAAAACCAAACAGATACCTTCAGGATATATCTTGGCATCCCTAGATGTGAAATCTTTATTCACCAACATTCCCTTACAAATTGTAAAATCTATAGTGAATGAAAAATGGGATACCCTTAGCTGCCATACAAAACTCACCAAACAAAATTTTTTGGACCTTTTAAAACTCTGTGTAGAAGAAGGATATCTTAAATATGAAGACAAATTTTATTTGATCAAAGATGGCGTAGCTATGGGATCACCTATAGCCCCAATCCTTGCAGACCTAGTTATGTCAAAACTATTGGATGAAGCACTGCCTCTACTCCCATTTGATGTCCCATTCACATATAAATTTGTAGATGATCTATATATAGCCATTCCAAAAAATACAGAAACTCTAGTGCTCGAAACATTCAATAAACTTTACACCAAATTACAATTCACCATAGAACTGGAAAATGATAAATGTCAACTCCCATACCTAGATATGCTCACTACAAGAAAATCAGATGGCACCATAGGAACGAACTGGTGGAGAAAACCACAGAAAACGGATCGGTATCTAAATTTTAAATCGCATCACCCCCTAAACCAAAAAATTAATGCAGCACTAAATTTAAAGCACAGAGCAATAAAACTCAGTGATCCTGAATACCACAATGAAAACCTAATAGTCATAAAAGATCTATTACTAAAAAACAATTTTCCGAAATCTTTAACTAACTCAATAGTTTTTAACAGCCCAAGGTCTCAAACAACTTCTGACAAAAGATCAACATCAATTAATAGAAATCACACCCCAAATGACCCCTTGGAAAACCAGCAATCAGAACACCAAGATACATCAGAACCTCCAACAACCCCTTACATTTTCAGAAGTATGACCTATGTTAAAGGATTATCAGAGCAACATAAAAAATCCATTTCCAAGAAAACAAATTGCAGAATAGCCTTCAAAAATAAAAAAACCCTTAACAATCTTATTTATTCAAAAACAAAATCAAAAATACCTATAATGAATAAAAGTAACCTAATATATTTAATAAAATGCAAATACTGTACAGCCAATTACGTAGGCCAAACAGAGCAATATTTATCCAATCGCCTATCACAACATAGATCTGATATAAATCTCCAAAATAATAGATGCGCACTAGCCCAACACTCCCTCTCTAATAATCACAATTTTGACTTTGATAATACCAAAATAGTAGACATCGAACAGAATCTGGCAAAGAGACAAATAAAAGAAATGGCCTATATAAGAAAAACCCCAAACACATGCAATCTTAAGACAGATACAGCAAAACTTAGTCAAATATATTCAAACTTAATAATGAATTCCACCCCTAACATTCAACAAAACAATAGCCATTAACATCATCCATCACCATAGAAACGCCACACACCACAGTATCAACCCAACACAAATAACAATACACCATAAACCAAACAACAACAACAACACCACACAAACAAAACAAACAAGCCATCAAACAGAAGAGAACAACCAACCATCAAACACATGGTCACACCATAACTAACAAATAAAGTAAAAACAAATCTTCGTACGTTCATTCTTCTATTCAGTGCCTTCTTCTATTCAGTGCAGAAACTTCTATTCAGTGTCACAATGGCATTTAAACAAGTGTTTGTTCCCAACAAGTTTCAACTTATGTGAAAGTAAAAGAAAACCCCCATCATTCTAAGGTATGTAACAATGATATACCTATATATCCCACTAAGTGACTATCTATCCTATTATATATCCTACTGTTATAACTTACTCTATATTATATTCTTGTGTTGTATAGCCCTGATGATGATTAATAAATTAATCGAATATATCGCCAGATGAAAACCCAATCTACTACTGACTGAACCTCGAGATCCCCCAACTTCAAATATTTTATAGAATACAGTCGAAAAAAACCTACCAATCTATATATATATATATATATATATATATATATATATATATATATATATATATATATATATATATATATATATATATATATATATATATTTATATATATGTATGTGTCATTCCAGACGATAACTCTCGATAGAATTGAGATAAAACTTCGTTCTTTCGCCAAAAAATCAAGCATTTCAAAAGAAAGGATGAGTTCGTTGGACAACAATTTTTGAGCACATTAAATTGGTCAAATTTCGAAAAATGTACCCAAAAAATCACTAAAAATGGCTAAAAACGGCCAAAAATCGTTAATTTTTTTTTTTTTTTTTTTTTTTTTTTGCAGAATTTTAGTCAAAACTAAATTTTCAACGATTATCTAGGACATTAAAAATTTTTGCTCAAAATTATGATGAAAAACGTAGGTACTTAAATGTCATTAAAATTTGCTATAATATCTATAAAAACTGCAAAAAAATTTAAAAATCAAAAATCCCTTTTTAATCAGTGGAATTTTATTTAGAATAAGTTTTTTGCCATAAAATTGGTTTTTAACCATTTCTGTCAACTAAAATTGCTCCAATTTCAATGCAATTTAACATAATATAGTAAGATAGATAGTTTATGAAAATTCGCTCATACGATCATGCTGCATGACTGGAACTTTTTTTTAACCGTTCTTTTTCAGAAATTTTTAACGTTAGTAGACATCTTGATCTTCATTTTTCACCGATGAGGCTTCTTTCTAAGGACTCAGCTAAGTCCAAAAAGATTTTTTTCTAAACTCAGGACAAGGAAGAGATGAATTACAGTACAGCCGCCGCTAAATACCCCCAGGAATGAATTAAATGGCTTGAATTAACTCAGCTTGAACTAACTGACGGAGATTTTTCAATTAAATAGAACCTGTAAAGCGCTGCTACCGGCGTGGCAGGTGGAAGGTTGCAGATGGCTCATCGTCAATTCAGGGGTTTCTCATGGTTTTTTAATTAAATCAGCTCTTGATGTTATAAGTTTGCTGTTGATCTGTAGTGTGTAATATAGGTTAGTTTGGCTCATCCTGGAACTTGTTTCCTGAAAGCTGACTCTTTGGGAAAACACACTGATTGCACATTGATTGGTAGCTCATATGGTCGAGAATAAGGTAGATATTGCCATGATTCTAGAACCAGGCGATGGCACATATTTTCAGTCGGATTGAGTTGAAAACGAGCGACTATAATTATCCCTAATGCAAATCTCTCAAGCCTTCACAATAATAAGTGGTGAGACACCCGGTAAAAGGCCTTGGAAAAATCTGTATAGATTGGGTCCACCAGC
Source organism: Adelphocoris suturalis (assembly GCA_030762985.1). Classification (NCBI taxonomy): domain Eukaryota; kingdom Metazoa; phylum Arthropoda; class Insecta; order Hemiptera; family Miridae; genus Adelphocoris; species Adelphocoris suturalis. The sequence goes on along the minus strand of CM061051.1, from coordinate 3,138,596 downwards.
TAACACTAACGGAAAGCCTCCAGACTTTGATTCTGAATGATTAAGATCTCATTCTGTGTAGGCGGAAAATGCAAAAACAAACATGGAGATACATAGCAACAGATACAAAGAGCATAAAGATTATCTTTTCAAGTAGGTACTTGAAGTATTGTGGGCAGAGAGCAAATATGACGATATTAATTTATTTATTATTATTCATTTATTTATTGGTAAGGTAATCGCAGACTTTGGGATGAGATTAACTTATCAGATTCACAGCGTGCCGGAACAATACACAATGACAAAAAGCAAGCAAACAACATCGATAAGGGAAGAGAAGTGGTGTCAGAACATCCCTTCAGTGGGATTACATTGGGTCCCATGCTCAGAATTGAAGCAAAATTGATCATTACATGACAAATTATTCTACGATTGATGTTTTATCACTCAAAACAGCAATGTCTTTTGATCTTGTAGAAATTCAAATTTTTCGACAAATAAATTTCAAACGAGATATAATTCATGCCTCCTTCGGGGTTTTCATATTATTTATTGGCCAGGTTATTCAGGTATCCATAGTAGGTATAATCATGAAGGTACATGTAGCAATTTATAGTATTATACGTGAAGAGGCTTTGAATGTTTTTGAACCATGAATGTTTTTTTTTTTTTTGTTTTTTTTTCGTGCTATTGTTGGAATTTGTATAACCTCTGTACAAAAACCTTATCGTGATGGATTCGATACTCCTCTATCTTGAAGCCTTGAGTGCGTGAGTGATGTTTTATTGATCCCAGCTTGAATAAAGCTTCAAAGATGGAAATTATACAGTCCAAAGACATTATCATAGTTCGCGGATTTATTATATATATATATATATATATATATATATATATATATATATATATATATATATATATATATATATCCATGTCTACTAATGGTAGTTGTATTTACTTTATTATGTTTTGGTATAATATTAAGTTCGTAAACTCATACCAATTGAGCAATATAACTATTTAAAATTCACTAAAATTTGATATGAGGCCTTCTGACACAGAAACTATTCATGTTCTTCTTTTAGGCATGTAAAAGTGTTTCTTCTCGAAACTATCTGTATGAAGTTAAACAATAAAATCATGAATCTTAGGATAACAATACAAGCTCTTTTATTTGGTTAGATTTTATTATTATTTTCTATTATTATTAATAGTTGTTTCTTTCTTTCAACTTTTCATTATCCTGTTACCCTCATGTTAATAAATCAATACACACAATCTCTCTCTCCCTCTCTCCCTCTTTCCCTCCACATCTATATATATATATATACATAAGTATAAATTCTTTTCTTGCTCCAAAAATATAAAATCAAGCTTTCCAAATAAAATAATAAGTTCGTTGGACAGCACTTTTTGAGCACATTAAATTGATCAAATTTCAAAAAATATGCTAAAAAATTCACACGAAAATTAGTACAAAATAATACTTTTTTACTTAGTAAAACTTTGTTAAACAGAAGTGTTCATCAACAATGAATTGGAATAAAAAATGTACTTAAATATCATTAATATATGCTGAAAAATCGATAAAAACCGCCAAAAAAGCTAAACATCCAAAATCATTGTTAAATCTCAGAATATTATTTCGAACTTTTTTGTATAAACTTGGTAGGTAACGATTTTGTTGGACACAAAGTGCTCAAATTTCAAAACAATGTAACATTATAAGAAACGATACCTAATTTACGAAAATTCGCACTATACGATCGTACTGCATGATTGGAACTTGAATATTCTATTTGACTAGCAATCCGATTCACCGAGTTTACTATAGATAAAGGAGTGTCGATTTCGTTGTGGTCGGATTATACTTGATCAATGCAACTCCCCACTAGCTCACACGTGAAACCCCTACACCACCGATATCCCCTAAAGTGCATCAAATTTATCAGCGTCACGCAAGTTTTTTATGCGCGGTCGTGCCAACATTGCGCTTTACAAATATCGATTCTGATCTTCGACAGCAAACTAACACAATGAAGGCATCCGATTTGCATCAGAGACGTACAACCCAACTGTAAGTTATTGAGCAACATTTTAAATGTTAAAACACGTCTGACTGAATCAACTCTCTCATGTTTCCACCCTAATATTTTCGTTCCTCCATAATACCCAGGTGGTAGTTCACTCCTGCTAATATGAGGTGAATGAGATCATCTTGTATTATAACTTTCTCAGAGTTACTTGACGAATCGCCCACTAGGGTGGCCGATGATGAATTCAAGCTATGACCTTTTTTCGTGAAGATATCTTATAACAAACTCCTTAATTTAGTTGATCCTCAAGAGACTATTCCAAAAGAGAACATTTTTTTACAAGACGCCGGAATGAAGATTGGACTCAAATTTAAACTGGGTACCCATTGTTTAATGAAAGCGAAGCTAACTCATATAGAATTCAATCCATTTCAAATTCCAGAACTTACCATAGGTAGATTATAAACGCTGCAAATTATTACACAAAGGTTTATTATTTATGTATTAGACAGCCCTTCTACGTAGATCTCTGGTCCATAATTATTAAACGCCGCTTATCGGAACTCGGAGCTTCGGACCTCACAAAAGGGTTCAATCCATTACAGCAGCGGAATCTCTCAATTTTGCGCTTTTTAATATAGTTGATAAACAAAACAATTTATTACCAAGTCATCTTTCCAACACATAAAAGTATTACCTATACTGTTTATTGATATCATCTAATCGGTCAAATTTCAAAAAATGTGCTGACAAAATCACTGAAAATGGCTTAGAATTGTTAAATTGATATTTTTTAGCATAAGATTGGTCAAATAAAGTTTATCAACTATGAAATAGAACATTCAAAAATTTATGTACGAAATTATGCTAAAAACATGAACTTCATTAAATTTTGTTTTAAAAAATCTATAAAATTGCCTAAAATCCAAAATCTCTTTTTGAATAGAAGAGTATCATTTAGAATACTTTTTTTCCATAAAATTAATATCTAACATTTTCTTTTCACTCATAAATCTCCAATTTCTATACAACTTGAAATATAAAAAAAAAAAGACGCTTTTTCAACTATTTTTGGCTCATAGCACCCATGAGAGTGGAGCGATCGAGCTGGCGAGAAGGTAGGACCAACTAGACCCCAAGTGGAGTCTATGTGCGAATGAACAGATTTTTTAAGTCAATTCTAAGGCCTTTTATGGCCCGGACGGCGGACAACGGACGGCGGACGGCGGACAACGGACGGCGGACGGCGGACGGACATTTCAAATTTGGATTCTACGCACCTTGAAACGTAAAGTGACAAAGTTTGAGGGGGGGTTATAAAAATTTTTTGCTATACGATCACATAGGCTTATTATTGGAAATAATAATCCAAAAGTGACTAGTACCATTGGTCCCTCAGCTGATCAGTACCTACGCCTTCCTTCCTCGTAATTGTATTAGGCGATCCAATAGAGCCTCATTTCAAATTTCAGCACAGTAAGTCGATAAGGAAGAAGAATCATTATAAAAATAGTTTCTTGACGCATTTTCGAGACGCTTGGTGTATTTCACTTGAGAATAAGCATTCCCTGGTTCTGTTTCTCTTTTTCTCACCCCTCCCCCTCCCATGCCGTCTCATATATAACCTTTGAGTTTTTCAGCGTGTCGCATTTTAAGGGCTTTTTCAAAAAAATAAGAAGAAAAAAATGTGTATTCTTTAAACAATACATTGATACAAAACAACTTAGACTAAATAAAAAATGCCGCATGGTATCTTTAACCGACTGTCTGAGGTGTAAGCTTGCGATACTAAGACGTAAAATAGGAATACAGTTTTGAAATTGAACAGAAACAAAAAAACGAAAATTGGCAAATTAAAAAGGAAAGTGTCACGAAATTAAAACTGCGTTCTTACGGAAAAAGGGGATATGCAAATACGACATAAGTTTGAGATAAATTATGACACCGGAAATTAAATTTTGCTACCATAATCGACCTATATGTCTACGACAACTTGCATAACAAACTATCTGTGCCCAACCTTCTCATAGGCAAGCCAAATAGTCTCCTTATGACTTGAATTTATTGACTGTTGAAGAGGTTGAGTGCCATGCCACTAAATTTTGATAAGACAGGACAGCAACTTTTCCGCATCGATCCGTTTCATATGGCTTTCATTGCGGTACTGGAGCCAATGCCAATACGATATTCGTTTGAGATTATTCATGACATCAGAACAGGGTTGCCAGGTGGTATGGAAGGAAAAATCGGACATGGGGGAAAGTATAGACTAAAACTACTTACTCATTAAAAGATCATACAGTCATAAATTCCATGCATTCACAATATTATTGTTATTCATTTTCTTAACCGTGGAATGCCCCGTGGGGTTTGTCAAACCCCATTCGCGATTTAAAGTCAGTTTTAACATGTTGAATCCCGCACGTATGGCTCTTCTCGCCCCCTTCTATATCACCCCCCAGTTCTTCCCTAAAGACTTCAGCCTTTTTCCAGTTTAGTACGTTCAAGACTTCTGAGTAGTGTAGTACTTTCTTGTTCCTGGGGTTTGACAAACCCCACCGGGGCGTTAACCTCTAGCGATTTTCTCTAGAGCAAGTGTTATTTTTTTGGGCGTTCCCACAGTTTTGTTATTGGCTCATCGTTAGAAATGGCTGAAAAACGCAAATTTTCGGATCCTGAAGACATTATATCCATTTTGGAACAGTTGGAGGAAGATGATGTATATTTTGGCGGAGATAATTCAAACTCGGGAGATAATGTCGAGTTCAAGAAGTTGCCTCCGATGAAGAGCGTCAAAAGTGACAGTTTTGGAGAAACTAGTTCGATGTTCCTTCTGTGAACATCATAGATCTTCAAAGTGTTGAGAATGTTGATCCTATTGCTTGGTGACAATTTTATGTTACCTTTTCATTCTAGTTCTTGGGTTTTGTAAGCGGTATCAAACTAATCTCAGAAAATTGTTTTGTAGATTTTATTTATTTATTTATTTTTGTTTTTAAATGAAAATGTGCTAATTTTATATTGAAATTTTGTTACAATGAGGTACCTTTCTGCTATTATTTTTTGCTTCAGAGCGTGAGGTTTGCCTTACTACTACTTTTTTCTTCATAAGCTTAGGTACCTACTTTGTGTTTCTTTACACTCTTGATAACAGAATGAAAATAAAATTTGATTCAAGTGTAACTTATTTTTGAAATTTCTAACATTTTTCAAAGTTGGGATTTGGCACAACCCACCGGGGAGTTAAGTGTTAGAAATTAGCCGGGACATTCCAGGGTTAATGAAACAATGTTCCTGCCAAATGAGACCTGATATTTACCTATGTTATCTATAATATGTTCTAATAGATACCGTTTGCCGACTATAATGGGTGGATTCGAATAAGCTTTGGACAAATACAGAGTTGAACTAAGTCACTCACTTTTCATTCATATCAGAGATATGTATATATGATTTGTAAAATAGTTCCTCAAAGAGACCAAGTTATTTGTATAAAAAACCATTTTTCTCCACTTTGACTCAACCAAGTCTGATTTTAGCGAATTTTTGAAGAAAATTAAGCTATTGCTCTCGCCTCAAAATTTGTAGAATGTGAATTTTTGAAAAAATTTTATGCAGAAATCCGTTTCAGGCTATTCTGAATCATATTCTGAAGTTTAACGCATTTTTTTATGTATGTATGTATGTATGTATGTATGTATGTATATATGTATGTATGTATGTGTAATTCCAGACGATAACTGTCCGTAGAATTGTGCTAGAAACTTCAAACAAACTTTAAAATGTTAAGGACACAAAACGAAAGTTCAAGTTCGTTGGCCAGCACGATCGGATTACATCTTCGGGTTGATATTTTCAAAAATGTAGTCAAAATTTCAAAATAGCCTGTTTTTTGCGATTTTTTGTGCAAAATATTTTTTTCAGCATACTAACATGTGGTATATTCGGAATCAGCGTAAAATTTCCTATAAGAATATGTATCAAGTTTTCAAAAATTTCAAAGTTGAAAAATCAGTCAAAAATCGAAATAATACCGTTCGCTAGTTGTAAAAATCGGTAATATTTGCATGAAACGGAGACTACAGTTTGTCTGTCAATTTCTTGCTGTGGGATACTAGATTCGAATGCAACTGACTTTTTATCACTCGTAATATAAAGCCTCATCATCGATTGGCTGTGGAAATACGTTTCTTTCATATGAGGTCGGTATGTCATTTTATTTTACGTCAAGATTTGATGATGTTATGATGTTAAGATTTCAATTGTCTTCAATACTGACCACATTGGACATCGAAATCTATGAATATTTACCTACATTTGTCTTTAAATCTACAAGATTAGTTTAATTATAATAAAGTATGAGTACCTCCTAATTATTTTTAATAATTTGATTCCATGTTTGTCTATCAAAATCATAAACTAAAATTTCTCTACACGATCAATAGCGACTGAAATGTCGAAGATTTCTTCCAAAATTCGTTCATGGGGTCATGCGGCATGACTGGACTTTTGAGCATATTTTAGGAATCAGTGCTAAATTTTCTAAAATAATTATGTCTTTTGATTCTCAAAACATAACATCAGCATAAACAAGAACTGTTTTGAAAAATAAAAACTTGGTAGATAAATTTTAGCTGGAATGTAAAAAAACGTGGTCTCAGTTGCGGCAAGGTATAAGAGGGTGAATGAAGTTTTATCATGCTCGCGATAATTTTCAGCGTGACGAGTCCACACAATGTCCCTTGAGAAGGCTTTTAGTTTTAAAATGAAAAACCGGACATTTTCCGTTCATTTTAATTAAAAACGGACATTAAGCGTCCGGCGCGACTTTCAATTTTCGCCTGGGTAAAAAACCAAACTGTCCGGGCCAAAACCGGACATCTGCCGACCCTGCATCAGAAATTAAGTTCTGCAAACATCATCGACCTAAATCTCCATGACAACGTTCATAACAAACTATCTGTTCCCAAACTTCTCATTGAGAAGCCGAATAGCCTCCTTATGACTAGAATTTGTAGACCTAATGGTTGAATACCAAGACTCCAGCACCTTCTCCTCATCGATGCGTTTTCCATGTGGCTTGCATTGAAGTACGGGAGCCCCCCCCCCCCCCCCCCCCCCTCCCGGCTTGAACAGCCAACTGCTGGTGTAAACGTCAACCCTATTATATTTGATCAAGCTTGCTGGCGTTACCTGTGGAGTCATCATTCTGTACAAGGCTAATTCACACCACTTTGCGAATCAAACGCTTTTCTTCAAAGTATCAAAGTATCTGCTCAACGTTCCGCCTTAAACTCTTGCTACCCATAGGCTCTTTCCAATGGTGTCCTTATTTTATCCGAAGGGGCATTTTGGCCGTTTTAATGTTATAAAGAAGAAAACACACGCGAAATCTCATGAATTGAATTTCTCGACTACAAACCTAAAATTTGAAATAAGTACCATTAGATTTGAGACACCCTGTATATATAAAACGTATAGAAACCTTTATACACCATGCCACGTACCTTAGTACAGAACAAGGTGTGAAGATGGGAGAGCATTCAAAGATGATACAGGATGGCCTCCGTAAATACTGCTGGTGACTCCGATATCTTGTATAGGGCTGACTATCTTCCTACATCGCCATTCTTTACATGGGACTTCACAACGAACTCCTTTCCTTACTTAAACAAACATGAGATGCGTCCAAAATACTCCCATACAAACCAATTTATTATATTTCCTGAAGACTGTTATTATCTAAATACATTATGAACTCCATCGAGTTCGATCGATGGCGCCTGTTATAATTCACAAGAGCTATTTAGAAAGGTCTTTGAAAAAGGGATTCAGTGAAATCTGTAAAGGGGGTTGGAATAGTCCTTAGAGAATATTTTCCGGCGACTGGTTCCATAAATCACGCGACGCCCTCGAAAACATCGTCTCATTAATGGGAAGCAGCGTCTGAGAGATTTAATTTATGGTGGGACCAGGAAATGCCCGAATAGGGCTATGGTGCACTTCACAACTAATATAATGCGCTTATAGGGTCACGCCGAGACTCTTCAAACAATTGAATTACCATCGCAACATTTTTTTTCTGTGATGGAATTATTATTCACCAACTGTACATAAGATCCATTAAAGCGGTAAGTAATTACTAGGCTGTAGAGTGTCAGAATCCATAATGTGCATCAAGTTTCAAAAAAACAAAAAAAAATCAAATGCCCTGTCTTATTGGTGATTTTAAGACTCCATAGCATAGTTAACAAAAAATTAAATCACACCTAAATAAGGACTCCCTGGTTATATATATATATATATATATATATATATATATGTATATATATATATATATATATATATACTGTATAGATACTATATATATTTTATATATATATATATAGCATTTCCAAGCCAAATGAAACCTTTTCCAAGTCAAATGAAACCTTTTCCAAGTCAAATGAAACCTTTTCCAAACCAAATGAAACCTTTTCCATATCAAATGAAACCTTTTCCAAACCAAATGAAACCTTTTCCAAACCAAATGAAACCTTTTCCAAATCAAATGAAACTTTTTCCAAACCAAATGAAACCTATTGAGAAAATGAGTGAACTGAGGTACCTAGATAAGTAGGTACCCACTCACATTCAACAGTCAGAAATTTCTCAAACTTACTTGTTTCCTATTCTACTAAGGTGAGATCCACTTCGGTAATCCTATGCCTGAAATTCATCGAATTTTCATTTTGTCAACATCTTTTTATGATAGGTACAATTGCATCTACTGGCAACTTCCAGGGTACCTACCTATCTAGGTACCTCAGTTCACTCATTAGCGAATTTTTGAAGAGAATTGAGCTATTGTTCTCGCCTCAAAATTTTTAGAATGTGAATTTTTGAAAAAATTGTATGCAGAAATCCGTTTCAGGCTATTCTGAATCATATTCTGAAGTTTAACGCATTTTTTTAATGTATGTATGTATGTGTCATTCCAGACGATAACTGTCCGTAGAATTGTGCTAGAAACTTCAAACAAATTTTAAAATGTTAAGGACACAAAACGAAAGTTCAAGTTCGTTTGCCAGCATGATCGGATTACATCTTCGGGTTGAAATTTTCAAAAATGTAGTCAAAAATTTCAAAATAGCCTGTTTTTTGCGATTTGTTGTGCGAAATAATTTTTTCAGCGTACTAACATGTGGTATATTCGGAATCACGTAACATTTCCTATAAAAATATGTATCAAGTTTTAAAAAATTTCAAAGTTGAAAAATCAGTCAAAATCGAAATAATGCCGTTCGCTAGTTGTAAAAATCGGTAATATTTGCATGAAACATTGTCCAAATTCAGATTGAACTACTCTTATGTAGCGACTGAAATGTCGAAGATTTCTTCAAAAATTCGCTCATGGGGTCATGCTGCATGACTGGACTTTTTTCTCAATAGGTTTCATTTAGTTTGGAAAAAGTTTCATTTGATTTGGAAAAAGTTTCATTTGGTTTGGAAAAGGTTTCATTTGGTTTGGAAAAGGTTTCATTTGGTATGGAAAAGGTTTCATTTGGTTTGGAAAAGGTTTCATTTGACTTGGAAAAGGTTTCATTTGGTTTGGAAAAGGTTTCATTTGACTTGGAAAAGGTTTCATTTGGCTTGGAAATGCTATATATGTTTCATAAAAGTTGTAAATTGTATTTTCTAAACCTCTGGGTTCTGTGTAGATCCAGCAACTAAATGATCTATTGAAAATTTTAGCTCAATAGGCAAACCTTCAAATGAGCCAAAGCTGAGACATGCATTGTTTGCTGTTACCTATCTACTGATATTAATCAGAAGCGGTATCTACAACACCTTCTGTCCCTTACTGGCTATATTTTCTCTATTTACACCCCTTCCTATGTCATAAATACTATTGGTTTATTACTTTCCATTGTAAATCTTTGTAACCAACCAAAAAAAAGTTGTTTTAACCCCCTCCCCTCAAAATTTTTTGGTTTCCATTTCAAGATATTCCAAAAATCGAATACAATTGTTTTTAAAAACCCTCCGTCCGCTGATGCCGTCCAGAGCTTTTCTCTGAAAGCTGTTAATGAAACAGGTCATCAATCATACATGGCTTCTAGTTGGTCCTAGAAGCTCGGCATCAATTAGGGTCAACCCTAAAAAGTATAATTTAAGGGCTGGCATAATGATAAATCGAAATCTCGAAAACTATCAAGGTAACAAAATTGTTTTCTAACTTATAGATATCATCCAAAACAATTGAATGATATACTTCGTTTAGTAAACACAAACAGTTGTTCAGCGTAGAGAGGCTGTCTTAGGCCCAATTCACACAGAACGGGCGCGTGGCGAAGACGTGGCGCCGACTTTTGTCACTTCCGCATCTTTCCATGTAAACAAATGGCTCAATGCAAACAGAAGCAGTTCCGCGCCACTCGTCACTTCAATAAAATGCGGGATGATGTTGAATTCAACATTGAATTTAGTGAAGAATTTGGGAAGAATCCGTGTTTATTTGATTACAATCGTGTGGGTTATTGCAACAGGAACGCCCAAGACCAGGCCTGGCAGAAAACTGCGCCTGAAAAACCGTTCTGGGTACATATTCAGCTCTTTCCATAACATCAAACGTTCCACCGGTTTTCCCCTTCTTCAGCCACAATGGATGAACCCAATATCTCCTCTTTTTTGGTTCAGATCAGCCAAGTACACCAAATCCTGCACATCTTGATCTTCTTCGTCACTGCTTGATGAAAAATCCATGTTGTACTTCACAAACCTTTTGATTACTTATCCTTTCTCGCCACTGTCCCGCCCCTTCTGTGTGCATAGCATGGGTCACGTCACCGCCACGTCCGTGCCTGGTCAGTGCCACGTCTTCGCCACACGCCCGTCCTGTGTGAATTGGGCCTAATACGGAAATAATTCGCAGCGTTTTTTGTAGCTTCGTTGTAGCTCTTCTTTCTATATTCTCCACTTCAAGCTGAGGTGTTTGTCGAAAAATTTGGTGGTTTTCAGAAATCTTGTGAGGTAATTTTCACACCACTACTGATGAAATACTCGAAACTGATTTTTGTAAGAGACGAAAATCGTTTGTACCTATACCTCTTCGTCTATTCAGTTTATACAGTTCTTCGCCTTCTTTTTTTTTATTATCTTAGTACTTTCACAATATCTTACTTGATTTCAATCCGTTGCAATCCGAGTTGGGCAGTATCTAGTTACCTGGGTATCAAGATACTTTTTACAATGCTTCTGGCATATTTAAGGAATTCTTGCGGGAAAGGTGTCAGGTCAGGTAATTTATCAAATTCGTTGTATTTACTGTATAGTTACACGAATGGAATCGTGAAGGTGTAATTACAGTTACTTGGTTTCTGTGTCTACCGCCACAGATACTTTCACGGAAACTGTAACTATATCCGAAATCCGCGGATACAGATACCTGCCGAGGGAAAGAAAGTAACTGCGAATACAGATACAATTACTTGTATCTGCAACCGTAACTGTATCATGTAAGTTTCTCGGATACAATCACAAAAATCGTCCTGATTCGACTGGAATTCGGGAAATTGACCCCTACTGCACACATAGTCGCAGTTTTGAAGTTTCCAGAGTATGAAACGGGGAAGTAACAAATTCCAGTCGTGCAGTATGGCTAGGAGTGCATGTTCAAAGAAACAAGCGGTAGCTGCTGCAACTGTATATGCATCCGTAGCTACTTTCCCTCAGCAAGTATCTGGATTTCAGGTGCAAGTATCCAAAAAAAAGCCAGGGCTTGTAATTGTAATTGCAAGCGAATACCTACTCTTCCTAGTAACTGTATCTGTACTTGTACGATTTGCCCAACTCAGTATCAATCAAACTTGGATGCTAAAGGAGAGCATCACACTCTCCGGACAGATCGCACCCGTCCTAGAATAAGGGTACAACTCAAAAATCGCGATTTTTAAGTTAGTTGTGGTTTTGAGAAGTAGAAACGGTCTAGTTTGTCTGTAGAAGGTGGAGATATGTGTAGGGCACTCTAATTCCGCTAGAGAGTGCGTGTGTCTTTCTTCTATGGAGGGAGTAACCAATTCCTGTCCTAGGAAGAAAGACACAACTCGTCCTTGTCTCGTTTTGAGTTGTTTCCTTTTTGTGTGGACAATGTCGGCATAATTTTAACTTGTGTCTTCCTTTTCTGAACATTTTGGATCCTGACTGGTGAGATTTCAGTGTTTGAGTTTGAACAACTCAAACATTCTTAAAAAACGCTGCAAATTATTTCACAAAGGTTTATTATTTTTTCAATTGTATGATCATAGTTTTAGTTGGCTAGCGTACGTCATAAGGCCCGTCCAGACTCCTCGGCGTATCCTATTTCGAGTTACCACAACCTATACTTCTATAATTATATACGCATGTTTATATTTCTCGATTTGAGCTCCAATCTATTCAAATAGTTATTGCCTTAATAATATCATTATCTAAGCACGTACGAAAAGTCGAGAGGATATGTTATTAAATATGCGTAGGAAAAGCTTTGGTATTAACACACAAATATGACCTTGAAAAAACATATATTCATGCCTCGAAAGAACGCCGGCGCCCGCCGTACCCACCACGAGGTGCCGCGGCGCCGGCGCCTCCTCTCACTCCGCCGCCCGCTCACCCCCCCCCCCCCTCACCACCCACCGTGACCCCCTGCCAAGCGTGCCAGGCGTGCGCGCGTAGAAAAACACACTTTTTTGCCCGTTTTTGGCCCATAGCATCTATGCGAGTAAAGCGATCGGGATGGTTAAACGTTAGGACCAACTAGACCTCAAATGGAGTCTATGTGCGAAAGAACGGGTTTTTTAAGTCAATTCTTAGGCCTTTTATGGCCCGGACGGCGAACGGCGAACGGCGAACGGCGGACGGCGGACGGCGGACGGCGGACGGACATTTCAAATTTGGATTCTACGCACCTTGAAACGTAAAGTGACAAAGTTTGAGGGGGGGTTATAAAAATTTTTTGCTACACGATCACATAGGCTTATTATTGGAAATAATAAACCAAAATCATCAAAACCGTTCTCCCCACTCCCTTCCCAATGGCAAAAAATCTATTTACTCACCATGGGGTGTTAAAGCAATAATGTAGGAAACAAGTTTTGCAAAGACAAATTATGTTAATCATGTTCCAAAGAACGGGTAGCCAATGGTGTGGAAGGAAAACTTTGAATGCGATTTACCGAAAACGACAATTTTTGAGTAGTACCCTTATTCTAGGATGGGTGCGAGATGATTATAAAAAATGATTGTGCACGCCTCATTGATTTCAAGGCCAATGTGCTTCTACAGTATTAGTTCACGCATGGATGAGAAATCATGGTTTGGTGCTTTTATTAGATCTGATGACGAAAACCACGCGTGGACATAATATACTCAAACCAGGAAAATGTATGTGATTCATTTTATGAAATTTCTCTTTCTCACACACTCTCTCTCTCTCTCTTTCTCTCTCACTCTCTCTCGCTCTCTCTCTCCCCCTTTGTGGTGGTGGGCATGCTTAATAACCTTGTTTTTAAAGCACAATCAACAGTATCTATGTTGGAATCATTGAAACGGCAGTGATGAGATTTCAAGTTTTGTTTCTAATTTAGCAAAATTACGCTTATCTGCTTTTGAGTATTCAGCAGCCGTACTGAACTTGGATGCACTCAATCAGATTCGTGGTCTCGGAAAACTGTGTACCCGATAGTTCAGAAATAATTTGAATGGATCACAGAATTATCTGTTACGGGGATCCTGAGATCTCTGGGACAGGTGTCACAGGATTGTTGCTTATCGGTCTTGTTTCTGTCCAAAACACCGCCTCACCCGATCGATGTCGTGAGCGTAGCTTCCTGAGGTTGAATTTACGAACTAAATCATTCCCCGGGCTAAACGTCAACGATGAAGGTTCAATTGAGGTAGGTCATCAAAAAACAGTCACGCAGCATGATCGTACGATCGAATTTTCGTAAAGTATCGTACTAGATTATGGTACATTGTTTTGAAAATTAAGGACTTTGAGGGAAGAGAAATTGTTAGTTACGAATTCTATGACAAAAAACTCGTTCTAAATGATATTCTGCGATTCAAAAAGATATTTTGGATTTTTAACCTTTTTGGAGTTTTTCATGAAATATAAGTACATTTTTCAGCATAATTTTGCATACAATTTTTTTAGATATAGTTAATAAACTTTATTTGAGCAATGTTCTGCTACAAAAAAATATAAAATTATCAATTTTTAGCCGTTTTTTGCTATTTTTAGTGATTTTTTCAGCATTTTTTTTGAAATTCGACCAATTAATTGTGCTCAAAAAATGCTGGCCAACAAACCTGTCGTATGGAAAGCTTGATTTTTTGGCGTAAGAACGGAATTTTTATCTCATTCCTAAGGAGAGTTATCGTCTGGAAGGACACTCACACACACACACACACACACACACACAGGTATATATATATATATATATATATATATATATATATATATATATATATATATATACTCGGCGCTTCGCCCCCCTGGGCCCCCTAATCTATACTCGGCGCTTCGCGCCTCGCCGGATCTTTTCTCATTTCTACTGCGTAGAAAACGAGGATAATTTGCTATGCAATTCTTAGCCTGAAAAAAATTGTATATAAAAAAATGTTCAAGCCTGGCTGGGATTCAAACCCACGATGCGAAAAAAATTGGATATAAAAGAATTTTCAAGCCTGGCTGGTTTTCGAACCCACGAACTCGCGCTTCGCGTCACGGACGTTACAAAATAAGTTTGGGACGTTACATAAAAAATTATTGGGGGTCGGCCTAAGAATTGCACGGCAATTAATATATATATATATATAAATGCCTCAAAACAGATTTCAATGGGGACAATTTTTGAAAAATTTGATTTTAAAATTTTTCGAGCCATTGCAATAGCTTCATTTTTTACGAAAATTCGCTAATGAGTACCGCTTGAGAAAAGTATAAAGGTATGCAATATTAGAACTCAACACAGACAAACGAGTAGTTATTATACATGACATTGCAACCTATCTTTCATTTTGTCGATTTATTATTTACTCACTTTCGTGAATAACGACAGAGGTACGTGCATCGAAAACAACAAATTCGCTTCCATTCAAAACTCAAAAGTGGATAACGGTAAAATTACCAATTCAATATGCGGTGCGGCGCCCCGAACGACATATCGTAGTTGTGCAGACGGAAAGCTGACATCGTGACTCGGCTCGCAAAATTCGGAACTGGCGTTCAATAAACTCGGTTCGAATGAGAAGCAGTTTAGCTGAGATTAACCAGCTTGTATCTAATTTCCCTTCCTCTTTCACTTATCCCATTTACCCAACAAAACCCTTGTTTGTTTCTCTTTTTAGTCCGATAGAAAATTAATACACACGGGTCCCCCTCTCTTTTGCCGTTAGAACCAATTAAACTTGTGTAAATGTTCTTGTATTGGGTACAATTTTTTTTTTTTTTTTTTTTTTTTTTTTTAACCCTCGGATGAGCGCGGTCTAAAAAAACGGCGATAGGCGCGGTGTATCATTTTGATAAAATGGGTGTTAGGAGATGAAAAAGGTTAAGGGAAATAGTATAAAGTTAACCATTGTTAAAATCAGTAGTTTTATTGGAATAGCAAACAAGCTGATAGGTAGAGAAACTACTATAACATTATCGAAAAATTCAAGAAATTAAATTATGAGGTTGAAATATTAGGTAACTAATAATTTGAGCTAGGCATAATTGTTACGTATTTCCTTATTTAGTAAACAATTTTTTGGCAACATTCTTCACAGATGAGTTTAAATCTTTACCTATGTTTGGAAAAAAGACAAGTCTATAGATAGGAACTATACTTACTCGTAAACTCAAAGGAACGAAATAATAAACTAGAAAAAAGAACGAGAATTTTAAGTAAGGCACAAAATTTGTGGTAACAAACGTATGTTAGGCGAAATTTTTAGGTACCAATTTTCTTATTGAGCTAAATTTACTTTTTGGTAACAATCTGTACAAATAGGTTTCAATTGCTCTGAACACAGAAATGTTTCACACAGTACGCAATTGTCAGTCGTCAATCTACTTTTTTTGGAGTTCTACAGGGGTCGCATCTCTTTCGTTTTTTCCCTGATGTGGGTTGTGCTCTCACGCAGTTGCATCGGCTGTTCCTGAGGGTGATCTTCATTATTGCCATTGACATTTTCAATCTCGTAATCTGTAAATTACCTGGATGGGCGCGGTGTATCAATTTGATTAAAAGCAGCCGTAACCTGTGTAGCTCACTCCTTCGACGTGTGATGGTCAGCTGATTCTGAAGACGGATTGAAGTTAGGAAGGTAGATGGAAAGGGGCCCCACTCCGCATGCGATAGCGGGCGTTGCAACCCTTCAAAGCCTTGTTCTGTATCAATTTGATACCGCGCCTATCCGAGGGTTAACGCATTTATTTAGATAGGTATTGCAATACAAAAAAAAAGTTACACAAATCAGGAAATGCTACTCCCCACTATAAGTCGTAGACTTGTGCTGTGGGGAGGAGTAATACATAATCACCACACTCATTCAATACCTTATTCAGTAATCATCTTGTAAGTAAATATAGGTAAATTGGAATCAATAGGTATACATCCGGTAAATCAGAATACATAGGAATTATTCAGTTACTATCTTAAAGTTTTAATATTATCTAATCTAATGGGTCTCAGATTGCCTCATTATTATATGTTTTTTCAGTTATTATTTTGAAAATTTCAATTTTAGAAACAGAGCGGATCTCATGGGATAGGGCATTGAACAGTTTTGCTCCGCGGTAATCATACGCCTGTTTTTTTTTTTTTTTTTTTTTTTTTTTTTTTTTAATTTATTGGATTTGTAAAAAATATATACATACATCCATAACATAGTGATAGGCATTAGATTATAATATTATGTGGAGATACTTCATTTGCATACAGGAATATGGAAGGGAATAATAAAATATTCATCATACATAAAAATTTATGTCCGATATGAACTTAGATAAGGCACAGTAAACTGCAAAGTTTCCGGAGGGTATGAGTGAGTCTAGGTTGAAGGGGAGCGTCGTATGATTAGTGGCACAGTTGATGAGTTCGATTCTAGGAAGAGAATTATGGGAGCATTCTAGGATTACATGCTGTGTCGATTCAGTGTTAATTCCGCAGTATCTGCATAGATCTGAATCCGCCAGACCGTATTTATCTAGTCTTTCTCTGGTGACGCAATGACCTGATCTTGGACGTGTTATGGTCGTGTAAAACCCACGTGAGTGCAATGAACTCGTTTCGTGGAACCACGATTTGGTGGAAGGTGGTGGGAACAGTGAAATATATCTGATTCCAGCATGGTAATTTTCGTGCCATCTTCTCCAGGTTAGAAGGCTTGGTGTAATTTGCGTTTGAGGTCTGTGTATGGGAAGCAAGGTGGTTGAATAAGCCGTTTAGGTAGTGAGCAGGCATTGCAGGCTTCCCTGTCAACTATTATATTCCCAGGTATGTTTTTATGCCCTCTTACCCACACAAATTTTACTTTTTTTCCCGTTTCTTCTAGCACGTTTATAGTTTTCAGAATTGACACTTCAATGTGGTTCAATCTGGAGGCTGGCCCAATGTTTTGGATTTTCTGTAGAACGCTGAGGGAGTCTGATATAATCACTACATTCTGTTGGTTGTCGTGTAGTTCTGCGGCATACTCAAGCGCCATCAGAATTGCATATGATTCGGCCCGTTGGCCATGGTGAGTCCTACGGAAAGGCAGTTCAGAAAGAAATTGTCCACAAGTTCTTGTTTTTCCCTCATCTAAAAATTTCAGGTGGTCAATGGAAGGAGCCAGCAATCAAAACGTTTATAATGGTAATTAAAAGTGTACATGCCTATTTTCTAAATTGCTATGTTATATTACTATGTTGTTATATTGCTAATATAACATTAGCATAATGGATAACATTGGTTATATCAACACTAAAAGAAAAGGTACTGGCTGCATACACAAACCCTCGTCCATCTTCAGGAACGTAGAAAATGAGGAAATTGATAGTTCTTGCATTATAGTAGTGGAACCTATTAATTTAATGTGGAATCGAAAATATGAGACATGAACTTTGTTCTCTTGTGGCGAAGCTTTTAAGCAGGCAGCAGAGTATGATTATTCCTCGCAGTATTTGCCTCAGGATGAACCTTTTCAAACGAATGATAAATATTTTCCCAACTTATTCAGTTTAAAAAATAATTAACTTTGAAAGGAAATGGGAGTTTTTTCCAAGGGCATGTTTTCTTTTGTCCCCTATCCTTCGGGTCTTTGTCGTTGATTCAACGTTATGAATTTTTGGAATATATATGAAGGAAATTTGCATTTAACCCCCAACTTCATTCCATGGTTATTCTGACTTTGTTCCCCCCTCAAAATATATAATTGAATCGTTATGTCTATTATGTGAGATAATGATGCCTTGATCTATTAACAGACCATCTGAAATATACTACATTCATACTCCACTTATTATCAGTTAACAGGTTGACATATATAAAATGAACAGTACCTCGTTAACTTGCCCGAAGTTAACGAATTCACAAAGATTAGGCAGTAGTCTAATTAAAGTTCGGCAGGAATCGATGATCCGATCTAACCATAACTTTCTTCTGAGCACAACCTCAACAAGTTTGGTCTTAATGACAGATGCCAACTTTTTAATTCAATATTTTGATTTTGTTAACCCTAGGAGTGCATACACATTTGTTTGCTACGAGTAGTGCATAAAGGGGTCCAAAGTGACCCCAAAGCTTTAATCTCTCAAAATACCTCTTAAATACTACTTTTAAAATTCAATTTCAATTTCTAAAAATCTATCAATAGCACAATTATTGATTTAAAAATTGCTAGTCGATAACTGTAGAACTAATCTACGGTTTCTCTAGGATTTTCTGTAAAACAAAAATGGTAAAAATTGAAAACTCAAAAAAAAAGTCAATTTTAAATATGACATAATTTTAATATGATAATTTTGTATTCAGCTATCAATAATGAAACTTGATAATATAAGTAATTAGTCAAAAAAAAAAAAACTTCCAAGCGATTCCAAGCAATCGGCTAGATTATGAATCAGTATAAACACGAACTTTTTTGCGTTTTGCTGTCACCTTTGATATCTTCTTAGAGCAAGCAGCCTTTTCCAACATCTTTTTCAAAGGGGACTTTATGATTTTGTTTTTATATGTCAGATTTGTAGCTCCCCCTGTTCCCAAACTTTGTGATAGGTTTTCATGTTTTTGTCGGTAACAATCGAAAAAAGATTGGGACAGATAGGGCAGTAAAACCAAGAGATTTAGTCCGAAATTTTTATTGAACATGGGAACATTTGCTTTTTGAAAAAATGAAAAAATTGCTTATTATAGGTATGCCATTTTGTTATGACATCTGAGTGAAGGTCGCATGTGTGTAGATGACATTCGGTGCAAATTTTTCCGTGCCCCACCAAAGAAAAAACAGTTACACCAAGTGCACACAGGGGACCAGAGGTGAATCAGACAAGTTTAAAAACACTCACCGAGGAACTCGTAATGACAACTGAGAAACATTACGAGTTGAAGGGCTCAGCAGGGCTATCAACTTTATTTGCAAAGCACCGATATTGCCAAAAAAAAAATCTTTTTCGAAGTTATGTAATAAAACGTCACTTGTGGGGTCCGTGGGGACCCCAGAATGCACTCCTAGGGTTAACCATATACCTATCACTATTCGCACACTTCATCAACAATGGAATAAAACAGCTAACGCATATTGCCTTCTCACTGCTACAGATAGAGAAGCTATGCATTCGCGCATACAAAACTAAAATTCATTGTCAGCTGCAGAACGCTAAGTCTATAATTTCGATGACATTTTCAGGAATTGTGTCCGCTAACCGGCAGTTTGAGTTGCACGAAATCTACAAATTTCAATAATCTAAATGGAATCTAATCTAATAAACAAACTAAGCTTATCAACAGCTAGAGAAATCCCCAAACGCACAACCTTGCTAAGGAAAAAACGAAAGCAGAAGTTTTCAAGACCTTGCTAACTGAGACGCCTAGCCCCACAGCTCTGGGTCCCTAGATGGACAGCCTGTTGGAATTGATCCAGAAGGTTTAGGACTATCATAGTACGAGAAAAATAAATAAAATAAAATAGAAAATAACCAAATACAAATCCGTTCCACACAATACAGACAATGGGGACAACCCAAGAATGAAAAAAGTTCCAGTCATGCGGCATGGCCGTATGAGCGAATTGTCTATAGTATAATGATATGCTAAATTGTACTGAAATTTGAGTAATTTGAGTACAAATAAAATGTTAAAAACCAATTTTGTGGAGAAAAAAACTCATACTTGAAACAATTTGGCGATTCAAAAAAGATTTTGGATTTTGTCAAATATTCGTAGAAAATTAAGGTACTTTTACTTTTAATGAAATAAATCAGAAAATTTTAGAATCAAAATTTTTTAAAAAGTTCTTCATTGGAATCCGTTTTGAGCTATTCTGAAACGGTTCCTGAAGTTTGCGCTTATTAATTCGTATTTTCTAAAACAATCTAAACATCCAAAATAAATTTTGAGTCGCCAAAATATATATATATATTTTTTAAATTAAGAGTTTTTGCCATAAAATTGATCTTTAACAATTTCGTTTTACACTAATTGCTCCAATTCCAACAAATTTCAATACAATTTAACATAATACGATGGGTAATTTAAGAAAATTCGCTCATATGATCATGCTGCATGACTGGTATTTTAGATTTTTTTGCAGTTTTATAGATATTTTAATCGGTTTGATAGATTGTTAATCGGTGATAATTTTGTTCCGAAATATGGCGTCGGGTAAAACTGGGGTATTTCATTAATCTTTGTATTAAGGAAAAAAGAAACTGTGAGCTTAGCCCAGGCTGCTATCCTCAGCAGCAGGAGGGGAAATGGAGGGGATTACAACCGATCCTTTAGGTGTCGTCCAAGCTAAATCCTCAACAGATTTTCGTGATTCTTTGTTTACTAAATTAAGATTTAAGGAGTTTCAAATTTCATTATGGAAGGGATGAATGGCTCAATCCTGATGTGTTTACTGTTCTCATTCGATATCCACGACTGTATTTTTGTTCAGTTCAGAGAGTTTTAATTTCTGATTAGTAGGGGTAAATAGAGGAGGTAATTCCGATAAATCATTAGGCTTTCAGTTTTCTCGCCCATTTTATTGTATTTCTATTTATTTGTTGTTAGCGAATTTTTGAAGAAAATTAAGCTATTGCTCTCGCCTCAAAATTTGTAGAATGTGATTTTTTGAAAACATTGTATGCAGAAATCCGTTTCAGGCTATTCTGAATCATATTCTGAAGTTCAACGCATTTTTTAATGTATGTATATATATATGTATGTATATATGTATGTGTCATTCCAGACGATAACTGTCCGTAGAATTGTGCTAGAAACTTCAAACAAATTTTAAAATGTTAAGGACACAAAACGAAAGTTCAACTTCGTTGGCCAGCATGATCGGCTTACATCTTCGGGTTGAAATTTTCAAAAATGTAGTCAACAATTTCAAAATAGCCTGTTTTTTGCGATTTGTTGTGCGAAATAATATTTTCAGCATACTAACATGTGGTATATTCGGAATCAGCGTAAAATTTCATATAAGAAATATATCAAGTTTTCAAAAATTTCAAAGTTGAAAAATCAGTCTAAAATCGAAATAATCGAAGATTTCTTCAAAAATTCGCTCATGGGGTCATGCTGCATGAATGGACTTTTTTTTTAACCTTTTGGTTTACATTTGCATAAATCGGAGATTATTATTATTATTTTTTTTTTTTTTTTTTATGACGGACTGTTCGTGAGGAGAAGTGATGGAGAGAGAAAAAGAATGTAATATTTACACTCTTCTTAACCGATTTTTCTGATCCCTTTTTTGTTCGTTTACTTCACTATTTTTCCCAAATTATTAGGTCTCTCTGTTAAGCCATTCTCAGTAAATTCAAATTTAATAGTTATTTGGAAGGGAAGGGATCGATAAATCGTGATATTTCCTACCCGTTGGTCCGATTTCACCATGTAGATGCAGTTCATATTTCATTATGGTTTTGTGGGAGAGCTGGTTAATGGAAGGGAGGGGGGGTCATCTCGAAGGTAACTTCAGTAAAACATTTTTACTTTACACATTTTACTTGAGTACCCATGTCATCTACGGGACCTAATAAAATTGTTAAGTTGACCATTACATTGGAAAGCTTAGTAAATGAAAAATATTTCAAGATACTAGTCATTCACTTACCATGATTTTTTCTTGAAGAGTAGTAAAAGATTTTCAGATTTTTTTGTTCTTTTTAAATCGCTTATATTGATCTGGTCTTTGATGGTACTTACTAAGGATTAGTGTGCACTATCCTCCCTCATTT
The DNA here is from genome assembly GCA_030762985.1 of Adelphocoris suturalis. NCBI lineage: Eukaryota > Metazoa > Arthropoda > Insecta > Hemiptera > Miridae > Adelphocoris > Adelphocoris suturalis. The sequence goes on along the minus strand of CM061051.1, from coordinate 3,116,147 downwards.
AAAAATTCAAAGATGGTTGCAATAACTCAATTGCTATTATTTTCACTCATATTCCTTCCTTTAAACGTCTGAAATCAGCACTAACTTTATGATTATTATTGTTGTATAATATTAGGTATTATAATATATTCTATTGAAAAATTTTTCTAAACCGAAAATCTTACTAACCTGTTCGGAATTCTTTTATCGTATATTTGTGGTTCACTTAATAAACATAAAGGAGAGAGGCAGTCTGACCCAGATACCCTCTCGGCCATCGCCAGACGGAGGGCACTCAATTGAAGAGGACCACGCATATCGAGTATGTGGGGACCAGACTGCCCCAGCATTTAAATTCGTCAAAACGGAAGTTAGTGAAAAACTTTGTCTATTTCCATGAAATATAAAGAGTTACAATGTTATGCGAGTGACTTAGTTCGTATTTAAATCCGTTCCATATTTGAGTCATTTTCCCGAAAAGGGCAAATCGCTGTCCGAAGGGATTTACGTCTTCCCATTATTACGTAGATTAAAAAAACAAAAGTCTCCGGTCTCTACAAGTTGCTCTTAACATAGGTACATAGGTTTCAAATAAATTAATATTTTATTTAACACTGAAAAATCAATTCGAACAGCAAAATGTCTCCTCCCCCGCGGCGTCCAGACCTGACTTTTCCAACTTTGCATCCATCTTTGGAGTAATTGTGACTGGATTTCGAAGCTGAAACTTTCTTGGTTATTATAAATACTTCCATAGAGTGAGAAAATAGGGTCGCCATAATTTTTGGAAATTCAGATTAAGAGGGGGAGAGGAAAAATGTTTGTCCAGAGTGAGGTGTCTTTCCCCCGCTCAAAAAGTGTTTTCGAATTTTCGTGATCTTGGGTTGGTTTGCGCGGGTTCGGCTTTCCCGCCAAGTGTAGGTTACATCCTTGGCTATCAAACCATGTTGGGTCCAGAATGATCTCAGTCCGTGTTATGCCGTTCAGGTAGAAAGAAGTTTCGTTGGAACAGCCCGTCACACAGTACCCATCTTCCCCCCGCACCTAATTTTCATGGTAAGTAACTGAGAATAAATTTTTCCGTCGCTTTGTGCTTGTCGAGCTCTCGAGTAACTCTTTCGATTGGTATACTGCTTTTGCTGAAAATCAATGACAGAACTCTCAAATAATTGAAAAAACGAGTTGTTCATTAGCACACCTATGTCTTTCCCCCGCCAATCACCTCCGCGGGGGAAAGACAAGGAAGACGGGGGAAAGACGGCCTCTTGTACCTTGAATTTACGTTGTTTTTATTTGATTCAGTAGAATTTAAACATACCTTCGTCGGACTCGGAGTTTGCTTATGTTGCTGATTGAAAAAATTAAAGTAGAGTTCCAGTCATGCAGCATGACCATGTGAGCGAATTTTCAAGAAATTATGGAATCTAGTGAACGCGGCTTCTGAGAGCGAAATGGACTTTGAATTTGAATTCAGCGCATCGAATAATATGAGGACACCAATATTGGTGAATTTTAGACAATTTCCAAGGGCATTTTGGGGAGATTTTCAGGAAATTTTGGATATCCGGTGAATGAAGCATCCTAGCGCAAAACGGATTTCAAAATCGGATTCAGTGACTCAAAATACTCTTGGGAACGCATTTTTGTCAAATTTACTGAGTTTTAAGGGAGAAATTGCGAATTTAAGAGAAAAAATAAATTTTTAAAACAAAAAGTTATTCCAGAATGAAGCCCAGGTGGGTCTAGTGAGTGCCCGCTCGGCTTTTTTGGCAAATTTAGTATCGTAAAATTTTTTTTAATCTTCATCTTTTAGGTAGGGTTATCCGCATATATTATCGCTTAATTATTGATAATAGTTATTGTAATATTTCAATTCATTATATATAATTTATTTAACTGATCAATTTAGTTAAATAATTATCATAAATGTCCAATGAACTGGGACACAATGTGTCTAATAATCCTGGACACATAATCCCAATGAGTCCAGTATAATCAGACACAATCGCTTATGTGTCCTAATTTGTTGGACACATCTTAGTTTGTGTCCCAGATCATTGCACACATTGTGTCCAGTCAACAAGGACACATTTCCCGTCGTGTCCAATAAACAGGGACACATTTCTCGCCGTGTCCTATCTTCTAGGACACATTATGACCAAGTATAAATACTTCAACTCTAGAATATTCAAAACGGGTATAAGTTTTCTACCCCCACCAAGGCCCTGGAATTCGATTAAAATTTATCAAAATGTGTTCTAGTAGGTAAATTAAGTCTCTCAATCCGAATTTGAAATCCGTTGTGTTCTGCGACGTTTAGTTCTTCGGATGAATTAAATTTCATTAATTTCATGAAAAACTCCCAAAATTCATCCTGGAAATTGTTCAAAATTCATCAACTTGTGTTACATTGCGTAAATCGGGGCGCTGAATCCGAATTTGAAATCATTTTTGCTCTAGGACGCTCATTTTACTGGATTTCCGAAATTTCATGAATTCATGAAAATCTCCCCAAAATGCCCCTGGAAATTGTTCAAAATTCATCAGAATGTGTTCTAGTAGGTTCATTGAGGCGCTGAATCCGAACTTGAAATCCATTTTGTTCTATGACGTTCCATACACCGGCAAATGACAAAAACCACAATTTCATGAAATTTCCCAAATTTCCTTCTTATTATGTTTCTTTGGGTGATTTGAAAGGAAAAACTAAATTTCATATCCTCGTCACTCCTCATATCCTCATCCTCAATTGAAGAAACTGACGTTCATTTGAACGATTTAGACCATCTAGAGTACTCGTTTCATCGTCGATGTCTTACCCCCGCTGAGGGCGTCTTTCCCCCGCTTTTCACTGTTTCTTTTATTTATTTTTATTGGCTAAATAAGGACTGTGTTGAGTGACCGAGGGTAGGAATGTGATCAGCACACTGTACAGATCACCCATGAATTTTTGGGAAGAGTTTTAAGCACTTTTGGTTTTCTGAAAACTGAAAGTTGAGATTTGCCCTTTTCAGGAAAGTGACCCATTTAATCTCTTGTAGTTCCATCAACCTAGCTTCTCATGCCTTCCGAATACCTTTCCTCCTCACCATAAGCGTACAGTTTGTTGATAATAGCCGCTGAACTTAGAGATTTTTTCCATTGCGACCAGACGGTGATAGTCAATAGTCACTGAAGTCCACATATCCTCTTCCTGTAAGGTGTACGGTGGTTGTACTAGTCGCTGAACCTAGCATACCTAAATTCAGTAGGACAATGAGCGAACGGTGGTTCCCATAGCGCTAAACTTGAAGTAATAATCTTCTCTTGGTTTACTGTGATAGTCTCAGTCGCTGGGCTGATCCTATCTCAACTTCCTACCTCAATCTGTTTCCAAGTTCCGATCAGTACAACATTTATTAGAGCTAGGTTAGTCAGTCTGAACATAATAATCCACAACATAATCCTTTCTTTTTCGTCAAACAAATTGTATATTAATTAGAAAACTCAACGACTTTAGGGTGTTCTAAAACTCATAGCATACAATTTATGATAAACTTTGACAGTCACAGTGGAAGTACGCTTCGAAGTTGGAACCAGTAGAAAGGAGCAACAAGATGCAGTTCAATTAACAAGTTGAGGGAAGATGATTGTGAGTTGTCCTAATAGCCGTATTTCAAAGTGCTGCAAGTTGACCGTTAGTACTGGCATGGGTAGGGGTGGTGAATTGGAGGGGGAACGGGGGGTAGCTAATCTCCCCTGACGTAATTACTCGTCATTATCAAGAGTGAGAGTTTCTCATTACAGTTTATCGCAGCGAATTCTCTGTGAGGGTGTGAGACGCTAAAGCCGTACAGAGGATAAGTTTTGGATATCAATTAACTTGAGATTGTTTCAGTGATTTACAGTATTGAAAATTTGTTGCTCTTCAACAACTGTTGCTCGGGATCTTAATTGAATTCTGTCTTATCTTTAGAATAATATATTCTTGTGAGCGAGTTCAGTAAATAGAATTCGTCTTATCTGAATTGTTGAGTTTGATGCATTCTTATTCACGCATATTACTATACCAAGACAGAGATTGTGTACTTAAGGAAAAACATTCTGTGTGAGAGACATCTTAGAGACTTTGAATGATATCTGCATTACACAGCGACAGAAGTTCCTTTGTGGTGCAACATTCCAAAGTGTTGAAATGAGAGGCGTTAATACTAATATTTAGTCTGCAAAATGTCAAAGAGAAAAATGTGGTAACTAATTCAACGAAAACGGGTATTTATTTATGTAAAATGGTACCAGCGAGCCCAATTATAAGTTAGTAGTAAAATTATATAGGCACAGATCGACATAAAATCGTACAATACGATGATGAATGGAATAAAGGGAGAGATTTAAAATTAACCGAAAAACAACAGTGATTAGGTTGAGATACAGTACTAACTACACATCAGCAGTTCATTGGTAAGGACATTCTTTATAATTGATGACAAGATACTATGAAAAAACTCAATGTTCGGAGGACTCTCGACGATAATATTTGCTTCTCTGGAGATTCAACTAAGAGGCCTATATTACGGGTAATTTGTAGGGTTGAAGCGGACTTGGAACAATAGCTTAGATTTTTTATTGAACTGAGGTATATTAAAACAGATCATGAGGATAGGAGCACGGGGTGGTCAACTTACCCATTTAGCTGCTTATGGAGGAAGTTCGTGTCCGCGAAGTGTGTGTCTACTTTCACTGTACCAACCCCTTCCAGAATTAAAAGTTATTAATGAATTATTATTTATTTTTATTTATTGATATTTATTGATATTTATGAATTACTGTTATGAATTATTAGTTATTAGAAAATTTTCGTATGCAAAATAATATCATATGTAAAACGCTGCAATTTATTTCACAAAGGTTTATTATTTTTTCAATTGAGTTTGATCGTAGTTTTAGCCCCGGTGCACACGAGCGTCAAAATTACGCGTGACGCCGCGTCATTTTCAATCGGATAACTAGAGATACACAGCGGAGCATGGTGCGGTGCACACGGGACGCCGATACCTGCGTTGACGCGGATAGGTATCGAAGTTGACGCAGGTTTCTGTGGGACGCGCGTCACGGGCGATAGGTATCTTGCCGCCCGATACCCCTAGCAGTACTCAACAGTCAATCGTCCGGTGCACACGTGCAGCTGCGTCACTTCGCGTCAACCATCATTTTGAAGATTTCGGCCCACGATTTTTTGAAAAACTTTAATTTTCTGCACATTGATTCATTGTCAAAGGATACGAGAAAGCTACGTGCTATGCCCAACATGCCGTTTTTAGCGAATCTTCGCAGAAAATTGCTACTGCAATTATAAAATAACAATTTTCGAAAACATTCTTCATTGAAATCCGAGTCCTAGCTCCGAGGTCCTTCCAACTTTTCGTCCAACCCCAACCAAAATCCATATTCATATCAATTTCATATACGTATACATATGGGCATGTATGTGGGAGTATGGGGATGTTATTTAGAAAAAGTTCCAGTCATGCAGTATGATCGAATGAGCGAATTTTCTTAAATTACATGTCTTATTATATTATGCTAAATTGTATCGAAATTTCAGCAATTGATTATATATATACCTATATATATATATACATCATTCCAGACGATAACTCTCCTTAGGATTGAGATAAAAATACCGTTCTTGGGCCAACAAATCAAGCATTCCAAACGAAAGGATGAGTTTGTTGGTCAACTACGTATTTTTTAGCCCATTAAATTGGCAAATTTCGAAAAATGTACTAAAAAAATCACTAAAAATGGCTAAAAACAGCCAAAAAGCGTTATATTTTTAAGTTTTAGCACAATTTTAGTCAAAACTAAACTATAAACGATTAACTAGGACATTTAATAAGTTTTGCTCAAAATTATGCTGAAAAACGTAGGTACTTTAATTTCAATAATATTCGCTTCTTCAGTACTTCCGATTTCTGCCCTCTTCTTTGCGAAATACGTAATTGTGCACCAAATACGAAAAAACCACTTTCTTCTTCAATATCTGGGTACAGATCCATCCTCGTAGTTGGCGAGCGAGTGACTGACACGTCATGACGCGGCGTCCTGCGTCCTTTTGCCGCTCGTGTGCATTGAAACTCAGATAGGACGCAGATAGCGATTCCAAGAAATGACGCGGCGTCAAGCGTCATTTTGACGCTCGTGTGCACCGGGCCTTAGTTGGCTTGCGTACGTCATAAGGCCCGTCCAGACTCCTCGGTGTGTCCTATTTCGAGTTGCCACAACCTATACTTCTATAATTATATACGCATGTTTATGTTTCTCGATTTGAGATCCTATCTATTCAAATAGTTATTGCCTTAATAATATCATTATCTAAGTACGTACGAAAAGTCGAGAGGATATGTTATTAAATATGTGTAGGAAAAGAATTGGTATTAACACACAAATATGACCTAGAAAACAACATATATTCATGCCTCGAAGGAACGCTGTACCCACCTCATGGTGCCGTGGTGTATTATATGGGTATAACACGTAAAAGTAATAAATAACCATTCTCCTACACCCCTCTGCTACTCCCCTGGTCTCACCAGCCACCACAAGGTGCCGCGGCGCCTCCTCTCACTCCACCCTTCGCTCACCCCCCTCACCACCCACCGTGACTCCTGCCAAGCGTGCCAGGCGTGCGTCTAACACGTCTAACACTCAAAGCCTCGAAAATGACACTTTTTGGCCCGTTTTTGGCCCTTAGCATCTATGCGAGTAAAGCGATCGGGATGGTTAAACGTTAGGACCAACAAGACCCCAAATGGAGTCCATGTGCGGGTTTTTTAAGTAAATTCTTAGGCCTTTTATTGCCCGGACGGCGGACGGCGAACAGCGAACGGCGGACGGCGGACGGACATTTCAAATTTGGCACCTTGAAACGTGAAGTGACGCACCTTGAAACGTGAAGTGACAAAGTTTGAGGGGGGGTTATAAAAATTTTTTGCCACACGATCACATAGGCTTATTATTGGAAATAATAAACCAAAATAAACAAAATAAGGAGACAGTCCTAAAACAAATGAATAAATTAGAAAATATTTGGCTTTGATATATTGCCACCAGGTTATTGGAATTCATTCAATCCTGGCCGACGAAACGCACCCAGCGTCCACTGAAAAGGTCTCTCAGAACCTCTTAATGCAATGTCTGAGGCATTCGGCAAGCAATTATCATTTGGAGAGTTATTGGAAGATTCGGACCTTGGGTGGCAGCGTGATCGGCACATTTTTCCATTGGCGGCACGACGTTTAGCCAATCGGTGATTGTACGTTTGCAGGCATAGCTCTGGTGTTGTTTTTCCAACGTTAAAAGCTTGCTTAGTCTACACAACAACATATACACCTCGTTCCTAATACCTTAGTCCACACAAGGCTCTTTGGAGTGGTATGTGAAGGTCCTATTTTCAGCAGCGAAGTTCGACCCGTCTCTCACGCATCGCTCCTTGCGATAGAATTCCGAAAAATGTAGTGGTTGATTGGTTGAAGATCGAAATTGTGAATCCAAAACATATTAAAATCTGTGAATCTTATCCCCCCCCCCCCCTCAGTTTGATCGAATATTTTGAAATAAATTAAGTAACAGATGAATTTTCGGGCTGCAAAAAAAATCAAGATGATTCAATTTTTTAGTCGAAATGAAAGAATGAAGTGATCGTGGAAGCAGCATTCTACTTAAATTTCGGAAGGATTTAATAAAGAGCTTGATGACTGAAATCGGTTGCTTTTTTTTTTTTTTTTTCTTTGATTTCCGCACATCCTCAGGATGAAAAAAATAAAATAAATACATTGCTGCTAACCTTTCAGAAAAAATTAGAAATTTTTCTTTTAAAATACTGTTTTTTTTCTTCAATTTTATGAGTTTTAATTATTGACCCGAAACATCTTAGAAAAAATTAAATTTGAGAACATGCCAAGTTAGAAGATTTAATCACAAGCTAAGTTATTTTTATTTTATTTTTTATTTTTTGGAGCTTGAGAAACCATTTATAATTAGTTTTGGTGGTCATTGTACAATCTTTTGGTGTTGGGGTCTGTTTGAACTCCAGTGTGACCTCCACGTCACAAAAACCTATGTGTGACCTCCTAGGGTCGAAAACTTTAAATTTAGTTCTTTATGTAGCTTTCTCGATAGTTGAAGATTGTAAATAATACAAGCTTAGATTTTAAAGGCAGAATCTTATCTAAAATTCATCGCCGGTGGTAACTGGGTTTGAAACCAGTCGGCGTACTATCAAATTGGTGGTTGACAATGTCTTTTCACTTGAAGTTCTGAAATTTCAAAACAATTTAACATAATATAGTACAATAATGAGAGAAAATTCCCTCATACGATCATGCTGCATGACTAGAACTTTTTGAATTAAAAGCAGACGAAATATCGAAGCGTTATTTGTAATCTAAATTGGACCCCGATGGTACTGCTATCTACGGAAAAAATTGCTTAATAAAATCAGGGATGATTGGCCTCAATGTTGGGAGATACTTGGGAATAATTGAAGTTCCCTCCAGTTCAAATAATTGTTTATACTATTGATACAGCCCTGACATGGACACAAACTGATTAATTCGTGATTTCAGGTTCCATTTAATGATTGTTGCGGATAATGGTCCTTCCCTATTCAAGGTATCAAAAATGACCGTTATCCTGAAACTGTTCATCTGTGTGATTCGCATACATCTTCATGTGTGCTTGTGGTGCCACGTTGGCTGATGTAATGTCATGTCACCTTTTCAGTCCAGTAGTGACTTAAATGCGCTTGCTACATACTTCATTAGAAGGTAGAGTAGTGAAGGGGATATCCAATACGATGTTAGCTGATGCGGTGATTTTCTCACATTATTGCAAATTGATGCTTCCCGGGCCGGATGCACGGTCAGAATGGCGGCATTGATGGCAAATCCTGTTTTCATAACCACCTTCTTCCGAATCATGATTTAATTCTCACTGTGAAGTGATAATTATTGAGATCCTTGTAAGATTTTATTAAGCTCGGCTTTGAACACAAACACATTCTGTATCCTTTATGGACGTTCGTGAACACGAAGACTCAACTCGTGGAAGACGCAACTAAAAGTCCTTCAAGAGCCAGGGCGCTCTAAAGGTGGACCAGCATTAATAATGAGAAGGCACTTGTTAATTTATTGGACTTACATACCCGCATCTGCTCATTTACAAATACGAACAGTTGGTCGCTGGAAAACGTATAGAACGATGGGCCTGTTAACGCGTTCCTCGTTTGAGGCCGAGGAAATCCACCTCGAAGGGGGACCTGCACCCTAACAAGGCTCTATCTTTCTAGCCCCCCCCCCCCCCCCCTGGATAGGGGCAAGGGAGAACTACAAGGTCGTGAAACTTACTACCCCCGCAAAACCATCCTCAAATGGATGGCAGGCTAGACCAGCTTCCCAGCCTAGCGAGGACGCTGGAAAGCCTGAGGAGTGTCTGGAAACCAAGGGCCAGTGGCGCCGCCAGCGCATTCTGTCGAGAGTTTTTGCAACTTTATCTTATCTCTACCTACTACCTTCGTTTCGTTATCATCTTGCACTCGCAGTCTCCTTGTGACAAAGTACTTGTGTCTCCGTGGAGCTGAAATATAGGGATCCTCCATCGAATAGTCTCAAAAGTATCGATTCGGCCTCCTAACACATCGATGCATTCAGATGGAGTGATAGAGTCGTTTCAGAGCGCTCTGGAGACCTCCCTCAAAAGCATTTCCTACTGAGTGGTGATGTACTGTGATTGTTCCGAGAAACGATAGTGGTGGCGTAGTCCATTAGTAAGGATAAAGGTCTCATGACTTTTTGACTTTTTTTTTTTTTTTTTTTTTTTCCCCTCGCACAACTCCCGAAATATACTTTAAAAACTTCATTCTGACCTGCATGCCCAAGTAATCTGAATTTACACTAAGGGATTGACTACTTGATGTTATGTATTTTTGAGATGCGAGCATCCAGATCACCAAACTATTCACTTCATTCTGACCTACATGTCCACTAATCTGCATTTTTACTAAGGGATCGACTACTTGATGTTATGTTTTTTTGAGATGCGAGCTTGAGGCTGAATCGATACTATCGAGAATGGCTATTCGATGGCAGTAAATAAGAGTGGGGGATCCCTATATGTCAGCTCGACGGAGACGAAAGTGCCTACCGCTTACCGTACAGACAGGGAACCACTGGAGCAGAGACATCTGCATGGCAGTCACACTAGATGTGAAGAATGCGTTCAATTCCGCACGATGGAGTGATATCCTGGAAGCAATTTGATCCTTCAACGTACCGGTCTACCTCTACCGAATCCTTCAGGACTACCTTAAGGATCGGTGGCTGGAGTACGATACGCAGGCAGGAAAGAGAAAGAAGCGAATTACCTCTGGGGCGGCACAAGGTTCTATCCTTGGACCCGACCTCTGGAACATCAACTATGAGGGGATATTGAACATCGAAATGCCGGAAGAAGTCTTCCTTGTGGGGTACCCCGACGACATCATTGCTGTCATGAAGCCCAGAACGACAGAACTATTGCAGTTCAAACTCAACCAGACGATGAGACGTGTCCTAGAGTGGATGGTGGTGGTGGGGTGGGTGGTGGTGGGTGGTGGTGGTGGTGGTAGTCTCTCTCTCTCTCTCTGGCTATCCAGAAGACAAAGATCGTGCTTCTGACACGCAAGAGAATCAACACGAACATTGGGATGCTTGTGGACGGCCAGACCAGCGAGACGTCCAATGCCATCAGGTACTTAGGGGTGATGCTGGACGTGAAGCTCAGTTTTTGGGCTCACATCTGTAAGGCAGCCGACAAAGCAGTGGCGGTGGTAGGGAAGTTGAGTCAAATCATTACGAATGTAGGAGGTCCAACTCCTAAAAAGCGGAAGCTACTCATGAGGACGGCTCAAGCAATCATGCTGTACGGCGCAGAAGTATGGGCCTGCGGTTCTGCAACTACAGCGCTCGAATGGAGTCTGTTCAAAGAAGAGGGGCCCTGCGTATATGCAGTGCATATAGGACAGTGTCTGCTCCCGCAGCACTGGTCATTGCTGGAGTAGTCCCCATTGACCTACTCGCAGGCGAACGAAGGAGGATTTACACCAGAAAAGGCGAAGGTCTTCCTGACACCACGAAAAAGCAGGAAAGAGAAGTAACCTTAAGGACATGGCAGCGACAGTGATGAACGGAGAGCAGGGGAATATGGACGGCCAGGCTCATCTACAACATTGAGCATTGGATCGGAAGGAAGCACGGCTAGGTGAACTATTCCCTCACTCAGTTCCTAACTGGGCAGGGCTACTTCCGGGCATATCTGGCAAAAATCGGGAAGGCGATAGAGGGGATGTGCACCTACTGCTTGATGGAAGACGACGATGCCCTCCATACCTTCTTTGCATGCCCAAGGTGGGCACGGATGCGTGGAAGCTTGGAAGAAGAAATTGGAGCATTGGACCCGGATACCATCATCGGAAAGATGATTGGAGACGGCGAGATCTGGGACGCCGTTACCACCTACGTCATCGCAGTTCTAAAGACGAAAGAGAGGGACCAGGAGTGGGAGGGATGAGTGCTTAACCGCCTCCCCTCCCACTACCCCTCCCTCTCAAGCGTGTAAGACCAAGAACAGCCGAACCTGAAGCCGCGCCAGAACCTCTCACAAGAGGACGTGGGAACGGTATACAATGGAGGTTTATAAATAAATAAAGGACAATACATCATAATCGAGGGCGAAGAATCAAGAAAGAAGGGACCAAAGTGCCGAAGAGAGGTGGGGCCAGCCTGAAGTAATGTGTTAAAACAATTCCGGGCTGGCTCAAGCCTCAAGAGTTCGTAGGGACAACTTGGAGTCGCCCACATCCTACGCCCCTTTAAAATAAAAAAATTAAAAAAACCCACCCCAGCAGGGAGGCCACCGTAGCCCCTGCGCCTGGGCCTGTCACTCGTGTAGTGTCCGGAGACACCCCCAGTACGGAGGGAACCTGACTAGAGTGTTGTCTTGTCAAGATGTAGTATAGATTTTTCTTTTTAAGACACGTTAGTTCTTCTGTCCTTTTAATTTGTTCAGCCAGGTTTTTTTTTAAGATAAGCAATTTATTTTTTTAATCATTTCAGAAATTTTTGTGAGATCTGCGATATTTCTTGTCAAGAATGTAGATTTCTCTGTGTATGACACATTAGGTACTTTGCGTTTTTCAATCCATAAGCTACATGTTTATCAAGCTACATGTGTGCTAATTTTCCTCAATATTTTGTGATAAATACATATTTATTGACATTTTAAAAATTAACAAAAAAGTAGAGAAGTTTAAAAACCTTTCGTTTTTTCGATTATGTTGAACCTAAATTGACAAGGAATTTTTTCTCTGATTTGTAAACTTTTTCAAAAATAAGATTGGTGAACCGATTGGTCCACGCCAAAAGGTGTATAGAAGATAATGCGAATTTCAGGTTAAAATATAATTATTGACCCTATTACACCCCATCTTGTGTACCGATCCGGTCAGGGCCTTCATGACGATACAACTTTCTTCAATAGGAAGTACGTTTATATTTGAAATTAGTAGTGTAAACATGGGGACAAGACACAACGAATGGTGTTGGAATTAAGTCGATATTTAGCATGATTGAGATTTACGGCTGTTGAAAGTCAAAAAGTGACCCTATTCACCCCACTAACCGGTATTTAAATTATTCCATTGAAACCATACTATCATAGAAGCAATACGAAACAATGATGGAAAAAAGGGTTTGCTAACACTGATACGAGTGGAAAACGCAAATAATCAAATCAGAATAAGGTAAAATTTAGAGGTTTTACAAACTCGGTGGACTATCAATTTTCATGTGGAGGCTCTTAAGAGCGAGGGATCTTAAATGCAGCTAAAAAGGATAGTTAAAAATTGTGTGTACGTAATCCACTTAACGTTTTCCACTCCCTCACGATTCCCCTTCTGTCTAAAGTAAGTTAAACGCGTAATGAGCGATTTATAAAAAGGTTAAGTTAATGGAATTAAATACGCTAGCAAGTTTTTCGTCCGACAGCGTCTACTATTAAAGTGATTAGGAAATTTTCGTCTCTTGTTTCAGAGTAAAATAAATGTACCGAAATGAATGAAATATATTAACAAGGTTGGTGTGTCAAATCGAATGTTGTGTTACTCTGTGCTTCTAATCGTTGCAGGCACATCCATCAGTAACAAATCTAGTATTCTCAAAAGAGAGAAACACATATTTATTGGTCCATTGAGATACATCAGAGCTGTCGTTACATGATGTGAAACGACTTCAGAATGTAGCCTCGCTTGCAATTATTTCTACTAAACGGTAAAACGTCAATGCCCCCAGAAGGGGACGAAGAGTAAGCATATAAAGGGTTTCAAATAACCATTTTCGTTCCTAAGATGAATAAGATATTACCGATGAAACTGGTGAATATCATTAAGAAAGGGATTAGCCAACCAATATATAAAAAGTCCAGTCATGCAGCATGACCCCATGAGCGAATTTTTGAAGAAATCTTCGACTTTTCAGTCGCTATTGATCGTGTAGATTAACGTTACTGACGGCCGAGCTGAGCGAGGCCTTGGGTCTGCGTGCTAGTACGTACTTAAATAGAACTTCTTCATAATTTCATGGCTGATATTTTCTAAGCCACAGTCAGTATTAGAGCTACATCAAGTCCTAAAACAGTTGAGCGTAAAACATTAAAGAGAGCGACCGAGAGAATCGGAGGACGGAATATTTCACAGAGTAAACTCATCAGTTGTAATTACTTTTTTTTTTTTTTTTTTTTTTTTTTTTCAACAAGCACCTACTACCTACGTTTTAAACAGCATGGTTCTAGGATTGGTTATACAGGGATACTTCCATAAGAGTAGTTCAATCTGAATTTGGACAATGTTTCATGCAAATATTATCGATTTTCACAACTGCATTATTTCGATTTTTGACTGATTTTTCAACTTTGAAATTTTTGAAAACTTGATACATATTCTTATAGGAAATTTTACGCTGATTCCGAATATACCACATGTTAGTATGCTGAAAAAATCATTTCGCACAACAAATCGCAAAAAACAGGCTATTTTGAAATTTTTGACTACATTTGTGAAAATTTCAACCCGAAGATGTAATCCGATCATGCTGGCCAACGAGCTTAAACTTTCGTTTTGTGTCCTTAACATTTTAAAATTTGTTTGAAATTTCTAGCACAATTCTACGGACAGTTATCGTCTGGAATGACACATACATATATACATACATACAGTACCGTGCGAATTAATGGAAACAAGCCCTAACGAAAAGGTTTCACCGAAGCACCTGTCTCAATTTGTGAAACACCCCGTTAAGAAAATGTTTTGGGGTTGCTTTTCCTATAATGGCCCATTATCCCTCTTACCTGTTGAGGGAATGATGAACTCTGAAAAGTATAAAGATGTTCTTCAATCCAGAGTGATATCGTTGCTATCCCAAGTTCAAGGAGGCGTTTTCATGCATGATTTGGCTCCATGCCGCAACTCGAAAACAGTGAAAAAATTCATTCAAGACCACAACATTGTAATGTTAGAATGGCCAGGGAACTCTCCTGACCTCAACCCGATCGAGAATTTGTGGGCAATCGTGAAATCCTCTTTGGGAAATGAAGACTGCTCCACGAAAGAGAAGATGATATGTGCAGTTATCAAGATATGGTTCCACAGCGAAAAATAAAAGAAAACTGTAAATCACTTATAGATTCTATGCCAAAACGGATTTCTGCATACATTATTTTCAAAAATTCACATTCTACAAATTTTGAGGCGAGAGCAATAGCTTAATTTTCTTCAAAAATTCGCTAAGAGGGAGAAACATGAAAAAAAGGGTGGAATCAATACATTGGAATCCCATGGTTTGATTTGAATCGAATTCTCAGAAAGACTTTTCTAAAGTATCTACTTGCCGATCAAAATACTGTTATTTAAGGTAACACGCGAGAAGAAAATTTATATTATTCTGCTCATTCGGTAAAGAGGAATTAATTCGTTCTTTGCCCCGCAAAAAACGGCCTCTTTCTATGCCTTTAGAAAATGAGAGAGTTATATCGGAGTTGGGGAGATCTGCAAGTGTAACCATTCGATTCAGCTAGGAAAAATACGTAGAAACCGGCCCAAAACTCGTATTTTCACGGAGTGTAATTTTTCATGAAAACCCTCGTTTTCGTAAAAAATAAATAAACTTTTTCAACATTAGAGCATAATTTTCTCCCCTAATTAGCAAAGTAAAAGTGAAATTGACTATACCGTTGGAAAGCTGAGATTTTTAAAAAGTTTTGCCCGTGGAGTGCCCTTCATTTATGATGGAATTCATTTATAACTTCCTTGGTCAGTTTTTCTTTTCAAGAAGCACTGATGAATGTCCCAATAATTTATTGTTTGAGTCACTTATTCGTTCCATGCATAAAAGCAAAACAACTGGGACCAGAATTTTTTTTTCTTTACAAACATTTTCATTGCTAAAACCTTTACACTAATTATATAAGACTTCCTTTAAAATATATTAATTCCTTCCTGCAATGAAAAAGCACAACCTTTTAGCCTGGCTCATAAACAATTCATCATTATTTTATTTATAAAGGAACGAAGAATGTATTGATTAGGAAAAGATTGGATGATAAAAGAGGTAAATTACTTACAAGATAGTACCTCAAACGTTCAGATGAAGTTCTAACTTAAGCCCCCGATTTTTTTCTCCCTATCTTTCCCCCAGAATTCATCTTTCATATCAGATTTACTAGTACGCTACCAATGTAGGTTGATAAACGAGATTGCGCATGGATAAGATAGAATCATTATCAAAACGTAAATACACAACATAATGTTATTTGGGTTGAATGCCTACACCAGTCTTGGAAGTTTTGGCTTTTTATTGTTGTTGCATTAGCAATATTTTGGCGCCTTGATGGCCGCCCTCATCAGGCATAGTACAACATAATAATGTTTTTTTTTTTTTTTTTTGTGTTTTCGTCACCCAGGGCTGTCTTTGTGGAACATGAATTGACACATCTAGCTTGTGGGAGGAGTGAACGTCTGCACTGGTTTTGTTGTGGTGGGAGAAAGTATGATGAAGTATTTTGTTTGGAAAATTTTGGGAGCAATAGCACTATTACAAATATAGAAAGCTTTGGTGATTGTTTGACAAATTGACAAATTGACAAACAATCACCAAAGCTTTCTATATTTGTAATAGTGCTATTGCTCCCAAAATTTTCCAAACAAAATACTTCATCATAATTTCTCCCACCACAACAAAACCAGTGCAGACGTTCACTCCTCCCACAAGCTAGATGTGTCAATTCATGTTCCACAAAGACAGCCCTGGGTGACGAAAACACAAAAAAACCATTATTATGTTGTACTATGCCTGATGAGGGCGGCCATCAAGGCGCCAAAATATTGCTAATGCAACAACAACAAAAAAAAGCCAAAACTTCCAAGACTGGTGTAGTCATTCAACCCAAATAAAATTTAACATCGACCGAGTCACAAATCAACAACAAAGTACACAACATAATCAAAACGTTACACAGTGGAGGATAGAATATAACAAAGTGAGGTAGGTAGCAATTAAAGGGTTTGATGTCCCTGCCTTCATGGTAAGGATGTCCCAGGGCCGTGATCAGTGACGTATCGTTTGAGTAACCTTATAATATTCTTCCTTGAATAATTCTAAAGCACATAATATCCAGCATGAAGTTTGATTGAACAATGAACGAGGCAGAGCCCTTTCTGAAGGCAGTTTCATACGGTTTTGTATGATAATTTGTCGTTTGAGTGGCTACCAAATTTCTCATATGTGGGTCTGTGGCATCTATATAGATTTCACTTCCCCTTTACACGCTTTCAATTGATAAGATGGATGATTTTGAAAAAAATCCTTGAAATCAGCATATCATTAACCTGAAGGTTAAAATTTAACCCATGAAAAAGACCTCTGCACTAATTCCACAGTACAAAAGTGCCAATCGTTCAATCATACACAGAGTTATTGTCAGATGGAACCGAGCTGTGTTAAGTGCGCCGAGCTGTGTCAAGTGCGCTGATAAGTATAATGCAAACGCGTGTCAGAAAATCAAAATATCCTATCGAGTGTATTAATTGCAATGGGGACCACTGCGCAAACTATTGAGGGTGCAAGCTGACAACCTAACTTTAAATGCTTCGTGATAAACGGGACAAATGGACTGGAAAAAGAAAATCTCCACGTATTGGATACACGAGGGAGCATATCTAAATCAAATTATTTAAACCAAGATCTGCAAAAGGAGGAGTTACCTATCCGCAAATTACGTAGTGCGAAGTCGGAGATAATTTCATAATAGGGCTGATCTCAATGAGAAACACAAATTTTGGGAGGCTACCCGAAAGGAATTTCAAGCAGATCAAGAATTTAAATGTAGTTTTCATTCAGGTGGAGGTCCAAGTTGGTGGCCGAAAGACAAAAAATCAAAATCAAAAAATTACCAGATCATAGGGACTTCTTTATAACAAAAGGAATTTCTGGTAATTATTTTACATAGGTACCGAAGATAGCGATGGCCTAATTTCTAATCATTCACCAGTGATCATTACAGTAAGCGCCTCGGTAGTTTTCAATGAAGAGACGTAAAAATTTAAAACAAGTTAAACAACTGGGAGCTACTAGGAGAAATACCGTCGGTAAGTATAAACCATATGTCAATCAGAACATCTGAGCAACTGGAGAGAGAGATGTAGAAAACCTAACTAGAAACATACAAGCAGCGTGCCGTTCTTGCATTTCGATAAACCGAATGAAACCCATCTACATATCACTCCTACTACCCAGTCCAAGTGAGGGAACTGGTACAGGCGAAAAGAAAAGCCAAATGAAAGCTAAACACATTATGTGATGCCCTGATCAGAGAAATCGAAGAGGAACCAATGGCTGTCATTTTCCAAAGCCTTTCTGCTGAAAAAGAAAAATATTACTCTTCTTACTGAGCCACGAAAGGTCGAAAGCGGCCAAAAATACCAATACCTCCAATTAAGCGAAAAGATGGATATTTTGCAAAGAGTGCTACAGAAAAGTTCCAGTCATGCAGCATGATCGTGTGAGCGAATTTTCATAAATGGTCGTATTACATTTATGTTAAATTCTGTTGAAATTTGAGCCCTTTGGGGAAAAATAAAAATTTTATTATACATTTTATAGCAAACTAACTTTTTGTCAGTAATATTCCAATGAACATACAATTTTGTGGATTTTTACAATTTTTTCCAGTGCTCCTATCGATTTTTAGCTTATTTTAATGAAATTTAAGTACATTTTTCAGTACAATTTTGTGCTTGAATTTTTAAATGTCCTAGTTCATGTTCGATTAATTTTTTTCGAGTAGCATTCTGCTAAAAAAAAATAGAAATTTGTTAATTTTTAGCGGTTTTTTGCCTTTTTTTAGTGATTTTTGAAGTACATTTTTTGAAATTTGACAAATTTAATGTGCTCAAAAAGAGTTGTCCAACGAACTCATCCTTTCTTTTGAAATGCTTGATTTTTTGGCGAAAGAACGAAGTTTTTATCTCAATTCTATCGAGAGTTATCGTCTGGAATGACACATACAAATATATATATATGTATATATATATATATATATATATATATATACATATAAAAAAGCCTTAAAATCCAGGAATCATTTCAGAATGCCTCAAAACAGATTTCGGTGAAGAAAATGTTTGAAAATTTTTATTTTAAAATTTTTGGAGCCATTGCAATAGCTTTATTTTCTAAGAAAATTCGCTAAATAATTCGCTAAAAAGCAGAATTGTTTGCAAACCACCTCGAAGGAACATTCTCACCATTCCCCAGGCGAACAGCAGAAGAAGACATTATGATGATAAATGTGGAAGAAGAGCTGGAAATCCAGCCTGTCACTCTGAATGAGCTCGAAATGAGATCAGGACCAACCTTAGACCAAAAAAGGCTCCAGGTTACAGCCTCATAACAGAAAAAATCTTAAGAGAGCTGCATGGAAAAGGACCTTAGAAACTGCGTTGCGTTCTTCAATAGTCGAAAGTAGCAGAAGTCGTAATGGTATATAAACCAGGCAAACCCGTGTACACAGTTGTAATAAGATTATAAAGGAGAATAATAATAATTCTGAAACTCATAAGGTCCAACTTGTAGTTTGATTGAATATGAACGAAGCAATGCAATTTCTGAAGCCAATTTCTTACGGTTTTGTATGATAATAATTCGTTTGAGTGGCTATTGAATTTCTTATATGTGGGTCTGTGACATTTGCATAGAAATTAATCAGATTCGGCTTTCATAAACGCCTACTGTTACCTATTATTTTACTATTGTAGAATGGATGTGCTGTTTTTAACCTTGAAACAGGTGCGCAGCTTGAGAGCGATTCCAAATGAGAGGCAGGCCTATAATACATCTAACTACAGCCTATCTAGTTTTGTAGTGGGGTTTTGAATAGTTGGCGCACATTTTTGAATGAGCCTCTTGTACTTTTTATCGTTTCATCATCAATAATGAACGGCTTACATGAAGGATATGCAGCTTGTCGGAGGCCACGCCTCTGACGCGCAGTTTGGAATTTTGTCCGGCTATATCCAATTAATTTCCTACCATGTATTCATAACGATAATTAATTCATGCACTCAATATTGATATTGAATTTTTTTTTTTTTTCAGGTTCGTTTCCTTTCTAGTACAGTGTTAGAAGAAACAGATTGCGTGGTAAGTCACTACTATCATGAAGTATTTAAATTAAATGTCGCTGTTGAAAAGTTTTCTCAACTGATTCTAAAAACTCCAACTACCTAAAAATTACAATGCACAAGACTAACCTAAGTGTATACAAATTCTCCATTTACCAACAGTTTTTCACTGAAAATCATACTTAAGTTGTATGGAAGCGAGTAGGCATCTCTGTGACAAATATCTCTTCACTGTGGGGTTGGAGCGAACAAATCCCTGATGAGGGAAACTTCTACACCACTAGAAGCAAAGCGAACACTGCTCTGAAAGGGAAAACTGTTACAACCACTGACATAGGAGCGACTATTTTCGAATTGAGAAAACCACTTCAGTGCAACGTGAACAGGAACGAGTATTTCCCTTCAGGGGGAATCCAGTCAACTGCTATTTCAGTAGAAAAGAGTACTTCTTTCAATAGTGTACACTACGGTGTGGCAGCTAGTAATCCCTTGAACGGGAAAGCTCAACCGTTAACTTTTAAAACTGAAGATTTCTTTGAAAAAGAATACAGAATTATTACAATGTAAATATTACGATAGGTTGAGCAAGGCACGGTCAGCTACAGAGCTAAACCAGAGCATGAGTCATCTTGGCCTCACTAAATAATGACATTCAGCTAGGATTTGCTAATAGGTGTGTACGGAGTGGAAATATATATTGGATGCAACTAGGGAAGTCATAACATTTCTGGAAATAGATGCTTTGTAAATTATAATGTTATTTTAGAATGATTGTTTCGTGAATTAACTTTATTTTATATTCACTAATTAAAAGAAATAAGAATATAGCGCAGATGGATAAGTTGACAGGCTAGTTTAGTTGTAAAATGTTCGTTTATAACATGAAACCCTTTGACGCCAAAGCAATGACGTCACGTTTCCAAGCAATGATCAATTTGCCCTCAGACAAAAAACATAACAAGAAAGATCATCAGATCAGATCTCGTGATCTTCATTAGATGATCACGAGACCCAACAAGAAAGGTTGGCTCAAAATACCTGAGGGGGAAAACTACATGTTGCAATAATGTGTTCATAATTATAAACTGACCCAAGCTTTTATATGATTACTTTGTATTCATCAGAATCAAATATATTTTTCAAAACATGCTATTATGTAGGACAATCGTCAAAGCAAACATTGTTGTACAAAGCAAATCAGCATTCATGTAGCCAATAAAAGAGGGGGAAAAACAGATTGATTAAAACAATAATAATAAAATAAAACAAAAGAGAGTAGGCAGGTCATTAACCCGCCTAAAAGGCGGCTCGGCCGGGGCTTCCCGACCGAGCCCGGACCCGACCCACCATGGCGGCTTCCCGGGGGGCGCCCACCTATTTCTAGGTAAGCACCCCTTGCTACGATTAATAAATCGCACTACCGAAAAAAAACACCAGGCGAGACCACCCTCATCATCACCATCATCATCATGACCATTGTATTCATCAGTTTGTAGGAGGAAACCACGTATTTTCGTATCCAGGGAAGGTGGAAGCTAGGGCCTAACCTTTCCTGGTGATTAAATGCAGAAATCTCTCTCTCTCTCTCTCTCTCTCTCTCTCTCTCTCTCTCTCTCTCTCTCTCTCTCTCTCTCTCTCTCTCTCTCTCTCTCTCTCTCTCTCTCTCTCTCTCTCTCTCTCTCTCTCTCTCTCTCTCTCTCTCTCTCTCTCGCAAGGTGCATCAATGCATAACACCAAATTCAAGGAAATTTACCAACTGAGATGCCTAGCCATAGATTTCCCAGCGCACATCAGACTACAACTAATACAGAGCCTTATTCTGCTCACATTCGGATATGCGACCGCCACACTCTGCGACCTGAAAATTGGAGATGTAGATAGGCTGCAGAAGGCTCAAAACGTAGGTTTTCACTTTGCACTGTGGCTTTGGAATTACCGGCGTTTGAAACGACTGAAGATCGCGGAGGAGAAGTTACAGGCCACCGCTATGACGTTCAAGGTACTGAAATTCAGAAAACCGCAAGATCTTCAAGGTCAATTTGAATTTCTGTCGGGATCTACTGAGATGAGTACGCGAACCCATAACAAATATCAAGAATTCTTACTCACGAATAGAAATACTGGCAATATCATCCGCAGTTCAGGCGTTCAAAATTTATGAGAATAAGAGAAACTTAATGCTGAATTTTATTTCTTCAATTATATTGGGGACATCGGATTTACATTTCAAACATAGAGCTGTTACGGACTTGGTCGGATTTCGACTCGAAAGTTCATTAGTAGTCACCGTTCGCAGTTTAAAAATCTTCCTCTCAGCCCAGATTTCACCGAAAACATTAGCATGTAACTTATTTCAACATATGACTCACTGGAATGCTGACGTTACCCTCTAGCTGAACGTCATTAGAGCTAGAGGAATCATTGGGAACATTCACAGACACAGGCATAGGGTCAGCACCTCCAATATCACTCATTATTTCATTCACCCACACTCCCGGACTCGGCCCAATTCACATAGGACAACTTCCTGATTACAAAAAGAATTCATATCTCTCTCAAAATAGGTGAGAATTGAGGTATTATCGGGAAACTTAACGCATATTGCTCATTAAGGTTTCATTGCAATATCTTGGTTTTAAAATTACGTTGTAACAAATACAGAATGACCTACGTTAGTTATCAGTATTATTTATCTATCGGCAGGTGATGAGTTTTAGCGATTTTTCATTTTTTAGCAGAATTTTAGTCAAAACTAAATTTTTAAGGATCATCTAGGACATTCAAACATTTTTGCTCAAAATTATGCTGAAAAAGTCCATAAATTTCAGTAATATTTGCTAAAAAAATCTATAAAAACTGCAAAAAAATCTAAAAATCCAAAATCTCTTTTGAATTGCCAAATTTTATTTATGAGTTTTTTTTTCACAAAATTGGTTTTTATCAATTTCTTTCTACTGAAATTGCTCCAATTTTAATACAATTAATACGATTTTAATACGAACTAAATCACTCGCGACAAAGTTGTGGAAACCCATTTCAAAACGGAAGTTAGTGAAAAAAGGTTGTCTATTTCCACGAAAAATGAAGATTTACAATGTTAAATCGATTTCGACGGTTAGGCCATCATCAGTAACAAACAATAACTTATTGTTTGTTGTTATTGTTTGTTACTGATGATGGCCTAACCGTCGAAATCGATTTAACATCTTTATTTTTCGTGGAAATAGACAACGTTTTTCACTTCCGTTTTGATACTATAGATAGTTATGAAAATTGACTGGAACTTTTTCTCTCTTGTGTTAAACAAGTATAACAATGCTTTTATTGTGTTTTTCCCCTCCGGCGAACAAGGTGCATATACTCGTAAGTAAAGATGTGTATTTTGTGCAAGTACCTACCTACTCGAACAGGCTGCACACACACACAACCACTGACACACATACACAAACAGATTTTGGCATAATCTCAAAGCCAATGATTGTATCGCCCTGCCATTAGTCTCATTCGATTCGGCGTGAAATTTCTTGTAAAGTATATGGGCTTCGAGAATTATTCGAGACGTTTTTGATAACTGTCTGATTTATATATTCATAATTATAGAGAAATCATTTTAAAAATTTGATTTCGTGAAACATTATTACACAAAATCATGGATCCGTCTAAAAATCACATTCAAAATCTGAATATGACAAAAATTGTATCCATGATGTGATTTTGATTGTATTCATATTCACTACTGTATTCATATTCGTAATCACAATACTCTTCCTGTGATTTTTATGCGTCATATTCATGAATATGAATTTCCCATCTCTGTGTTGTAATAAAGTTGCCCGGTGTGAAGTAGGTCAAACACCCAAGTTAACACGTAACCGACAAACATCGAAGACGTTGAATACAACTGGTACACGAGAACTAGTTCCAAATCATGAGACTGCGCCAAAATGTAACTTCAAACCTGACAGACAATAGCATAAACAGTAACTCGAAATTTCCGTCTACAAACATCATTAGTACACCTCTATGTGACGTATATTTCCTATCACAAGTACTGATATCCTCCATTGTTTGACACGCTATGACATACTTTTCTGTCATCTGGTCATTGGCATATTGACATCGTAAAATGTTGGAACGCCTATTATAGACGTCACCGTCGCCCCGCCACGTAGCGATACCTCATCATGCAATTATCTTCACTATATTCATCATCCTTTCTCTCCGCCTAATGGCCTGCGTGGAGGTAACGTACCTCTGATCATTTTTAAAGGAGTAGATAGAAAGCAAGTTAACGACTGGATAGTCATCGACATTCGTTGGTGGACGATGTTCACATGTGAATTCACTGAACATCCTGGAACTATTGATTCCGAGGTCAATTTTCGTCATCCTAATTGCCAACCTTAGATAGTCAGGAGCCAAGGCCGAAAATAGGTAGTAATCTCAGGAGAAGGTTTGAGAAAAGATTTTGAAAATTTAGTCCATTCAGAGTGAAAAAATCGTTGTCTGCCATCCCGGCCTTGGTGGGCCTCATAGCCCATTTTAAAGTTTCACTCTAATAATTCCTCATCCGTACCTACATCCTACATGGATGTGGTGGATCCATGGCAAAGTTATAGAGCATAAAATCCCAAAGCAATTCGGTCCAAAAACTATGAATTATCCCTCGGAATAAGGGAATTAAAGACAATAAAAAATCGGGCTAATTTTGGGAGAGTCCCCCCCCCCCCCCCCCTAGACGTTTGCTCTTCAAAATCACCTAGTGGCCTTTAAATACTTTCCAAAGTTCATTTCGAGCAAGTTTTAGCTCAGACCCTTCCCCATTAATGTTCAAAGTAAAGCGCCGATTCTGCGAATTTTATGTATAAAATGACACAAAATTTATGTGTTCTGCTGTAAGTCGATGGGGAAAAGCCTAAGCCAAAATATGCTCTATAAGAACATTGGGAAGTCACTAACCCTGAATGAAATGAGCTTCAGCAGACTGAAATCATACAACTATTAACGCTACTAGGTTATTTTGAAAGGCAAAGGTCTGTACGTGAGAGGAGTGAACTGACACAAAATTATCCCGATTTTCAATTGTTTTTAATTCACTCGTCTCATGAGATAATTCTGAGTTTTGGGATCCAATTTGTATGCTCTACAACTTTTCATCGTATAACAATTTCTATAGGATGTACGGCTTAGGAATTATTAGAGAAAAACTTCAGAATGGGTGAATCAAGCCATCCTTATGAGGCCACCATTTTGTATTCCACCAATTTTGAGATGGCAGACAGATTTTTTTCACTCAAAACGGACTAAATTTTCATAATATAATCTCAAACATTCTATCATTCTTTCGGCCACGGCTCCTGAACTCTTAGAGATAAGAAAGATGCATAGGAGGCCCAGCATATGTGTGGCTAAAATTTACTATAATTGTGAACCGAAATCACCTCTTTACATCCATGCCGTTGTGGTGAGGTTTAATTGGATTTTATACATAATAGTCTAGTGTGGATGTTCGGATTTTCATCAGACCTCGTAAGTCCTTCTAGAATCAAGTGGCCGCTTACATTAGACGCCGGCCACCCTCCGTGAAAATTTAATTAATTCGGAGAATTTACACCGCGTTTGCGCACAGTACAAGTGGCTCTTTGAACGAATTCGTACCACCACAAAACATCAAAACCCGATTCACCACCCACCTATATACTTGAGATCTCTTTCATGTTCAATTGCCATTGAGGGAGAGCGTTTTCACCACAATAATTCCTACGTTGCCCTTTGCCCTACCATATTTTATTTCTCCGTGCTTCAAATCGCCCTTTCCGGACCCTGAAGTTGTTTTTATTTTAAATTAAAACAGTACGATACGAAGCTTGTGAAAGTAGTCTCGTATTATCTTTTGTTTTAAGCACACGCTTTCCTCTTTGGGATCTGGTTTCCCGTTCTCTTTATTAAGCGCGTTCATGAATCACCCATCCCTCCTTCCCTCAACCAACACTCTACCAAGCCAACCCAACCACCTTGACTCCACTCCCTCTTGAACCTATATACCTATTCATTTCAAACTGAAAAAACTGAGAGAGCACACAACATTCTTATATCGAGGAGTAAATTTTGTAGTTTTCTTCGAATCTGCAACGGTAACAGCGGTACGGCAAGTCGTGTCGGTGCAGTGACGTTGAAGTTTCGTGATTTGCGTTCACACTTAAACGGCACCCCACATCCCTGATTCAATGTAATTTCTATAGACAAGTCAGTATTGTTTTGGGCTCTTTCAGTGCAACTCACAACTTTGAAAGCTATTTTTATTACTTGGTAATAGCAATTATTGAGTTACATCATTCAGAGTAGTAATAATGGATGTGTTATAATCTAGCACGTTTTCGAAGTAAATGGAGCTGTCTCAATAGCTACTAAATTAAAAAAAAAAAAAAAAAAAATTCTAACAGTTATTGTGTCAGAGCGGACACTCGATTGTGATGTTCGCTACGCTAACATGTGGATTGTTAGCAACAATTTTACAAAAAAGGTTTTTAGTTCAATTTTTAATGTGAAATGTCATTATTTCTTTTAAAACGATAAAATATATTATCCGTTCCACCGCGTGTTGAAACCTGCTATAAAAGGTTACGGGACTAGCATAGCCTTGTTAGAACACCATGGCATCTACAGTAAAAGTAGGACCGCTAAACAAGAGCAATTATGAAACTTGGGAAATACAGGTAAAAGCTTACCCCACGAAAAATAAAGAGTGGGGCTATGTGAGTGGGAAAATAGTGAAACCTCTACCTGCGTCGGATGGAGACCCTATCAGACAAGCACAAATCATAAAAAAATGGGAAGAAAAAGTTGAAGAAGCCATGTCTGACCTAATATTGACCATCGATCCATCGGAACTCAAAGAAATTGGCGGGTGCAGTACATGTAACGAAATTTGGGAAAAACTGAGATGTGTACACGATTCAACTGGCCCTGCAAGAGTAGCAAGCTATTTAAAACAAATAACGAATCGGATGATGGACGAAAACGAAGATATGCGGGAAAACCTGTTTCATTTCTTCGATTGCGTAGATAAACTGGCCGGGATGGGAATACCACTTCACGATAACCTCCAATGTGTTCTAATATTGAACAGTTTCCTAAATCATTCGAAAGTTTCACCATTGCAATAGAGTCATGAGATGAACTCCCCAAACCAGAACAACTAAAAATAAAATTGTTGGAAGAAAGTGACCGGAAATCTAGAGCTCAGAACAGTTCAAGCGATGCGTTACTATCCCAAAAGAATACAATAAAAGAATATAGAAAACCAAAAACTGGAAGAAATCAATAACCAATCTGTACAATATGTAAACGATGGGGACATGAAACAGCAAAATGTTGGTTTCGTGATAATAGAATCAAAACCGACGAGAAAAAAGCAATGTTAGCAACTGCACACATGTCGACCATAAAAGTTGAAGAGAACTGGTGTCTTGACAGTGGTTGTTCAGCACACATGTGCAATCAAAAATCAAAATTTTTCGAACTGAATGAGAATGAAAAATCTAAAATCAACTTAGCTAACAAAGAAACGACAGATGTCCTAGGAAAAGGTACCGTATTCGTTGTAGCTGACACTGTGCTCGAAGGACAAATCTACGAACCAACCTCACATCAGTTTGCAAACTTGAAGATAAAAACTGCAAAATAGTGTTCAGAAAAGATACAGCTGAAGTCATGGACGCAAAAGGGAATGTGATACTCAATGCCGATAGAAAAAACGATCTGTACTTCATTAGGGTTAGAAAGACAGATTCTTCATACCAAATAGATTGGAACAAAACAAATATTATACTGTGGTATGAGCGACTTGGACACCTAAACGAACGTTTTAAAAATTTTTTGGTGTGTTGTCACAATCGGTTTGATCTCCATAAAAAGAAGAAGGGCTGTTAGGGTATATTTCATGTTTTTCCCTGCTTTTTAATGGATCGATCTCGATTTCCATATATTTTGTTGTTTCTTCATTTCGTAAATTCTCGCCTTGAAAGAACTCTCCAAATGTCTCAGTAGAATCAAATTGATTTAAAAATCTCACATCCCTAACAATACCAACTTTTCTTTCGTCAGGAAACCACACTCAATACCCTTTCGTGCCTTCTTGGTATCCCGAAAATTTGGATTTTTTTTCTTCGAAGATTCGGGTTTTTGTTCAGAGCATACCCTGTGCAGCTGAATATTTGAAAATATGAAACTGTCAGAATTTTTCCAGTCCAGAGTGTGAAAGGAATTTGTCCGCCGATACTTTTTGATTTGGTGCGGTTCTTTAGGTTATTGGCTCTGGCAATTTCTTCATCCCAAAATCCTGAAGGCATATTCGCTCCTACCATCATTCATCTGGCTGATTCGAGGAGTGTGCAGTTTTTTCTTTCCGCAACCCCATTTTGAAATGGGCAACCAGGAACGGTAAGTCTTCTTTTAATTCCCTCTGTTTCAAGATATCGATTAAATTCGTCGTTCATGTATTCAGTTCCATTGTCAGATTGTAAGCATTTGATCTTCCTTCTCGTTCATTTTCGACCAGAGCTTTGAAGGCCATGAACTTTTCTACTGGATCTGGCTTTTTTTTTTTTTTTTTTTTTTTTTTTTTTTTTTTTTTTTTTTTTTTTGAGAAAATATACTTCGCACCACCTGGAGTAGTCATTGATGAATACCATGAAGTATTTGGATCCTCCTATTGATGTGACATTGGTTACAGTCCAAAGGTCCGTAAGAATTGAGGAGCTTAGATTTTTGATCTGTTCGCCACACCCAGTGAACAGCTTCCATTGATCTAATTGTTTGGTAGTTGTGTCTAGTTGCTGTTTATTATAGTTAGTTGAAGTTATAGAAACAAATCGTTATGTAAAGAAAAACTACCAACTAAACAACTAGTGGGGGGTTAGATACACCACATCATTCTCTTTTCTTCTTTGCTAACCTGTTCGCACCTTTTTTCAGCCACATAGAACTGCGTTGTGCCTTTTTAATATCATCTAAGGGCTCTTTTAATAAGAATTCAGTGCAACCCCCCCCCTTCGTTCAAGGTCTTAAACTGATTACCAACACGTGGACTCGCCCTAGTGTGAAATGTTTCTTTTTGGGCCTTCAATTTGGTATCTTCTGGCGAATCAACACATGGATTCCAGATTGGCTATTGTTCTAAAACAAACGTTGTATCAACTCGTGAATGTTCAAATGGTGGACGTACCACCACTTCCGGAAGCATCAGATCAAGACCATACACCAACTGTGCTGGCAAATATGGCGTGGTATTATGAGGGATTGAGCGATAGACGAAATGGCACTCCTCTATAAATCCCGCTGATTCTTGTCCACATGATTTGCCTGACGTTTATCCAGTTGTTCAGTTGTTTGACCAACCAGCTGACTGTTTAAACAGAACTGTTTTGGGAATCCGATGATAGCGCCCATTTCCTTGTTAGCTACGATTTTAAGCTTCGCCCTTGATCTGTATGAATCTCCAAGTAGACTACTCCTATCCACCTACACATTATTCATCCTCCAGAATTCCGGCCACAGTTCTTGCTTTCTGAATCGGCACCTACCGAAATAGCTTCAGGCCGTTTGGAGAATTAATTGCATACCACAACAACGAGAAATAATCGCTATGTATCCCAAGCCCTTCTTGCCACTACACCATTTTTAATGTCCATCAGTGTAGTGCGCTCTGCCGTTCATCATAACCCGCACAGTGTTGAAAAAACGTTAATTGTTCCTTTTATCGACATTTCAATGACGAAATTTTTGAGATAGTTCATACGTATTCAAAACTTCCTGTCACGTTAAGCTGGTGTATCCAGGGTACACATGGCCTGCTGGTATTTTCTAGTGTCGTCGTTTGACTAACTGAGCGTCCTTCTTGAGCGTAAATTAAAATTATACACGTTGAAACACCACATAAATTTATTCTAAAACAATAAATACGTTTAGGGTCACTATGAAATCTTGTCATTTTCCAAGATTCATTCTTGTATGGCACTCCCCTAATGTAACTCTTTGGTCAACCATCCCTGCAAGTCTATTACGCTTCAGAATTACTTTATTATCTGGAGGAAAAAAAAAACTAAGAAGTCTGACACGGCACAAGTATATTCGACATTTCCAAATACATTCTCCGTCTAGCAGTCACATAACTCTAAATACAACCTGCCAGATACTTTTTTCTCTTTTTTTAGAGTATCTAAAGCTGCGATTTGAGATTAAAATCATAAAGTAGCGTGATGGATTAATTCAACTAACCGGGTTCTGTACTTTAGGTATATTTGGCACGTCCTTAATCCCGGCAAAGCCTACCAGATAAGCTTTATCCCTGACAGGGTGCCGATTAATGAGTTAAATCCGATGCAATGAGCCCGGTTAAACCTACTATCATCTCCTCCCGCGACCTTAGCGTTGAAGACCAACGCCTAAACCATCCCCCGGGAGCTATATTAAACTTACCAACCCATAGCTAACAAACGAAATCTACTCGGGCCTAACATTATGCCCCACCCTCAAACTCCGTTCTCTCACCGCCTCACATGTGACAGATTAAAATCGAACACTCCACCTACTAATGGCATAATTGCTCTTATTCCATAATTATAAAAACTTATCAAATTTCAATAATTATTTCTAAAAAATACCCACCCTGGTTTTATCTATATGTGCACATATACAGACAAATACAGTCGTTCTGTGAAAACTAGTTCCAGGTCGCCTGGTCAGGTCGTCAAGATCTTGGGATTCCCGCTCCTGATCACAAACTTTTTCGGCTAAACAACACTTTTTTTCTTTTTTTGTAATTGTTTGCTACATAAATATTGATATGGATGTCCAAAATTGACGAGGGCATGGCAGAGAAAATGCTATGGGAAATCGTTATGTCTCAAACCAGAATATGCTAATATTTTGTCTGTTGATCAATTTTTTTTTTTTTTTTCGAATTGCGATTTACAATCATAAATAGGGTTAAAAAGCTCAAAAATATGGCTTTTGAGTTTTTTTTTTGTTTTTTTTTTTTTTTTTTTTTTTTTTTTTTTTTTTTTTTTTTTTTTTTTTTTTTGCATGGGAATTTATTCGGAATTAGCGTTAAATTTCCTATAAGAATTGTTGATGAAATAGTTTTTAGAGCCCCTAATTAGTTTGAGCCCCTAGTTAGATGGAAGGCTTTCTCTCTGGCACACAAGACAAATTCTTTTAATCATCAGCGTTCATCATTGTAGATACGCCCTTCTATATTGACGAGTGAATGCTGTGGAAAATCGTTGTTACCAACGTTGGTGTTTTCGTTTGAACCAGAATTGTGTTAGAAATATATATATATATATATATATATATATATATATATATATATATATATATATATATATATATATATATATATATATATATATATATATATACATATTCCCTGAATTGAATCTGATGACGAAACGTTCAAATGCAACGCTTGGTGATCGATGCAGACCGACAAAAGGATAGTAAAGTTGAATGAAACAAGTAACGTGATTTTTGCATAGGCTCTAATTGCTGATGCTTATCGATCTCTAGCGATGTTTAGGTATTTCTCTAATAACTCAAAGTGCATAGCTCATGACGAATCACAGTAGGTATCTTTTCTAATGTTCCTCAAGTTTTGAAAAATTAGTTTTACCTCTAAACATGACAGGGTATGGTTTAGCAGAAAATCTTATGGTCGGCCAGGGGGATGCTTAATGAACTCGAAAATTCAAGCGCGACGACAAGACAAGCAGAAGCGATGTGACAAAAACAAAAATAATTGTTTAAAAAAAGCTTAGTAATCCTTCATCAAGCCTGTCCTTTACTTCATTAGCATTGAAAAACGGGTCTTTCCCGTTTTCGTAGGAGGTAGTGATGGAGCACGAAGCCGCAGTAATCAACTTCTCCAGACTTCCGTCAATGAAGATAAAAGGTTTTTCTTAGCCACAACCCCTTCACCATGCCTTTAGACAACACAGCTAAGCCACCAGTGGCTAAATATCACCCTACGTTGAGCCGCTGTCTTAGCTTGCTCCTAAAAACAAGGACCCACGTAAATACCGGAATCCCGTTGTTGCGGCAACTTCCTGATTACCCACATCCATCCTCCTCCTCCCAAACTAATGTAGAAACCGTCACTTAACTTCATCATCTTCGCGCAAAAGGATTAACTAGGAGGAGTAAGTTGCGAAGGTGATTACAATAGACTTAAAACTTCTTGTGAGATCAGAAAGTGTTTTGGATGTTCATAGCATTACCTGGAGTACATAGACAGTTGATAGGCACCTACATTGTTTTGGTTACTTTCTTTTTCTGTCCTGAGAAAAATCTAAAAGTTTCAATTGAAAGTATCTTAGTACTTCTTACAGATATTGAAGATTAAATATTGTTGTACACTATAACTGATACAGAAATCAATCATTACGAATTAGGAAAAATGAAATTGAAATATGTAGCGCAGCTACTTTTTTATGGATGCGCGTGGGGGACGAGAAATATTGATAGATTTTAAATTAGATAGATAGACTGTGGCGGTCGTGAAATCAGCATACAACCTTGTACTCATACTACAGGTAGCCTCGTCCACTCCGGTAGGCAATGGTTCACTTCCGACAAGGGCGTTACCTCGTTCTCAGGAGTTGGCAGCACCTTGGTTCGTAGGGTCCCTACAAACTCATCAAACGGAAACTCATCAATAACGTGAGGTCGAGGGTTTTTGAGGAGTTTCCCCTTTGGGTGGGACACTGGTCAAAACTGAATGGAAGGGAGAGTCGTCAAAAAGAATTTCAAATAGAAATCAGATATAAATTTGGAAGATGAAAAGTAGTTAAAAAAAATTTTTTATGACTTTCCTGTCCCCTGTGGAAACTAGTCAAACGCTCCTAAGGGGAAACTCATCGAAAGGAAAGTCATCAAACCAAACCTTCGGAAGGCTTCACCGTGGCCATACCCAACCGTTACAAGTGAAAGAAGTAACCGGATTTGGAGGCCTTTAGACCCCAAACCAGGTAAACTCAACTGTGAATGGTACTTTGGTTGGTGATTTTCTTAGAATAGGTAATCGGCTTTTGTACAGCATTAGTAAAGTAAATCTCAGCTTGCATCATTTAAGGGGAAATAGCCCGACCTCTAGTTCACAAATAACAAATACGTTTGGGTCAACGACTCGCGGAACGAATTTGTTCCAAAAATATCATAATTCAAAAGTAACGAGAAAGTCAGGTACCTATCACTTTGTTCTGTACAGTAGGTCTACTGTACTAAAAACATTTCTACGAATATTGTCTAAATCGTTTGGTATTGAAAGCTGCTCATTCAGCTTATTTTATTATGATCAATATTAGGTTGGATTTTATCTTTCATGTCCGATCTAGCTCAACATAAAAGCTAACTTTTTAATGAGTCAACTAATTGCGGTTGCGGAAGTATTGTGATGTCATTTGAAGACAAAATAAATTGTCCTCCAAAACAAAAATCTCAACTTGCTTTATGCGTTTCAGAGCTTAATAAACGATTTTGGTCTCGTGTCTATTAGTCTTTCTGCCTGACGAATGGTACCCAAATCCTTGCTGCTAATATAATGCCCTTCCGATTTCAACGAAGTGTTCAGGGCTTATGAGAGGTAGGCTTCTAGACACTCTCCTATAAATCGCATCACGTTCAGACCAATGGTGACCTCTGTAAGAAATCATTGTGATACCAGAGTTGTTAGTAGTTGAGTACATTCGTACCTAAGTGATTATTTCAAGTATGGTAGTAAAAAATATGAATGTCCCCCTCCAAAAACAGGGTTATATGGAGGAAAACGCACTCTAGTGATCTTTAAGGGTAGATGCACAACGCCGCACCATCGCTATTCCCCATCGATGTTCAGACCTCCGAGGTAACAGCGATGATCAACCTCGAGGATGGAGCGTGTTCATATCGGATAATTTTTGTGGGAGGTCACTATCGATGTTCTCCTGTTCTCCTGCCTTCTCGTTCTCCCTTTTGGTTTATTATTTTCAATAATAAGCCTTTGTAATCGTATAGTAAACATTTTTTATAACCCCCCCCCCCCCCCCCCCCCCTCAATAATTTTACGTTTCGAGTTGTGTAAATTCCAAATCTGCAATGTCTGTACACCGTACGGGCTATAAAAGGCCTTAAATGTATGTAAAAATTTGCTGCTTTTCTCGCGACTTTCGGCCCTTTGCGACGTCCTCGCCTAAAAAGCATAGTGAGCAATTAATATTTGAGAAGATATCAAACAATTTTTATATGAGATTAGAGAGACTAGGTAATTGGAGCCTTTCGTCATCATAAAGAAGGGTAAGTACGTCTCGGCTATTATTTGGAAGTTAGGTTTTTGACTAGGTAGTTATTCATGGTGACGTTGAGCTGTAACAATGGCAGGTAGTTGACCCAAAGTAGACCAATAATATCCGTCTACTACTACCACCATTTTTGACGAGTTTCCCGTCAGCTCCTTTTTGATGAGTTTCCTTCAAGGTAGTTTTTGAGGAGTGTCTCGATAGTCCTGGATTCTAGTCGAAAAAAATTTATACTGACTCATAACTGAATTAATCGGATACATTTATTGGATTCCATTTCTTGATGAGTCGCTCGATCGTGAAGATTTGACAAGTGTCCACCCCACGTGGGAAACTGATCAAAAATGGGGTTCTACGATTTTTTTGATGAGTTTCCTGTTGATGAGTTTCCTAGTTCCCGGTTCGAAACCGTCTCGGTATGAACTGGGTGTTCTCTCACCGTTATCAGAACCACACGTTCAGCACTCTGGAAGACTGAAATCATAAGTTCGTAAACCAGAAGTAACTTCCACCGTCAGTAGAAGTATTTGTAGAAACATCTCTTTACCAGCTTCTTAGGATGAGTAGGCACTCAACGCTCTCTGGAGCCGAACGTCATTCCACCAAGTCCTCTTTGTCTTACGTCTATTTACGTGTGTTTTCCACAATTTTTGAGATATTGAAGTGCGACTTGGAGTGAGTAATATGGAGTACCTAATACTCAGTTTTAAGAAAATAATAATCAAGAAAAAATCCAATAGTTTTTGTTCTACCCATAGAGGGGGTATTGGGTAAGTACGAGTACTTTGTCATTTTTTCCACCATTTTTGGCCGTGACCTCTTATTTTAAAGATTTTAGTTTAATATTTTCAATAACGAACCTTTGTAATTGAACAAGAAAAAAAAAAGTTAACCCCCCCCCCCCCCCCCACCCACCCCCCTCCGAAAATTTTTTGTCATAAAAATCGGTATATTGTCGAAATTAAGCTTGTAACAAGGATTTGCGGATACATGACAGACACACATTCACACACAGAAAGACACAGAATAAAAGTGGTTCAGAATGGTCCAAAACGTGAAATGCGAGTAGAAATTTTACCACTGTCAAATAACAACAACCATTTGATTTTAGTGGAGATTACGGACGGAATCCATAGTCGCACCTTGAGATGGGAAATTTCTTGACTCGAGCCAAGGTCACATCTGGCTTGAGGAGGTGAACTGGTATTCATAGTCAAAAGGAGCAGGCGTCGAGGCCAGCCTCAGCTCTGATTTTTCTCAAAATGGCTTTGAGGAGAGTTGGAGGGCCGATTCATAAACGGCACTTGGGGCTCGAAGTGCCCCACGCCAACGGAATTCATAATCATCACTCGAGCAATGGAGTAACATAATATAATACGATAATTACAAAAAATTGCTCATACAAACTAGAACTTTTTTGTTTCCGTGTCTGTCTGTCTGTGATAAATCCTTGTCACGCCTAAAACTATATCAAGTTTAACACGGGTTTGGATGAAATTTCCAGAGATTGTGGGGGTTAGCTTCTAGGCGATCTCATATAATTTGTAATGCCATCGGATTAACAGTAGCAATCAGCAATGGAATCAGCTGATGAAGTGGAGAAAGTGTTGGCAGAGAAAGTTGATCCTAAATCCAAAGGGTGGCAACTGGTTAACCTGAGGAAGAGTCGTGACAAGAAAGAGATTCTTGAAGCAGCTAGCTTGGAGGAAGTAAGGAAAATCATGGTAGACACTAGAGCAGGAGGTGCTGGGTCAAAAATGGAGCTAATACCCAAAAGAAGACCATGTATTGTGGTTTCTCGAATACCAGAGGTCTCCTCGACTGCTGAACAGCTTCAACCCGCAGTAATTTATTTTTGAGGCAATAAATTAGGGTGGTCAAACGTTGTGCAACACGCCATTGATAAAGGGGATGCTCGTCCAATCAGGAGGTGGAACTGGCAGGTTGCCGTTAAGGAGCCAGACAGAGAGAAAACTCCACTCACACTCTATCAGAAGGGTCTCTGTCAGTTTTGGGCTCTCTCTATCGCATTGTGCAACGCCTCTGCCACTTTTCACCGCCTGATGGAAGCTAACATCCCAAATGAGCTAGCTAAAGTTTACCTTGATAACATAATTGCACATGGTTCTGATTTTCGGACAGTACTTGACAAGTTAGGGAAGGTCTTGTATTGCCTGGAGAATTCCGGACTACAGATCCGCCCTAACAAGTGCATCTTTTACTCAAGGGAAACAAAGTACTTGGGACACATCATTTCTGAGGATGGCCTAAAAACTAATCCACAGAAGACAGTGGCTGTTTGAAATCGGCCGATCATTCATAGAGACAGCTTCCTTACTATCAGAAGTTTATGCAAACCTTTTCGAAGACGGCAAGACCCCTCAAAAGAAGTCTGAACCTTGAACCCCTTTAGTATGGACATACTGAGTACCAGAAAAGTTTTGACAAACTTGAAGATACCATGTTCAGCTCACCCATCCTTGGCTATCCAGAGCTGTTCAAACTTTGTATTCTTTACTGCAATAGAAGTGCACTCCCCATAGGTTGCATATGGAGGGAGGGAATGAGCAGGTAGTTTCTTATTACTGCAATATTCTTAACCGGTCTGAGACGTTGTGCTACTAGAAAGGGAGCTTCTCGCTGTAGTACGCAGTAATGAGCACTTCCATCAGTATCTTCATGTGGTGAATTTTGTCTTTCGAACAGCGCATGCTGATTTTAAATGGCTCACCACGTTCAAACAACATCAAGAGTAATTAGTCCAATGGTTTGAAACTCTCCAGTCATGTGACTTTCAGGTCAACCATAAGACAAGACAACAGCATGGGTTTCAGGTCAGCATGAAAACGTGGATGGACTGTCGAGGTGGCCTTGTATAGGTTCATGTATCTATTGCTTCAGACTGGAACATCACGATAAAAATGTTGTCAATGCCCTAGAACTGAAGACTGATGAAGGTGATCAGTGGAGGGACCCGTGTGAAAGCCGGTGAGTATGTAGGCAAATAAGCGTGAAATCTATTATGTATGAACAAATATGGTTCACGTATATCGTTCCGCAAGGCTTGGAATCTAATAGCTACTCTCCATTACGTCTATAGGTCTATGGAACGAAAATGGTAACGCTAAATGGAATTTGAGGCAAATGATTACTATGCATGAAATTGTTAGGGTGTCAAAAGAAATGGATGTGCATGTGTGCGTGTCGTGAGATTCACTGAAGTTAACTGGTGTTCAACACTTACCTTGCAAGCAACCGAGCGGTCTTCGGTGAAGTTGAAGGTGAGTAGACAGCTGAAATCGTGCCTAGGAAGTATTTAGCCGTGTTATAAACTCATAGCTGTGTTTCCACTGGTCTAATAAGATGCAGCACTATAACCAAGACATCAGCATCTCTCAGGGTAGTATGAAATAGAGCACAAAGCAAGCGTTCATTAAAAATGACTATGGTGACATGAAGTGCCTTAGCGTTCCAGTTACTTGAATCTAGTGCAATGATCTGTGCAAATGATTGAACCTCTGGGTAAATGGGGAACTCAAAATGTGCACAAGTGAAACTATAATTCAAACAAAAATATAGAATGTTTCAATGAATGAAAAGAATGCACGAAAATTAGACTTAAAACTAACAAGGCGTTCAAATAGAGTGAGTGACGTAAAAAGCGTTCAAATTGCATACTCAGTGCCAAAATTAGGGATGTTACATGTTTATCAAGGCATTCATTCACTTAAATTAGGATTACGTGTAAAGCAAGTTATCTCAAATTAGGAACATTAATTTAGTGCAAAAGTTTCGAAAACATTTCTGATTTTGTTCATTTAGTTTTCTGAATTGTCAAAATACAATTCTTAGTGCATGAGGTGCAATTATGTTAATCTGATATCTCTAAGCGTTCACAAAAGACTCTAATAACTCTTGAACTGTTGATAACTCTCTCTAACTATAATCACTCTTGAATGGTTTTCACTATGTTTTACACTACCCACCTAGTGTATTGGCCAATAGGACAGTTTCACAACTCACGTAATAAGAGCCCGAAGGGAGTCCGTTCCGTGCAGTCGAAAGTGATGTGGTGAGTCTTTGGTTCCAGCTGCCCGTCTTCCAGAGCACGAGCACGAAAAATAGACTTCTCCTCCTGGGACATGCACTTTGCCAAATAAATGTGGGCCTTGCAAGATGGATTCACCATTCAAGGGCTGAGACACAGATCCTGCGTCGCCAGAGTACCAAATAGAACTGGACTGGATGGTCGATTTTTCGGTATTTATACCTACCATCTGTCCTTGCAGCCTGGCCTCTATGGACCTTCTCTCGAACTAATAACCCGAAACGAAGGAGCTCTAGAAGCCTCCAGAACTTTCTGGGGCCTCCTCCGTCTTTCCGGCCCAGGCGCTTCACCGGTCTCCCGCCCGTGCTACCTTCCTCCCCTTGGCTCCTCTGACTCAGGGGGAAATCCCATGAGTCTGAGTTCTGTCGGCTCACACGTGCATAAGATGGTTGATTGAGAACTGGCCAGCAAAACCAAAGCCAAACACAGAGGAGCCAAAATCCGCCAAAATCCAACAGTTGATGCTTCGATGGGAATCACTGAAAATTCTTGAAGGGAAGTTATTTTATAGATGAGAGGATAGGAATGACAAGTACCATCTCAAAAGCACTTATCCTAAAGCACCATCTTAAAAGTACTTATCCTATGCTGCAGCAGCCGAGCTGGGGGCCACTTTGGCTACTGGAAATCGTTGGGGAAGGTGAAACAGAACTATTTTTGTCCAGGAATGACGCCCCATAACAGGGTTATGTGCAAGGCCTGCGTGAATTGTCAATTCAAATGCAAGTCAACTTCAAGGGGCCAAGTAGGGTCCAGCCAGTGCCTCTGCAGCAGTTCCATGTTGGGGGTACCTTCAAGCGAATAAGGATGGATGTTTTAGTCTCTTTCACAAGAACTAAGCAAGGAAAAACTGTTATCCTAGTGGTGATTCACTATTTCACTAAGTGGCCCGAGGCTATTGATCCCCCTGACCAGGATGCACAGACACTAGCATCTGCTGTGGTGGACAAATTCGTGAGTACTCACATTGTTCCTCGTAAAATTCATACAGACCAAGACTGGAATTTTGAGGCAAAACTCGTTGAAAAGGTTAATGGGTTGATTAGAGCCAAAAATACGAGTACAGCGCCACTCCATCCTTAGTTGGGAGGGCTAGTCAAGAGGCATAACCGAACTTTCACACGAAATGCTGGCCATGTTTGAGTCCGAAAACCAAGATGGCTTAAAGCTGCCACTGTCCTTCTTGCGTACAGGTCAGCCCCACATGAAACGGCTGAGTTATCGCCAGCTCAACTCGTTTTTGGTCGGGATCTCAATTTGCCTGACTCTCTAGTAAGGAACCCTGCCCAGAGGCGTGAGGTTCCAAGCTCATTGTTTTTCAGCTCAGGGAGGGGCTGAAACAGGTTGAGGAATTTGATAGGGAGAGAACCAGGTTGAATCTGAGAGCACAGAAGGAGCATTTAGACTAGAGAACAAAATAATCAGTGTTGAAAGTTGAAGATTAGGTTTGGGCTCATGATCCAAAGTGTACAATGGGTAGAAGTCCCAACCACACTGGACTTGGCCATGGGTCATATTGCAGAAGAAGAACTAGGTTTTAGGTGACTTTGGCACGAAGAAGAATGCTACTCCATTCCAAACAGGTTGCTCATACTTGCCCACAGACCCCAGACTCAGACAGGCCCTAGGCTTTTTGCCTAAGGAGGCAAAAACCAGTAAAAAGGTGGGAATAGTGTGGCAACACTCATGTTTTCGTTGTTCTTGATGATTCTGAAAATCTCGTTGTTATACTGAATCTTTAATTACACCTTCGAACACTGTTAAACTTGTGTTGAGTTTGTATAAAGTTGTTCAGTTCGAGAGAGAGTGTCTTTTACAATATATATATATATATATATATATATATATATATATATATATGGGTAAAAGCGTTAAGCTCTTGCATTCGTTTTAGAATTCCACAAAACGGATTTTATCAA
Organism: Adelphocoris suturalis; assembly: GCA_030762985.1. Lineage (NCBI taxonomy): Eukaryota > Metazoa > Arthropoda > Insecta > Hemiptera > Miridae > Adelphocoris > Adelphocoris suturalis. The sequence continues at coordinate 3,076,061 of CM061051.1, read as the reverse complement.
CGAGGAAAATTTAATCTGATTTAACAATAATTGTTGGAGCCATTGCAACAGCTCTTTTCTTTTCTTTTTCTAAGGGTAAATTCGCTAATTTTAATTTTAATCTGAAACTTTTTTAGAATGATGAAGTAATTTTTGCAATCCGTCAACTTAGGTTCAATATGGCTTATTCAGGAACTGGGGCAAGTTGAGACAGACTCAACGCTTTTGTTTCCTTGCGGATTATGTTGGTTTCAGCATTTCAGCCAGCCAACTGGAGACCACCGCGCCGCATCAACTCACTGTGTCGGTTACATATCGAAAGGTGGGTATTTTCCGGCGTCTTGGACTATCTTATTACAGTCGATAATTGTACATACAAATGTACCCGAACTCTAATATATATGTTTCCGGGATACAGGAAGCGTGCAGGTAAAGTGAGATCGAGTGGCCAAAACCTCTGAATAGAAATTATGTTAGGAGACAATCTAATGAAAGGCAATTTCTGTGTGCCCTTATTGAGACTCCGCCGGCGCCTTCCATCGTCACTTCCTTCTTCCCCTCTACACACTCTCTACTTTACACGCTGTACAAATACGTTAAATTGAACAGTCGAATGCCCTCTAGCGTTGGACTTGTCAATTAAAAATTTCAAATATTCATGACATCCCTCAGTAGTAAGGACAGTTTACTGAAAAAAATAAATAAATCCGTTTGTTTAAAACGCCCTGAAACAGAAAAACCAATCCATTTATAATATAAAATAATATAAAATATTTTAAGATGTATTCCTGTGTGTGTGTGATGGTAGTGGTATTGGTGGTGTGTGTGTGTGAGTGGCTATGATAATAGGTGGTGTTTTAGCGAATTTTCACAGAAAAAATTAACTACTTAGATGGCTTCAAAATTTTAACTGGGGGGGGGGGGGGGGGGAGACCCCACAAATCCGTTTCATACATCAAAGAACACAACCCTAGATTTTACCGTGTATAGATATATATATTTTTATATTTTTTAACGTATATATATATATATATAGGGTGCATTTCCAGACAATAACTCCCTTAAAATACGACGTAAAAATTTTGTTTTAACGTAGAAAAACCCGTCTTGGCAAAAGACATGAAGACAGGTCGAGTTCTATGGCCAGCCCAATCGCTTCTTTTTTTCTTTTTTTTTACAAAAAGGCATGTGGGGGTGTCACAGTTGAAGTATTTTTCAGCGCTGAGTCGATTACGACCACTCTCATATCTCTACGATTCATAAATAAGTGAGGAAAATCGATTTTTAGGTGAAAAATGCTCATAATGACTAAAGTTTTGTAGTTTTCGAGATGTGCTGCGTGTCCTGAAATTTCCTCTTCAATGTCATCACACGGTCATCCCAGCACGATTGTTGACTATATAGTTGACCTCAATGGTCGGAATTTAAGTGCCTAATTTACTTTTATCCACAAGTTTTCTTTGAAAATTTGCTCTATTAGCCGTGCTGTATGACTGAGTACTTTTTTTTCTATTCAGAGTTCCCTCATATCCCAACACCAGTCATGGCATACGTCGCTGTCACGCAACCTGGGCACTCTCTGGGTGACCAGAGTGAGGGAGGAAGACCCCCAGTAATTAGGGGGAAGGCTCTGAATGGGTCCCCAATCCCTTCTCCAAACGCCTGTTCTTTGTGGTCCAAAACAACGATTACCCTTACAACTTGACCCAGGTATGCTTCTGAGTAGTTTACAGCCGAGAGCAAATCAAATTTTCCACTTGTATATTTCGTTTCAAACCATTCAGATCTGTCTTTGGTTTCGTGTTTCGTGCGTGAGTGTGTGTGTCCATAAACCTTTGCAGCAAGCAAGTTTTGCTCAATTTCTACAGTTTCCATCAAATTTTGTTGAAAAGACTGCGAGTTGGCTTTAGACGGTCTCTATTAGTTCCATTACTCACAAATCAATCGTAAAATCCATCAAGCTTCATTTTCTCACGTCTTAATAGTCCAATCTAACTCAACTCTGAGAGCCATTAGAAAAAGAAGATTTAATCAGCACATATCAATTCATCACATTCGTATCACTAGTAGCTGGTGCGCATGCGCGAGTGAGAAATCCTTATAACAAGCATTAATTCTACAGTTTTCATTTGATTTTGATGAAATTTTCTGGGAATATGCTGATGATGGTCCTGAGGTATAGGATGAGGATCATTCTTCAACAATTTCATATCTCAGAAATTCATAGTTTTCACTGCGTGGTGGATGGCAGACGCAATGCCACAGCCTGTCATCCTACACTCTGATGCAACTACTCACAAACACCCTTCTACCAAGACCACCAGGAAGGATTCAACAAGAGGCATCCTTTTCCGACCCCTACGTCACAACTCAATGGACGAAATTCCCCAGAACGATGCCCCACCTCTCCTTCAAACCTCTCTTCCATCTGTTGACATCGCAGGACGACAATTTGACAAAGAACAAGAACCAATGCTTGAGAACGAAACAAAGAACATACTCGTGATTCCGCCCCTCTCACATGCTGCAAAAAATGAGAAATCAGTTGACTAATTTTTTTCTGGCTGTGAGATAATCAAAAAGTTTTAGTAATGGGCCCTGCCTCTAAAAATACAGACAACTCTGCTCTTGTGGTCACCAAGAAACGAATAATTATCACCAACATGGTAGGTTCCATCCGTTATTCAAGTGGTCTGTCCACATGAATAATTTTATGAATAGTTTGATCCCGAAAGGAGAAGTTCGTCAAACCTCCCCTCAAGCAAGTCATCACCACCCTGAAGACCTTCAGCTTCCCCGAGCTGCTGCTCCTCGTCTCCGTTTTGCCGCTTATCACCATGACGGTTATACTCCTCACAGAACAGAAAGTGCTGGTTCGGGATGGTACTATATTAAATTTGGCAACGACAAGTTCAGGACTGCACCCCTCTGTGCCAATACCACAAGTTGCGAGATTGGAAAACCTAGGAGATAGCACCTTCGAGGTTGCATAATACCCTGAACTATTCATCAAATGCTGTAAGACAACCATAGAAACTATAGAAGCCCACTCAGCAGAAGACATTTTCTTACTATTGCGATATATTGCCTTATATTGGGCATGAATATAGGTTACACAATACCAATGTTTGCAGTATATCATATTGACGATAATACCTATATCTCTTAACACTACCCACGGCGAAACATCTGTCTTTACATCTGTCTTTACATTCGAATGATTTTTAGGATACTTCATGATTTCGATCAGATTTCTAAGGACTATAAACTTACATTAATTACGCGGCCCGCCATTCAGTCATAAAAATACTATTACAAGTTAAGCCAGAAGGAAGACAATATATCAAACATTTATATGTAGCGAATCCAGTATTTCTCATCGTTCACTGATGATTATTTTAAATGGATAGTTAAACACCAAATGTACTTACATGAACCCTTACGAAGGTTTGAATACACCAATATACCTCATAAGTTTCTTTTTTAGATAAAAAACATTTTTTATTGTGTTTGGCGAGGAATAACATTAATACTAACAAAAACAACGTTCAATATTAACATAGGTTATTCTTTAACACAGGGTATTCATAAGCTGTAAGTTATTTGTAGGGACACGAAACAACATTTTGCCTCTTACATCTGGTGGGAACCTAACCTGTCTTAATCAATCATTTTCATTATATAATTGATACATATATTGCCATAGAAACAAAATACGATCCCAAACATGAGTATCGCAAGGTGAAAGCGTTTTTTGTATCTTTCTATCTTTTTTTATGTAACTGCTGTCTCATCTGTCAACATCAAGAGTGACCGCTTCAACGTACGACTCGCCTGATTCCCTTTGTTAGCGCGATTTCTCTCATATTTCACCGTCGCCAATCAGCGCACCTCTTGCCCATTTCCAATCCATTCTCGAAAGCACGACTTTCTCCCTCAGGGTTCGTAGCTCCACTCACAATCTCCTTTCATCAGATTACCATCAACCCGTTGTGAGGGCTTTTTTGTTGAAAGGATTGATTGGCTCAGTGGTGCTATACTTACGAACTCTTGGCAGAGAGCAACACTGATTGCACCTCCAGCCGTGTAGCATTTCACTTCCTGGATATAAATGGTATCAATGATAAAACATAGGTAGGTATGATTATTTTAAAAGATCCGTTCTAACCAATCAAATCGAATTATAGAGCAAAATGAAACAACAAATTATGCTGTTATTACGGGTGGGCATTTGTGTAAACATCTCAATACAGGACAGGAAGTTATCGAGCTGGGGGAAGCACACCTTCGCCGGCTTTTGTGCTGCATTGCCACGTACTGAGAGACCTCTAAAAAGACTAGACCTTATTAAGAGCAAACAAATGGCAAAAAAAGAAACTTTTCAAATCATGTCAACTGGTGTGAGCTCGGTTTCGTAAAGGTTTGAGTGCTGGGCTTTCATTTCGATTTTCCGGGTTCGACTTTCAATAGGAACCTTTTTTTACCAGGTTAATGCACGTTTGCCGGTGCTGCGTCTATAAAGGGAAGTTTAGACTTCTATGTTTGGAGGTGATTTGTGTCAAGATTCGATTACACCACTCACTACCCGCAGGAAAGCTCGGCGAGGCAGAATCGGAAGCATTGGAAAATCATGATTTGTCGACCAACTTCCCTGAAGGTCTAGGCGAAGGTAACATTCTTATTCATACTGTACATAAGGGCGGGTCGTGATTTTTGTTCGAATTTCATCTGCGGCTAGGTGCCAAAAGTGGCCATTTCATAAGAAAACAATTGTGTAAAAGTTTCATCCAAAAATATCAACATGTTCAGTCTGCACACGCCCGTTGAAGATTTAAATGCCATTCAGGCGCACGATTTCACTCTCTTCCTCTGCCTTTCACAAATAAATGCATCAATAAATATTTTCAATTACAACTGGTTTAATTTATTTAATATAGAAAGAAAATAGGTGGGAAAGTAATTTTATTACATTAACAAAAAGAGAAAGCCTGGGGCCGTGATTCAATGGGCTTCGGAGGTAGAAGACCTCCTGCACTGAAGACAAAGACGGCAGGGTACCCAGGACGCTCGTGGCATTGCCCCGCTGAATAGCCAGCTACAAGCCTTGGATGAGGTGTTGTTAGGTATCAGAGTCCACCGTCTTATCCACCAGCCGTGTCCCAATTCTACTGACCAAATCCACAGCCTCCTTCCCACATGGGTCCAACGGCTCTACCGCAAAAGCGACAAAGACGTTTGTCAGGTTTATGACCGCATATACTGCATGTTTCTGTTGGGCCAACAACTCCGCAGCATGACCCGGGATGCCATAGGAGGCCACAAAGCTAGGTGCAAGGGAGTGTGAACACGTTACGTCCCACACGAGGTTTCTCCCTCTGGCCCAGGGTATCAGAGTCACTCCATCTGGCCGTTTCCCATCCTCACACAAGAGGCCTGATGGCTTGAAGCACACAGGGATGCATGCTGAAGCAAAAGCTTGCTGCAGTATTGCGTTCAGATCTGTGTGGCGAGAGAATCTACCCGCACTCTGCCTGTAACATAACCCATGCCGAACAAACGAGTCAACAGGATTTGAACAGATGCAAAAGTGTGGTCGACAGAGCTTGACTCCCAGGCAGAGACAGATGCTGACCCACAATGCCTCATTGTGTAAAAACGTGCCAACATTTGGGCAAGGGATGGCATCTAACCACGCATATGAAAGATTATTCTGGAGAAACTGTAAGCGACGGACTCCTAGCCCGCCTAATCTGACAGGCAGTGCAGCCTGAAGCCACTGTCCCTCATTCAGGCTAACATTCAGGATCCGCTCCAAGGCCAGTTTGAGGTACCCATCCATCAGCAATAGACTTGGCTTACTGTTCCAAAGAGGTGACGTCCGAAGCAAGTAGGTGAACTTGAGAACCACAAAGCAGTTCTTCAGAAGAAACAAGGCCCAATGGGTTTGGAGTAAATTCAATCTCTGAATGAGGAGCACAACCTGGAGCAATCAATTCAAATTCCCTCAGAGTAACTGTGTCAATCGTCTCCCCATAAAAGTAAAGTTCACACTTGGAAGGGTTAATTTCAAGGCCAATGTTCCTGGCCCATATACTATATAACTTCCCTAAAGTCACTTGAGCAATTCCTGACATGTTGATGGATTATTTTCAGCAACGCACGCATCAATCATGCTCGCCAGCTTGGTAGCTGCAATGTGCCTTGAAGCCTTTGGGATTCTGTTCAATACACGCACTTAGCCTAGAAATATCCGTTTTAAAATCGGGGTCCAAGAACAGTTCGCTTCCTGACACCCGCTCGATCACCCCATCAACGTCTGCGTCTCAATGTTTGCATGAACAGTGGTGTGGAAAGCCGCCCGGAAACTGAAAGTCCTTCCGGCTTTCTTCCGGGCAGAAAAGGCACTTGATACGTTCAGACTGCCCGCTTTCTGGCAGTGTTGTCTCATTCAAAACTTGCGAGCCTGAGGCTGCATTCTCCAAACAATCTGCGCATGACGAGCCCAGATCGCCGCAGAGCCCAGATGCATGAAAAACGTCCAAACACCTTTGATACTGCACAGTAACGGGACGCCCGTTTTCAAGTTCCCGACAAATTCTCCATTGATTATCCCTGGTTTCCATACCCATAGCCATGTGTCTTTTTGAATCCATTGATATTCCCTTAGAGACACTTTGGTAACATTAAGAAAAACACAACAAACTACCTAACAAAATACTAAAACAATCTCCAAAAAACTAGAAATCACTCGAAAATCCTCTAACACTTCAAATAAACTTGGCTAACTAGATATGGTACTGTCCTACGATGCCTAATACTTTGCCGGACAGTTGTTACACAAAAAATCGTTAACAATCACTTTCACCCACGAAATTTTTACATTTTTTACAGAGCAAATTTTTCATGAAACCGTGGTTATGTAAAGTTTCAAATGTTAATCAAGAAAAGGAAATTCAGACATTTCAACTTAAAATGTTTGCCAAAAATAATTTTATTGGTACATTACGATTTATTTTAATTTTTTCCATTTGATTTTTACCAGCATAATAAGCATACAGAAAAACAGTCTCACAATGAATCATTCTCCTGACGTTTCGTCTTTTCAGAGAATTGTTTCTTATTTTCGAAGACTGGTAGTAGTTTCCTGGATTGGATACGAGATTTGATAAAACCATCTCTGTTTTCCTCGCCTACTACGGAAGTTGCAGATTCGGTGACCAACTTGATGTGTCTTTCACAGCTTGAGTATGGCAAGGCATCGAATTCTCTTCAGTTTCAATGCCTCTGTCAATAAATTATTGCGACTCATTCGGAGTAAAACTGCTCGTGATTGAAGGTTCTGTGTACTTATTCCAAGATCAATAGATCTAGAAAAAGATCTCTGGTGGTCTTCTAGATCTTATAAAAGTATTCTTCTGGTTCCCAATCCAGATTGGGAACTTTGAACTTGCGAATAGCTGTGGTCAACTCCCAGTTCCTTACATCTTGTCTCTTGTCATCATGGCTAGCATCACATTTACAGGATGGGCGAAAAAGGCGTTTCTTTGTACGTCTCTGCGAAGAAGATTTTTATACTTTTCGCGTTTCTCATACCGCCATGCAAATATCGTGCCCCATGAATGACGCCTGGTTTCGTCTTTATTTCAAACTAGGTTGGAGCGTAAACTTTCATAACGAATTGCGTCAAAACCCTCAATGCCTCGTTTGAGGCATCGTTTAACGCATACAAACGGAGGATACAGTTGGCAGTTGCCAGCCATCTACTGTGAGCCATTTTTCGTGGGCTTTTGTTTGCCAAGTCAGGAAAATTGCCCGTAGAAACAGCTTCACAAATTAGATATAGGTACTGAGGTCAGATCTTTTTTCAGTGATTGGTGTTAATTTTACAGGAACTTGGCAATTTCTATTTGTTGATAGGTTTGCGATGCCTTCTTGACTACCCCTGAATACTGATTATGGCCAGAAATTTCAAAATATTTCAAGAAATAGGTGACGGAGAGGTGACTCGTTGAAATGAAGTATGCATACAAACCAATGTAGATTATGACCCACTAGTTTTTCCATTTGTGGTATCACTCCGCAGTGTACATTAGGTACTACTATAGCCACATTCGCGGACGATACAGCAATTTTGGCAGTTGCAGACACACTTGAAACATCAACAGAAAAGTTACAAGAAGCTACGAATGCTATTGGAGAATGGACTCGAAAATGGCGCCTCAAACTAAACGAAACCAAGTCCACTCATGTGAACACCAACAAAAAAATTACAAACCTCCCGCTAATACTGAACCAAGGTACAGTCCCATACTCTAACTCAGCTAAGTATCTGGGAATGACTTTGGATGCGAAGCTGAAGTGGAAAGAACACGTCAAGAAGAAAAAGAAAGAGCTATCAATCAAATTTAGAAAGCTATATTGGCTGATGGGCCGACATTCACAACTTGGTCTACACGATAAATTGCTGTTATACAAAACAGTACTTATGCTCATTTGGACCTATGGTATACAACTATGGGGATGCACTGCAAAAAGTAACATGAACATTATTCAAACATTCCAAAATAAAGTACTGAGGAGTATTGTGGATGCTCCGTGGTACGTTCGTAATGATGACCTCCACAAAGATCTCAAAATGGAGAGAATCAGCGATGTTACAAAAAGATATGCCAGAAACTATGAAAAGAGGCTACTCGCACACACCAATCCTGAAGCTATCCAGCTTCTCGACAACTCCCAAGTAAACCGACGCCTGAAGAGGACCAAGCCATTGGACCTTGGATGCTGATGTGCAGCTGTAATGTGGTGTACGTCAATGGACTAACTCTTATATAAACTATGCGGAATTTATGTGAAGTAAATTCTAGATAGTTACCTGTATAATACTTCAGATGTAACTAGTTGATATAGTATTAAAATAAACGCCCTAACAAAAAAACAAAAAAACTCCGCAGTGTTTTCCAACATTCACAATTGTTCCATCACAGCCTACTACTACTGTTCTAGATAATGAAATGCAGTGTTGCAGTGTTTATTAAGAAAATCAGTAATAGCTGAAAATATGCTGTAGCTTAATGAATTTGGGGGAGTAACATGAACGAGATACTGAGATTTAGGTTCTGCAAGGAGAACATAATGTTACTCAGTTTTCAAACCCGTACAATATTTGTCTCCTCTTTTCTGTTGAACGATGGTTTTGTCCTTCCTACCATCAAAATACAAACCGAACGGTTCACAATTCGTATTAGCCTTCTAAATCTCTTCTTTTTTTTATTTCTCTCCTCACCTTGCGTTTATAAATGACTAGCGTAGTTTCATCCTTACTTAGAACATTTAAATCTTCAAGTAAAGGAGAAGCAATTAAAGGAGCTGCTCATTTTGACACGCCAGTTCTGTCACAGGCACTCGCCAAGCTAGGCAATAAAAGTAGCATTTGTTGACTTTTAGATGTAGAGGGACCAGCTTCAACCCATTTCGGTTTGCAATATTCATCTCCAATGCTGGTGGTATTCACAGAACTATCGAAATACTCTGAAAGACCAACATCTTCAAGATCTGAGTTTCCAGCAAGCTTGCTTTTCAGAGAGGCATTTCTGACCAAATCTCTTTCAGCTCGTTTCCGTATTTTAATGATTTTTTTCTCTATCGACCAGACCAATCATCATTTTTCGGTTGTTTCTCTGATCGTTCCAGAATTCTCTTTCACAAATGGGTACAGGATTGGAGCATTTATACAAATGATAATTACTGCATTTGCACGAAGCTAAATCAAAAAGGCTGTAGTCCGATTTTCTCTTGAACTCATCATACTTTTACGATATACCTTTCTTAGACAATGGTGTTCTCTCCAAAACTTGGTATTGGTTATAATATTATTTGATCATGAATATAATTCGCTTGTCACTTACCAATGAAATAGAGGTTCTTTTCCAAATTATCTTCAGTGTAGCTACGACTTCACGACAAACTCTGAAAGCGATGAATTTTTGTTGTTCAACATGGACTTGGCCTATTTTTGCATCCACAACAAGTGTCTTATTAAATCTGTTTTCTACGAGAAAACAGGCGGTTTGAATTGAGCTGGTGCTCCGAAAATCCTACACAGAACTGCACTTCTACGCGACGTATCTATTATGTATTACCTAATCAAAATCACGTAATAAATTTGAGAACGGTTTATCGTCCGATAACAAAGCTTGAATGGCATAAGGAAGGCTGAAATATGAAGAGGGGTCATTCCTACTGAATCAAGATGCATTGACTGACCACCATCTACATTCAGTAGGAATAGAAAGAAGGAAACTTACTGAAACGTTGAATGAACTGCTTATTATTATCCAGTCTGGCTACTAGAAGTCAGTTCATAAAACCGTTTTTGGCGAAAATTTTGAGGTGAAATGTCTGAATTTTCTTCTTTTTTTTATAATTTTCCCACCTATTATCTTTCTATATTGGAGTGAATTAAACCAGTTGAAGCGAAACATGAAATTAAAAATATTTATTGATGCATTTATTTGTGATAGGCAGAGGAAGAGAGTGAAATTGTGTGCCTGAATGACATTTAATTCTTCAACGGGCGTGTGCAGACTGAAGATGTAGATATTTTCGGCTGAAACTTTTACACAATTTTTTTTCTTGTGAAATGGCCACTTTTGGCACCTAGATGCAGACGAAATTCGAAAAAAAAAAAAAAAACATTTTTTTCGACCCTCCCTACTGCACATACCTATTTCTTCATATGTTTATCACTTTTAATCGAAAGTTTATCAAGCTAGATTTACAGTTGTCCTTTTTCGATTTGTTGATGTAGATTCCATTCAATATCTATTCCAGGCCGAAGGGAAGTTTGTAGCTACGTTACTTGGTATGTTTTGGCGATTCCATGATGCGTAAGGGGTTGGTGATGACATTTGAGTTCTCTTCGTACTTTCAACAGAAACAAGCAAAAATGAAGTACCGAGTGATGTACCGCAATTTCTTCGCTGGTGCTGACAAAGTCAAGTTAACTCAGTGAGTTGACGTATTATCTAGATTTTTACCAACTTGAGTGATTGAACCCATCACGTCTATACGGGGTGTCTCACGTGTTATGCACCAGGGAGTTATCTCCGTCAATATACGAGTTGAAAATACCTAAAATTGGTATTCTCCATGAGTTCCATGGGTATTAAACCATGACATTTTTGAGCTTCGCGTAATTGCACAACCATGCGCAAAAAAAGCCAACTTTTTTTTTTTTTTTTTTTTTTTTTTTTTTTTTTTTTTAATGAGAACTCCCACATTTTTTGAAGATTTGAATTCTACACAAAATTTCATGAAAATATGACCCACTACTTGAATTTTTTTAGTGCTCACACTAAAAATAGAGAACAAATTGTAGTATCGATTTTTGAAGATATTAAATTGCCACACATGATAAGTGATTTTAGGGTATTTTTTCACGCTGAATCGCGTATTTAGCGGTTTGTCCATTGATATTCGTAACACCAACTGGGAAAAATATGGAAAAAACTGTCAAAATCACCCATTTTCAACACAGCGCAAAGCGTGCTAAAATTTCGTTTTTTCGGTGTTTTTCCTAGTTGGTGGTACAAATATGAAAAAATAAACATCACTAGTTGATTCAGCGTTAGAAGATATATTATGCTAATATAAGTTATCACAAGTGGCAATTTATTAGCTTCAAAAACTTGATATTAAACGAATTTGTGGTCTATCTGCGCGCGATTGTGCTCGCTTGAGCGCACTAAACAGTTCAAGTGATGAAAACATTTTTTGTGAAATTTCTTGTAGAATTCAAACCTGCAATAAGAAATGGGGGTCCTTATTTGGAAAAACAAAGTTGGCGTTAATTGCGCATGGTTAGGTATTTTCAACTCGCATATTGACGGAGCCCGTGGTGCATAACTCGTGGGACACCCTGGATAGACGTGATGAGGTACGGGTTCAAACTATATCGAGAAAGTCAGTTGAATTCAGTCAGTTAGAACAAGAGTTACGGATGATCAACTAGTTCTACTGCTGATTAATGAGCCAATTAATTAATTGTGTGATCCCAATGATTGAGTAGGTACTTTTTGAAATTGTTCTAGTTGGGAAAAGAAGTAAAATTTATATTTGAAAATGATAATTGATATTTGATGTTGATGTGAAGAAATTGGGAAATTTGATGCTCCTGATGCTCCTTGAAGAAATTGGGATTTTCTTTAAACGAAAACTTTGAAGAGCTCTCTGAGATTTCCACTGATGATGCTGATTTTCACGTTCATTTTTGTGGTGTTTAGACTGTCAAAGAATTTTTTTCAGGTCGAAACTTCTATGGTTTTTTTGTCTGTTTTCTACGGTCTATTCTTATAATTTGAATTCGGGACGAATTTAATTTTGAAAAGAGGAACGTGACAGAGGGTCTCAGAGGTGAGGTCAGCTTCCTCAGCGAACCCTTAGCTACAGGTCAGCAGCTCTCCCTCTCGTCAGTCTGTCCCGAGTCGCTTGTGAGTTCGCAATATATTTTTCTGTTCCCATCTGTGTGAAAATGTAGCTCCCGTCAGCCACAGTCAGTGCTAACAGTTTGTGATCAGAAAAATACCATAATAGCCTCATTAAATACATTTCGAGAGAAATGGTTATTAATTTAATCAGCTCTAATGCACCCATCGATTAACAACACTCCTCAAGCACGGCCGAAACTTGCACACTTTGACGTATCCAAATCCTTGACGTCCAAATCTTGTCACAGACTTATTTTAACACAAATTCAGCAGATGATTTTCAAATCGTTCCCTATGTCTTTGACAAACGTTCCAAACCGGCAAAAAACATCGTGGTACATTAAAAATCAGAAAAAAATTACTGCAAGCAGTAAAGGTGATATTAAATGAGTTGCTGAATCGTAAAATCCTAGTTGGAATACTGTGGTGTCGCCTTCTGTTGGATAATGAGGTGAAAATGATTGCTTCTATCACCGGGTTGAAAACCTTGTTAAGAAGAATAATGGACTAATTAGTAATAATTGATATGATTTACTACATCATCATATTTAATGGGAGCAACTTTAATTAGGTACTACATTAATTGAACGGAATAGAAAGTTCAGGATATGTAGCACGCAATTACTACAAACAACCAGACATCATCATGGAACCTTTCTGTTACAAATAAAAGTTCCAGTCATGCAGCATCATCTTATGAGCGAATTTTTGGAGATTCTCGTATTATATTATCTTACTTTGTTAACATGTATCATGTTTTAGCCCTGGGGTCCTAGCAAATTTTGCGAGTCAATTTTTTTTCCGCGCACGAAACATATAGTGTTACAGTGATTTCCGCCTACAACCAAGTCGTTGCTAGGGAAATGGTACTTCGTCGTTTTTCATCCCACAAAATTCGTTGACCATTCGTTCGAAAGCTCTCGATTTATCCAACAATATTATGTTAACTACTGCGAAGTGCGTGTCCAACAAACTGAGTTATAAGCATGGTTATATAAATAATTGTTTACACACAGGTGATCATTCTCAATAATTGATATTGTGAACATGATTGCAACCGCTTGTTAATTTCGAATCAATATCGAGGAGAAAACATGATACATGGTTGAAATTTTTGGTTCTAGAACAGAAATAAGTTTACGGAGACCTTCTAGTTTTGTTACATAGGTACTAGCCATATTTTAAAATCTTTAGGACACACAACCAATCATTCAAAGTTTTATATGGTAATACAGTAATTTATTTTGAAATTTGACCACTTCGAATACAAACAAATTGTTAACCACCAATTTTATGGTAAATAAACTCGTTCTAAATCATATTCTACGATGCAAAAAAGATTTTGGTTGTTTAGCAATTTTTAATATTTTTATCAAAACAAATATTAAATAATTTATGTACTTTTTCACCATAATTTTATGAATAATTTTTTTAATATTTTGTTTCATCGTCTCTAACTTTCTCTTAACTAAAATCCTGATAAAATTATAAATTTACCCAATTTTAGTCGTTTTTAGTCATTTTTAGTGATTTTTTAGTACTTTTTTTTTTAATTTTGATCAATTTAATGTGCTTAAAATGTATTGGCGAACAAACTCATCCTTTCGTTTAGAAAGCTTGATTTTTTGGCGCAAGAACGGAATTTTATCTTAATCTTAAGGAGAGTTATCGTCTGGAATGACACACACACACACACACACACACACACACACACACACACATATACATATATATGCAAAAGCGCTAAACTCTAGGATTCGTTTCGGAATGTCTCAAAACGGATTTCAATGAAGAAATTTCTCAAACATTTTTGGAGCCATTGCAATTGCTTCATTTTTTACGAAAATTCGACAAAATTTTTTTTAAAAAACCAATTCTTTCCATTGATTCTTTTTCAATTTATCTAAAGCCTCATCTAAAGAGCTGGAATCTTGGTTATTCCCATTCATTGCAATCACCTCTCCTTTCCCTGCGTTTCTCTTGGTTACTGATCGAGCTCATGAACAATCTTTCTTCTTTTACAGGGTGTCTCACGAGTTATGCACCAGGAGCTTATCTCCGTCAATATACGAGTTAAACATACCAAAAAATTATATGTTCTAGTTTTATTGGTGTTTTTCCAAGTTAGTGTTAGGAATATCAATAAATAAACATCATTACGTAATTCAGTCTCGTTCGAACAACCGAAGAGGTAACATTGGGACAAACAAAACGGTTGTCCCCGCAAGTGCTTTCTAGCTGGCGCGGAATGGACGTTGTATTAGTTACCCTTAATTTGGAAGCGCGAGCTAAAGCGAAGAGGCATGAAGATTGTTTAAACAACATTCCGGAACTCCTTAATTCGCAGCCGCTCGGAGCTCAAGAATAGAGCTGTTCAACATAATCAATCATTTACCTATGCAGTATTTTGAATTATATCAATACAAATAAAACAGACTACATTACCCAGTTGAAAACGGAGATTTACTCTCTTAAAAGTAAAATTCTCAGTAAAACTCCTCTGGTGGAGTTTACAAAATCGGCATCCCACACTATACTTATCAAAATAAACAGGATAGGCCCATAAAAGTGATGATCAAGGCCATTCTCCAATCTTGGTCACCCAACTATAACCAGAGGCCTCGCTGGAGGCAAAGGACAGAAACCAACCAGTCTCTGAACCAGCCAAGTCTCTACCCAAACCCACTGCAAAACCTCTGCCGAGGCAGCCAACTCCAACGATAACAGCACGGACCCCATCTTTGACGAAGATGTCTACTCAGATTGGTATGCTAGAACGACCTAAGGGAGCTCCCTTACTTTTTGGAGGGTGGTTTAAGGGAGGCCCTTGGAAAAATATGTAGTGCAAGAACGACCCTTACAGTTAGAGGGATGATGGTTTGCTTTGAGGGTTGTTTGAGGGGCTGTTAGCTTCATTGCTCTGCCTATCCTACTTTCCATGTGTGGCGGGTCGGAAATCTGAAGAAGATGTTTATTATTTACCCTTATTTCTCAACTATCTACCTACACCTATCAAGGTCGTCTAGACTGAGGCAGAAATGGAAATCCACCACCACCATCTCATTGTACTGCTCGTCAACAAGCTGTCTGCGTTTGTCTTTCGTTCATTTTGCTGTGCTTATATGGGCTAAAGCCCAGGACGCTAAATTTTGAAGGGACAAAATTTCCAAAGGAAATACCGACAGGTATTTTTTATTGTGTAATATGTTATGTTTGTTACATTCTCAAAAGTTCCATCTCAATGTGATCACAACAAGAGGGCCACCAATAAAATGTTTCTGTGACAATGTGTGTGACACCCTACGGCCTTAATAAGGGTTGGTTATATTTCATTTACTAAGTGGGAGGTGTATGTATTATCATTATGTGCGTGTCTACACGCGTAGTGGAAAAAAAAGGAAACGAGAAATCAGATGCTGTTTTTATGCAGATTCCAGGAGTCCATTAAAACCTGATTAAACCAAACCCAATTCATATATATATATATATATATATATATATATATATATATATATATATATATATATATATATATATGAAATCCAAATCCAACCAAATTCATATTTAAAAAAAAAATTCATATATTTTTTAACCTTTTGGCCATTTGTACTTTCCAAACAGAGAGGGAAGGTTGAAAGTATTGTACGCTTCACAAGCATCTCAAGTGAAAATGAAGACGGATTAAGAATCCATTACAGCCTCTGATCAAATATATACTTCTTCACCTTTTGGCCATTTATTATTTTTCAAACAGAGACGGAAAGTTGAAAGTATTGTACATTTCACAAGCATCTCAGGTGAAAATTGAGACGGATTAGGAACAATGAATCGATTGCAGCCTCAAATCAAATGTAATTAGGTATATATTTCTCAATCTCTCGACATTATTACATTCCAAACAAAGTGGAAACGTGAAAATAAGGACGGATTACAGCAAGGAAAGACCCTCGAGGGACCTCAGGACCACCCTTACTTTCCCTTACTTACCCCCGGGGTTGGGAATTCGGAGGGGCCCCCTCAAACTGTGTCTTTGCATTAAACGGGGGTTTGAGAGAGGGGCGACCCTCCAGAGTAAGGGTGCCCCTCTAATGTTTGAACTAAGGGTGGTCTTTGCATTAGGAACTTCTACTGGAGGGATGCCTTCAAACGTTCTGAGGATCTCAAACGTCCCTCCAACTTCGAGGGGCGTTCTTGCATACCTCCCTCAAACTCGGACACCGAGTCTGAGTCCTCGCCAATACTCGCCTGCTCTCCAACCGAAGTTTTCTTTATCGCCTGCCACCAGTCAACAAAGACCTCCACCCAACGAAGGTCCCTCCCCTGAGGCCATCTTCTGAGTCCTTGACGCCGCAACAGAAAATACAGCAGCATCCACCGCCGCAAAAATCGATAAAACGATAAAATAATATACCCAAAATAACTTTTAAAATGTGTACTATTTTTTCATACATAAAACTACGATAAAAACTGTATATAACTTTCACAAATATTTGCTTTAAAAAAATCAATAAAAAACTGAAGAAAACTCGGCGCTGCGCGCCTCGCCAGGGGGCAAGCCCCCTGGACCCCCGGATGCTTACCGTTTGGAGCCTGCGGCTAAAATTCGAGAAACATGGAACATGCTATATATATATCGATATATATATATATATCGATATTGATGATTAACAAGCGGTTGCAATCATGTTCACAATATCAATAATTGAGAATAATCACCTGTGTGTAAACAATTATTCATATAACCATCGCATTATTGGATAAACACCTCACACATTAATATAACACTCTGATATAAAAATGCGACATAAATCAGGAGCTTTCCAACGAATGGTGAACGATTTCTGTGCGATTAAAATTGCGGAAGTTCCATTTCCGTACCAACGGCTCGGTTGTACGTGAAATTCATAAGAAAATTTCGTCACCCATCCGCGTCACCCATTCCGCGTGACATTTTTCGGCTAGTTAGTCCAAGGCTAAAGCATGTTCCATGCTAAAAAAACTAAAAGTCCACATTTTTTTATAATTTCAAAATATTGTTACAACCTTTTTTTTTTTTTCATAAAATTGGTATTTAACAATTTTTTTGCACTCAAAGTATTCAAATTTCAAAACACTAAAACATACATACCTAATATAATACTATTATTTACGAAAATTCGCTCTTACGACAATGCTGCATGACTGGAACATTTCGTACTCTTTCGGCTTAGATGAGCTAAAAATCGGGGATTTCATTTTGATGACGGATTTTCGTGAAGAGGAGTAATAGAGGGGGAAATCGAAACCGGTTTTCTTTGAAGCTGCTTTTATCAACCGATTTTGACAATTTTTTCGACTATTTCTATTATATGCTGCTTAAAGTGTTGAGTCTCTTGGTTGAACTACCCTCTTTAAATTAAAATATCATAATGGTCTTTGGGAGGGAAGGAGGGAAATACTGAAGTATCGTGATATTTTCAACCAATTATATGAGCGGTTTCTATTATGGTTCTGAGTGATGAGCAGGGCGGGGGGGGGGGGGGGGGGGGGGGAGTTCCTCTCAACAATTTTTGTTAGGTTATAATGGAGGGGGGGGGGGGGTTGTTACATCCAACAAAACCACGATCTATTCGATATTCACCAAAATCATATACAACCCGTCCGTAGGGACGTCCCTGCAGTGTTGGGCATAATCTCATCGTCGAATACGAATACGATTGTAATCGCGATAATTATTCGTTGATTCTGATGAGTCAACTGCGATCATATTCGTATTCGTCTGTAGGCGATTACACAAATACAACCCATAAAAATGCGTCACGGTCATAAAGTTCAACAGGGCCCCTCCTATAATATGCGAAGCTTGCTAATATTACCTAGTTTCAGAGGGACGTCCTATTGAAATAGATTTGAGACAAATAGACTGGGCTCCAATCGTTGAATTCGCTTTGAGGACGTCCCTCTGAATCTAGGTAATATTAGCAAGGATTTGCATATCATAGGAGGGACGCCCTATTGAAATTTATGACCGTGACGCATTTTTATGGGTTGTATACATGTAATCGCCGACAGACGAATATGAATTTAATCGCAGTTGACACAAAATCAACGAATAATTATCGCGATTACAATCTTATTCATATTTGAAGATAAGATTATGCCCAACACTGCATCACTGTAATGGAAACATTACTTGCCAAAATGTTTTTCGTTAAACTAGGCTTACACAACTACGTTGCGAGTGATTTTATTTTATTTATTTATTTATTTTTTTTTTTTTTCCAGCTCCAATTTGATACCTAGTTCAAATCAAATCAGAAATCTTTATTCAAACACCAATGCTTTGGTACACAATGCGTCAAAATGTATATTACAATTATTATTTCACTTATCCGTTCTAAATTCAGTCCATATGTAATGCGTCTAATTTAATCATGATAATACCACCAATAACACCGGAATAAATAATAAACTTATTCATAAAAATAAACTTAACAACAATAAAAACAGATTTTACAGATATATATCACAGATTTTGAATTTGTTTATACTTAAAAACTTTTCATTAGGTTGAGTACTTTTATTGATATTCCTCAACACTAATACGCTATATAATAATTAATAATAAATAAAGGGACATCTTCAACATCATCTAATTTGCAGTCATATATCAAAACTTGATGGTAAAAAAATCCTGAACAGCATCTAATTCAGCATCAAGGAGAATAGATTTTAGTTTTTTGACAAATGGCTTTTCAGGAATCTCACGAACACTTTCGGATAAACAATTATAGAGTCTCATACCGGTCTGCAAAGGATTAGACTTCAAAGAATTCGTCAGTCGGGTCACGGGAGGATGGAGATTATTTCGAAATCGAGTCAAGTAGCTATGCTTGTCCGATCCACGAGGCGCTAATCCAGGATTTTTATGAATGATCTTAATGCAGCTGAACACGTAAAGGCTGGGAATGGTTAGGCACTGTAGTTTTTTAAAATAGCCCCTGCAACTTTCGTTGTATCCCAAACCATATAAAATCCTAACAGCTGCTTTCTGTTGTTTGAAAATTTTCTCCCAATTAGAAGAGTTCCCCCACATGACAATCATATAATCTGCATGACTCATGAAGAGGGCAAAAAAAGCCATACGAAGAACAGAAAATGATACTGCAAATGAGAGTCGACGAAGTGCGAAGTTAGCCGAAGCAAGTGTAGTTTGTATCTAGTTGGTTCCATATGATGTTCATCAGATTCTAATCAGCAGTAACTCAATTCTGGACCATAGCTAATAGATATTTGAACAAATTATTGAACTTTAATTTATTATGGAGGCACCTTCTTTTTAATTTCGAAACTCAGAAACAGTTCTGTCCACAAACTTCAAAAGTTACATTCATATCTTAATTTTTAATCCAACACCATTTTTTTTTCAAATCAGATCACTAGAAATAGATGTTTTATGAAATTAGCGCGCTATTATGTTGAAATTCATAGAGTACTGTCCAGCAATATAATTAACTTTTTCCTTTTATTACAGGTGTCGAGGGTTCTCCACCTTGGAAGGCCCAAGCAAGGAAATTCATCTGACAACAGGGAAAAGATCTGAGAAAATGGTTACTTCAGGTTTGTTGTCAAAAGTTTCTTTTCAACTACTACTCATTTTATTTATTGTTATTATGATATTACTCAATACATTCATTTTTATTTGTTTATTGATTCATTACTATTATTTATTTTTCAATTGTTTATTTTTCGTATTTTTTTGGGTTGTAATATGATTTGGATGATAATGGCGAATAGATCGTGATTTTACTGGATGCAGTGTTGGGCATAACCTTATCGTAGAATACGAATACGATTGTAATTGCGATAATTATTCGTTGATTCTGAGTCAACTCCGATTATATTCGTATTCGTGTAATCGTATTCGTCTGTCGGCGATTACACGAATACAACCCATAAAAATGCGTCACGGTCATCAATTTCAATAGGGCGTCTCTCCTATAATATGCGAAGCCTTGCTAATATTACCTAGCTTCAGAGGGACGTCCTATTGAAATACATATATTACGTCCTATTGACAAATAGGCTGGGCTCCAATCGTTGAATTCGCTTTGAGTACGTCCCTCTGAAGCAAGGTAATATTAGCAAGGCTTCTCATATTATAGGAGGGACGCCCTATTGAAATTGATGTTTGTGAAGCATTTTTATGGGTTGTATTCGTGTAATCGCCGACAGTCGAATACGATTACACGAATACGAATATAATCGCTGTTGACTCAGAATCAACGAATAATTATCGCGATTACTGGATTTACCCCTCGATTATAACCAAGCATGAATATGTTAAAAGCAGAGCTGCTGTTAAAAATTGGATAAAACTATAACGATAAATCTGCATCTTTCACGGCGGTAGTTTTCGAAGTTGGCACGTTCAAAATTCGTTACAATGTCGTAAACTCTCGACCATGAAGACTCCTAATGTGCTAATAATACATGCTAACATGGGATGTGATTAACAAAAAAAAAAACGGATTTGGTGTAGCACATAGCTTCATAGTATTCACAAGATGAATATTGATCATTGACGTGTTTTAGAGAGAATTTATATGTATTAGAGAACATTTAGAAAATAAGAAGTATACCAGAAGCTAAACTTGAAGAAACTGAAAATATTATTGAATAGCAATTATGTTGAAAGTAAAAGTAGGGAAGTAGTGTTCTAGGTGTGATGGCAAATTTTCTTATAAAGTTAAGCCAATGCAAGGCTTTAAAATTTTACTATTAAATAGATGTTATGCTTTATCGTTTTTTATTTCTATTGACTTTCCCCAGTGTTGGACAAAAAGTAGTTACGACTAATAACTACAACTAAATTAGTTACTACAATGGCGAATAATAACTACAGCAAATTATCTATTATTATTATTATTTCAGAGTAACTAATCAAGTTATTCGATTAGTTATCTCTGGTAACTGACAACTAATTTAGTTACTTCTAGTATTTAATAACTAATTTGGTTGCATAATTTAGTTACATACTTTAGAAATAAATGTGGAATGCTCAAATTGTCTTCTTTCAACTATCCTCCAAATTGGAGCGATATTGGACGACTAGGGCGTGAGAAAGTATGCTTGACAGAATTAAATTGCGCCCAAGCGCAGAGCGAATAATTGATTTGGCAACAATGAAACTGATAGTGGACCATCAACAACCTAGCCCGTACAATCCCTGAACACTTTAATCAAAATCGGATAAAAACTGAGGAAATTAAGTTTGTTAAATGATTTGCCGATACACGACACACACACTTTTTTTTTTTTTTTTTTTTTTTTTTTTTTTTTTTTTTTTTTTTTTTTTTTTTTTTTTTTTTTTTTTTTTTTTTTTTACAAACCTCCCCTCAAAGGTGGAGGGGGCACACCATTAAATTGTAAAATAAACAAATAAAATAAAAAAGTGGGGAGGACGCCCAGGTTTACCCGACGCCGGCTCTAGGGATAAGGGAAGTTGCAGGACGAGGAGGAAGAATGGGATGAAAGGAAGTGCCCCTATAGAATGACCACCAGTTCAAGTAAGAACCCCTCAGGACGCGGGTGGTGATACCACGGAGTACTCCTGCAGAGATGCCCAACTCCAGTAACTCCGTGGCGCTTTTCCCGCACCACACCCCGCGCCATGACAAGGTCGCAGCCATGACCTTGATGTTATTAGGTGCCACTCCTTTTAGCTCAGATATCGCCTGTCGCAGATCATTTCTATCATATTTACTTTTCTTAGCCCGCCAGGTCTGCTCCATGTCCACGCTGCCACATCACACACATACACACACACACACACACACGCACAGAGACATACACGGAGCCAAAGTGGTTCAGAATGGTCTAAAACGTAAAATGCGAGTTGAAATTTCGATTTTGGAGAAAAAAAAATTGTCTTTCCCCAAAAATTAAAACATTGCTTCCACTACCTATAGGTAGACTCGGATCGGGATGTGGTATTCACTCACTTTGGTGCGGCATACGGTCAACCCAATGACTGGTGAGCAAGTCACTGATTTCTAAATTTATATCAATGCGCTCTTTTTATTGTGAATATTAATTTGTTTGATTAGACAAGAAATGTGATAAAAATATCTCACGTAAGAGACCGGGAGGAAAATGGGTTAAACAGAATTTGTGAAAGTTGAGATGAATAAGTGTTGGAATGAAAAACGAAGAAAAAGTTGTTAAATTTATATGAAGGAAGATACCTGAAAAGGCAGTGGTTGTAACGAATTATTATGAATTGAAAGAAAACTTTGGTAACCATGTGAAAAAGTGAATAGTGAAAACAAGAAAAGGCCAATACTACTACTGTAGGCCACAAAATATTTCTTCAGGCATTTTCGTAGTGACCATTCAAGTCAACTAGGTTCTGAACCGTTTCCACATTTTTATTTTCTAATTGGTATCCTCATTCACTTACATAGTTATGTATTTATTTTTAGAACAATCTGAGCAAGAAGTCTGAAGGATTTTCCCTGCTTTATTATTGAGGTTGCCGAATCTCAAGTATGCGAATCTCAAGTTGCCGAATCTCCAGAGCATGCGATGGGCGGAGCGCCGATTTTCATTTCACAGTTGATTGGTGTTGTTTGGTAATTGGTGGTTGATTGGGTCATAAAGTGGCAGAGCTCTATTATTTGCTTTAATAGAATTACAATTCGATGGTACTTTTAGCGAATTTTCTTGGAAAATAAAGCTATTGCAATGGATCCAAAAATTTTAAAATAAAAATTTTCAAAAATTTTCTTCATCGAAATCTATTTTGAGGCATTCTGAAATGATTCCTGGATTTTAACGCTTTTTTAGCGAATTTTCTTAGAAAATAAAGCTATTGCAATGGCTCCAAAAATTTTAAAATAAAAATTTTCAAAAATTTTCTTCATCGAAATCTGTTTTGAGGCATTCTGAAATGATTCCTGGATTTTAACGCTTTTTTTATATGTATATATATATATATGTATATATATATGTATATATATATGTATATATATATATATATATGTATATATATGTATATATATATATATGTATGTGTCATTCCAGACGATAACTCTCGATGGAATTGAGATAAAAACTTCGTTCTTTCGCCAAAAAATCAAGCATTTCAAAAGAAAGGATGAGTTCGTTGGACAACAATTTTTGAGCACATTAAATTGGTCAAATTTCGAAAAATGTACCCAAAAAATCACTAAAAATGGCTAAAAACGGCCAAAAATCGTTAAATTTCTATTTTTTTGCAGAATTTTAGTCAAATTTAAATTTTCAACGATTAACTAGGACATTAAAAATTTTTGCTCAAAATTATGATGAAAAACGTACTTAAATGTCATTAAAATTTGCTAAAATATCTATAAAAACTGCAAAAAAATTCAAAAATCACAAACCCCTTTTGAATCAGTGGAATTTTATTTAGAATAAGTTTTTTGCCATAAAATTGGTTTTTAACCATTTCTGTCAACTAAAATTGCTCCAATTTCAATGCAATTTAACATACTATAGTGCGATAGATAGTTTATGAAAATTCGCTCATACGATCATGCCGCATGACTGGAACTTTTATAAGTATATATTATGTGTGTGTGTATGTATGTATGAGTCATTCCAAACGATAACTCTCGATAGAATTGAGATAAAACTTCGTTCTTTCGCCAAAAAATCAAGCATTTCAAAAGAAAGGATGAGTTCGTTGGACAACACTTTTTGAGCACATTAAATTGGTCAAATTTCTAAAAATGTAATTAAAAAAATCTCTAGAAATTGCTAAAAACGGCTAAAAATCGTCCAATTTATATTTTTTGGTAAAATATTGCTCAAATAAAGTTTATTAACTATAAAATAGAACATTCAAAAATGTATGTACACAATTATGCTAAAAAATGTACTTAAAATTCATCAAAATTTGCTAGAAAATCGATAAAAACTGCAAAAAAAGCTAAAAATGCAGAACCTCTATTTGAATAGCAGGTTATTATTTAGAACACGTTTTTTGCCATAAAATTAATGGTTAATGATTTCCTTGCACTCAAAAAGCTCAAATTTCAAAACAATTCAACATTATACAATACGATAATTTACAAAAATTCGCTCATACGATCATGTTGCATGAATGGAACTTTTGTGATATCTATTCATTTATTCTTACATTCTAATCTGATGAAAAAGACAGCAATCTCATCTCTTCTCCCTTGAAATCTGCCTCATTGTCCACTGCGGGTCGATCGGTTTAATGAAACTAGTTGCGGCTCAGACGTGTGGGCGGGGGAGTCATTACACGTTTCATTAAGGGTAAACACCTAAATTTACTTATTGCTCACCTAAACTCCGGTTATTCACTTTACACATGATTGCGGCTCGGGTTCATGTGAGGATCATTTGTGTAGGTACTCATCTCCTAATATTAAAACCCCTCCAACCAATCTTACAATAGCCTCTTTGTATTAGTTCTCGTAGTTCTCGATGCTCCCCCATTCCTATATGAGACTCAAATAATATCTCTATTGGGTGGTTTCACAATTGAAATAGCACATAAGGTCAACGGTTTGTATACATTAGGTAGCTACTGTTTATATAGAAATTTTGTATACCTTCGAATTTCACGTTGTCAAGTTATAACAAGAAAATTTACGGAATTCAAATCAGGTTCTTCGGAAAAGGAATTTTATCGGCGTAGAAGCTACAAGAGTAAATTTTGAGGAGCTGTTTGTGAAACAAATATTTTGAATCAACATTAATCTCCCTCCTTTGAAGAACAAATATAAAAACAGAAATAAATAAAAGTCTCCCCTCAACACCCCACGGAGATTGAATCACGAAAATCGGCTGAGAAAAATGTGAATTGTACAGTTCATTCCTTTCTCCATCACTTCGCTTCACCTTCAACCCGTCTTGAAAATCCTCGATTTCTCGCTCATTTTGGGGTAAAGTGAAGAATGAATTATCTTGGGAAAGGCTTTATTGAACAGAAAAGTACATGCAAAACTGAAACCAACGTAGTAACGGAATTTCACAAGTGCTATGGATGCAAACAACACATATGATAGGATAATTATTGTTATAGCATTCACCCCCACAATATTATCAACGAACATAATCTTCCAGGTAACGAGGAGGGCGACGATTTCTTGTGCTCCTCCGTGGTAGGGAGTCCGAATCTGGAGTATTTTTTTGAGGTGTAGAATAAGTGATTGTTGAAATTGAGGGGGCTGGGAGGTAGTCGATGAGTTCTCATCTGGAGTGACGTTCGCATTTGGTGAAGAAATTTCCTGGCACGGTTGGTTTCCCACTTTGCTATTTGGAGGGAGGAACTTTGCAAGATGCCTTGTTGAAACTGTTGTTTCTCGGCCGTCCGGGTAGCGAACGAAAGCGTATTTCTGATAGTAGTTTAAGCCGCAATACCCACTTATTGTGCTTTTCAGGTCACTGAACGTTCCTTTACTCCAAATTAACTGAAGTAACGGTACCTGGTAGCGTGGGGTGAACTAATGGTTCCCTCAACAAGAAAATGTACCTAAGTGGTAAATCTCTGAAAGAGTAGCAAAAATAACTAATATCCTAGTCAAGGAAATCAAACTAGAAAAGAAGTTGCTGTATTCGTGAAGCGGGTACTGACGGCTTACGTAAATGACGATGAGTTTGCGCTCTTGGCTAGGCCTCCCACCTGGTGTCCCAAGTGCATATATTCATGCCAGTGGGCTCGGTATTGTCTCTCTCAGTCAGCATCCTATCTTCAAGCCGCCAGCGCCTGCTTGCCCTTAGGGGCTTGAGCTCGAAGGTCCCTCACATTGCTGCTGACCTGGACTCATCAACTGAGGTCGCTGCTGCACTGCATGAGTCAGTAGATGGTAAAGAACTCCGACAGTGCTCATAATCCCCCATTTCTTCCCAGTGGGCGGGATAGGCTTCAGAAGGCATTGGGGCCCGCGACTATCGCCATTTTCACGATGTCCGGGTGGCTACATTAGCCACCTCGGCGAGGTGTTCAAGGAGTAGTCTCAGGACAGTAGACACCCTTTGCCGTGCCTGTCGGGGTAAAAATGAGAACCATAGCATGTGGTGAAGCAGTGTCCTCGTACTCATGGTGGTTGCATTCTACATCACGATGCGTTTGCCAAACAGATAGCAGGAGCTTTGTCATCCAGCGGTCGGGATGTCGAAAATGAGATACTATGCCACATGCCGAGTGACCGGGCCAAGAAGCCGGATATTGTTGCCATCAAGTCCGATGGGTATGCAATAATCCTGGATGTACTGGTTGTCAGTGGCAGCGTGGACATGGAGCAGACCCGGAGGAATGAGATAAGTAAATATGATAGAAATGATCTACGGCAAGCGATATCTGAGCTAAAAGAAGTGACTACCAATAACATGAAGGTCATGGCAGAGGGGTGTGGTGGAAAAAGTGCCACGGAGTTACTCGAGTCGGGCATCTCAGGGGGAGTGCTCTGTGGTATCACCACCCGCGTCTAGCGTCTTGAGGGGTTCATACATGAACTGGTGGTCATATTATTGGGCATTAGCTAATTTGACTGCAGTTTTCAATAATTCTCTTGTTTCTTTTTGTTGCAGTTGGTATGGCTCGTTGTTAGAAATATAGAAGTCCCAAGAAGATTTGTAAGATGTGTACAGTTTTGGGCTACAAAGGATTCAAGATTACAGTAGTTTTTTCGGGCAATGAGGCAATGCCTTTTTCGTTGATGAGACGACCAAAGAACTTCACAATTGATTGTGCCGGGTTCATTCGTGTGAAAGTCGTGATCTCTCAAAGCTAGTAGCTTCGTGCGATATGTGTTCTTCTGGTGTGTTGAAGGCGATAAGAAGATAATATGGATAGCAATAAACGACAGTTAAATTACGAAAGATGTAAATCTCTGCCATGATTTTGGTGTGTTTCGTAGGCCGAAGTTAGTGCTGAAGGTAGTTGTGCCGTGCACAGGTGGTGTGAAGTCATGGAGATGCGGGATGGTGTAGCGATCTGGGACAGTCTGGCTGTGTAGTTGTCTATAATCTCTGCCGGGTATGATGTCATTAATCGCCTTGAAAGTTAAACGTAAAGAACTTGACCACGATGCATCTGATTGTTCGACGATTTCTCTCTTGAGTAGTTATTTTAGCCCAGGCAATTTAGCGCAAAAAAAGGGTTTAGCGCCTAAAAATTAGCTGAAAGCTAGAGATTGTTTTAATCCCTCTTGGCTACCATAAATGACATGTATTTGAGTTTGCGACGGTAGGTAGGCCAAGCTTCAGTCAGGAAAGCTAAATAACCGCAAAATTTTTGAAATTGTTTCAGTTTTTTGCCCATAACTTGAAAAGTAAGCGTCTTACACAACATTTTACTCGTGGCTTTATTAACGATTATTAGATTCTGCGGCGAATAGTTTTCAATTTGTCAAAATCGGTTCATCCGTTCAACCGCAATCGCTCGTCAAAAATGGTCAATTTTTACTAAATTTGCTTAAAAGCTGATAACCCTCAACTTCTGAAACCGGTAAGTCGAAAATGACCGGTCCAAATAAAAAAGGTACGAATTTGAAGTTGTTGGAAATTAAATTTTGAATTAGATGCTTGTTGAAATTTGAAATTCGCTCATCTTGGTGTTGAGTTATGAATTTTAAACTACAATAAGTCGGAACGCCAAATCTCCGCTAAGACAGCCTAACGGTGAAAACTTCTGTGAGGAATTTAACAAAAGCTGGTTTTACAGTTTAAATACGCCTCTTTTTTTTCTGATGGATCTATCTTTATAGTTAAAGGTGTATAAATACCAGGAATAAGGTGACAAAATAAGTACACAGATATAAGGAGTTACTTTGAGATTTTATTCAAAGATATTAGTATTGCTCCAAAAGAGATACTACGGGATTATTTTTCTAACTAACCTGAGAGGAATTTACCAATAGGTAAATACGTAGCTGATTTAATGTTTAAATAGAGAAATTGAAATGTTTTATTGGGTTAATGGATCAATCTGGTGGGATTGCAAGAGAGCATAATCAATATGTATGGATTGCACACTATATCGAAATCGTCATGCAGTGGAGATAGATCAATGATAACTTACGGCTGGTTCTAGTGCCAGCAAGCAAGTAAAGGGGAGAGTGGAATCTCTCGAAGAGGTTCCCCCTTCCCTGCCTGCCGCCGCTATACCCCTTCTGCACCTTCCGACTCTGGATTTGATATCCGTGAGTGACGGCCGATAGATGGCGCAAGCCTGCTATCCGTCGTCACAAGCCATAGCTGGGCGGTCAAATCACCAAAACAAGGAATAATAAACAGCTAGAATTTGTATTACAACAGCAAACGTGACGCACACCAAACTTCGAGAGCTGTGGGGCACTCGTGAAAACTAAAAGTTCCCGTGTTCCAATGAACTTCCCCTCTTCCAGGGGCTCTGTAGTGGAAAATTGCCCAAGGTACACTTGGTGCGCGTGAACGAGAACTGAACTACTTCACGGGCGAGTACCTATTAGGTATTCTCAATGCCTAAAATAGCTTTAAGAGTCACTCATCTGATCCGGACCCTGGGCATCGTCAAGTAAATGTCCTAAAGAGGCTACAAGCGAAATTACAGCTTGCTAGAGTGTAAAGCATAAAAAATAGCTTTAAGAGCCACTCATCTGATCCGGACCCTGGGCATCGTCAAGTAAATGTCCCAAAGAGGTTACACACGAAATTACAGCTTCCTAGAGCGTAATGCATAGAAATTAGCTTTAAGAGCCACTCATCTGATCCGGACCCTGGGCATCGTCAAGTAAATGTCCTAAAGAGGCTACATATGAAATTACAGCTTCCTAGAGTGTAAAGCATAAAAAATAGCTTTAAGAGCCACTCATCTGATCCGGACCCTGGGCATCGTCAAGTAAATGTCCTGAAGAGGCTACATACAAAATCATTTCTCCAGCAACGGCTTGGTTGTACGTGAAAATCAAAAGAAAAATCTAATAATAAAATAATAGACCGTTGAGTAATAATTTCCAGTGTTTTTTCTTGTTTGCTTTTTAAATAGAAAAATCTCCTTAAAAGCTGAGGGGGCACCACCATTAAATTCAAAAAAGAAAAATCTGAATTAAATCGGTTGTAAGCGGAAATCATCAGAAACACCATTTCGACGCTTGCATACGAGTCTGCAACACATTGGGACATTTTATGTCTTTAGTTGCAGACTCGTATCATCAAAATTTAACAAGCGGTTGCAGTTATGTTCACAATATCAATTATTGAGAATGATCACCTGAGTGTACACAATTATTCAAATAACCATGCTCATAACTCAGCTTGTTGGCCACGCACTTCGCAGTAGTTAACATATTATGGTTGGATAAATCGAGAGCTTTCAAACGAATGAACAACGAATTTAGTGAGATGAAAAACGACGAAGTACCATTTCCCTAGCAACGACTCGGTTGTAAGTGGAAATCATCAGAATATTTTCGTGAGCAATTTCCGTGACGTTTTTTTAGTTTATGTGCCATAGCAAAGACATAAAATGTCAAAAACTAGATTCTGGAGCCACTCAGCTGATCTGGGATCGGTCAGTTGTGTTCAGAAGTCCCTCAAGGGCCCACATACCAAATCTCAGAATCGTGGGATCATTAGGGAAAAAACTGGACTCTAGAGCCACTCAGCTGATCCGAGATCGGTCAGTTGCGCTCAGAAGTCCCTCAAGGGGCTACATACCAAATCTCAGAATCGTGGGATCATTAGGGAAAAAACTGGATTCTAGAGCCACTCAGCTGATCTGAGATCGGTCAGTTGTGTTCAGAAGTCCCTCAAGGGGCTACATACCAAATCTCAAAATCGTAGGATCATTAGGGAAAAAACTGGATTCTAGAGCCACTCAGCTGATCTGGGATCGGTCAGTTGTGTTCAGAAGTCCCTCAAGGGGCTACATACCAAACCTCAGAATCGTGGGATCATTAGGGAAAAAACTGGATTCTAGAGCCACTCAGCTGATCTGGGATCGGTCAGTTGTGTTCAGAAGTCCCTCAAGGGCCCACATACCAAATCTCAGAATCGTGGGATCATTAGGGAAAAAACTGGATTCTAGAGCCACTCAGCTGATCTGGGATCGGTCAGTTGTGTTCAGAAGTCCCTCAAGGGCCCACATACCAAATCTCAGAATCGTGGGATCATTAGGGAAAAAACTGGATTCTAGAGCCACTCAGCTGATCTGTAATCGGTCAGTTGTGTTCAGAAGTCCCTCAAGGGCCCACATACCAAATCTCAGAATCGTGGGATCATTAGGGAAAAAACTGGATTCTAGAGCCACTCAGCTGATCTGGGATCGGTCAGTTGTGTTCAGAAGTCCCTCAAGGGGCTACATACCAAATCTCAAAATCGTGGGATCATTAGGGAAAAAACTGGATTCTGGAGCCACTCAGCTGATCTGGGATCGGTCAGTTGTGTTCAGAAGTCCCTCAAGGGCCCACATACCAAATCTCAGAATCGTAGGATCATTAGGGAAAAAACTGGATTCTAGAGCCACTCAGCTGATCTGGGATCGGTCAGTTGTGTTCAGAAGTCCCTCAAGGGGCTACATACCAAATCTCAGAATCGTGGGATCATTAGGGAAAAAACTGGATTCTAGAGCCACTCAGCTGATCTGGGATCGGTCAGTTGTGTTCAGAAGTCCCTCAAGGGCCCACATACCAAATCTCAGAATCGTGGGATCATTAGGGAAAAAACTGGATTCTAGAGCCACTCAGCTGATCTGGGATCGGTCAGTTGTGTTCAGAAGTCCCTCAAGGGCCCACATACCAAATCTCAGAATCGTGGGATCATTAGGGAAAAAACTGGATTCTAGAGCCACTCAGCTGATTTGGGATCGGTCAGTTGTGTTCAGAAGTCCCTCAAGGGGCTACATACCAAATCAACGTCATTTCTGATGGTCATAATCATCGTTGTGGCCACTTGGGACAATTTTCGTGAGCAATTTTCGTGAGCAATTTTCGTGAGCAATTATTTTCCGTGACGTTTTTTTAGTTTATGTGCCATAGCAAAGACATAAAATGTCAAAAAAACCTATTCCCTTTAGACTTAATACCCCAACCACTTTACTCACACATTGTAACAACTTACATAATTAATTGTATAACTTCTATTAAGCATTACGTACCATCATTGTAACGTACATCTTTGTTAATGAGTGCTTGAAGTTTAAAACAGAACTATTCCTACTTCCAAGAGCAATAATTATGAACTGTGTTGTTATAATTTGAGTAGATTTGATAGTGTCTGGTGATGTTGTTTATAGAGTGTTGTTCAAATGTATATATATATATGTATATATATATATATATACTCAATGGAAAGTTCTAGATATATACCATCAAAATCAAACCAAGTTCCTACCTCAAGATTCACGCGGATAGTCGATCACTATGCTTAAACATGTCCACTTCTGAATTTAAAATAACTTAAGACGAGGAATTCTTTAGTAAAATCGCAGGTTTCTTGCAAAGTCTATTTACTTACTCAAATGAGTAAGCGTCGGGAGTGAACCGAAATCTCCCCTTCTATGTTAATGTTCCTGATGAGTATGGAAATGGAATGAAGGTCTGGTTGATTTTTTCTTCCTCTGATTGGTTTCTAATTGCTTCTGTCGGGACTCACTTTATTTTTTCACCTTTTCTCTACCTCCACAGTAGGAATGGGTGTCATTGAATCAATATTTTGTTTTCAGGAGTGATTTAGTACAATTTAGGTAAATTTAGGTTCGTACATTTAGGTACCCTAAGAGACCTGATAAGCAAATTCACTCGTGGATATAATATGTAAAGGCGCAATATTGAAAACCAAAACAAAAAAGTTCCAGTCATGCAGTCGTAAGTTCTTCCTCATTATTTTTATCAAACTATTTCGGAAAGTAGATTCTTTGTCCACCACGAAACTTTTCACTATTAAATAAGAAATTAAAAATCTGTTTCTAAATAATTTTCCAAAATTTTGAATTTTTAACAATTTTTTGCAGCTTCTATAGATTAGTAATACATTTTAATGAAATTCAAGTACATTTTGCAGCACAATTTTGTGCGGGAATTTTTCAATGTAGTAGTTCACAGTTGATAACAATTTTCTAAGCAATATTCGGCTAAAAGTTGTAAATTTAGGGTGGTGGGAGCTTACCTTTTTATATTTTGTTGTATGATGCATATAGTTTGACACCTTAAGAGGGGTTTTGACTTTGACAAGCAATTAAGTTATGTTTTTTCGTTTGTTCAAACTTGAGGCTTACATCTATTGCTGCATCAGGATGTTCTCAGACTGCTCGATATTGAAAAAATCACTAATTCAAACCACAAAACATCATAAATTCGTTTTTTCGAAATCAATTTTTTGACCCAGTATTTGACAGCCACATTTTTTGTTGTACCTGCTATTGACACCCTATGATTGACACTGCAGTTCTTCTGCTATAAATGATTCCTTGTATCAACAAAACATTTATTTCAACATTTTACTTATAAATTGAGCATTTGAACTTGGTTTTATTAATCTAAATATAAAATTAATATGAGTATTCATTAAGACAAAGTTGAAAATATCACCGGATGTTTCATCACAAAATAGGTACAATGTTTTCTTGAAACCGTATAATTCTGAATATAAAATTCTGCTAAAAAAATATAAGTAAATTTGATCAGCAAGAAATGCCCATAGGAAAAATCAAGGGGCTTCTATATAGGAAAAACCACGCAACTGAACTTGCGGATAAGCGATCATAGATATTGAGATAAAAAGATCGTTCTTGCGCCAAAAATTCAAGCTTTCCAAACGAAAGGATGAGTTCGTTGGCCAACATTTTTTGAGCACATTCAAATGGTCAAATTTCAAAATACATGTTCCAAAAATCACTAAAAATGGCTAAAAACGGCTGAAAATTGTTAAATATATTTTTTAGCAGAATTTTAGACCAAAAAAATATATTCCTATGTACAAAATTATGGTGATAAATGTACATAAATTTCATTAGTATTAGCTGAAAAATCGATAAAAATCGCAAAAAAAGTAAAAAGACTAATTAGAATTGCTGAATATGATTTAGAATGAGTTTCTTTGCCTTAGAATTGGTAGATAAATTTTTTTTTTGCTCTCACAGCGCTCAAATTTCAAAACATGAACGTACCATATAATTCAATATTTCACAAATATTCGCACATACGATCGTTTTGCATGACTGAAACTTTTTTCTGATGTCACAAACTTCGTTAATTAAAAAAGGAATGAAGTATGATGTGTGGATTTGTGCAAAAGAACGTGGGTGGCAAGTAAATGGTAAAATAGTAATTTACTCTCATTTTGAATCACCATAAATCTCTCAACACTGGAGAATATTGAAAACATCTGTGGTCAATTGACGCAGAATCGTATTATCTACGGCTTTCCTGCCTATAAAAATAATAAATAAATAAATAAAATACGCGGTTAAATATCAGCTCTCACTTTTAGTTTGTAAATAGGTAATTGGCATTTGTCCTAGTGCTAAAAACGTCTAAGTACGATTAATCTGTTATAAATTAATCATTTTAGGAACAACTGATGGTCAATCGAAAGAGAATTTAGCTCTTTGAGCTGTATTCAAAGATGAAAAAGTACGTTATGCTCGTTGGGGATTACTATGCTAACGAAGTGCATGTACATGTACAAATACGTGTGTTTATGTTTTTAGCACCCCGTGTAAAGCCTGTGCCATGAGGAAATACCGCCTTAGGATACTGGTCGTCTATGCCTCTACCGTGAAAATTTTTCAAAACTTCTCGAGCTTTTGTGTGAGAGGGTTGGTTTTTAAAAACCTAATGAATTTATCATTGACTAGCTGGTTCACCCGTGCGTTGCACAGGTTGACTTGAATATACGCAAGCCCCTCTCCTCCCCTCACCCATCACATTTTGGGACACCCCTATGGATCTGATTCAAAAAAGTTCTTACTTAAAAGTACTTACTTAATGTACTTACTTATAAATTACCTATTAGGACCAAACAACTGATATCAACCCCCACTTCCTCTCCACAAACACATCAGATTAACCCTGGAATGTCCTGGCTAAATTTCCAACACTTGACTCCCCGGTGGGGTGTGTCAAACCCCAACTTTGAAAAATGTTAGAAAACTCAAAAATAAGTTACACTACTCCAATTTCATTCGTCCGAATATCAGCTCACCAGTTCGTTCGGTGATGACCAAATTATTCCGTTTAACCACCCCCTCTCTTTTTTTCCTTACCACACACACCTCCCTATGGTTGAGGCTAGAAAAAATTGTAATAGCCTGTGATTGAGGTTGACGTAATCTAAACATATTCGCCCAATCAGATCCCCAGTTTGTTCAATATACTCTTCGGCACCCCTGTTATCACCCCTTCCACCACTCCTGTTTCGCTGATCCCTCAAAATACCCGTTATGGTTCAGATTTGAAAATGTCAAGTAGTTCGTGATTCAAGTGAGAGAACTCCAAACATATTTAGGGGTTGTCAGGGTGAGACGGATATAAGCAGAAAAAATTCTTCTGAGTTTCTTTACTGGCAAGCTTTCCACATCAAAATGTCATCTTCAGGCCCCTCCCTTTCTGTCTAGTATTCTCATTTCACCAAGATAACTTTTCCAAGATAACTCATTTCACCTATAATTCATTTTCAAAGATAATTCATTTCAGCCTATAATTTAAGTTGGATTGATTCAGACATCTCCCACCACTCATATTAGTACTCCAATTACCCCTGTAACCGTGAAAAGCGGACAAAGATACAGATAGACAGAGAAAAATTGAGAAAACGGTACCACTCGTCTACAAATAGTATGAAACAGAAAATAAAAGCAAAATTTCATGATTCTAATCAATGTACAGACAGACAATCTCACGATTTTAATAATAGATTGAGTAACTGGTAATCCCACAATCAGCTGCCGGCAAATCTCTCGTGAAGAAGTACCTCCCTCCAAAGAAAAAAACCCTTATAATTTTACAAAAGATCAATTTTATAGGGGTCAGTTCCCACGATTAACTTCTAAATCGCGATATGGGCGAACTCGCTTCGCCCTCGCGAACCCGCGCGCGACGTGGGATCTTTTCCCACAAAATTCTGCGGACTGATGAATCGCTTTTTACCAGAGAAGATAGTTACCATAGCCATAATATTCATTATTGGAGTGTGAACAATCCCCAAGTCGTACACTCACAGACTTACTTAGCGTCGTTTTACTTTAGCACGGTACTAAACGTCTATAGTTATAAAATATACCTCCCTTCAGGGTGACCTTACGTAAATAATTCAGTGATAACCTAGTCCTTGGCGATAATGTGATGGCTCAGGGACCTGATGAGCCGGCTCAACATTTATGAAACATTACGTGACTTCCCCTCGCTTGGGAAATAGCCCGAGAGTTAGATGAAGTGTTGATGAAGAACCGAAAGAATGGAGTATTGTCATGCAAATCGTTCCTACAACTACTTATTATAATTCCTGCAGAAAAAAAACAGGTCTGCCAAGTTGTAAAGGTATTTCACGTAGTTTTCACGTATCCATAACGAGATTTAATTGTTCATTTTAAAACCACTGATGAGAATGGTTTAATAATTTTATAGATTTTTTTTAAATTTTTTAAATAGATTTTCAACTAGAAGCCATTTTGAAAACATGATTTATTAGTTTCGCTTCGCTCGCCTCCACGTTTAGCAAAGTTGCTCACTTCGCTCGCAAAGTTTGGTGGTATACATGCGATGGTCTTCACCCCCCTTTCAGGTGTATTACAATAGAAACATGTAGGCGACGTTGCTCGCTTCACTCACTCGGTGTGGCTGTATATGTGTAGGAGAACGCTCGACCGGACCCCCCCCCCCCCCCCCCCCCGTTAAGTGCTCTCTTCGCTCGCAAGGTGTGGATGTATAGATGCGATTACTGTCGAGTGGGACTTGTAGAATGATTGGAAACGGTAGATCATTATAAGGGTAGGTTCAACGTCTGTACCTAGGGGATGTTGCTCGCTTCGCTCGCGTGAGGAAGTTATACTGTCCACCCAACTTGGCAGACGTTTTTATCTGTTGGAAATTCTTACAAACAAATTACATCATATAAAACTATGTGGAACCACGAAAATTTCATTAGATTTAATAAAGATAGGCCATTATTTTATCTGCGTAGAAAGGGCTCTCCTTTACCCCATCTATTATTCTGTTGAAATTTCTCTTAATCGGAGAGGTCCCTTCCTTCAAGAGGGTCCGGATACAAAGTTCTACGAAGGTTCCCCTTCAAGTAGGTCGCAGATTCCTTCAGGCTCAATTAACTTCTCATTTTGATCGCTTCGCCTTCCTTCCCCTCGCATTTTGACCAACTTCCCGTCACTTTTTTCGATATCCGATTTCGGATTCAGACTCGGCGAAATGAAACCTGTATTTCACTCGCAAACACCGTCCCGAAAAACGTACGTTTATTTATATACGTATATTTTAATGAGAAAAAACGAAGTTTTTCGTCGGAATTTTCGAGAAAACGGGTCCGTACTTTTTCATTTTTTTGACGCATTTCCCCATACTTTTTTGGTGATTATATATTTGTCGCTAGGTGAACTGTGGTTAATATTTTTGTCTTAATCGCTGGAAAATTTGTTTACAAAATGCTTTCCTATCTACGTGCCGCTGAAGCTCAGGGGTCGTCATCTCATACGTCTCTAGATGTCCCAGCGAGGCTTATTATCAAATTTCGCTGTAATCAGACTGACAACATAACTTTTAGTACACTCAGCTGACAGGACGGAACCTGTAAGATTATTCGTCTCTTGTTGTCCCAGAGAGGCTCCCTATCGATTTTCAACGTCCTACGGTGAATAGGAGAGATTTGAGCATGATTTTTTCGACAATATGACTGATATTAGGGCTCGTGGTCAGCGGATTCTCAAAAAAGTTAGCGAGGCACAAGTTCCAACATGGTAATACAACATATTAAAATTTGGTCCAAATCGGACAAGCGGTTTCGGAGAAGTAGTGAGCACAAAATTTTGAACATAAATATATGAATACGAGTATATATATATATATATATATATATATAAATATATACGAGTATATTTTATATATATATATATATATATATATATATATATATAAAAGAAATGTATAAAGAAATGTGTGTTGTTCTCCGAAAATGTGGGTAAAACTATTGCGTATCATTTTCGGGTTGCCTTCAAGATTCGGTCCCTCTTTTTGAAGGACAAATTCATTTTGTAAAAGGACGATTCATTTTGTAAAAGGACGAATTCATTTTGTAAAAGGACGAATTCATTTTGTAAAAGGACGAATTCATTTTGTAAAAGGACGAATTCATTTTGTAAAAGGACGAATTCGTTTTGTAAAAGGACGAATTCATTTTGTAAAAGGACGAATTCATTTTGTAAAAGGACGAATTCATTTTGTAAAAGGACGAATTCATTTTGTAAAAGGACGAATTCATTTTGTAAAAGGACGAATTCATTTTGTAAAAGGACGAATTCATTTTGTAAAAGGACGAATTCATTTTGTAAAAGGACGAATTCATTTTGTAAAAGGACGAACTCATTTTGTAAAAGGACGAACTCATTTTGAAAAAGGAAGAATTCGTTTTGTAAAAGGACGAATTCATTTTGTAAAAGGACGAATTCATTTTGTAAAAGGACGAATTCATTTTGAAAATGCTATAAGTTCAACCTTTGTTGGCAGGAATGGGCATGGTGATACTCCCTGTGGTGGCGCTAGTTCTTCTTGAAATCGCTGGACAAGTTAGAGCAAACACTGACAACGACCAGCCTCTCGATTATTACAAACTCTATGAAGGTGACACAGGCCTCAGCAAAAGAGCGGCATACAGCTACGTCTCGGAGTATAAGAGGTACCTACTTATGCAATACATAAATTGAAGGGATAAATTAATATTTCTCCATGATCATGTATTTTGCATGTTGTAGCGGATCAGAAATTGAAACTTCAAGCTTTCTTGTAGATAAGCCTACATTTAACCAAACAAATGTCAAGGGGCGTATATTTTTACATTCTTAGATTTAAAACAGGACAACCGTTCAGTCCACACACAATAACAAGACTACAGAATTGTCAGTTTCTATCAAGTGATGGGGACAGCACGATACCAACGGTACATCGGAGTATCGATACTTTTTGCTGATAGATCGGAAGTATACAAGGTGTTCACACTTTTGGTTGCTAACCTCCTAGAGGTCAATTCTACAACTAATTTGCAACAAAAGGTGCCTCCTCGACTTTTGGTTTATTATTTCCAATAATAAGCCTATGTGATCGTATAGCAAAAAAATTTATAAACCCCCCCCCCCTCAAACTTCGTCACTTTACGTTTCAACGTGCGTAGAATCCAAATTTGAAATGTCCGTCCGCCGTTCGCCGTCCGGGATATAAAAGGCCTAAGAATTGACTTAAAAACCCCGTTTTTTCGCACATAGACTCCATTTGGCGTCTAGTTGGTCCTAACGTTTAACCATTCCGATCGCTTTACTCGCATAGATGCTATGGGCCAAAAACGGGCGAAAAAGTGTCTTTTCCGAGGGTTTGAGTATTAGACTTTCGCACGCGTGCACGCCTGGCACGCTTGGCAGGGGGTCACGGTGGGTGGTGAGGGGGGTGAGCGGGGGGTGGAGTGAGAGGAAGAACAGAGGTGGATACTAGAAAAGAGACTGGCGAAAGCCCCAGAGCATGCTGGTTACTATAGCTGGCTATCTGATTCAGAAATAATAAACCATTATGTAATAATTTGTAGCGTTTTTTTTAGAGGCATTGTTTTCGAGTTGTGAAACTCTGTTATAACGGAGTTAGGGAGACCTGGAAGTATTGCCATGCGTGAAAAAATACGTAGAAACCGGCCCCGAACTCAAATTTTTTTAGCGGGTCATTTTTCACGAAAACCCTCGATTTCATAGAAAAAACCATGTTTGTAAATATACAAACATTATTTTCTCCTTTAATTCATAAATTAGAATAAAAATTTTTTTGTACCGTTGGAAAGGTGAGATTTGGGCCAAGTTTTTCCCGTAACGTGCGCGGGGATTCAGGGGATTATGTATGTATGTCCTCCTGCGATTTATACAAGATTTTCAAGTTTCGACAATTTTTTCATTTTGTTGTGAATTTTTGACGTCTAAATCCGCATATTTACACACGTTCAGTAGCCCATCCAAAAGGAAATGTAACGCATTTTCCAACGGTATCCTCAAATTTGGATCTACTCAATATAGAGGGGAGTTCTAGCCGATTTTGTGATGTAAGGTTGAAACACGAAAATAATCTTGAATCATGAATAACTCGAAAACAACGCCTCTAAAAAAACAAAAAGTTCATGAGGCGCTTTTTGTTGCAAAATTAGTTGTAGAATCGACCCCTAGGAGCTGAAATGCGTACTGCGATATTGTGCAGGGTCACTGTGAGTTCAAGCGAGGTATAGGCTTTCAGCCGAAACGTTTCAAAAACTTTTTTTTGTGTGCTATAAAACTAACTAATGTAATGTGTAATTACTAACTAATACTTATCTATATATATATAAAAAGTCCAATCATGCAGCATGACCCCATGAGCGAATTTTTGAAGAAATCTTCGACATTTCAGTCGCAATTGATCGTGTAGAGAAATTTTAGTTTATGATTTTGATAGACAAACATGGAATCAAATTATTAAACTAGTACGTACATAAATAGAACTTCTTCATAATTTCATGGCTGATATTTTCTAAGCCATAGTCAGTATTAAAGCTACATCAAGTCCTAAAACAGTTGAGCGTAAAACATTAAAGAGAGCGACCGAGAGAATCGGAGGACGGAATATTTCACAGAGTAAACTCATCAGTTGTGATTACTTTTTTTTTTTTTTTTTTTTTTTTTTTTTTTTTTTTTTTTTTTTTTTTTTTTTTTTTTAACAAGCACCTACTACCTACGTTTTAAACAGCATGGTTCTAGGATTGGTTATACAGGGATACTTCCATAAGAGTAGAACAGTCTGAATTTGGACAATGTTTCATGCAAATATTACCGATTTTTACAACAAGCGAACCGCATTATTTCGATTTTTGACTAATTTTTCAACTTTGAAATTTTTGAAAACTTGATACATATTCTTATAGGAAATTTTACGCTGATCCCAAATATACCGCAGGTTAGTATACTGAAAAAATTATTTCGCACAACAAATCGCAAAAAACAGGCTATTTTGAAATTTTTGACTACATTTTTGAACATTTCAACCCGAAGATGTAATCCGATCATGCTGGCCAACGAACTTGAACTTTCGTTTTGTGTCCTAAACATTTTAAAATTTGTTTGAAGTTTCTAGCACAATTCTACGGACAGTTATCGTCTGGAATGACACATACCTACATATATACATATATACATACATAAAAAAATGCTTTAAACTTCAGAATATGATTCAGAATAGCCTGAAACGGATTTCTGCATAATTTTTTTTCAAAAATTCATATTCTACAAATAAGGGAGGGGGAGAAATGGGGTATCTTTGTAATCAAAGGAACGAACTGGGGATTTGATTGTCGAGTATGTTTGGATTACTCTAATTCAAGTCAAAGACGATTTTTTTCAAATATTTGAAATCTGACCCAGTGGGAGGGGACGGGGGGAGGGGTACGTTAAAGCGTTTTGTACGTCATTGAACGAACTGGGTATCTGAGTTGTCGAACATGTTTGGAGCATTCTAACTTAAATCACAGGCTACTTGAAAATTATCAAGTATCCATCTAACCCATAGAAGGGGGTGTTTTATGGGAAGGGAGGGGGAGAAATGAGGTATCTTTGTTATCAAAGGAACGAACTGGGGATTTGATTGTCGAATATGTTTGGATTACTCTAATTCAAGTCAAAGACGATATTTTTCAAATTTTTGAAATCTGACCCAGCGGGGAGGGGAGGGGAGGGGGGTCAGGTTAAAGCGTTTTGAACGTCACTGAACCAATTGGGGATCTGAGTGGGCGAATCTATCAGAATTACTTTAACTTGGGTCGAAGGCTATTTGATAATGTTCAAGTCAACCTAAGCAACGCACGGGTAAACCAGCTAGTCTACTTATAATTTTTTTCTTCACTCGTTGTACTTTTGTTTTCATTTGGAGATTGCACGATTTTCATTGGAGACACTTTTGCAAATTATCTGGTTTATTACTTGATCATTTCCCTTGCAGTAGAAGTAAAATCACTCCATGCAATAGGTATTTTTTTCTACTAAAACTTTTTTTTTCTAGTATTGGTTGTATCAGTGTAATGTAATATCCATGGTATCGATCCTTTTTTAGCGAATTTTTGAAGAAAATTAAGCTATTGCTCTCGCCTCAAAATTTATAGAATGTGAATTTTTGAAAAAAATGTATGCAGGAATCCGTTTCAGGCTATTCTGAACCATGTTCTGAAGTTTAACGCATTTTTTTATGTATGTATGTATGTATGTATTTATGTATGTATCTACGTATGTATGTATGTATGTATGTGTCATTCCAGACGATAACTGTCCGTAGAATTTTGCTAGAAACTTCAAAAAAATTTTAAAATGTTAAGGACACAAAACGAAAGTTCAAGTTCGTTGGCCAGCATGATCGAATTACATCTTCGGGTTGAAATTTTCAAAAATGTAGTCAAAAATTTCATAATAGCCTGTTTTTTGCGATTTGTTGTGCGAAATAATTTTTTCAGCATACTAACATGTGGTATATTCGGAATCAGCGTAAAATTTCCTATAAGAATATGTATCAAGTTTTCAAAAATTTCAATGTTGAAAAATTAGTCAAAAATCGAAATAATGCCGTTCGCTAGTTGTTAAAATCGGTAATATTTTCATGAAACATTGTCCAAATTCAGATTGAACTACTCTTATGAAAGTATTCCTGTATAACCAATCCTAGAACAATGCTGTTTCTACAAGATTAGTTTAATAATAATAAAGTATGAGTACCTCCTAATTATTTTTAATAATTTGATTCTATGTTTGTCCATC
The DNA here is from genome assembly GCA_030762985.1 of Adelphocoris suturalis. Taxonomy (NCBI): domain Eukaryota; kingdom Metazoa; phylum Arthropoda; class Insecta; order Hemiptera; family Miridae; genus Adelphocoris; species Adelphocoris suturalis. Next base: position 3,033,593 of record CM061051.1, on the reverse strand, counting down.
AAAATCATAAACTAAAATTTCTCTACACGATCAATAGCGACTGAAATGTCGAAGATTTCTTCAAAAATTCACTCATGGGGTCATGCTGCATGACTGGACTTTTTTATTTGTCATATCGAAAGAAGTATCGATACTTTGAAGCATCGTACCGTCCCTACTACCAAGAAACAACATCACGTGATTCTCATCAAACGATTTCCTCCCCAATTTCAGCGTTTTTGTGTCTGATGTCTGCTCCTGTTGGCTGCAGACGTGCAGTTTCTGAGCAGTGCTTCAAGGAATACAGAAAGTTCCAGTCAAGCAGCATGTTCATAAGAACGAATTTTCGTAAATTATCGTGTATTATAACTTTACATTGTTTTGAAATTAGAGCACGCTGAGGTAAGGATATAGTAAACTACCAATTTTATGGCAACAAAACTTGTTCTAAATAATATTCTGCGATTAAAAAGATTTTGGATTTTTAGCTTTTTAGGCAGTTTTTAGCAAATTATACTAATGAAATTAAAGTAAATTTTTCGTATCATTTTATGCATACATTTTTTGATGTTCTAGCTCATCATCAATGAACTTTATTGACTAAATGTTTGCTTAAAATATAAATTTAACGATTTTTAGCCGTTTTCAGCCATATTTAATGATTTTTTTTTTTTAATTAGCAGTTTTAAATTTATAGTTTTAAAGGTTAGTTGTACAATTTCTTTCCACTAAAAGTCCTCTATTTTTAAACAATGTAACGTAGTATAGCCCGATAATTTACGAAAATCCGCTCATACGATTATGCTGCATGACTTTAACTTTTATGTTGATTCACTTTTTTGCCTTTTTTAGAATTTAAGCCGCGTCTCAACCGGAAGGGTCATTGGCGGCAATCAAAAAAGGTGTCAAAGGAACGATTCTGGCACGATTCTAAGGGGAGACATGCTGACCTTCCGTCACTAAACGGATTGCCATCATGGACTCCACTGGCAGATCGGAGGGAGAGAAATAATAATAATAATAACCCGCAAAGCGATTCATCGCCACACTCTGCCTCAAGGGATATAGAAATAACCACTTTGTAACACCTACATCCGATAAAAATACACCGTAATAAAAATTGAACTGCGACTAGGTATGACACGATGCACATAAATAAATAAACATATCACAGTTCGTTGTAAAGCTCAGTGGCTTTCAGGTACAGCAACAGGGACTTGACCTTGAGTCCTTGTCTGGTCCGGACAGAACACCCACCCACTGAGGGGGTGCACGCTGGACCCTGAGCTCCATAAGGGCTGAGCAGTCCTCCGAAAGTGGCGGATAGACAAATCACCCCCACATCTCTCACACACAACATCACGAGCTACTGAATCTAGCTGTAAGACGGGTATGGCCAGTAGCTACCCTCTTGACCACTACTTGGTCCCTCCTTGGAAGGTGGGTCAAAAAAGGATCAACCGGGCAAAGGTCCTGAAGGACCACGAAGACCAGTAACCTCGCCCTGCCATTGCTCGAGCCAGATGGAATTGGCTTTATGCTGCATGTAGGAGATTTGACCCCCAATGCGCACAGGCAACATTTTGAAGGAGTCATCCCCATTGGCTCTCCTTGCTGGGGCTGAACCGCACTCATTGCCGTGCATACCCACATGGCTTGGCAATCACATAAAAGTTGTGTTTGTGACTAATGACGCCCGGTGTTGATTACACTTTTAAATAAAAAAGTTATTGTTGAACTCTGACAACTTTAAGAGTAATTACAATAATAATGTGTTTTGAGGACCATATGGTCCTAATCATTTTTAGTACATAAATAAAAATTTAAACTCTCTCTCTCTCTCTCTCTCTCTCTCTCTCTCTCTCTCTCTCTCTCTCTCTCTCTCTCTCTCTCTCTCTCTCTCTCTCTCTCTCTCTCTCTCTCTCTCCCCCCTCCCTTCCTCCATCCACCCTTCTCCGCTCTCTCCCCCTGTGATGGATATGGGTAGTTTCTTTTTCTCGATTCTTGCAAAGGTCACATCTAAGGATAGTTCCTGAGCTATGAAGTTTCAGGATACCCTCTTAGCAGGTTAATCGCCTCTACCCTTTGAAGGGGTAACTACTCCATCTTTATCACCTCCTTGTCTTACCTATCATCCCTCTCTCTCTCACTCTCCCCCTCCCATCATTCTCTCTCCCTACTCCCCCTCCCTCCCTCTCTTTTCTGGCTACAAGATATTTGGTTTATTTATACTTATTCGATTTGTCGATTGTCTTTGACTTCGTGTCTCGAAATTATTACTATCTGCATGACTGAAGCAATAAAAAACGAAAACAATAAATATTTTGCCCCAGCGACTGTCTGACTCACAATTTAAAGAAATGTATCGGTTTGCAATTTTAACAGTGTGAATAAGAATGTTCTGGACTGGTAGGAATTGAGTCATTACCACATAATCTTCATAAGAAAACAGGAGGTGGTTGAGAACAAGAGTAACCTAACTATATATGACAATCAAAGTTGTTGAAGGCTTCGCATGAGAAAATTATTGAACTGCACCTTCAAGTTGCGTTTCGTATTCATTGTGATTCTTATTGTAGGTAATTGTTCTGTTTCAGGCTCCCGGTGTATAATTTTGGCTTAGGGAAGAGATCACCAGGAAACGACAGGAGACTGTACTCGTTTGGACTAGGAAAGCGAAGCGAAGACTCTGAAGATGATTACCAGGACGAGATAAAGGAGGAGTATAACAAAAGGATGAAACAATACTCCTTCGGACTCGGCAAAAGGGCGCCGAAGCAGTATTCGTTCGGGCTTGGGAAGAGGGCCGAAGGGAAACACTGGAATTTCGGCATCGGGAAACGAAATCCGCACGAATATGAGCCACACCTATACGAGGACTATGAGATGTCCGACGAGGTAAAGCGTGCTGGAGAGAACGGAAGAAGGCTATACTCCTTTGGACTAGGAAAGCGGGACGATGAGCCTCGACAGGGACGTTCCATGATGTATAACTTTGGTCTCGGGAAGCGTAGCGACAGCCCACAACCCGAAAAAGACTCATCAAGCCCGTCGCTCCTTGTCAATTAGAGAAAATTACACCCACATACTATTAACATCAAAACCATACATTTAAAAAAATGGATGCAAATATGACAAAAAAGTTGTTGTCTAGTTGTTTCAAAAATGATTATCATTATTGTACTATTGTAAAGGAACCATTCGTTGAGAATGGTAATGTGAAACCTATCTGTAAATCCTTAATAAAATGGTAAATTTATTTTGTTGGAATAAATACTTATACAATTTTAATGTGCAGCAAAATTGCATCAATCATATTTTTATTGGTTGTTCCCAATGCAATAAAACATTGTTCTTTCTATGTATGGGGTCTTCTTAAATTACTTTACTATGTTGATTGACACAGTTTGTCTTCCGTTGGAAAATACATAATTCCTATTTGAGTCAAAAAACGCCATTTATGTTGAGAGAAGGAATGGACAGTGACATGTATGATCTAGTATAGCGTTCAGCGATAGAGTATAGTCATACCTTTATTAGCGCAGACCAAGATCCAGAGAAGGAGTTGTAGACAACATCCACTGCCTCAATGCATCGTGATTATTTCAAACGAAACATACGAGGAGTCCCCGGTCCTATGATGGTGGTATGGGCGGTAGGGGGGGTATTTTGGTGAATTATCGTTGTTTCTGTTCTTCTCGAATTTCCGTAGAAAATAAAACTATTGCAATGGCTCCCGAAATTGTAAAATAAGTTTTTGAAAAATTCCTTCAGAGTGTGTGTGATTTTGTTTGGGATGCAGGGGAAGGGTAACTGTTGGTGTTTTTATCTCTTTGGAACTCCTTCATACCCCTACCCAAGTCATGGTCATACGTCCCCATTGTCCAACCCGGGCACACTCTGGGTGAACAGAAGGTGGCAAAATGACCCACCAGCAATTAGGGGGAAAGCGCGTGTCAACGGCTCATGCAGACACGTTGACACAGGGACGCATCCGGCTCATGTAGCTCATGGAGGTACAAGAGGGAGCTGAGAATGGACAAGTTTTGCCCCGCACAGGGAGTTTGTGGACTTTTGGGAGCCACTCTTGAATGCTCCCAGCCACAACCCTGGTGTTCCAGTGGTACCCCCAGCTTCCACCAAGGATTCCTTATGCAGCATTACGTACACTCCGGTGCTTCATGACGATTAAGTGCCTAATGGTATTTCTACCCGACGCCGGAATAAAGCCCGAAAGAATGTCAAGCTGCTCATCTTCAACCTACTAATTCTATCGGAAAGACCCCGAAGAAAGCGTTGACCCGTGCCCGGAACATCTTCATCCCAAAGAAAGGGGGAAGTGAGCCTGGAGGCTACCATCCAATTTCTATATTGTCAGTCGTTTTACGCCACATTCAAAGATTCTAGCATGTCGCTTCCAAGTGGCTGGTGTCGTAGGTGATGTCCAGAGAGCATTCCGGCCAGTGGATGGCACAGCAGAGAACATAAAAGTTCTCCAAGCTCGCTTTTTGCCGGCCCACATCAAGAAATGGCTGCTACTGCTATATCTGGACGTCACAATGGTCTTTGACACGGGGCACCTTCTCATTTAATTTAGTATGTTATCTGTCTGTACTATGGAGGTGTAACAGTCGTCGAGGCCGGAGGTGAGATGTCAGGGGATGTTATCATTGGGTGTGGGGTACGCCAGGGGGATCCTCTGTCACCACTCCTCAACAACCTAGTCATGGATACGGCCTTGGGTAAGCTGCCAACTGAAATAGGGTTTGATATTGCCCCTAGGGTGCACAACAGTAGGTGCATTGCTTGGCTGATGATGTTGTCCTACTCACAGAAACCTGTGAGGGCTTGTAGAACGCCCTCAACGCCTTTTCCTGTGACCACTCTAGCCGCAAACCATGTAGTAGACTTTGGTAGGGCATTAGCTCGTGTCACCAAGACTCCATTGAAGCCAAAGCAGAAGCTGCACCTCCATCGCACGTAATTACTGCCGAAGCTAACCTATGGATTTAGACCGTGAAGTTCGCTCTGCTAAGCGCTCTTGGCTAGGCTTCCCACCTAGTGTCCCAAGTGCCTACATCCATGAACGGGTCAAGACCGGTGGGCTTGGTATTGTCTATATTTTGACAAGCATGCCATCGTTATGCTGCCAGCGCCTGCTTGCTCATGGGGCTCGAGCTGAGATGTTGCCCACACTGCTGCTGACTTTGTCAAGCAGCAGTTGTTGTGGTGTGACCGAGCTACCCCAACTGCTCCCAAATCCTGCTCATCTACTGCATGAGTTAATTGATGGCAAAGAACTCCGACAGTGCTCTGAATCCCCCATTCCTTCCCAATGGGTAAAATGGTCTTCAGTTGCCATTTTCACACCACCCAGGTGAATACACTAGCCACCTCGGTGAGGTGTTCAAGGGGTAGTCGCGAGACAGTGTACATCTTTTGCCGTGCCTGTCAGGGTAAAAATTAGAACCTGTACCATATGGTGCAGCAGAGTCCTGACACACGGTGGCCTCATTCTACGTCAATATGCGGTTGCCAAGCAGATAGAAGTGCTTTTTCATCCAGCGGTTAGGATGTCAAAAGGGAGTGACTCTATCAAATGCCGAGTGACCGAGGCAAGAAGCCAGATATCGTTGCTGTGAAGCCTGATCAAAAACTCCACGTCTGCTGGACCTGATGGTATTTCTGCCCGACGCTGGAATAAAGCCCCAAAGAATGTCAAGCTGCCCATCCTCAACCTGTTACTTCTGTCAGGAAGACCTCCAAAAGCGTTGTCCCGTGCCCGGACCATCTTCATCGGGGTGTTGTCATTCCAGACGATAACTCTCCTTAGGATTTTGATAAAAATTCCGTTCTTGCGCCAAAATATCCAGCTTTCCAAATGACAGGATGATTTCGTAGGCCAGCACTTTTTGAGTGCATTAAGTAGGTCAAATTTCAAAAAATGTGCTCAAAAATTAATAATAATGGTTTAAAACGGCCAAAAACCGTTAAATTTATATTTTTTAACAGAACGGTAATAAAAAAAATTATAAACAATTAACGTGGACATAAAACTTTTTGTACAAAATCATGCAGGAAAATGTAGGGACTTGAATTTCATAAATTATTGCTGACAAATCTATAAAACCTGCAAAAAAAAAAATCTAAAAAATCCAAACATTTCTATGAATCGCCGAATTTTATTTATTTTGAGTTATTTTTGCCATAGAATTGTTTTTAACAATTTCTTTGTACTCAAATTGCTCAGATTTCGATACACTTTAACATATTGTAATACAATAAGTAATTTAATAAAATTCGTTCATACAGCAATATCCTGTGAAGAAAAGCTGTAGAAGATTAATTTTTTTCTAAAAGCATTATACATTTATTGTTTTATCCGCGATCGATCAAAAGGTATGGCAATTTGAAATTTTCCGGTTAATCAACGAATTACTTTAGAAAACGACAAATCATCGCAAAGAACGATTCTTATTTACTTGTGTTGGATTCGATTCATTTTCAATGCAAATCTTTTCGTGTTGCGACTCCAACAATTGATTCACTCTGGCTTGAATAAATTAAGTGAAATTCATGGGAGAAGGATTGAGGTAGGTAAGGAAAGATCAACTCGAAATTAGAAACCCAATATAGAGAGAAAGGGGATTGCCTCAGAATTAGAAAATCCGTGAGGGCATAGGGTGGTGCTTCAGAATCAGGGACCCCGATCGGCATCAGGAAGCCACATATTGGGATTAGAAATCCCGTACAGTGGAGGAAGAGAGAAACCCCGTTCGGCACAGTTCAGGATCACACACATGACACACATCAGAGACCCCAGTCGGCATTGTTACGTCCCCTCGGAATTAGAGACTCGACTGAGCGACGGAAGAAAGGTAAGAAGTATATAGGGTGTGGTGAAGTTTACAAGAAAACACGAAAAGAAGGGAACAAGAAAAGTATTAAGTAAGTTAACAAGTCACGAGAAAATTAACAAGACCTGTCGCAGACGTCCTTTTTACAGTGTACTTTACGTATATCTATAATGTATCTATTACTGTATATTCATGCTTTGTATACAGGGTGTCTCAACTTAAGTAGGCAAGACTTCAGGGATCAATTCTACAAGTAATTTGCAACAAAAAAGGTCTCTTAAAGTGTTATTTTTTAGAGGCTTCGTTTTCGAGTTATTGACGATTTAAGATTTTTTTCGTGTTTTCGACCTTATCTCCTAAAAATGGCTGTGACCCCATCATTCTATGAGTATTTTCAACCCTGAGGATACCGTTGGAAAGAACGTTAAATTTCCTATCTTTTTGATGCCAAATCATAATTATTCAAGAGAGTTAAGATACCGAAAAAAGAGGTCAAAGTACAAACTTTGTAAAATTCTAACAATTTGGGTTTTTTCAATCTGATTCCTCCCTCCATAAAAAAATGAACAGTCGTTTGCAAGTACAGTAAAAACTTTAAAATCTTATCAGCTTTCTAACGGTATAGCCAAAAAATTGATAAAAGTAACAACAAGGAGAAAAAACGGCTTTTGAATGCGAAAAAACGTGGTATTTTAAACGAAAATCGATGGATTTCAGGAAAAAACGATCTCAGCGTGAAAAATTACGTAGAATTCGACATTTAAATCACAAAGTTGTGGGAGATCGTTTTTTCCTGAAATCCATCGATTTTCGTTTAAAATACCACGTTTTTTCGCATTCAAAAGCCGTTTTTTCTCCTTGTTGTTACTTTTATCAATTTTTTGGCTATACCGTTAGAAAGCTGATAAGATTTTAAAGTTTTTACTGTACTTGCAAACGACTGTTCATTTTTTTATGGAGGGAGGAATCAGATTGAAAAAAAAAACCATATTTTTAGAATTTTACAATGTTTGTACTTTGACCTCTTTTTTCGTTATCTTAACTCTCTTGAATAATTATGTTTTGGCATCAAAAAGATAGGAAATTTAACGTTCTTTCCAACGGTATGCTCAGGTTTGAGAATACTCAAAGAATGATGGGGTCACAGCCATTTTTAGGAGATAAGGTCGAAAACACGAAAAAAATCTTAGATCGTCAATAACTCGAAAACGAAGCCTCTAAAAAATAACAATTTCGGAGACACTTTTTGTTGCAAATTACTTGTACAATTGATCCCTGAAGTCTTGCCTACTTAAGTCGAGACACCCTGTATATCCCTTGGGCCAGGTGTAACTACGCCACTCATATCAGATGTAGTTGAAGAATGGGGCGACTGCGGTGGGTTCGTGGGATGTTTTGGAAACTCTACTAAAGCAATATTTCGTTTCTAGGGCTAAGATTAATAATATTTCATTATTTTTATTAATGCACCATCAACGGACCAGCGTTTCATCCATTCTATTGTTTCGGGACTCGACTTCTATTGCATATTTTACGAATCTACATTGCATCTTGCACAGTATGAGAACATCTTGTCAAAATCATAAACTTTTTCGAACAAAGGAATAGTTCCGGCATAAAAAAATCACTAAAAAGTTATAGTCATGCAGCTTGATGAGCAAATTTTCGTAAATTGTTGTATTCTATTAAGTTAAATTGTTTTAAAAGTTGAGCATTGAGTGCTAAGAATTGGTTAACTTCCAATTTTATGTTTGAAAAAATTGGTTCTAGATAATATCCTGCAGTTCGAAAAAGGTTTTGAGTTTTTAGATTTTTTGCTGTGTTAAGTAAGTTTCTCAGTATAATTTTTTCCTGCGTTTTTAACGTTCTATTTCACTGTTGATTACCTTCTTTCGATTAAAATTCTGCTAAATAATATAAATTTAACCATCTTTAGCCGTTTTTAGCGATTTTTGAGGACATTTTTTGAAATGAGCGCAATTGCTCAAAAGTGCTCAAAAAATGCTGGCAAAGGAACTCATCCTTTCATGTGGAGAGGTTTACTTTTCGGTGCAAGAACAGAATTTTTATCTCAATCCTAAGGAGAGTTATCGTCAGGAATGACACACATTCGTATATAAATATATGCACTGACGAAAAGTGTTAAATTCTAGGATTCGTTTGAGAATGTCTCCTAATGGGTTTCAATAAATACAATTTTCGAAAGTTTTATTCTAAAATTTTTGGAGTCATTGCAGTAGAAAGCATGGTATCATTGCAGCTTGATAAAAGTCGTGTCCTGGCAAAATTAAGGGAGATAGATTGCTCAAAGTGTACAGTCCCGGATGGTGTCCCACCTCTTGTGCTGAAGACATGTTCTGATCTGCTGGCCAAGCCCCCAACATTACTCTTCAATCTCAGTCTCAGGTCTGGGTGTTTTCCTCCCATCTGGAGGTTCAGCTATGTCGTCTCGATCTTCGAATCAGGAAAAAGAATTATATATTCTGCAACCCCATGTGTAAACTGTCCGTTATTCCAAAGTTCCAAGAGTGCCTGGTGGTGAAAGACATATGTGCTGTGTACAAGAATTCCATCCACGGTTGTCAGTATGGATTTGTCTCTAGAAGGTCTGTGGTGACGAATCTCATGGAATTCGAGTAGTCTGTTGCGAATGCTATTGAAGATGGATTCCAGGTTGATGTGGTATATACCGACCTCTCAAAGGCCTTTGATAAGCTCTGTATTCCACAGCTTTTTCAAAAATTGATGTCACTGAGAATCGGGGGAAGTTTGCTGTGCTGGATCACCTCATACCTGATGCAGCAGAAGCAGATTGTGTGTGTGGAGAGTCATAAGGCTGAGCCATTTACTGTCTGTACTTGAGTACCTCAGGGCTCTCATTTGGGTCCCCTTCTCTTTGTCCTGTTTATGGACGACCTGCCGGACTACTTAAATGACATTGAGTTTCTCCCGTACTCAGAGGAGCTCAAGATATTTAAAAAGATCAGGGATCAAGATGATACTCTGCAGTCAGGTATAGATGATTTCAGTGCTTTTGCCAAAACAATTGCTTGCAGATTGATGTGTTAAAAGAACATTACGTTTCAACTCAGAATATTCTGATCTGATTCGGATCTGATTTTTCATTATCCCACCATATATCCAACATAACTTCAAAAGGTTTCCGCCATCTGTGTTTCCTGTATCGTGCTTCGCGTCCTTTTAGAAGTTTGACCTCCTTGAAAATTCTTTATTGCTCTCTAGTTCGGAGTCACTTGGAATTTGCTCCGGCAGTCTGGAACCCCGCTTACAAGACGTATATTCGCTCGTTGGAACGAGTTAAGCACAATTTTTTAAAAATGGCATATCTTTTAAGACTAGGGCACTTGAAGGGTACCGTGATCAGGGCATGCGGAGAATTTTGAATCTTGGCAGTCTGCAAAGTGATCTGTTTACCTTGAATAAGATCATCGTGAGTCAGTATGACTCTCCCTCACTTCTATCTAGAGTAAATTTCAGGTTACCATCAAGGTTTACCAGAAACAGGGATCCGTTTGTGACTGGATACCACAGGACCAATTATGGGAACAATACCTCCCTCGTTAGAATGCAGAGGTCTGCCAATGATTGTTCTCACATTGTGGATGTCTGCGTCGCCTCATCGGACCTGATTAAGAGAAGATTGAAGGATTACACTTAATGATCGGATTCTCAGTGAGTGTGTGATTGATAGTGAATGTTTGCTATACTTTGTGTATATACATATAGGTATATTTTTTATTTTCATCTTCTTCTGTACCAATTCTTTGTATATTTGTAGAGATATATATCTATTTCTATCACTCTCTCTCTCTCACTCTTTGTTCATTGTATTCTAATTCTAGGCTTTTCCTCATACTTTATTTTGTAAAGGGATGCTTAGATCCGTGTAATGTAAAATAAAAATAGAGTAAATAAAAAAATAGCATCATTTTCTACGGAAATTTGCTAAACTTAACGTCACCAGGTCGCAATTTGGAATGCAGAAAACCATATTTCTCGGTCATTTGATAAACCATGAAGGAGAAAAATCTGATCCAGAGGAGGACGAACGTAGAAAATATCAAACCTCCAAAAACCTTTCGAGAGCATCTAATGTTGATTTTGTTAGATGATAGGTGAAAGATGCAGCAAGTAATGAGCTTGGTATTGGTCTATTGTGCGATTTTGTTTCGATTAGGTAGAGAAATGCAAGCTGGAAGTGAAAAAGCATGGCCTGAGAAAAATGAGTGGAAGTAGCACTCATTTTTACACTTCAAATTAAATTTCCTCGTCAACTGAAATTCCCCCGAGTAAGTGTGTGTGTATGTGTCTGTGTTTGTCCTTCTAGACGATAGCTCTCCTTAGGATTGAGACGAAAATTCCGTTCGTGCGCCACAAAATCAAGCTATCCAAACGAAAGGATGAGTTCGTTGGCTGGCAATTTTTGAGCACTTTATAGGTAAAATATCAAAAAATAAGCTCAACAAATCAATGTGTACGTCAGACATAGTACCCCCCACCCCCGCTCCCACAGAACTGACAATTATTATATATACCCCAATATATACAACAGAATGACTACTTTGAAGGGGCAGGGAGGATTGTGTAGAGAAGTAATATTCATTCCTAAAATGCTCGAGTGCGAACATTCACAATTTAAACCTTCGTGCGATTACTTCAGCGACATACGCAATTTTTGTTGCAAATTTAGATGCTTGAGACGTTTGTACGATCAAGTTGACGGACTTTTATCATGTGGGTGCAGTGCCTGGTGTATTTGATCGCGCAAAACGTATGGTAGAAAATCGAAATATTGAGTCGATCGTTGCAAAGTTTTCAAAAAAATGTTGAAAGTAATGATGTCAAAATCAGAATAGATTGTTCTGTTGAATAGATAGAAGTGCCTCTACCACACCTCAGCAAAATATGGCTCTGAGTTATTACCCAAATTGGTTGGATAGTATTTTTAAAAACAGAACATCCATAGCACTACACTAAATGCCAAGACTACTCGAATTTGGTGTGATTGTGCTCTACTATTGGCACTGTTTTACGTATGATGATAGACTGACTTCAACTGGTGGACTGGGGCTAACACTTTTTCGAATAACAGCACAGAAGCTACCTCTACTTTTTTGATTTGAGCGTTTATAAGGCGAATTAAGGATGTCTCTAACCCATTGAAATCCGTCGTCGTCATCGACATGGACAAAAAATAGGAACCTACGAAAACGATTTTCAATTCCGCCCCTGAGAGATTGAACACATTCAGAAACTTTTATATAGAGAAATACGACATCCCATCCTTACAATTGATGGTTGCTCCATTTGGATAGGAAAAGAAGATATCGTTATCTGCCCGTTTTGCCCCTTGAAACTGAACCAATGGACAGATGATGATGAACCTATCGCTAATCACGAGAGATGGTCTCCTATTTGTCCTCACGTGAGACTACTATTGGATATTAATTATAAACCCTGATTCTGATGTACTCTCCAATGCTTCGTTGAACCGCGAAGCCATGTCGATGGTGTTGGTTGTTTTGTAAATTTTATAACTACTATAAATGTTATTGTTATTTATAGAATGGAACATATGAAATTAATACAAAATAGCATTTATTTATGTTAATAAATGTATGGGTTTTCGAACGTGTGGTCGTCTTTTAAGGATTTACAGTAGAGGTTGTTGAGGAAGCGATTTGCAAATGATAAACGTTTTACGACACATATTGGTCAATAGCTGGGAGTGTCATGTATTATTCGAGGTTTTTGTGGTTGTTTACTATTGCTTCCGAGACTGCAAGGGAGCGGAAGCTTTGTTTTCACTTTCGAAATGAAAAAAAGTTGTTTGCTCCAAAATCAAAATTTCCACTCGCATTTTGCGTTTCAGAGCCTCCTGAACAAATTTGGTTCCGTGTCTGTCTGTCTGTCCGTCCACATTTCCTTGTAGCAGCCATAACTTCCACAATTATGATCCGATTTTAACCAAATTTTCAGGGATCGTGCGGGTTAAGCTCTAGATGGTCTCCTATCAACTTCATCATGATCGAATCAACGGTAGCTTCTGCGCAGGCGCTAACGTGAATTCCTTGTGACGGTCATAACTCGGTCAATGTTGAACGGATTTCGGTCACATTTTCAGGGATGATGTGGGTAAGGTCCCTTGAGGTCCCATAAGACAATCATCATAATTGTATTAGCGGTACGCTCTGCGCATGCGTGAACGAAATATTCTTGTTACGGTTCTTGCAACAGCCGTAATTTCCACAATTTTGATGCGATTTTCTTCAAATTTTTAGGGATCGTGCGGGTATAGCTCTACATGGTCCCCTATCAGTTCCGTCATGATCGAATCAACGGTAGCCTCTGCGCAGGCGCAAACAAAATTTTCTTGTTTCGGTCATAACTCAGGCAATTGTGAACGGATTTCGGTCAGATTTTCCCACCAATTTCCCACCTTATTAATTCCCCGATGCCAGAACCGGTTGTTTCTAGTTTTCTGGAATTTAATGGTGACGTACTGTGAAAGTCACGAGGAAGCTCATGTGCCATTTCCTAGGCAGTGTATTTTTTCTTGTTGGCGTACGTTGTAGATATGCTGGTAAGTTGGTAGGTACACAGTTTATCTTCCACTATCACCCATTCATCTGAAGGTATAATGAGAAAGTTTCATCCATTAAAGATCTTAACTTTTCTGATTCCAGTTTCATCTTCCTTAGTTACCCTGATTCCTCTCTGCTTCTGAGCATTGAAATTAAACTTTTTAACCTCCTGTACCATAATTTTGATGAAGTTACTCCGGACAGTGTAAGCTGTGCTCCGGTGGTAATGGTAGAATGGTCAGCTGACAAGAACTATATGACGCTATGTTACTATTGATTAATACTGAAATGACAATACTAGATGTTATCAATAAGCACTTTACCTTGAGGGGGTGGCGCGTCGTCCTCGCTAGCTTCCGGTAGTGTTGCTGCCACCAAAAGCAGACCTGAGCCCTTTGTAGATATATCGGGGCGAGGAGAACAAACCTGAACGTTCACTCGAACGTTACTGCAAATGCTAAGGTACCTAACTATTGTATAGAACTCGAACTGAAGGTTCGTTACGGTGTGAAAATCGTGCCTGAAGAGCTTTTAGCAAAGTTAACTCTGGAACTGAAAGTTCCTTATACATGTTATGGCAAATGTGTCTAGACCAGGAGTAACAGGAAAGAGTCAAGGAAACACAGAATACGTGTCGAATGTGTCGTTTAATGAATATCTACATGCACATGAAAAATAATATATAAAGTAAAGGAAATTTTCTCATCAAATACGTCGAGATCAACAAATTAGGAACTTTGAGATCTCTCGAAACTGTAACACAACTTCATTCATTCAAATTCATTCAAATTCAAATTTATTCATTCAAAATTAATTCATTCAAATTCATTCAGATTCATTCAAAACGTTACGCTTGTTACGATGAGAACTTATATATATATATATATATATATATATATATATATATATATATATATATATATATATATATATATATATATATATATATATATATATATATACTTTCGTTTTTGTATATATTTTTTATATATACTTTCGTTATTAACGTTAATACTGACCTCATACACAATACTGACTTAATAGTTAGGTACGCTCGTTACGGCTATGCTCTCAATGCTACGGTTTTACTTATCACAATACTAGAGAGTTCCTAAAGACGATTTTTAACGGTGCGGCAAAGCTAACGACGTTAGTGAGTATGTTCTGCGCATGCGCATTATAACGGTGTGAATTTACGTTTTGGCGCTAAACTAAGACCGTACTAGGCCGGTAAACAACGGTACTCAGTCAAAACGGTCATGAACGTAACGTCTCGCCGTTGGGGTAAAATAACCTTACAGGATGGTAACACTTTTCCACTGTTTGTTTACAAGTTGGCATCCATTATGATTTAAAACGCGGTCCTTCCTATTAGTTAACCTACATTTTCTACGAAACTTGAATTAAGAACGGTAACAAAATTATTTGATGTCAAGTTATATATTATGAAGAGAGGGTTGATGGAAAACAAAGAACCTTTTAAGGAACCAAGCAAATTTTCCATTGACCGGTATTATATATTTCCCATACGTAATATGACGAGAAAGTGAACTATCGGAATAAGTAAAATGTACATGCATAGAGGCATACGTAAATACTACACTCTGTCTAGCGTATGGTGAAAAAGCGTTTTGATGTACCTACTTAAAATAATTTGTTCTTCATTTCTTTGAGTCTAGAAACAAAATACCTACCTGATTTCACCAACCCCTGTTCAATAAACTTGTGAATTCTTGCAGCATATGTATTTTAATTTCACTTAACTTTCCGAGTGCTTTTCCTGTTTTTTGTTTTTTTTTCCTTTCTTTTTTTTTTACGCATGGGCTGCATATCTCTCGCTAGGTCTGCACATTGAAAAATAACTCATACAAATTCCACCCTCTCGAGATCTCTCAGACGATTGGGGTATGATAATCGTCGCAAAAGAATACAGAGAGCAGTAGTGCCAGGCACTTTACATCCCTTGGATCGAACGATTTCCGGTACCCCGAGATATACCAACAACAAATCAATATCAGGTTGCCGAAATCGAAACTGGAGAAGAGCATCTTCTTCCGACATTCCGTCAAGTGAAAATCTTCCAAACTCCTCTGCTAACTGACGAGGAATTCGGGGTCGGCCCTCGATTTCCACGAAGTTATCCAAAACAATTATAAACTCTTCAACGGAGATAAGGCCCACGGAATATAGATGCATGAAGTGATCCATAACAAAATCGTTCTCTTCAAAATAGAGAAAAGTAAAAATAAATAGATATATAAATAGAAAATACAGAAAAATAAAAAATACGAGGTTCAAACCGGAAAGAGCAATCAAAACAGCGATCAACTAGGTAAAACTAACGGTGAATGGGAAAATTGGCGTCACTTTTCACTTTAAATTAAGGGCGTAACTCTCCATCATCTTAATCCTTCCATGCCGTTATTTTGCATCCGAGTTAGCTTCAGAGTGATTCTCCCTAGACAGACTGCGTAACGGCACTACCACTAATGGCATACCGTTATCAAAAAGCATCCTAGGAACTCTCTACTTACTCAACTATTACTCTCGTTACCAATACTCTCTCAAACGTTATACTTCTACCACTAAATTCTAGAATGAGTTTTATGTGTCCTTTCACAAGTTTAGTCACCACTTCCTACCTATAGATGGAACAATAGATAGAACGTGGTAACGTTACCTCTGTACCGTCGAGGCCCTCAGGAAATCCTTGGGTAGAGATCTTGAAATGTTCCGGTGTGTCGATACCGTGCTGTGGTTCAAAGGAATGTCAATATGAAACGCTTGAGTTATTGCCTTGGATCAAAAACAGGGGGTGAACGTTACGGGAACAACTCTGGGATGCCTCATAAACGTGGGCCTTACTCCGGAAAAACTTTGGGGAACTCGAGGACTTAACAACAAACACTGTACAACTGCAAACTGTCATGCGGAGGGGGCCGCGTCCAGGGGTTTTATACTGGGCGCCCCTCCTCAGGCTCGTCCTCCTCTGGGTCGCTCTCCCGCTGTGCCTGAAGTCATCGGACGCCTCCCTGGCCTTCGCTAGGAGTGGCCTCGCTCTAATTTTACCTCGTTGTAGGGAATAGCCCGTCTAAGGCCTGGTTCACCCGACCTACAACAGCAACAAAACGACTAATTTTACTTACCTACATGTTTTTAGAGTTAAAGATTCTAAACTTTTGTGGGGAGGGAGATCATTTGGGGGAGGGGCAGGAGTTGATGACTCCCCCAGGTCATACTCCTTGTCCCTTCCCCCACGACTTGCTCCTTGATAACAGACAAATTTAATTCCAGGAAGCCTCGTTTTACTCTGTTACGTTCCCTACAACGTGGATGAAAATAGTCGAAAAGTGAGTAGACCTTCAAAAATATAGCTCACAACCTGTAGGTATTACATAATGGCAGTGGAGATGGTCATTCCATACGATATCAGATTGTAGATCAATAAGTTTTGGAGGAAAAAAGTTGTAATTTTTTACCTGCCCTCTTACAGAACTATTTTTAGTAGAGATGAGGTTATTTGACATAACCTTGAAATAGTAGTCAAAGTGAGGTAGCCGAGCGCGATGCTACCCTCCTTTGTTACCTATATGATCAGATGGGGGAGTAGCTTAGTTTACGCTAGTAGCTTGAATAGTAAACATAACCCCCTTCAAGATGTACAAGATCACCAAGCTCTCGGGTAGAAGAATTAAGTGTATGCAATATTATAGGTGCAGATGGGACGTGAGCCATTAAAAAGATACTTCAAAATCCCATTGCGGTCTCCTGCAAGGTCGAGTTGGCGTATGTCGAGCTGGCTACTGAACAGGAAAAATACCCGAAATTAGATCTAATCGAATTAATCGATTCTAATTGACTAGACATGCACCACGAGAGCGTCGTTTCCTAGTTGTGGAAGGTCGTCAAAGTTATCAGCTCAGCTGCGCCTTTCCACTCGTAAGTGGTCAGCCTTCCGATAGAGGATGCCCCTCACCTCTTCTTTGGGTTTGTTTTGGAATTCTTTATCGTCTTCTCTTTCTTGTCTGTCTTGGCTGAGGTTTTTTGCCAGATAAGGTGTTGATAAATTTTGGGTGTTGTTGTGTCACTAGTTGGGTGCGAAGAGGTGGTTCTTCAACATCCTTATAGATAGTCGAAGGGTTTGTTGGGCAATTTGGCGAGCTAAGTCTTGAGGTAGGTTCAATTCCTTTAGTGTGTTAAGGAACAGATAGGGTATGGTCCCTCTAGCCCCTACCATCAGCCCGATAACCCTAATCTCGGTCAGGTTGTACTTTTCTTTGGAGAATGGGATGGTTGGGACATATTTAGCTTTCTTCTCGTCATTGATCCTCTGTGGCTGGTCAGCATGTTCTTCAAAAACCACTGTAGGGTCTAAAATCACCCCCTTCCTGGTGATCCGGTCAAAAGATATAATGTCGACTCTCCGGTGGGATCCCCCTTCTTCCAAGCAGTGGACCTCATCATAAACTTCTTGCCCCTTCTCCCTCAGTGTGGAGGCCAAAAGTCTGCGGATGGCATGGTGTCGCTCGTTTCGCATCAGTGCACTGTAGTCGCAGTAGCCTAGGATGTGAGAGGCGGTCTCCTGTATTTGATTCCTCTCAGTGGCGCACCAGCGACACTGGAAAGAGCCGTCTCTGGACCTTCCTGGCACTGCTCGGGCAGCAACACAGTTGGTGACAAGTTTCACTGTTTCGGTGAATTCGGTGGAAGTAAGTCCTCCCTTGATTGTCAAGTGCTTGTTGGTTTTTGTTGATTGGCGGAACAATTCAACTCCTTTTCCTTTAGACTGA
The DNA here is from genome assembly GCA_030762985.1 of Adelphocoris suturalis. Lineage (NCBI taxonomy): Eukaryota > Metazoa > Arthropoda > Insecta > Hemiptera > Miridae > Adelphocoris > Adelphocoris suturalis. The sequence continues at coordinate 3,015,362 of CM061051.1, read as the reverse complement.
AGAGCTTGCCATTTCCCCACCTCCCTCTCTCTCATCAGTTTGCGGATTCTAGAAGAAGTCAATGCCGGTTCGTCATGTAAGAGCAGTTTCCACAGGAAGGATGAGTTACTATACTTCCCAACACAATCCACCTTGCTCCTTCAAATTAGCCATTTTGTTGTATATACTATAGGGATATATACTAATAATAAGGGCCTTCGTGACGCAATCGGCTAACGCTTTTGGTTGGTGATTCGAAGAATTACCGAAAGGTTGGTGCTTCGAGCCCATTCGAAGGCAACAGCTTTTTTACATCCAATAAAAAATGTTTTACGCTCCCTTTCCCATCCTACCTGTCCGAACCGATAGTTGTGTCAAACTTCTCACAAACCCGAAACTACGTTTTTGCATGGAACTTGTATGTAACGTTTGCATGGAACTTGTACCACACCTCAACAAAATATGGTTTTGCGTTATTACCCAAATTGGTTGAACAGAGCCAGAAGAACTCGTTATCTGGCAAAAAAACTTGCTGTAGATTTTGGTTTATTATTTCCAATAATAAGCCTATGTGATCGTGTAGCAAAAAATTTTTATAACCCCCCCCCCCCCCTCAAACTTTGTCACTTTACGTTTCAAGGTGCGCAGAATCCAAATTTGAAATGTCCGTCCGCCGTTTGCCGTCCGCCGTCCTGGCCATAAAAGGCCTAAGAATACTTAAAAAACCAATTCATTCGCACATAGACTCCATTTGGGGTCTAGTTTGGTCCTAACGTTTAACCATCCCGATCGCTTTACTCGCATAGATGCTATGGGCCAAAAACGGGCGAAAAAGTGTCTTTTTCGAGGTTTGAGTGTTAGACGTGTTAGACGCACGCCTGGCACGCTTGGCAGGGGGTCACGGTGGGTGGTGAGCGGAGGGTGGAGTGAGAGGAGGCGCCGCGGCACCTTGTGGTGGCTGGAGTAACCAGGGGCGTAGCAGAGGAGTGTAAGAGAATGGATATTTATTACTTTTACGTGTTATACCTACCCATATAATACACCCTGGCGCCATGAGGTGGGTACAGCGTTCCTTCGAGGCATGAATATATGTTTTTTTCTAGGTCATATTTGTGTGTTAATACCAATGCTTTTCCTACGCATATTTAATAACATATCCCTCGACTTTTCGTACGTACTTAGATAATGATATTATTAAGGCAATAACTATTTGAATAGATAGGAGCTCAAAGGTTGTGTATAGGTTAAGTATAGGTTGTGGCAACTCGAAATAGGACACGCCGAGGAGTCTGGACAGGCCTTATGACGTACGCAAGCCAACTAAAACTACGATCAAACTCAATTGAAAAAATAATAAACCTTTGTGAAATAATTTGCAGCGTTTTTACATTTAGTTTCCTTCAGGTTCAACTCGTTCTGGAGCCTCTTACAGTAAGGTGACGGTCATGTAGTTCCTCTCCGTACTCCAGATCCACCTGCATAATATATCCCATATCGTTGTCATCCAGAACTTCAGTGTACTGCACTTTGCTAATATCTTCAGGAGCCAGCCATTTGAAATCAGAGAGTGGGTTATTACAATCTAGATAACAGATGTACTCATTGTCATCACTAGTGTGGTCTGGATGATCGATATCAGTTATCAGTTCCATTTTCACATTCGTCATTTTTAGCATTGCATTCCACGCTAGTAGACCTGGGGCAGAATACATATTGCATGGGTCTATCTCATAATAGTCCATGCTTATGTTCCGAAAATGTTCAATAGCATCCGCCAGAAGAAGGACATCTGTCAGCATGTACACCCATATTCTGCAACTTAAATGTCTTCCATACTGTTTGTGCGTGCTGGTAATCTTTGTCCCCGATACCTTTCTGTGTTACCTTGTTGAAAAGATGTTTCTGAGCTGGTAGCTGTTTCACCTCGAACTTTTCACCATCTGTTATAAAGTCATACGGATAGGCGTCTTTTCGAATTAAAAGATTAAAATAGTTGTCTTCGGGCATAACTTGACGTAGAATTTCGAACTTATCAGCTCCCTCCTTAGCCAGATTCGAGACCAGCGAATCGAGTGATGAATTTAGGAATTGAAATGAATCTGTAAACCTAATTTTCCGTTCATGCGATTGTGATGAGCCAGCAAGAGTGTCTTGCAGAGATGAAACATTGTAGCAGTCTGAATGACTCAACTATCTTCTTGACTCAATTTCATAGGCACATTTTTCCTCAGTTTTGGTATAATTAACTCTCCGTAGTGAAGAAGTAAATTTAAAAGCCGATCCACTACTTCTGTCTGTGACGACCCCTTTCGGTAAAGATCCGGTTGGCCTACTATGTTGCCTTCACTGTTTATCCTTGCTATGCTACCTATCTATGTAGGGCATGCTTTTGTCTGTTGATTCTATGTACGGTCTAGGCTCAGAATTTCAGCCATTTTGAAGGGCTCGAAGGGCTGATTGCAGCCAACTCTCATATTTCCTCTACTGGCTTCGTTTCAGAGTCATTCACGATATAAGATTTTTTGTGTGTTTTCGACGTTATATCACTACACTAACCATGACTCCCTCAAATGACAGTCAAAATTAAAAGAAGAGTACATCGCTAGAAAGAGCGTTAAATTTCCTACCACCCTAGTACCAATTCAAATTTTTTTAAGCAGGTTTGATGGAAGAGAAATCCGGCTGAATGTTGAAATTTGACAAATCTTAAGAAATCTGTGAAAATTCAAAGCGCTATAGCTCAAAACTCTTCCATTGAATTTTACTGCCAAAGATAGGAAAAACTGCGCCGGGATCTCACCTTTCAAACAGTGTAGTCAATTTTACTTTTACTTTGCCAATTAGGGGAAAAAGCTGAGTTTCAATGTTGAAAAACATTATCTTTTTTCTCCCCCCAATGAAATCGAGGGTTTTATTGAAAAAAGTCCAGTCATGCAGCATGACCCAATGAGCGAATTTTTGAAGAAATCTTCCACATTTCAGTCGCTATTGATCGTGTAGAGAAATTTTAGTTTATGATTTTGATAGACAAACATGGAATCTAATTATTAAAAATAATTAGGAGGTACTCATACTTTATTATTACTAAACTAATCTTGAAGATTTGCTACATCAAGTCCTAAAACAGTTGAGCGTAAAACATTAAAGAGAGCGACCGATAGAATCGGAGGACGGCATATTTCACAGAGTGATTAGTTGATCAGTTGTGATTACATTTTTTTTTTTTTTTTTTTTAAACATGCACCTACTACCTACGTTTTAAACAGCATGGTTCTAGGATTGGTTATACAGGGATACTTCCATAAGAGTAGTTCAATCTGAATTTGGACAATGTTTCATGCAAATATTACCGATTTTTACAACTAGCGAACGGCATTATTTCAATTTTTGACTGATTTTTCAACTTTGAAATATTTGAAAACTTGATACATATCCTTATAGGAAATTTTACGCTGATTTCGAATATACCACATGTTAGTATGCTGAAAAAATTATTTCGCACAAAAAATCGCAAAAAACAGGCTATTTTGAAATTTTTGACTCCATTTTTGAAAATTTCCACCCGAAGATGTAATCCGATCATGCTGGCCAACGAACTTGAACTTTCGTTTTGTGTCCTTAACATTTTGAAATTTGTTTGAAGTTTCTAGCACAACTCTACGGACAGTTATCGTCTGGAATGACACATACATACATACATAAATATATACATTCATAAAAAAATGCGTTAAACTTCAGAATATGATTCAGAATAGCCTAAAACGGAATTCTGCATAAATTTTTTCAAAAATTCACATTCTACAAATTTTGAGGTGAGAGCAATAGCTTAATTTTCTTCAAAAATTCGCTAAAATGACCTTCTACAAAAATACGAGTTTGGGGCCGTTTTCTCCATATTTTTTAACGCTGAACCGAATGGTAACACACTTGCATATCCCCCAAACCCCGTTATAACCAAGTTTAACACATTAACTCAAAATTTTGAATTCCTTTGGTATGATAAATTTTGTAATTTTAGGGGTGAAAATAGTTAGCTAAAGTTAAAAATTTGGTTATAACGGGGTTTGGGAGATATGCAACAGTTACCAATTCGATTCAGCGTGTTAAAAAAATAATAATAAAAACGCAGAAACCGACCCCAAACTCGTATTTTCATAAAGATCCTTTTCCATGAAAACCCTCGATTTAATTGGAAAAACAACATGTTTCAACATTGAGAACAGTTTCCTCCCCTAATTAGCAAAATAAAGGTAAGATTAACTACACCGTTGGAAAGGTGAGATCTCGGCGCAGTTTTTCCCGTCTCCGGGAGTAAAATTCAATGGAAGCATTTTGAGCTATAGCGCTTTGAATTTAGACAGATTTCTTAAGATTTGTCAAATTTCAACGTTCAGCCAGATTTGTCTCAAATAAAACCTGCTAACAAAAATCATGAATTGATACTAGGGTGGTAGTAAATTGAACGCTCTTTCCAACGGTGTACTAATTTTGCTTCCGAGTCCAACTAAAGGTAGCGGAAGCATTGTTTCCACTTTCGGGAGAAAAAAAAATTTTGGTCTCCAAAATCAAAATGTTCACTCGCATTTTACGTTTTAGACCATTCTGTTCAACTTTGGTTCCGTGTGTGTGTGTGTGTGTGTGTGTGTGTGTGGGTTGCTGGGGTAGGGTAACTGTTGGTGTTTTTATCTCTTCGGAGCTCCTTCATATCCCTACCCAAGTCATGGTCATACGTCCCCGTCGTGCAACCCGGGCACCCTCTGGTTTACCAGAAGGTGGCAGAATGACCCTCTGGCGCTTAGGAGGGAGGCTCATGTCAGTGGGTCTCCCGACCCTTATTAACCGTCTCCCTTGTTATGGACAATGAATCAATAGAGTCTCATAACCCCCGCCCGTCCATTGGCCAGCGGGGTTCTAGGGGAGGCGCTCGGGGGCGCCCCAGGCAGGGGCGTCGGTCTTCCTCTCCCTCTTCTTCCTCCTCTTCTTCCTATCCTTCTTCCTCTTCCAATGCCCCTGGAGATGTCCATCAGTGTGCCCACTGTGAGAGAGCCTTCAGTTCCAAGCGTGGCCTCAGTGCCCACGTCTGGCAGAAGCATCCTGTACAGGCCAACGCTGCAATTGATATAGAGCGAGAGCGGCCCAGGTATGCTTCTGAGGATTTGCGGCGAATGGCAGCAGAGGAGGCAGAGGCTGTGCGTAATGGGGTACGAAATATTAATGTATTCCTTCAAGCACGTTTTCCCATGCGCACGCTTTCTGCCATCCAATCTCTTCGTTTGAGGCCCCACTATAAGCAGCTTGTCCAGGATGCAATCCTGGCAAATAGCAGTGGGGCCTCCCCCGCATCTCCGACAGGCGTGGGACAACAGCCCGCCATTCAGCAATCCTCCCCCGGGACCTCCGGTCTTCTCGAGGATTTGAAGACTGAAGTGTTGAGGCTCGGGGAGCAGGTAGGCCATATTGATGGTTATGAGAGTGCCTACCTGCAGGGGCTGGCGAGGCGGGCTGTTGAGAGACCTGTTGGCTTGGAAGACGAGGTCGCGGCCTATGTACAGAGGATCTTCCCACAGGTTGAGGATGCGACCGTGGCGGGGCATCAGGGAGGACATCCTCCTGTGTCGGTGCCCCGTGGAGGTCGCAAAGCAGCTAAGCAAGCAAGGAGGCGGGAATACCAGCGGGTCCAGAAGTTGTGGAGGAAGCATCCGGCTCGTGTAGCTACGGAGGTACTGGAGGGAGCTGGGGATGAACAAGTTTTGCCCCCACTCCGGGAGTTTGTGGAATTTTGGGAGCCACTTTTGAGTGCACCCAGCCACAACCCTGGTGTGCCTGTGGTACCCCCAGCTTCCACCAGGGATTCCTTACGTGGCATTATGTGCACGCCGGTGCTTCATGACGAGGCACATAAGTGCCGTGTCAAAAACTCCACGTCTGCTGGACCTGATGGTATTTCTGCCCGACGCTGGAATAAAGCCCCAAAAAGTGTCAAGCTGCTTATCCTCAACCTGTTACTTCTATCGGGAAGGCCCCCGAAAGCGTTGACCCGCGCCCGAACCATCTTCATCCCTAAGAAAGGAGGAAGTGGGCCTGGAGGCTACCGTCCGATTTCAATATCATCGGTAGTTTTCCGCCACTTTCAAAAGATTCTGGCATCTCGCTTTCAAGTGGCTGGTGTCATGGGTGACGTCCAGAGAGCATTTCGGCCAGCGGATGGCACAGCAGAGAACCTAACAGTTCTCCAAACTGTCATTTCGCTGGCCCGCATCAAGAAACGGCAGCTCCATCTTGCCGCTCTGGACGTCGCTAAGGCCTTTGACACTGTAAGCCATTTTGCCCTGACCGATTGTCTTTGTGGTGTCGGGGCACCTGCTCGTTTAATAGAGTATGTTGCCTGTCTGTACCACGAAGGCGTGACGGTCCTCGAGGTACAAGGTGAGATGTCAGGGGATGTTGTCATTGGGCGCGGGGTACGCCAGGGGGATCCTCTGTCGCCACTCCTCTTCAACCTGGTCGTGGATACAGCCTTGGGTAAGCTGCCAGATGAAATAGGGTTTGATCTCGCCCCTAGGGTGCGAGTAGGTGCATTGGCTTTTGCCGATGATGTCATCCTACTCGCAGAAACCCGCGAGGGCTTGCAGGTCGCCCTCAATGCCTTTGCTGAGCAGCTAGCCAGGTGTGGTCTAGTGGTCAACCCTTCTAAGTGTGGGTCGGTCTCCTTGGTCCCGTCGGGCCGCCAACATAAGGTGAAGGTGGTGGATGAGGAGTGCTTTGTCTTAGGACAGACACCCATCCCCGCCCGATCCGTGTTGGAGGTCTGGCGGTACCTTGGGGTCAACTTCATGGGTGTGGCCACTATAGCCGCAAGCCGTGTGGACCTTGGTGGAGCATTAGCTCGTGTCACCAAGGCTCCATTGAAGCCACAGCAGAAGCTGCGCCTCCTTCGCACGTACTTACTGCCAAAGCTAACCTATGGGTTAGTCTTTGGCAGGCTTACTGCGGGGAGGCTGCTTGAGTTAGATCGTGAAGTTCGCTCTGCTGTGCGCTCTTGGCTAGGCTTTCCACCTGGTGTCCCAAGTGCTTACATCCACGCACCGGTCAAGGCCGGTGGGCTCGGTATTGTCTCTCTTTCTGCCAGCATCCCATCTTTACGCCGCCAGCGCCTGCTTGCCCTTAGGGGCTCGAGCTGGGAGGTCGCCCGCACTGCTGCTGACCTGGACTTTGTCCGGCAGCAGTTGTTGTGGTGCGATCGAGCAACACCAACTGCTCCAAAACCCAGCTCATCTGCTGAGTTCTCTGCTGCGCTGCATGAGTCAGTAGATGGTAAAGAACTCCGACAGTGCTCTGAATCCCCCATTTCTTCCCAGTGGGTGGAATGGGCTTCAGAGGGCATTGGGGCCCGCGACTATCGCCATTTTCACGCCGTCCGGGTGGCTACACTAGCCACCTCGGTGAGGTGTTCGAGGAGTAGTCGCGGGACAGTTGACACCCTTTGCCGTGCCTGTCGGGGTAAAAATGAGAATCTGTATCATGTAGTGCAGCAGTGTCCTCGTACTCACGGTGGCCGCATTTTACGTCACGATGCGGTTGCCAAGCAGATAGCAGGTGCTTTGTCATCTAGCGGTTGGGATGTCGAAAGGGAGAGACTATACCACATGCCGAGTGACCGGGGTAAGAAGCCAGATATCGTTGCGATCAAGCCCGATGGGTCTGCCATAATCCTGGATGTCCAGGTTGTCAGTGGCAGCGTGGACATGGAGCAGACCTGGCGGGCTAAGAAAAGTAAATATGATAGAAATGATCTGCGCCAAGCGATATCTGAGCTAAAAGGAGTGGCACCTAATAAAATCAAGGTCATTGCCGCGACCGTGTCATGGCGCGGGGTGTGGTGCGGGAAAAGCGCCACGGAGTTACTCGAGTTGGGCATCTCGGCAGGAGTACTCCGTGGTATCACCACCCGCGTCCTGAGGGGTTCTTACTTGAACTGGTGGGCATTTTATAGGGGCACTTCCTTTCATCCCATTCTTCCTCCTCGTCCTGCAACTTCCCTTATCCCTAGAGCCGGCGTCGGGTAAACCTGGGCGTCCTCCCCACTTTTTTATTTTATTTATTTATTTTTCAATTTAATGGCGTGCCCCCTCCGTCTTTGAGGGGAGGTTTCGTAAAAAAATAAAAAAAAAAATAAAAAAAAAAAATAAAATGTGTGTGTGTGTGTGTGTGCGTGTGTGTGTGTGTGTGTGTGTGTGTGTGTGTGTGTGTGTCTGCGTCTGTCTGTCTGTCTGTATGTATGTCTGCCTGTCGTGTTTCCGCAAATCCTTGCAACAAGCTTATTTTATTTATTTATTTATTTAATTTTATTTACGGGCATTGCCCAATTTACAGTTTATGGTAATAATAATAATTTATATCTAGATTTAATAACAATGCTACGTTAAATTCAATAACATTAAACTCACAACAAACAAAACAAGCTTTATATGGCAAAAAAAATAGAGATCACAAATTCTCAACAATAATAAATAGCACAACAAAACAATAATAAGAATGGGGTTACATAAATAATTTGAAAAATTTTTGACTATAACAATAATTTACAATGTCTCTTGAACGCCAGCTCTCATAAACAAAGAAGGTCGACATCCGACCATAAACCAACCAATCGGTTGAACTCCCTCTGGCATCTAATCAGGGGCCCACCATGCAAATAGCTGGTCGTCACAGTTGGGAGAAAAAAAGTTTGCATGTGGCGAGTTGGAAAGGGCGGCACATAAAAATTTAAGTGTGAGAGCAGAGAAGGACAGTCAATTCCACCGTTGGCCAATCTATGTACGAAAATTACGTCTGCTCGCTCACGTCGCCTCCTAAGAGTCTCGAGGCCCATTACTCTCAGCATCTCCAAGGGATCAAACTCTTCCCATTTATTTTCCACAGTTTTCATCCGATTTGGATGAAATTTTCAGAGATTGTGCGGGCTAGGGGGAAGACAGTTCCCTATCATTTTCATCGTTCTTGATTCAATACCTTACTCTGCGCATGTGCAAACGTAAATTCTACCAAGCATCATTTTCTCACGCCCTGGTCGTTCGATCTCACTCAAATTTGGATGATTGTCGGAGGATGAAAATGTTATCATCTTACATCAATTTCAACCTGATTATATCATTAATACCTAGGTACTGCGCATGCGCCAATATGAAATCTTTGTAACAAGCTTATTTTCCACAGTTTTCATCCGATCTGGATGAAACTTTCAGGGAATGTGTAGACTAGGGTGTAGACAGTCCCCTATCAGTGTCATTGTTGCGAAATCAATACTCAATTCTGCGCATGCGCAAACGTAAATTCCATTATTCTCTATTTTTTCACGCCCTTGTCGTCCAGTCTCGCTCAAATTTTGATGATAGTTGGAGGATGACGGTTTGATCATCCCATATCAATGTCAACATGATCGTATCATTATTAGCTACTGCGGATGCTCCTACGTGAAATACTTGTAACGACCTTAATTTCCATTGTTTTCATCCGATTTCGATGAAATTATCAGAGAATGCGTGGGTTAGGTTGTCGATGGTCCCCTATAACTTACCGGCGTTTGAACGCGTTCACGACCGCTATATCCTTTATTCCTCTCGGGTCCTTAAGACTCCATTCCCCGCCCTCCAACAGTGAAATAGGGATTCAATCACTGTGAGCTAAGGGCGGACCTACTAAAGTGACTCCATGAATCGCATGTTGCTTAATAAACCAGTAGTGAAACTGAATTGATAAACAGGTATGTTGAAGATAGTCATAGACTTGACCTTGACAGACTTTAATCAGGCTAGCAATTGCGATTGATAAACCGACACTAAGTTTTTATACATTTACTTTATGAACTTGATGTTTTTGAGGTCTTTGGTATTTTCAGCTGCCATTCCAATTGAGGAGGGAATAGCATAGTTTGATTAAGCGTTGAAAAATACATAGGATTTGGTGGATAAATCCTAAATTTAGTTGGCATTTTTGGGCTTGCCAAGTTTTGATCGCATTGATCGCGTTTTTGGTCACACTTTAGCGAATTTTTGAAGAAAATTAAGCTATTGCTCTCGCCTCAAAATTTGTAGAATGTGAATTTTTGAAAAAATTTTATGCAGAAATCCGTTTCAGGCTATTCTGAATCATCTTCTGAAGTTTAACGCATTTTTTTATGTATGTATGGATGTATGTATATATGTATGTATATATGTATGTGTCATTCCAGACGATAACTGTCCGTAGAATTGTGCTAGAAACTTGAAACAAATTTTAAAATGTTAACGACACAAAACGAAAGTTCAAGTTCGTTGGCCAGCATGATCGGATTACATCTTTGAGTTGAAATTTTCAAAAATGTAGTCAAAAATTTCAAAATAGCCTGCTTTTTGCGATTTGTTGTGCGAAATAATTTTTTCAGCATACTAACATGTGGTATATTCGGAATCAGCGTAAAATTTCCTATAGGAATATGTATCAAGTTTTCACAAATTTCAAAGTTGAAAAATCAGTCAAAAATTGAAATAATGCCGTTCGCTAGTTGTAAAAATTGGTAATATTTGCATGAAACATTGTCCAAATTCAGATAGAACTACTCTTATGGAAGTATCCCCCTATAACCAATCCTAAAACCATGCTGTTTAAAACGTAGGTAGTAGGTGCATGTTTAAAAAAAAAAAAAAAATTTAATCACAACTGATGAGTTTACTCTGTGAAATATGCCGTCCTCCGATTCTATCGGTCGCTCTCTTTAATGTTTTACGCTCAACGGTTTTAGGACTTGATGTAGCTTTAATACTGACTGTGGCTTAGAAAATATCAGCCATGAAATTATGAAGAAGTTCTATTTATGTACGTACTAGCACGCAGACCCAAGGCCTCGCTCCGCTCGGCCGTCAATAGCGACTGAAATGTAGACGATTTCTTCAAAAATTCCCTCATGGGGTCATGCTGCATGACTGGACTTTTTATACCCATTGCGACCTCGGTAGTGACACGTCGTTCCGACTAGTCTTTGTTGCATGGGCGGGGAATGACCGTTGAAATAGTAGTGTGTGAGGAGCTCGAAAGCAGCTTGAGGGGGCATAACATTCCCTTCACCCGATTGGCCACATGTAACCAAGTGGGACTTACTTCTGATTCGGTCAAATGATTTGAGATTTTCCAGAGGTTTAATTCCATCACCATGACGCACACACTAGTAGTTACCAGTCGAGTGATTTTTCCCGCCGGAGGTTTATCTAGTGGAAACACCAAAAGGGGATTTCTTGTGTTGATCGAGTCAATCTGAAAGTTCGCATTTTCCCATCACCATCCGTCCGAGCCTCTTGACAGCTGACAGTTCTCGCGATTCGGTTCGACAAGCTTCTCCATCAAATGGATTTTTCGTTTCCTTCAAGCTTGCTAATCTTGAATATGTCCTCATCGGTTCATTCTAGCATGATTATGGGAACGGGGGCTTTGAACCTGAATTGAGTTGATCATAAACAACTTAATTTTCAGTCGCTGTAACTTGATGATGAAGGGAAAAAGCAGTTGAGTAATACAAGTAATACATGTTCCTTACGGTAGTGTATGGGAAATCTTCTTGGATATTTCGTTGTAATTTACTCAACTACCTAGTTCTGTGAGTTTTTAATACAGATAGTTGTTTGGTTTTTTAAAACTTTACTAGTTTTCGCTTGACTTAAAATTATAAATACAAATCTTATATAGGGATATTGAATATGGTATGGATGAGAGCTCTAATACCTCTCCAAAGGTCGATTCACATATATCCGTGGCGCGTCAGGACGTGGCCTACCAAACAGTAATGTTCTGGTAATGTTCTGTGAAAAAGTATATACTATATTAATTGCTATGCAATTCTTAGGCCGACCCCCAATAATTTTTTTTGTAATGTCCGTAGCGAAATTAACGATGATTTTCACGTACAACCGAGTAGTTGAGTAGTTGCTATAGATTGTGTCACAATTTCAGTGTTTTTCACGTACAACCCAGCCGTTGTTAGGGGAATGAAACATCCGCAGTTTTCATCGCACAAAAATCGTTCGCCACTCGTTGGAAAGCGCTTGATTTATGTGATAAATGTTCACATTTCGAGCTACCAATTTACGTCTCCTTACGTACCTGGCTACATTCCAAAACTAAGTTGATTCAGGCTAAGAATTGCATAGCAAATTATCCTCGTTTTATACGCAGTACAAAAGAGAAAAGATCCGGCGAGGCGCGAATCGCCGAGTATAGATTTGGGGGGTCCAGGGGGGCGAAGCCCAACGGCGAGGCGCTAAGCGCGAGTATATATATATATACATATATATATATATATATATTTATGAAGTGTTGTTGTTGTTTTGTTAATAATACTCGTACATGCGAGGGTTTTCTTGAATTCACCAAACTGGACTTGTGGTTTTATGTTTTATTGCCCGACGTTCCTACCCAGGGTCTGGGTCTCCTAGTCATCTGATAATATTTCCAACAGGAGTCTTCAATGTCAAATACACTGGTTCTGAATAACTGATAAGAGCTAAATACAAAATTTTATGACAGGATTAGGAATAAAATATAAATCATGATATGATGACAATAGGGACTCAATCACTCAAATAATCACCACTGTGATGAATAATTTATTTCACAAATTGATACATTACTGCTCACAATGATTGTACTAATGAACGCCCGATTATATACAATCTGGTTGATGTATTGGGATGGTGCACAATGAGACGTATTTTGTGGTAGGTAAGTGCATTCTGAGGCTCAAGCGAACGATTCAGGTAGATTTATGAATGATAACCACCTCTCCAGTCTAAAAATAGAGATAAAAACCAATTAACTTCCTGAAAATGTACCTTCGTAGTATAGGTAGGTAGGTACCTACCAACATTGCTATTTATGAAAGGCTTGTTCATTGTTTTCCATGTGATTTGTGTGATATTCCATTAGATATGTCAAAGATATTGATGATTAACAAATGACAAATAATGTAGGTACCTACCTACTTTTCTGCGTCTGAAATGGGGCGATCTGCGGCATCAAGAAACTGCGCACAAGCATTGGGAATCTTACATGACTATTATGTGATATTGTACCTACCTACGAATGTATGCAATTAATCAGTAGACCTCAGTATCGCAAAGAAACATAGAAACTAGAAACGAAAACTAAGTGTGACGGTTGATGGTTAGAGAGCTACGTAACGTACTTTGATAACAGATAAATACAGAAAGCCTTTCAGTAATAATAATGAGAAGAGAGCGATCATATTACACGATCTAGCGGATACCATACCAAGCTTGTAACTACATTGGAGTATGGTAAAGGTAGAGCCACTGTCAAAACCCAAACGCTCTCTCCCATCTAGTGAACCTTCCTTTTCTCATCTTCCATGCAGTTTGTATTAGTGATGGAGGAGTCGTTCACAAAAAGGACTGGGACTGGATTCGCTCACTCATTCCTTCACTCCCCCTATTACCGTCCACTCCTCTTCCGGTAACTCCAAACGCCTAAAGAGGTTGGTTTCCTCTGTTTTCTGGCGAGAGAAATCGATTTAGATGGGTCACAAAATGATTTACTCACACCCTAGGTGTCTATGGGTGAAAAATGGGTGTACGATACACAATTTTGATCAGAAAGAGGCTCTAGAACCAATGCCCTGTCGGTGTCTGTCACTCACTTAGTTTACATGTAGGTATTAAAGGCACCTATGTAAAATTGTAACTAAATACATTTCAAATAAAAAATACAGAATGATAAATTTATATGAGTCGATATTATGCCAGGGATCGATTTTATAACTTTCCAATCAATATTGTCTTATATAGGTACCTACCAATTTGCTTACATCGAAAACGTAAAACTCATGGTCTGAGGAGATTTTTGCAATCCAAAAAACGCTGCAAATTATTTCACAAAGGTTTATTATTTTTTCAATTGAGTATGATCGTAGATTTAGTTGGCTTGCGTACGTCATAAGGTCCGTCCAGACTCCTCGGCTTGTCCTATTTCGAGTTGCCACAACCTATACTTCTATAATTATATACGCATGTTTATATTTCTCGATTTGAGCTCCTATCTATTCAAATAATTATTGCCTTAATAATATCATTATCTAAGTACGTACGAAAAGTCGAGAGGATATGTTATTAAATATGCGTTGGAAAAGCATTGGTATTAACACACAAATATGACCTAAAAAAAACATGTATTCATGCCTCGAAGGAACATGAAATTCGAAAGCAATACAAGTGTAGGAAGTTTTCCACGCCACCCTAGGGTCTCGTTAGCTCACAACCGGAGGATCACCACCCTATCACGCTTACACTATCATATCACTCATATCAATGTTTTCATCATTCCACTAAGCATACCAGGCGTGCGGGCGTTCGTCAGTCTAACACTCAAAGCCTCGAAAAAGACACTTTTTCGCCCGTTTTTGGCCCATAGCATCTATGCGAGTAAAGCGATCGGGATGGTTAAGCGTTAGGACCAACTAGACCCCAAATGGAGTCTATGTGCGAGAGAACGGGTTTTTAAAGTCAATTCTTAGGCCTTTTATGGCCCGGACGGCGAACGGCGGACGGACATTTCAAATTTGGAATCTACGCACCTTGAAACGTAAAGTGACAAAGTTTGAGGGGGGGTTATACAAATGTTTATCTATACGATCACATAGGCTTATTATTGGAAATAATAAACCAAAAGTTGTAGAATCGATCCTTGGGAGGGTAACGATCTGATGATCATATGGGGGATACCCAGTATGTTTAAAAAAATAATAATAAAATCACTGCCTACCTAACTAAATAAAAATAATGCCTATCTACTTACAAAATATTTTCAAATGACAGAATAAGACTACCTATCTATTTTTATTCTAGTTTAAAAAACAAAATTTGCTTACCTGATGGTGAGTTAAAGTAGAAGGGCGTTCTAACCTACGGTTGGAAAAAAAAAATCTTGTGGAGTGGGAATAGAGAGACGAGTTGGGAGAACGGGTAAGAGAAGGAGTAGGAACGTAAGAGTGGACTGGGACTGGAAGCGTAAAGATGGACTGGGACTGGGAGTTATTGACTGGGAGTTGGAAAGAGCGCGTTGTTTACTCGTGTTTAGGTAAACAAAGTCTGAAGTTCCAGTCCCAGTCACTCCTCCAGTCACTAAGTTAAATAATGCTGTTAAACCCTTTGGTTTTCCTATTTAGTGCCTCACTATTTAGGGGTGTGGGCTCAGTCCTTGAAGCTTAATAATTGGATCTTTTGCCTGTTGAGGTTGTACGAGTCCCTTGCCGTTCTCTGGTTCACCGAAAGAGTAGTCATCTCCTGAACTTCCGCTCCTCGAAGAGAGAAATTCGGAGAACAAACTCACTGAAAAGTAATCCTCCTAAGGAATCGCTCACTCTTTTGCTCCCCATCTCTTGTTTGTATCCAGCCTTTGTCTCGTGCAGTTGTGAGTTGTTATGGCTTGGTGTCACCGTACAAAGCATAGGTTTCACGCAGGTGGGGGGCGCATCCCCCCCCCAACATTGTAAAGAAATATTTATGATAAATCAATAGTTTTGTGGCTGAGAAACTAAAATAAAATAAACCTCTGGTAGTAAACCTAGATCTTTAGTGTAAATAAATTAAATACATAAACTTAGTCTAAGCATAGTAAATAAGTCATTTAAAGCGCGAGAATGAAGTGACTCTCCTGCATCTTCATTTTTTGACTTGGCGAAGGCTGGTTTTTTGACCTTGACAATAGAGCTGTGTCGCAGGGCAAACTACTCCTTCCCCACCCCCGCGTATCTGTCCAGCCCGCCGACTCTCGGCACAGCAGTCAGTTTGGTGTCACCCATCATACCCTAATACGTGATGACACGATGAAGTTCGTCTGATTTGATGAAATTGAATTTTAACTGCTATTGTCGGTTACCATGTTGAAACAATCCTTTGTACTATTGCAAGCCGGTTCTTAGTGAGAAAAGGGAGTGATTCTACCAGGGAGGGAAGTTACCAAATAGTCACTATACCTGGACACGAGCTGGCCACGATATATCTACTTGAGGGCCGACTATTGAAGGTCTTTGCTAAGTTGCTTATGTGGGACGTATATGTGGTATATACGTGGTGTGGATGAGTTTAATAGCAAACGGTAACGAGCTATCTTCAACCCACCGTTACCACTGTGCTGAAAGAGATGAACACGTTATAAATATGGGTGTTGCTATCCCTAATTGAGCTAGAAGTGTTAGTGTCTATTGGGGGAAGCTAACTAATGAAGGAGAATAAATATCAAATTCACAGTACATATGATAGGGTACCTAATGATCTGGGCACTTACCGTACCTCTGCTTGGTAGCCCTCTCACGATGGTACGGTACTTGCCAGAATTAATGCTGAAAGGATGTATTTTTATGCGTAACTCCAAATGAGCTGCGAGTTGAGGACTCTGACTGTATGATTCGTTACCCCAAAGAGTCACTGATGGTGACTCATCAGAATGACTCTGATTGAAACTGGCGAGTTTCACTCCTATACGCCAATGTGCAATTAAGAACGTTGAGTAATTAAGCACAAGAGGAAGTCAAGGTAGCTTGAAAGAAGACGCGTTACTTTTGGAATGGTCATTGGGGCGCTGTAGGCAGGGAGCTACACTATCATTTATTTAAAGTGTTTTGCCAAAATATATAAAGAAGATAGGTACTAATTTAACTGGAAGTAACCCTGGTGACAGTGTTGGCGATGAATCGGCTTCTTGCTCACACAAATATCGTGATGTTCAATTCGAGGGGGAGAGTAGAGATCCTTCTTTGGGTGTACAAACTGCAGGTATTTTGAAAGGCCCATTTCAGCCCGTTGATTGCTTTAAGGTAAGCAAGGTTCAATCTAAATCGAGACAGTTCAAAGGAAGCTGGTACAAGGAATTTTCCTGGGCTAAATATAGCCCCATAGCAGATGCTGCATTTGGTTACATTCATGTAAATACCATAAGACTGGGTACGGGGAGGAGTCATTTTCCAAACTGGGTATGAACAATAGGAAGAAGGCGCTTGAAGAATTCAGAAAAGATGAAAAAAGTAAAATGCACCTTAAGGCAAATCAGTTTCTAAATGAATACAGGAAACCAGGAATGAGTGTAGCAGATGCACTATCCTCGGCTCATACCAAAAAGGTTTAGGTGAATAGGAAATATTTGAAATTTATAATTGAAACAATCCTATTCCTAGGAAAACATAATCTTGCTATAAGAGGTCACGATGAAAGTCTTAATTTATTTAACAGAGACAATTTTTTAGAACTGATTGAACTAAGATCAAAACAGATGAACGAAGAAATTCAAACGTTATCGAAATCAGCAGTTCACTCATACAAAAGGGCTCAGGTACAAAACGAGATAATAGATGCTTCATGAAATTATGCAAGAAGTTAGTGAGGCTTTATTTTACTCAATAATTAGTGATGAAACCACAGATATTTCATCCAGTGAACAACTAAGCATTTGTATTCTGTATAGGTATGGTAGAAGTAAACGAAAAAATTGAAATAAAAGAAAGGTTTTTGGGCTTTGTTGATGCTGCAGATACTAAGTACTGGTGAAAATGCACTAATAATACACTAATAACTAAATACTACTAAAACTTATCTCCAGCAGTTGGGCATAGTCATAAACAAAATGCATGGCCAGGCATATGATGGCGCTAGTGGTATATGAGTGGAAAATGTAATGTTGTAGCTGAAGAAGAAGAGCCCAACACTTTGTACACTCACTGACATGCCCATTTCTGGCTGTTATGAGACATTGTGAAGAAATAAGACAGCTTCGGAATTGCTTATCCAATGTAAATAATCTGTACAGTATAATTAATGCATCAGCCAGCGAATTTTATATTTTTGAATCAATATGTAAGCAAAGCGGAGAAACAAATAATGAAAGGACTGGTGAGCTTGTCTCGAACTAGATGGACTGTTCGGCACAAGCATCAATGCAATTTCGGATCAACATCCGGAAGCGCACGAAACTTTGGAAGTTATTGCAAATGACAAAACAAACAGTAAAAATGCAGCAGCAGCAGATGGTCTAGCCCAACAAATCAGCACCTTTGAATTTATTTTCAGACTAAAACTATTGCAAAATGTTTGGAGCCAGACCGATGTCCTCCCCGAAGAGCTGCAGTGTGAATCTCTGGATATTTCCAAGGTTTTGGCAAAAGTTGAATCAGTCACTGACTGTTTAAAACTAGATAGAAATGGCGATGGATTTAGTCAAGCGTAGAATGAAGTAGAAAAGCTGAGCCACAAATATGGCATGAAAAGTTTGTCTATTGAAAGACCGTCACTATTTCGCAAACGGAAAATTCCAGAAAAACTTCGATGCTAGTGACTGCTCAGAAGCTTCATTGCATCAATCACCTGAACAAATGTTCAAGATCGGCGTTTACTTTAATCTCGTTTTTCTCAGAAAGACTATGGCACAATTAATAATATTGCCCAATTACTATTAGATCGGAATAACATTGACAACAGAGTTGCTCTATACATCCAGAAATTCAATAACGTCTGCAAGCTTCTCTACACAGTTCAAGTTCTTTCACTGTTATGCAAAAAATAATTTTGTGAAAACAGACAAGAAAAATGTGTGTATAACTATTCAAGAGTTACTAGTCAGGGTTACAAGTCAGGTTAGAGTAACTAGTCAGGAAAAAGCACCGGTTGTTTGGAAACTTATAGAAATATCGCTTTCTTGGCCCATCACAACACCAAGCGCCGAAAGATCATTCTCTTCGGTACAAAGATTAAAAACGTATCACCATGACCTAAGATCGCTTAATTGGACTCATCCTGATGGCTTTTGAACAAAAAATGACAGCAAAGTATATGCAAGAAGAAAAGCTAAATGTACTAGTTGACAGATTTTCAAATCTAACTAAGAAGGCTTATGCTCCATTAAATAAAATTTTAACGTAATGTTGCCTACACAAATTGTTCAGCTTATAACAACTATAACTTTTTCCTTATAAATATTGTTGTAACCAATCATGTACAAAAAACCTTTAATATTTGTTTTGTGTGATTTATTTACAGCTATTCAGTAGATTATTGTTTTGATTCCCCTCAATATCTTTAGAGTGTGAACCTGCAAAAAATACAATACTCCGACTTCAACTGGAAAGAAAACAGAATGATTTTTCAGGATAATTATTGTATCCAGATACCTACTAAATAATAAACTCTTAATAAATTAATTCACTCAGTATATTTGCAAACTATAATAACTTTCTTTTAACCGATCAGTAATCATAAAGTTAAATACCTCGTATACAGAAGACCTGCATAGCTATAGCGAATTTCTAAGATGAGACCTCTGCAATGTAACCACTAATCGTTATGTGTGTAACTACAAAAACTAATATTTCTCGTGACCGATATGTCGGACGAATTCAGAAATAGCTTTGTTGTATTCATAAGATAAAAATGCATAATATGATTTACTTCAGTTCATAACCTGCAACAGTTCAGTAATAATAACAAAAAGTCCAGTCATGCAGCATGACCCCATGAGCGAATTTTTGAAGAAATCTTCGACATTTCAGTCGCTATTGATCGTGTAGAGAAATTTTAGTTTATGATTTTGATAGACAAACATGGAATCAAATTATTAAAAATAATTAGGAGGTACTCATACTTTATTATTATTAAACTAATCTTAGAGAAACAGCAAGGTTCTAGGGTTGGTTATACAGGAATACTTTCATAAGAGTAGTTCAATCTGAATTTGGACAATGTTTCATGCAAATATTACCGATTTTTACAACTAGCGAAAGGCATTATTTCGATTTTTGACTGATTTTTCAACTTTGAAATTTTTGAAAACTTGATGCATATTCTTATAGGACATTTTACGCTGATTCCGAATATACCACATGTTAGTATGCTGAAAAAATTATTTCGCACAACAAATCGCAAAAAAAAGGCTATTTTGAAATTTTTGACTACATTTTTGGAAATTTCAACCCAAAGATGTAATCCGATCATGCTGGCCAACGAACTTGAACTTTCGTTTTGTGTCCTTAACATTTTAAAATTTGTTTGAAGTTTCTAGCACAATTCTACGGACAGTTATCGTCTGGAATGACACATACATATATACATACATACATATATACATACATACATATATACATACATACATAGATAAAAACATGCGTTAACCTTCAGAATATGATTCAGAATAGCCTGAAACGGATTTCTGCATAAACTTTTTTCAAAAATTCACATTCTACAAATTTTGAGGCGAGAGCAATAGCTTCATTTTGTTCAATAATTCGCTAAAACTAATATTTCTCGAGACCGATATGTCGGACGAATTCAGAAATAGCTTTGTTGTATTCATAAGATAAAAATGCATAATATGATTTACTTCAGTTCATAACCTGCAACAGTTCAGTAATAATAGCAAAAACAAATTTTAACATAGCTGCCATCTTGAAACAGCTAAGCAGATTTGGCTGGATTTCAAACTGGTCCAAAATATCCCCGTTTGAAAGGTGTGTACCGAATCTGATCGAAACCGGAACATTTTAGCGGTCGCTACGGTGCTTACAGATCTATATATATATATATATATATATATATATATATATATATATATATATATATATATATATATATATATATATATAGTTTTAAATATAGAAAGAATTTCGCAAATATATAGAGGAAAAAAAGAATCTGATATTTCGATTTTTGAACCTTGTCACAGAAATTAGAGAAATAAAAGTCATTCTTGATGTCTTGGAAATTGCATGTGTCAGCGTCCATCGTTACTTATAACAAAAAAATGTGATAAGTTTTCTGGGTTTGATGGCTAATCGTTGAGATTGAGTGACCTGGAGGACGATTAGCGCCTAGTACCCACCTAAAAGCTCTCTCGGCTTGTAGTTGCCGGTCATTTGCCTGTTTCGTCATTTTCTTCAGTACCTTCACCCCGTAGCACTCGTCAAAAGATGCTCCATGAGATTCAGCATGCACCTTGACCGGAAGAGGACGAAGTTGGTTGATTGATGCCCTATGGTTATTCATACGTAAATTCAACGTAGTGGCTTTTCCAACGTAGAAAGCTGGTCCTCTATCCGAACACATTTTGCATACCAGTTGATACACACACATGGGTGATTGGCACTCACCTGTTCCCCGACATCAATATGTGTGGTTGGTGTTTGCAGAGGTAAAGTTAGGGTACTCTATCACTAAATCGCACAACTTACACCTTGCACGTCCACATGGATGTAAACCGGCTTGCTATGTCATGTCTTTGTGGGATGTGATCTATATATTTGTGAAATTCTTTCTATATTTAAAACAAAGTATTTAGTTCAACAAAGTAGTTAGTATTATATATATATATATATATATATATATATATATATATATATATATATATATATATATATACGAACACTTGAACTAGTCGCGGTTCTACTGAACTAAATACTTTGTTAAATACTTAAATTTCATTCATTATGCTAAAGAATCGATAAAAACCGCAAAAGAATGTAAAATCCTAACATTTTGTTTGTAAGGCTGGATGTTCTTTAGAAAAAATTGTTTTATCATAAAAATTTTAGTAAACAATTTGTTTGTACATAAACTTTCAAAACAATTTCATATAAATAATATATTACGAAAATTCGCTCATATAAGACTGAAACATTTATCTCGCCCCGAATGCATCTTAAACTGCCACTTTTGAAGGTTGATTTATAGAAAACTGTTTGAATCGACTTTGATCCACAGAACACCCATTGGAAGGAATGAAAAATAGACTCGGAAGCAATTGTTGTCTCAGTTTATGTAGAATTCTAAAATTGTTAAACATAAATACCATATCCAAGTTCTCTGCGATGTCATTGGATTGTACTTACGTATAACCCCGTTTTAAGTTACCTACCTACTAAATTAATGCTTTCCTGTTTCCTACTAAACTTCGACGAAATTCTATCGCTATAATCAACAGCCATTGGTTGTAATGATGTCACCGCAATTATGATTGCCGGCACGGAACTGCAGCAAGTACGCGTTAATTTTAGCGCACATTTGAGTGGGAGGGTTCGGCGGGCGGGCGTTTCAGTTGTGAGAGCGCCTGGTCGGATCAATAGGCGGCACAGCTGATCGGGGGCTAAAGCAACACAACACGGGTGAAGTCGCGTTGCCGTAATCTCGGTTTCAATTGATACGGTGAAAAACAATGGTGATCAGGCTCCTCCTCAAGTCAAGATGAAACCGGAAAATGGTACTAAGGCGATTGCAGACCAACCGCGGGAGAATGCACTTTGTTTCAATTTGCCAGGTAAGGTACAACTCCAGTCCTTTTTTTTTATTTACCTAATGCAGTCAGCAGTGAATGACTACCTACCTGTTCAGTTCGCCGGAACTTTTCGAAATAATGCATTTTCTTGGTAATTTGATTGGATTGACTCATTTCTTTAAATATTGTAAACTGGCATGTATAGCTGTTGAATCTAGAATGACGATGAATTTCTGTAAATCGTTTGGGCTTTTTCTGTCATATCCCCGCATATTTCCGTTAATTCTCTACTATTCATTCATTCTGACCTGTATGTCCAACTAATCTGTATTTTTACTAAGGGATTGACTACTTGATGTCATGTAGTTTTGAGATGCGAGCTTGCGAGCATCCAGACCACCAAACTATACACAGCATTCTGATATATTTTACCACAGTGGACGTAAAAATGATTCGGGATCATCAATCCGATCATTCCCCATTCTATAAAAAATAGTTTGTAAATGCGGGGATATAACAGAACAGACCCAATAGTTCACCTTCAAAGAAGCTAAAACCAGCTTAAATCAAAAATAAGCTTTTTGATATCCCAAGTTTATCTTTACTTATATTAGTGAGGAAATACTTGTGATTTCGCAGTCATGTGTCAAAGATGAGTCTTTCATTGCTTTTGAGGTAATTCCTTCATATCGCGCTGTCTGTCAGCAGCTTTATTTTTAGCGAATTTTTGAAGAAAATTAAGCTATTGCTCTCGCCTCAAAATTTGTAGAATGTGAATTTGTGAAAACATTTTATGCGGAAATCCGTTTCAGGCTATTCTGAATCATATTCTGAAGTTTAACGCATTTTTTTTATGTATGTATGTATGTATATATGTATGTATATGGTGGTCTTTTTATATGGGCACTTCCTTTCATCCCATTCTTCCTCCTCGTCCTGCAACTTCCCTTATCCCTAGAGCCGGCGTCGGGTAAACCTGGGCGTCCTCCCCGCTTTTTTATTTTATTTGTTTATTTTACAATTTAATGGTGTGCCCCCTCCGCCTTTGAGGGGAGGTTTGTAAAAAAAAAAATTAAAAAAAAATGTATGTATGTATGTGTCTTTCCAGACGATAACTGTCCGTAGAATTGTGCTAGAAACTTCAAACAAATTTTAAAATGTTATGGACGCAAAACGAAAGTTCAAGTTCGTTGGCCAGCATGACGGATTACATCTTCGGGTTGAAATTTTCAAAAATGTAGTAAAAAATTTCAAAATAGCCTGTTTTTTGCAATTTGTTGTTCGAAATAATTTTTTCAGCACACTAACATGCGGTATATTCGAAATCAGCGTAAATTTCCTATAAGAATATGTAACAAGTTTTCAAAAATTTCAAAGTTGAAAAATCAGTCAAAAATCGAAATAATGCCGTTCGCTAGTTGTAAAAATCGGTAATATTTGCATGAAACATTGTCCAAATTCAGATTGAACTTCAAAAATTCGCTCATGGGGGTCATGCTGCATGACTGGACTTTTTAAATCCAGTCGGTTTACAACTATTGTACCCGTAAACACTGAAGTTAGTCAAAAACGTTGTCTATTTCCACGAAAAACTAAAGAGCTACAATGTTAAATCGATTTCGACGGTTAGGCCATCATCAGTAACAAACAATAACTGAACACACATTAGAAAGGACACAGCTTATATAGTCACAGGTGAAGGGAGATTGAATCCCATTTTTCGAGAGAAAGGAAAGTTGGCTGGAGGTACAACCAATTAAGTGCAAGCAAAGTGAAGGGGGGTTGTAGCTAATCAGATGAAGTAAAAGGAGAGGAAGAATTACTGGTTTCAACAGTTGGAAGGGATAATTCCAAGCTTTATAGAAATGGACTTATCAGAGGTGAAATATATTGAGGGATATCCTCATTTAAACATTTACCAGCTCTATCACATTTGATATTTTCGAATTTTTCAAGTACATTCAGCATGCCTTGTCTTACAGATAATATCTCTCTCTCACAGGCTGTAAAGAATATCAACTTGGACCTGGATGAGATCCACCAGTGGTGCAGTGCAAATGGTTTGGTTCTTAATCCGAGGAAGTGCCAGTCTATAATTATATTCAAAAAGAACTTGGTGTCTCATGATACTCCTCCCATCCTTATTAATGGCGTCATAATTCCTTTTTCTAAGGTAGTCAAAAGTTTGGGTGTGATGATCAATTCGACCTTGTCTTGGAATAGTCATGTGTCCAAGATATCCAGGTCGATTTATGCATCACCTAAATCTCTCAATAGGTTAGCATATTGTACTCCGTTCCATGTTCGAATGAAATTATTTAAATCTTTTTTTATTGCCTCATTTCAGCTATTCATCTATCCTATTTATTTGGTCACTTGACAGTACTGCCCTTAAGACTTTGAAAACTGCATTGAATGTTTGTGTGCGCTACATTTTCAGGCTCAAACCCCATAGTCACACTTCGGCATACGCTAGTGAACTGCTGGGTATGGATGTTGTGACGTACCTCATGATCCAGGGGTTGTGCTTTGTATTCAAGGCTCTCCATCAAGCATACCCTCCGTATATTACTACTCTCTTTCAGTTTGGAGGATCCACTAGAGCCAAAAACCTTTCCGTTCCAGAATATGTTCTGGAACCTATGGGTCGAGGATGATGAGCAATTCAATCGCTATTTCTGGGGCGAGGGCGTGGAATTCTCTTCCTGTGTAAGTGCGGAATGCCGGGACGTATGGCAGTTTCAGGTGTGCGGTCGAGCGTCACTATCTCTCAGACTAAACCCATCATCTTCATTCTTTCCTTCTCTATTTTTCTCTCCTTCCTCTTCAATCTTCCAACTACCTTCTTTTGCTTGCTTCCTCTCCTTCCAAAATCTTCTCTTTCATTTTTATCTCTGATTTTGGTATCTTTACCCCTTTCCCCATCTTCCCTTACAGATAGTCTCTATTTACTACGTTTTTAGCGAATTTTTGAAGAAAATTAAGCTATTGCTCTCGCCTCAAAATTTGTAGAATGTGAATTTTTGAAAGATTTTTATGCAGAAATCCGTTTCAGCCTATTCTGAATCATATTCTGAAGTTTAACGCATTTTTTTATGTATGTATGTATGTATATAGGAATGTGTCATTCCAGACGATAATTGTCCGTAGAATTGTGCTAGAAACTTCAAACAAATTTTAAAATGTTAAGGACACAAAACGAAAGTTCAAGTTCGTTGGCCAGCATGATCGGATTAAATCTTCGGGTTGAAATTTTCAAAAATGTAGTCAACAATTTCAAAATAGCCTGCTTTTTGCGATTTGTTGTGCGAAATAATTTTTTCGGCATACTAACATGTGGTATATTCGGAATCAGCGTAAAGTTTCCTATAAGAATATGTAGGTACCAATTTTTCAAAAATTCCAAAGTTGAAAAATCAGTCAAAAATCGAAATAATGCCGTTCGCTAGTTGTAAAAATCGGTAATACTTGCATGAAACAGAGATTACAGTTTGTCTGTCAATTTCTTGCTGTGGGATACTAGATTCGAATGCAACTAACTTTATATCACTCGTAATATAAAGCCTCATCATCGATTGGCTGTGGAAATACGTTTCTTTCATATGACGTCGGTATGTTATTATATTTTATGTCAAGATTTGACGATGTTATGATAGTATACTGATAAGATTTCAACTGCCTTCAATACTGACCACATTGGACATCGAAATCTATGAATATTTACCTACATTTGTCTTTAAATCTACAAGATTAGTTTAATAATAATAAAGTATGAGTACCTCCTAATCATTTTTAATAATTTGATTCCATGTTTGTCTATGAAAATCATAAACTAAAATTTCTCAACACGATCAATAGCGACTGAAATGTCGAAGATTTCTTCAATAATTCACTCATGGGGTCATGCTGCATGACTGGACTTTTTTCTTTGTTTCAATTTTTCTTTGTTTAAATTTACTAAGTAATTTTTTTAATCGCGCTTTGATGATAGTTATTGTCTTTTTTTTTTAACTATTTTGTGTTTATTTTATTTTTATTTTTTTTCTGAAAGTATATTGTTCTCAATATTTGATTGGTTGTGCGCGAGATGGGACTTATGTCCTATGCACAATAAATGCATTCACATAACATGCCTCCCTTTGGATAAAAATTAAGAAATTCTACAAACTATCTGTCAAATCAAAATTGTAAGTATGATTGGATTCCTTTAGATGTTTTGTAAATGTAGACCTACCCCCTGAAATCTTCCTAATGCTCTTCTATTCTCACCCTGAATTTCCTACCAGTTTGACCGCAATATTCGTAGCCGCAAGAACATCTTAGTTTATAATTGTTACATAATTGTTTATAATTGTTTGTTACTGACGTAATGGCCTAACCGTCGAAATCGATTTAACGTTTTAACTCTTTATTTTTTCGTGGAAATGGACAACGTTTTTCACTAACTTCCGTTTTGAAATTGGTTTCCACAACTTTGTCGCGAGTGATTTAGTCCGTATTGTGTACGTTATGTCGATGATATAAAACTTAGGACATTCTACCAAGAGCCATATATTGGTCTTAAGTACTTTTCAATTACTAAATCGACATGATGAATTTTATATTCAGTTAATTGACGGGCATCCCTCCACCTTACCTAAGATCTATATTTTTAAAATCTTCATCGGATAGGTCGTGAGCCCTTCGTATTCCTGTTCACAGAGGACTATGCTAAATCTCTACTAGTGCATATGGGGCAAGGCTCTGGTACGCATTTCCTACATATATTCGAGCGCTGCCTACCCTCAGGCGTTTTCAGACTGCTGTCCAGCAATGAGTGGATTTCATATTTGCAGCACCCCCTTACCCCCCATCATTACAATATTTGGCCATCCATTTAAACTTTGTTCCCACCTTCTTATCTCACTTTGTTCTATTAATCCTGAACTATATCAATTCTGTAGTTCTATAAATAATGAGCTTTTTAAATTGTTTATATTTAGTCAAGCCATCGTCTCTATTCATGTGTATTTTATCCAATGTCGTTCCTGTCTGTATGTGGTGTTCAACACAACAGAGGATATTATTATTATTATTGCCCCAGCACAAAACAGAATCATTACGAACTCATCAAGTAAGAGGTGTTCCGTTAAGAGAATACCCAAATGACCTTGACAAATAAACATCCTCCACCTACCATTGTTATAAAATTATTGAACAAAATTAACAACAAAGAAGGTGCCTATAAAATATCATCTCAAATTAGAACTGCAAAATTTGCAAACCGCTGTGAGTAGAATAAAAGTACCCTCAGGGCGACAAGGTCATGTTCCAATTGCAATGAGGTTACTCGACGACGCTAATTAAATAGCGAGGTAAGCGACAGTATGACAACGTTAATTAAAAGTATAGCTAGTAAGACCAGTGGTTATTATAACTTATCAACAGTTATGAACGAGCAACTATTGACTTCTTATCGTTCAACGATCGACATCCAACAAAGAACGCTCGTCTGTCTGTGTGTCTGAGGTAAATCCTTGTCACGCCCAAAACTGTACCAAGTTTTTGTCCGATTTTGATGACATTCTCACAATTGCGCGGGTTTGCTCTTAGATGGCCCCCTAAACTTTCGTTGCCGTCGGATCAATAGTAGCCTGTGCTTCTAACGTGCTAATATATCTTTGATTTCTCATCTTCTATTCGTCTAATTTCGTTCAAACTTGGGGGTAGTTGAGTGTATGTTAACGTGCAACAATGAAAGTTCGTTCGTTCGTTCAACGTGCAACGGCGAACGTTCTTAGTGATAACAAGCTGTCGTTCACCTCGCTATTTAATTAGCGTCGTCGGGTAACCTCATTACAATTGCAACATGACCTTGTCGCCATGAGGGTACTATTATTCTAACACTGTGGGCTATGAATGGGCCATACAATCAAGTGATAACACAGTTAGTCAATTGGAGATATCTACCTAGTTATTGTTCAGCCTTGTTGTTCGGAAAGTAACAAGTGGCGTTTATTCAGGACAAATATCTCTGAGAGGAAAGAATGAAAAAATAAATCAAATTCATGTTTCGAGTTCAAATGAAGATTGGCACTTCAAAAGGAGCTATGAAGAGGCTTATTTTTTGGTAGGTACCTAGTTAGCTATGGGTATATTTTTGCGATGGGATCAAATAAGTCAATCCGTCAGAGAGTTTTATAAGCCTGATCCTATTGAGAGTGAGTGAGGGCGATCGCCCCGTCCAATTATGCTCTTGTCGTATGGATGCGAAGCGGATCCTTACCGACCCTTACCGATCCTACGGGATGCCACCCTCATTCTGTGAAGTGTGAACGCGGCGTAAGAGGGGGCTGCTCGGTAGCCCATGTTTTCTTCCGGGGACCGGCGATTCCTTCCCGACCTCCAAAAAACATGGCGATTCCTTCCCCTCAAAGTGTTGGCGATTCCTTCCAGTTACTCAATTCCTTCCGCCGTGCAATCGGCGGTTCCTTCCCGATACTCAATTGCTTCCCGCCCAGGTGTTGATTAGTTTTGAAGCAAAAATTAACTCTTTTTAGAACTAAACCCTCAATTGCACAATTAAGTACTTAAAACCCAAATCAAAGTATTACAATCACCAAGTATTAAAATCACAATAATCACAAAATAAAAAATCCGTCGTAAAGTTCACGTCTCAATCTCATTGCTCAAAAATCCCCCCAAATTCAACACTGACCCTTTTAGCAAATTGGTATGGGTCATTGTCGGAAGTTTGCCGAGCGATGAGTTGCGGGATCCAATTTTCTTTCACAAGAGTCCACCACTTCCTGTCCCAAAGTTTTTATGAACGCCTTACAGATACTTCTTCTGTCCACTACAAAACCACCTTTTAACGCCACCAACCAGAACTTTATGAATAGTAAATTTAAAACTATACCTATCTAAAAATAATGGTGGTGAAAAAAATTGGTAAATAATGGTCCGTGAGAAAAACAGTGTCGGCAGCGCCAGGATGCATCATCGATTATCTATTATAACTAAACTAAACTAGCAACTTGTTGTTTTGCGACTCCTCCTGACGGGCCTTATTACTTTGAGATTGGAGGGGAAGGAATTGCCAAACCTCGGCTCACAGGACGGCCTCACACCGGTAGGAATCGCCATCTCCCTTGGATCGCCAGGTCCAACTTTTGCTTTGACGGGAAGGAATCGCCGGTTCCCCGTTTTCTGCACCCAGAAGGAATCAACGTTACTTTCTAGACATCATAATTCCTCAAAATATACAAGGATTTCCCAGATTTTGTTTTTCTTAATTCTTCAAGTTATAGCAATCTCTAGCAATCGACCTGTCGACTTTACAAGGAATATGCCTCTGATAGCGCTAATCACCTTTCAAAGTGGAGGGTCGGGAGCTATACTTCCCAGTGCATTTTCGGGGGTTTCCCAATCACAAACAAGTGTTAACGAGAAGCTTTGAGCCAGGGACCCACTTTTACCCTGCCTGAGGCACTCTTCATGGTCATTTTGACCAATCGAACCAGGTTCTTTGGGACAGAAAGCTTCGGCATATCCTTATACAGCAGGTCTTTAATGATTAGGGCCGCCGCGCGGTTTGTAGGCGCCCAAGGCTGTATCCCCCCCCTCTCTTTCCATCCCGTTAAAACTCATAATTTTGTTTGTTCCAGTTTTTTTTCCAAAATGGGCAAAATTTATGTCGGAATTTAAATTGA
Source organism: Adelphocoris suturalis (assembly GCA_030762985.1). NCBI lineage: Eukaryota > Metazoa > Arthropoda > Insecta > Hemiptera > Miridae > Adelphocoris > Adelphocoris suturalis. Next base: position 2,985,399 of record CM061051.1, on the reverse strand, counting down.
TTGTTCGGAACATCTCAATTACCAACTATATTTGAATAAAGTCAAGTTGTCAGTTTTTTCACATCCACCAGAGAGTATCTTTCAATTTTCTCAATGGTCCCAGTACCAAAAATTAAATTTTTTTGCATCTTTCAAATTCTAGCTTCAACTCATTATAAAGGCGCGCACACACTACGGCGCGCGCGCCGATGTTCACCAGTGTGTACAGAACGCGCGGGCGGTGCTTGTGCCGTGCAGGGCGATCCGCCTTCCGACGGTTTTTTGACGATCACTTCGATTTGAACTTGTTTCCGCGCTCTGCAACAGACTCTGCATCGAGGTACTTTTGCTTCCGGATAAAGAAAGTACCTATCATTTTCGCTGTCGGAAGATGGACAATTTTTTTACTCCAAAATCAAAATTTCCACTCGCGTTTCACGTTTTAGAACTTCCGTTACTGTCTGTCTATTTGTGTGTTTCTGTCGTGAGTTTGCCAATACTCGTTACACGCTTAGTTTCCAAAGTTATCCGATTATGAAGAAACTTTCAGAGAATGTGCGGGTTGGATGGCAGTAGATAATGGTCCCCTACCACTTTCATTGTTCCCAAATGAATGACTTCACTCTGCCCATTCACATACGTAGATTACATCAAGCGTCATTTTCTCGTTTCCTAATTGACCGATTTTGACGTTTTATGCTAGGCTGTACGCCTTAATTTACAATTTCTCTCTATGGAATTTTTTAAATCATTCGAAAATATCTAAATGATCTACATTCATGTAATGGATACGAGGGAGCTATGTGCCACACCCAACTTGGCAGACGTTTTTTCCGTTCAAAATACCTACATTATATATATATATATATATATATATACTGCTATCAGTTGTCCTCCGGCCCTCGCTGTGAACACATCGGTTATCTTGTTGTGAGTCGCGCTCTCTTTTCATAGATATTTTGCTTCTCTCTCGGTCCTCGGTTTATAGTGCAAAGATAGTAGCCGATATTGTTCGGTTATCTTGTCCTCCGGTGGTCTAACGGGGCAATCTTTCTCCACTATCGCTTGTTATTGTATTTTTTGCTTTGAAGGCGACCCACAAAATGGCTTGCAATGATGTATGTAATGATTTATATCTTCACTAAATTACAAACTATAATAGATGAAAAATACCTACTTAGGGTATGTGATTCCTTAGTGAGCTCTATATAGCTTTGTCTACCAGTGTGGAGCGGTTGATATCACACGGCATATAAACCAATAATTGCCACTCAAAAACGATAATCCGGATCATAACAAATTCAGGGTACCTACTGAAAATCATCTCTCCCTCATTTTAGGCTGATGCAAATTCTTCATTTTCCCAAGTTGGTAGAAATTAGTTGTCTTAAACAATTATTAAAAGGAAATTCTCTGTCCTCTCCCGATCATCTATTAAATACGAGGGTAAAGGGCAATTACGTGTTAAATTTACCACAAAATGGATTGTACTAAATGCTCCCGTGAATGGCATTCCCCTAAAAAGACTGCGAGGTGCAGTGAATGCGGGTCTTCGTTCCACCCTGCTTGTACACGCATTAGAACAGTTGAGAATTTAAAAAATAAAAAATATAAAAGGAGCTTAAATTGCAGTGAAAATGTGAAAAATGCGTCGTAAGAAAGGATAAAGACAAACCTGGAGAGAACACCAGTGGTGATGGGACATCCAATGAAGAGGGGGACGAGCCTACTGCTGTAAACATGGGAACGCTAAACAGGAACATCAACGTTATAATGAAGAGGTTTGAATCCTTTGAAGACAAATTGAAAGCTATGGAAAACTCGATGAATTTCATCAACAGTTTTTTCGAAGATATGAAAAAGTCTTTCACTGAATTCAAAAATGACATGGATGAAATAAAACAATCAAATCAGGACCTTCAACAAGGAAAACGAAAACCTAAAGATAGAAACATTTGAGCTGCACCGTAAAATAAATGATGTGGAACAATTAAATTTGACATCAACCATACAAATCAGAGGTGTCCGGAAACAGCAAACGAGAGTGTGATGTAGATTGTAAAAACTATTCGAGATAAATTGCTGATTTCTATTAGAGAGAATGATATAATTTCGGCGTATAGGGTTCGTGTACCTATGAGAAATCCTGTAAATAGAAATGGTGGTTTTTTTTATCGTAAATTTTGCAAATGTTTTCTTGAAGAGAGTGGATTAAGAACATTAAGTTACATAAGGGTATGACTGCAAAGGACATGCATCCGTCGTTCAAAGAATTTAAGGTCTATATAAGCGATCGGCTTACACCTGTAAACAGCAAGCTATTCTGACTCGCTCGTAAATAGGCGAAGGCCAATGAGTTCAGATTAGCGTGGACATCGGAAGGAATAATTTAAGTTAAAATGGACGACACACCAACCATCCACCCAGTACGTTTTACTGATGAAAAACAACTTGAGCATATGGATACTCAGAAAATCATTGATAATGAAGCTGGAGAACTAAACAAACGGTAAATTGCTTCTCAGTTCAAAATTTTTCCTATTGTTCTTAGTACCAAATTAATTGTCATTATATGGATGATATTGAGAATGCTTTAGAGAAAGATACTTTGGAGTTAGGATCTATTATGGATGTAGAAAACTAATTTGCGAAAAATTACACTTTTGACTTCAGATTCGGATTCAGCGCATTGAATACCCCAACGTAGCAATTTTTAGCTCAAAAGTTCATTTAGTTTGGCCAATAAACGGGTAGGTCAATAACGCGAGACGTAGTAGCGGCCCCTCAGGCGGGTGGTAGCCGTGTCTTCACCTGCAAGTGAATTTCAAGAGCCATATTACCGGTAATAATACACGCCGGTGATACACACCATATGGCACCTTTTTGGAAAGCTCTCGCTCAGATTCTTCTATTGAGCAAACAAATGATAACTACAAAAATTTGCACATTGGACTGCAAATGCCTTTTAGCGAACTTTCGCAGAAAATGAAGCTATTGTAATGGCTCCAAAAATTTTATTATCAAAATTTTCGAAAATTTTCAGCATTGAAATCCGGGACGGGACACCCTTACCTTTGCAGCCACCCATCCATGTACTCACCTCGCATTGCCATTTTCCATGAAACCCATAATGTACTTGACCCTGATCCGACCGATTTGGTATTACGTTTCAGGACTATGGGGATCAGCAGCAGGTTGACACATAAAGGAAATTCAAACAACGCAGAATCGAGTATTTCGTCTTATCACTAATGCTCCGTTGTTTGTTAGACACACCAATATGGTTCTGTTTCAAAATGTTGTAGTAATGTTGTGGTGGAGGGGGTGGGGCAGGACATCCTCTCCCTTCTTCCGTCTTTGCTTCCTTTGTACCTACCCGCCTAGTCTTGGGAATAGATTGAGAGCCCATGGATCATGAGTGTGGGCACACTACTAATGGTTTAGCGATCATTATTATTATACCTAGGTAGCGAATTTCCATTATGCCAACACAATCAGTCCTTGAAGGCTCCATCAGATTGTGCTAAATACTTTTGCGGGTGGGTCGCTGGTAACGAATTTTACGTTTGTGCATGCACAGTAGCCACAGTTCATACAATCACAAAGAAATTTATAGGTAGGCAATCATTTTGTGACCATCCTTCAACTACCTTCCAATCGTGAGTGAATTCAAGCCACTACATGGTGAAAACTGTGTTTCAAGAAATTAACATAGGTACCTATTACCTACGCGTTCCTATTGTTCTGAACCTCATGAAATGTAATTTCAGTGGTCTGTAATTGAGTACAGTCAACACCACAGACAGACAAACATAGAACCAAAATTATCCAGGAAGTTGGCAAAACACAAAAAGTAAATTTTAAGTTTTAATTTCCACAATTTTTGTAACCTCTTCCATGAATGCATCTAGATTCCTGAACCTATGGTAAGAAAATGAATGTTTGATGTACTCACTGCCCTCAAAACGATGACGACTCCTCGCATTATAATTATGGCTTTATTTCAGCATGGTTGCAAACTCTGGAATGTGAGTGTGGTGAGCATCTTGATTCTGACAGCTTGCAATGTCCTTCTCATGCTGAGGCTCCTTCACACGGAATGCACCAATATTTCCATCGAGCCTGCACCAAAACTACACCCTCCGCTGCCACCTTTGATTTTGGATAGCTCCGTGACATCCAATGCCTCGCCAGTATTCAACGTAGATCCACGTCTCGGAAGGTAAGTAAGCATTTCCATCCGGGGCAATCCATAGATTAGGTACCTAGGTACTTGGCTATGAGAGAAATTAGTTGTAAGGATTCATTTAGAAGGAAGGTTCCCATCCCCCAGCTATTTGCCTAAGTAAAAAAACATATTAATATATTAAACAATGGTTATTATTATTAAGCAATAATATGAACTGATTTCTAGGTGGGATACTAAGCACATGTACAAGATGATCGATCACGCTCTGGTCGGAAGCCTTTTTAATGAGCTTTCGTTGAAGTATTCAGTATGTCTGGCTACTCAAACATCATTAGAGAAGCTCCATTCGTTGGTTCAAGTTGCACATCATTGGAATGGGCCAATATCTGCAGCTTTATTTGCAGCTGGTGATGAAGAGTTCACGATCTTACAAGGTAACTTCCAAGAGGAGACAGCTCTGTTAGATATGATGAAAATATCAATGTCGGCGAAGTGGAATTTTCTATCTGTGATGGGGTTTTTCCAAACTTAGAAAAGTACCTACTAGTAAATTTTGTCCTCAGCATAATACAAAGATTAAAAAATGCAGATAGTTCCAGATTCTGAAAATTGGTAATCACGTATTAAGACGGCTATCCTGGTCAAAAATAAGATAATCTCTGGTAGGTAGAACAACCTTGCTTTCCGATTACATCATACTTTCTTTCACATCACACATCGAATTAGGAGAATCAACTCAATAATACAGGACTGAATGAATCCAAATGTAGAGTAGGTTCCTACATACGTAATTGATCTACAAAAATTGATAACAAAAATTTGGTGTTCTTTAGTACACCTCCCCCCCCCCCCCCCCCCCCACAACAATTTCAAAACAAGACTTTGCGTCAAATCCATAACATGTGATGAACACATCCTTCTCAATAATTTTACTGTCCGCAACAGGAAAGTAATCCCTTGATAACTGCATATAATTAGGGTTTAACGAAACTGTCACACTCCTCTGCTTATATCCATGTCGAATTTGACGATGTGGGCCCTGCTCCTTATTCTTAAATTCGTCATCTGAGTCAAGTGTGGTTGAATTGTGTGCTGAAATTTATTTGTTGGTAATTCAGTCCACTGTATTCCGGCGTGCTGTTTCAGAAAGAAGCTGAACCCTTAATTGGCCCTTGTTATATACCTACATACTTTCATTGGTCGATTAAGACCTCTAAATTTTCAATTGCTTCCCCTCTCTTTAGTCAATTATATTCCTGATAGATTCCTGGTGCTTCAGCCTTATTTGTATTAATGGCTTATTTTCCAAAATATCTATTTTCATTGCAATGTTCCCATCTCTTAAATTCCCCAAAGTGGGAAAATCATTGTTTATCGTCCCCAAAGAGAGCAAACTATAATTCAAAATTTCAAAAACGGCAAACGATTAGGTACTTAAAGTCCCTTAAGAGGGTAAAACCTTACAAAGCCTCCGAAGTTGAGAAAATTATTTTTCCTGGTTGTTCCAATCATCGATTGGAAGTTGATAGACTGTTTCAGATAACCCTTCCCGAACTAGATCCATTGGCAATCCATCATGTTTTTTATTTCTACGTTAATATCCCCAAATTCTAATGCATACCTATAATTTACAAAGGGGCACAGATTCTCGACCAGTAAAACTATTTGAACAGAACCTTTACGAAGGAACCTAATTTGCTGTGTGGTTTTCCAGTTGACATTTCCTGGATTGGAACTCCTACTACCTACTTTACGCCCACATTTAACATACTTAATCTTCAAATAAGTATGTTTTTAAGACGAGGAGTGTGACGGTTCCTATCTCAACTGGGACAGTGCGTCTACTCGCAACCTATCGCGGTGTCGAACACACCCTTCTCGATACTTCTGCTTGTGGCAGTTGGAAATATTTCAATCTATTACAACCGAGGAAGGTAATCCCTGATAGCTGCACATAACCATACAGTAGACTTGGCTCTAAAAAGTATCAGATTACTTGTAGCGATCTGAAATAGGTACTTATTTCACTTTAAGTACCTCTTAATCTTGCCCGGGCGCCAACAAAGCACGCGACGGCCCAGCCTCGGGTCCCACGTGTTGGCCACGAAATCTACTCGTATAATAAATTTCTTTGGGCAACGGATGTAAGAAATGTGGATTTTCTCCTTGGTGTTATGATGACGGGGAATTATCAGGGCTGTTTTGAGTTATTGATTTATAATGTTGAGCCTTCGAGGGTCATTTTGTCAATATGGATAGTCTCTAAAGGTCTGGAAGCGGTTGGTGTAACGTTATACTTTAATTTAATTGGGTTTCCGTCATAATTACATCTCACACAGAGGGTGCAATTATTGATAAACCTTTGGATGGTTTCTCTCATAATGGACCAATAATGAGTTCGCTTTAAGTGGCTATTATGGGTTTCGTCGATGCCGTGAGGGTTGGTTAGGCCTTCGTGGTATTTCTTGATTATTTCAGACCTTTTGTTTTCGTCCGCTTTGTCCTCTAATTTTTCGGTGTACTGGATCATTGTTATTTCCAAAAGATCAAAGTTTTTTGTGATGATATTTTTAAATTGTTCGTGTATGTCTTTGGTGAAATAAAGTCCATATTTGATTTTGAGTAAAATGTACTCTTCATATATTATGTTGTTACGTTGGCTGAAGAGATTTGTTCTGCGGCAGAGGGTAATATTTTGATCTTAATAGCATTATTAACACTATTACGTTTTGGAAATCTAGTACCTAGGTCGTTTTTGTTAAAGAATCCATCGTAAATTTTTTGAGTTATTTCCAGTGGCTTAGAGTTTCGGGGGATCCACTGAAGTTTCTAATCAAATCCACATGTTCCATTTTTAGGAAGTGTTGCTCATTGGTTCTTTGTTCTCTATTAGGAGATATAATTTGGTTTACCAGAAAATTCTCTATTAGGGAAGTCAGTTGTCCAATTTGAGCGGATTGTGCGTTCATAATACCAACATAGTTGGAGGTTGGATTTGATTTAGTCCGGCGGCTCCTTTTAAGGGAATGACCATGACTTGACTTCGTTTTGGCATTTTGACAATTCGGCGTTTATAGATTTGTTCTAAATTTCAGTCAAAATTTCGTTCTAGTAAATTGTCCCTATGATTACCTATATGGGACATTAGAATTTCTTAATGTGAAATGAGAAATGTTATTACATTCAATAAATTACAAGAAAACAAATACAAAAATTGCAAAATACAATTAATAATGTATACCTAATATTTCTTAGTCGGTAACATGCACAACTAAAAATGAAATAATTATGAAAATATTTAAGCTCTGAGACGGGTCGGGTTTCCTGGTATCAAGAGTTGGAGGTGACAATCTCGTGTCTTATTGTTTTGTGTTGAGTTTTCTGGAACGTGTAGATGTGCTAAGCTGCGAGCGTGCAGGGTCAAACGACAGGTGATCTGCTCTCACATGAATTACTTTCAAATAAAATTCTTCCAAATTTCGGACAGATGAAATATCTAGGTAAAATATTTACGGTTCAATATCTTGTAAAAGAATGTTGGTTGTCGGCTGTTGTAGCGAGGTACCTACCTACCAAATATTATTTTTTAGTTCAGAAATCAACTTTTAAAATTATTATTCGATTTTCAAAAAAAAATTGTGAATGGGTAATTTGAGTGTGCTTTAATTAAGTAAAAGAGTGTCCTAAGTATTTTAGTGACACTGAGGTGAGTACTGACGATTTCTCACAGGAATTAATTTAAAGTTGCGTACTTGCTCTTGAAATTTAACTAAAATTTGATTCAAAGGTTAATTATTTGACTTGGGGATACTCACCCTAGTGCACATGTCATACTTCGCGTGAGGAGTCTCTCTCTTGAAGTTTTCCGGCGTCCGGATTGATCCTATGGGTTTGCAAATTCTTGGCGTGTCCTCTGGATACTTCGCAATATTCTCCCAAAAAGTTCAGATCGTGACACGTCCTGATTCGACTGCGCCAGTTATGCGGGTTTAGGTTGAATAACACTTTGTTAAATTTATTTAACACAAAGAAATACAGGTCAGATACGCATGAGACAGATGTTGAGAGAAGAATGAAGCGTACGACTCTAGGACTCCTATTATGGGCGTAGGGCTGCGAATCATCATTTATTTTGTTTGGAGGGGCATTTTACTAGACATAAGTTATATATAAATAAGTGTGTGTGGGTGGGTGGGTGTGGGTGTGTGTGTGTGTGTGTGTGTGTGTGTGTGTGTGTGTGTGTGTGTGTGTGTGTGTGTGTGTAGGGTTGCTGGGGTAGGAGTTGCTGGGGTAGGGGGTTGCTGGGGTAGGGCAACTGTTGGTGTTTTTATCTCTTCGGAGCTCCTTCATATCCCTACCCAAGTCATGGTCATGCGTCCCCGTCGCGCAACCCGGGCACCCTCTGGGTGAACAGAGGGTGGCGAAATGACCCGCTGGCGATAAGGGGGGCGGCTCATGCCAATGGGCCTCCTGTCCCTAACAATCCCCCGCTTCCCCCGTTATGAATCACAATCAACAAGAGCCTCATAACCCCCGCGTGCCCATTGGCACCCGGGGTTCTAGGGGAGGCGCTCGGGGGCGCCCCAGGCAGGGGCGTCGGTCATCCTCCCCCTCATCTTCATCCTCTTCATCCTACCCTTCATCCTCTTCCTCTGCCCTGAATAATGCCCACCAGTGTGCCCATTGTGAGAGAGCCTTCAGTTCCAAGCGTGGCCTCAGCGCCCACGTCTGGCAGAAGCATCCCGTGGAGGCCAACGCTGCAATTGACATAGAGCGAGAGCGGCCCAGGTATGCTTCTGAGGATTTGCGGCGAATGGCAGCAGAGGAGGCAGAGGCTGTGCGCAATGGGGTACGTCATATTAATGTATTTTTGCAACAACGTTTTCCCGTGCGCACGCTTTCTGCCATCCAATCTCTTCGCCTGAGGCCCCACTATAAGCAGCTTGTCCAGGAGGCGATCCTGGCAAATAGCCGTGGGGCCTCTCCCGCATCTCCTACAGGCGTGGGGCAACAGCCCGCCGTTCAGCAATCCTCCCCCGGGACCTCCGGTCTTCTTGAAGACTTGAAGACTGAAGTGTTGAGGCTCGGGGAGCAGGTAGGCCGTATTGATGGTTATGAGAGTGCCTACCTGCAGGACCTGGTGAGGCGGGCTGTTGAGAGGCCTGAAGGCTTCGAGGACGAGGTTGCAGCCTACATACAGAGGATCTTCCCACGGGTTGAGGAAGCGACCGTGACTGGGCATCAGGGAGCAGTTCCTCCTACTTTGGTGCCTCGTGGAGGTCGCAGAGCAGCAAAACAAGCAAGAAGGCGGGAATATCAGCGGGTCCAGAAGTTGTGGAGGAAGCATCCGGCTCGTGTCGCTGCGGAGGTACTGGAGGGACCTGGGGATGAGCAAGTTGTGCCCCCTCTCCAGGAGTTTGTGGACTTTTGGGAGCCACTGTTGAGTGCTCCCAGCCACAACCCTGGTGAGCCGGTGGTGCCCCCAGCTTCCACCAGGGATTCCTTGCGCGGCATCATGTGCACGCCGGTGCTTCATGACGAGGCACATAAGTGCCGTGTCAAGAACTCCACTTCTGCTGGACCTGATGGTGTTTCTGCCCGACGTTGGAACAAAACACCAAAAACAGTTAAGCTGCTCATCCTCAACTTGCTGCTTTTATCGGGAAGACCCCCGAAAGCGTTGACCCGCGCCCGGACAATTTTCATCCCAAAAAAAGGGTTAAGTGGGCCTGGAGGCTACCGCCCGATATCTATATCGTCTGTAGTCTTCCGCCATTTCCAAAAGATTCTGGCATCTCGCCTCCAAGCTGCTGGTGTCATAGGTGACGTCCAGAGAGCATTTCGACCAGCGGATGGCACAGCGGAGAACCTTACAGTTCTCCAAACTGTCATTTCGCTGGCCCGTATTAAGAAACGGCAACTCCATCTTGCCGCTCTGGACGTCGCTAAGGCCTTTGACACCGTCAGCCATTTTGCCCTGACCGATTGTCTTCGTGGTGTCGGGGCACCTGCTCGTTTAATTGAGTATGTTGCTCGCCTGTACCACGAAGGCGTGACGGTCCTCGAGGCACAAGGTGAGATGTCGGGGGATGTTGTCATTGGGCGCGGGGTACGCCAGGGGGATCCTCTGTCGCCACTCCTCTTTAACCTGGTCGTGGACACGGCCTTGGGTAAGCTGCCAGCTGAAATAGGGTTCGATCTCGCCCCTGGGGTGCGAGTAGGTGCACTGGCTTTTGCCGATGATGTAATCCTACTCGCCGAAACCCGTGAGGGCTTGCAGATTGCCCTCAATGCCTTTGCTGAGCAGCTAGCCAGGTGTGGTTTGGTGGTTAACCCAGATAAGTGTGGGTCAGTCTCCTTGGTCCCGTCGGGTCGCCAGCATCAGGTGAAGGTGGTGGATGAGGAGTGTTTTGTCATAGGACAGTCACCCATCCCCACCCGATACGTGCTGGAGGTTTGGCGGTACCTTGGAGTTGACTTCATGGGTGTGGCCACCATTGCCGCAAGCCGTGTGGACCTTGGTGGAGCACTAGCTCGTATCACCAAGGCTCCATTGAAGCCACAGCAGAAGCTGCGCCTCCTTCGCACGTACTTACTGCCAAAGCTGACCTATGGGTTAGTCTTTGGCAGGCTTACTGCGGGGAGGCTGCTAGAGTTAGATCGTGAAGTTCGTTCTGCTGTGCGCTCTTGGCTAGGCTTTCCACCTGGTGTCCCAAGTGCCTATGTCCATGCACCGGTCAAGGCCGGTGGGCTCGGTATTGTCTCTCTCTCAGCCAGCATCCCATCTTTACGCCGCCAGCGCCTGCTCGCCCTTAGGGGCTCGAGCTGGGAAGTCGCCCGCACTGCTGCTGACCTTGACTTTGTCAAGCAGCAGTTGTTGTGGTGCGACCGAGCAACACCAACTGCTCCCAAACCCAGCTCATCTGCTGAGTTCGCTGCTGCGCTGCATGAGTCAGTAGATGGTAAGGAACTCCGACAGTGCTCTGAATCCCCCATTTCTTCCCAGTGGGTGGAATGGGCTTCAGAGGGCATTGGGGCCCGTGACTACCGCCATTTTCATGCCGTCCGGGTGGCCACATTGGCCACCTCGGTGAGGTGTTCGAGGAGTAGTCGCGGGACAGTGGATACCCTTTGCCGTGCCTGTCGGGGTAAAAATGAGAACCTGTATCATGTAGTGCAGCAGTGTCCTCGTACTCACGGTGGCCGCATTCTCCGTCATGATGCGGTTGCCAAGCAGATAGCAGGCGCTCTGTCATCCAGCGGTTGGGCTGTTGAGAGAGAGAGACTATATCACATGCCGAGTGACCGGGGCAAGAAGCCAGATATCGTTGCTGTCAAGCCCGATGGGTCTGCCATTATCCTGGATGTCCAGGTTGTCAGTGGCAGCGTGGACATGGAGCAGACCTGGCGGGCTAAGAAAAGTAAATATGATAGAAACGATCTGCGACAGGCGATATCTGAGCTAAAAGGAGTGGCACCTAATAACATCAAGGTCATGGCTGCGACCTTGTCATGGCGCGGGGTGTGGTGCGGGAAAAGCGCCACGGAGTTACTCGAGTTGGGCATCTCTGCAGGAGTACTCCGTGGTATCACCACCCGCGTCCTGAGGGGTTCTTACTTGAACTGGTGGTCATTCTATAGGGGCACTTCCTTTCATCCCATTCTTCCTCCTCGTCCTGCAACTTCCCTTATCCCTAGAGCCGGCGTCGGGTAAACCTGGGCTTCCTCCCCACTATTTTATTTATTTGTTCATTTTTCAATTTAATGGTGTGCCCCCTCCGCTTGAGGGGAGTTTTGTAAAAAAAAAAAAAAATGTGTGTGTGTGTGTGGTGTGTGTGTGTGTGTGTGTGTGTGTGTGTGTGTGTGTGTGTGTGTGTGTGTGTGTGTGTGTGTGTGTGTGTGTGTGTGTGTGTGTGTGTTCTCCAAACTGTCATTTCGCTGGCCCGTATCAAGAAACGGCAGCTCCATCTTGCCGCTCTGGACGTCGCTAAGGCCTTTGACACAGTTAGCCACTTTGCCCTGACCGATTGTCTTCGTGGTGTCGGGGCACCTGCTCGTTTAATTGAGTATGTTGCCTGCCTGTACCACGAAGGCGTGACGGTCCTCGAGGCACAGGGTGAGATGTCAGGGGATGTTGTTATTGGGCGCGGGGTACGCCAGGGGGATCCTCTGTCGCCACTCCTCTTCAACCTGGTCGTGGATACAGCCTTGGGTAAGCTGCCAGCTGAAATAGGGTTTGATCTCGCCCGTGGGGTGCGAGTAGGTGCATTAGCTTTTGCTGATGATGTCATCCTACTCGCAGAAACCCGTGAGGGCTTGCAGATCTCCCTCAACGCATTTGCTGAGCAGCTAGCCAGGTGTGGTTTGGTGGTCAACCCAGCTAAGTGTGGGTCGGTCTCCTTGGTCCCGTCGGGTCGCCAGCATAAGGTGAAGGTAGTGGATGAGGAGTGTTTTGTCTTAGGACAAACTTCCATCCCTGCCCGATCCGTGTTGGAGGTCTGGCGGTACCTTGGGGTCGACTTCATGGGTGTGGCCACTATAGCCGCAAGCCGTGTGGACCTTGGTGGAGCATTAGCTCGTGTCACCAAGGCTCCATTGAAGCCACAGCAGAAGCTGCGCCTCCTTCGCACGTACTTACTGCCAAAGCTTACCTATGGGTTAGTCTTTGGCAGGCTTACTGCGGGGAGGCTGCTTGAGTTAGATCGTGAAGTTCGCTCTGCTGTGCGCTCTTGGCTAGGCTTTCCACCTGGTGTCCCAAGTGCTTACATCCACGCACCGGTCAAGGCCGGTGGACTCGGTATTGTCTCTCTTTCTGCCAGCATCCCATCTTTACGCCGCCAGCGCCTGCTTGCCCTTAGGGGCTCGAGCTGGGAGGTCGCCCGCACTGCTGCTGACCTGGACTTTGTCCGGCAGCAGTTGTTGTGGTGCGATCGAGCAACACCAACTGCTCCAAAACCCAGCTCGTCTGCTGAGTTCGCTGCTGCACTGCATGAGTCAGTAGATGGTAAAGAACTCCGACAGTGCTCTGAATCCCCCATTTCTACCCAGTGGGTGGAATGGGCTTCAGAGGGCATTGGGGCCCGCGACTATCGCCATTTTCACGCTGTCCGGGTGGCTACGTTAGCCACCTCGGTGAGGTGTTCGAGGAGTAGTCGCGGGACAGTAGACACCCTTTGCCGTGCCTGTCGGAGTAAAAATGAGAATCTTTATCATGTGGTGCAGCAGTGTCCTCGTACTCACGGTGGCCGCATTTTACGTCACGATGCGGTTGCCAAGCAGATAGCAGGTGCTTTGTCATCTAGCGGTTGGGATGTCGAAAGGGAGAGACTATACCACATGCCGAGTGACCGGGGCAAGAAGCCAGATATCGTTGCGATCAAGCCCGATGGGTCTGCCATAATCCTGGATGTCCAGGTTGTCAGTGGCAGCGTGGACATGGAGCAGACCTGGCGGGCTAAGAAAAGTAAATATGATAGAAATGATCTGCGCCAAGCGATATCTGAGCTAAAAGGAGTGGCACCTAATAAGATCAATGTCATTGCCGCGACCGTGTCGTGGCGCGGGGTGTGGTGCGGGAAAAGCGCCACGGAGTTACTCGAGTTGGGCATCTCGGCAGGAGTACTCCGTGGTATCACCACCCGCGTCCTGAGGGGATCTTACTTGAACTGGTGGTCATTTTATAGGGGCACTTCCTTTCATCCTAGAGCCGGCGTCGGGTAAACCTGGGCGTCCTCCCCACTTTTTATTTTATTTGTTTATTTTTCAATTTAATGGCGTGCCCCCTCCGTCTTTGAGGGGAGGTTTATAAAAAAAAAAAAAAAAAAAAAAAAAAAAAAATGTGTGTGTGTGTGTGTGTGTGTGTTTGTTTATTCATTTTGAAAACTATGAATTTTGTAAATCTAACCTTGGAGATTTCAAATCAGGAAAGAATTTTCTGAAATGTACTTTCTCATTTTGCAGGTTATATAGAATTTCTGAGAAGGTGCTACGCACCAATAAGGGAGAGAATTAGTTTCCAACTTGCTTTTCCGAAAGAAAAAGTTCCCACCACATCTTCTTATGTCGAAAAATCGTCCCAGCTTGATTGCCTCAGACCAGAAGCATCACTAGGCAAATTATTGAAACACCGATCTGCAGATATCGTGAGATGGCGTCTTAGAAACCCATACCCACAAAACCACATGAGAAACTTGGCACGAAAAAATTGTCAAAGCGCTCACGTTTTCCTGACTGATGTTGACATAGTTCCAAGTACCAACCTCGCCGATGGGCTCAACAAATTCTTCAAGACTGAACTCTGTAATGGGCTGTGCGCCTACGTGATACCCACTTATGAGCTGGATGATCGAGTGCCGTTTCCTAAGAATAAGACGGAATTGGTGAGGTTAACTGGTCGAGGATTAGCAAGACCATTTCACCATAAAGTATTTATTTACAATCAGTACGCCACAAATTTCTCGAGGTGAGTCCATCTCTAGTACGATTCAAGCATAGCTCTTCATGCAGAAATGCTTCCCTGATTTGGGTAGGTACGAGTTTTAGCGAATTTTCGTAAAAAATGAAGCCATTGCAATGGCTCCAAAAATTTTAAAATCAAATATTTCGAAAAAATTGTCATTTAAATCTGTCTTGAGACATTCTGAAACGAATCCTAGAGTTTAACGCTTTTTCATATATGTATATATATACATATAGGTATGTGTAATTCCAGACGATAACTCTCCTTATGATTGAGATAAAAATTCCGTTCTTGCGCCAAAAAATCAAACTTTTCAAACGAAAGGATGAGTTCGTTGGCCAACACTTTTTGAGCACATTAAATGGGTAACATTTCAAAAAATGTCTATTACGGCTAAAAATCGTTAAACATATTTTTTAAGAAATATTCTAGTCAGAAAAGTTCCAGTCATGCAGCATGATCGTATGATCGTAAATTATCGTATTGTATATTGTTAAATTGTTTTGAAATTTGAGCTTTTTGAGAGCAAGGACTTGACCAAAAAATCAAGCTTTTGAAATGAAAGGATGTTTGCTGGCCAGAATATATATATTATATATATATATATATATATATATATATATATATATATATATATATATATATATATATATATATATATATATATATATATATATATATATATGTATATATATATATATATATTATATATATATATATATATATATATATATTATTATTATATATTATTATTATTTATTATTATTATTATAATTATTATTATTATTATTATTATTATTATTATTATATTATTATTATTATTATATTATTATTATTATTATTATTATTATTATTATTATTATTATTATATATATATTATATATTATATATTATATATATTATATTATTTTATTATTTTTATTGTATATATTGGCCACATTTCTAAAAATGTGCTTAAAAATACTAAAATTGGCTAAAAACTATGGAAAAATGTCAAGTTTATATATTTAGCAGTATTCAGGTCAATATAAGTTCATCAACAATGAACCGGAACGTTGAAAAAATTATGGATAAATGTATGTGAATATCTATTTAAATTTCATCATTATTTGGTAAAAGACTATAAATAGCAAAAAATCAAACAATGCAAAATCTTCTTTGAATTGCAGCATATCATTTAGAACGAGTTTTTTCGCCATAAAATCAGTAATTAACCATTCATTTGCACTCAAAGTGTTCAAATTGCAAAACAGTGTAACATAATATATTACGATAACCTTCAAAAATTCGCTCATATGATCATGCTGCAGGAAGCAACTTTTCTTGTTTTAACAAATTGAACTCATAAAGACTGTGAAATAACAACAACAAAAATCTATGCACAAAATCATTTCGAAACATGCAAATTCCATTAAAATAGGCAAGAAACTAGAAAAATTGGAAAAATCTAAACATTTATTTTTTAAGCTGAATATTACCTACTTAGAAAAAGTGTTTTGCCATAGAATGTATAGTTACGATCTCTTTGCAAAATAAAAATAAAACTTTCTAAACTATGTAATTCACTCGAATGCGATCAAGCTGCATGAATGGAACTTTTTTTTGTCATATCTCAAATGATGAGGATTAAACAGATATTCTTGGTATGACAATGAAATCTGTAGCTAGGTAAAAACCTTCGTAAACAGAATAGGTACCTACTTCCTCTCTTCCTCTCTCAAAGAATAGAAAAGTTTTTACAAAAGCACCAGATATTTAGATCTAAGAAAGAATCATGCTTTTATCTTATATACACCTTATACCTAGATGTATTGTTTCATTTTTTAGCAAATTTTTGAAGTAAATTAAGCTATTGCTCTCGCCTCAAAATTTGAAGAATGTGAATTTTTGAAAAACTTTTATGCAGAAATCCGTTTCAGGCTATTCTGAATCATATTCTGAAGTTTGACGCATTTTTTAATGTATGTATGTATGTATGTATATATGTATGTATGTATATATGTATGTATGTATATATGTATGTATGTATGTATATATGTATGTGTCATTCCAGACGATAACTGTCCGTAAAATTGTGCTAGAAACTTCAAACAAATTTTAAAATGTTAAGGACACAAAACGAAAGTTCAAGTTCGTTGGCCAGCATGATCGGATTACATCTTCGGGTTGAAATTTTCAAAAATGTAGTCAAAAATTTCAAAATACCCTGTTTTTTGCGATTTGTTGTGCGAAATAATTTTTTCAGCATACTAACATGTGATATATTCGGAATCAGCGTAAAATTTCCTATAAGAATATGTGTTAAGTTTTCAAAAATTTCAAAGTTGAAAAATCAGTCAAAAATCGAAATAATGCCGATCGCTAGTTGTAAAAATCGGTAATATTTGCATGAAACATTGTCCAAATTCAGATTGAACTACTCTTATGGAAGTATCCCTGTATAACAAATCCTAGAACCATGCTGTTTAATACGTAGGTAGTACGTGCTTGTTAAAAAAAAAAAAAAGTCCAGTCATGCAGCATGACCCCATGAGCGAATTTTTGAAGAAATCTTCGACATTTCAGTCGTCATTGACTGTGTTGAGAAATTTTAGTTTATGATTTTGATAGACAAACATGGAATCAAATTATTAACACATGCACAGAGTAAACTCATCAGTTGTGATTACTTTTTTTTTTTTTTTTTTTTTTTTAAGCACCTACTACCTACGTTTTAAACAGCATGGTTCTAAAATTGGTTATACAGGGATACTTCCATGAGAGTAGTTCAGTCTGAATTTGGACAATGTTTCATACAAATATTACCGATTTTTACAACTAGCGAACGGCATTATTCCGATTTTTGACTGATTTTTCAACTTTGAAATTTTTGAAAACTTGATACATATTCTTATAGGAAATTTTACGCTGATTCCGAATATACCACATGTTAGTATGCTGAAAAAATAATTTCGCACAACAAATTGCAAAAAACAGGCTATTTTGAAATTTTTGACTACATTTTTGAAAATTTCAACCCGAAGATGTAATCCGATCATGCTGGCCAACGAACTTGAACTTTCGTTTTGTGTCCTTAACATTTTAAAATTTGTTTGAAGTTTCTAGCACAATTCTACGGATAGTTATCGTCTGGAATGACACATACATACATACATACATACATATATACATATATACATACATATATACATACATACATAAAAAAATGCGTTAAACTTCAGAATATGATTCAGAATAGCCTGAAACGGATTTCTGTATAAAAATTTTTCAAAAATTCACATTCTACAAATTTTGAGGCGAGAGCAATAGCTTAATTTTCTTCAAAAATTCGCTAAAAAAAAAAAAATACTGCACACATTGGACAACGAAATCTATGAATATTTACCTACATTTGTCTTTAAATCTACAAGATTAGTTTAATAATAATAAAGTATGAGTACCTACTAATTATTTTTAATAATTTGATTCCATGTTTGTCTATCAAAATCATAAACTAAAATTTCTCTACACGATCAATAGCGACTGAAATGTCGAAGAGTTCTTCAAAAATTCGCTCATGGGGTCATGCTGCAAGACTGGACTTTTTTCATCTTATATTTTTCAGGTGGGAACAAGACAAATATGTGAATTCTGTACATGTCAGTCATAAAGTTACAAACTTTGAATTCTTGTATGAACCATTTTATGTAGCACCTGACATTGTGCCACCTCATGATGAAAGGTTTATTGGCTATGGATTCACGCGGAATACTCAGGTAGGTAACTTTAATTTGAATTAAAATTAAACAGGTAGTTACACACCCACCTATTCCATCTTATTTTGTTCGTTTATTTTATTTATTTATTTTATTAATTTCCCCCCCCCCTAAAAGTTCTTGGTGTTTGTATTCATAATAGATGCAGTATGTTGGGTAGGTATTTTATAATCTATCATCCATTAATTGTTGGTACTTCACAACATTATTAATTTAGAAATGAAAACACGAAAGGTTCATGCATTCAACCAATCTCGTGTTTATGTAGTAGGTTCCTACCTAGTACCTGTGTAGTTTCGATACAATCCCTACGAAACGCAGCCTATGGAGTTAGTAGATAGAAGATGTTAACCCCTCCCCTTTTAGATTTCTCCTCAGATCTGGAAAAATACTTTGAAACATTTTCAATTGCTGCAAATTGATTCTTCTTCGAGCGGTCTTTTTACCAAACGGTCTTCATAAAACCTTTCTATTGATGACAAATGGGCCTTAGATGATGTGCGTTTTGATGGCACATCCATATTGAACCAATTTTTGATCACCATTTTTGAATATTGGTTGGGTGCCAACGATCAGTTTTTCATATGTATATAAATGTATATATATATATATATATATATATATATATATATATATATATATATATATATATATATATATATATATATATGTACGATGTATTGCAAGCTTTCAAACTTGCCTTCCACCCTTTTGGTTTATTATTTCCAATAATAAGCCTATGTGATCGTGTAGCAAAAAAATTGTATAACCCCCCCTCAAACTTTGTCACTTTACGTTTCAAGGTGCGTAGAATCCAAATTTGAACTGTCCGTCCGCCGTTCGCCGTCCGGGCCATAAAGGGCCTAAGAATTTACTTAAAAAACCCGTTCTTTCGCACATAGACTCCATTTGGGGTCTAGTTGGTCCTAACGTTTAACCATCCCGATCGCTTTACTCGCATAGATGCTATGTGCCAAAAACGGGCGAAAAAGTGTATTTTTCAAGGCTTTGAGTGTTAGACGTGTTAGACGCACGCCTGGCACGCTTGGCAGGGGGTCACGGTGGGTGGTGAGGGTGGTGAGCGGGCGGTGGAGTGAGAGGAGGCGCCGCGGCACCTTGTGGTGTCTGGGGTGACCAGGGGAGTAGCAGAGGGGTGTAGGAGAATGGATATTTATTACTTTTACGTGTTATACCCATATAATACACCGCGGCACCATGAGGTGGGTACGGCGTTCCTTCGAGGCATGAATATATGTTTTTTTCTAGGTCATATTTGTGTGTTAATACCAATGCTTTTCCTACGCATATTTAATAACATATCCGCTCGACTTTTCGTACGTACTTAGATAATGATATTATTAAGGCAATAACTATTTGAATAGATAGGAGCTCAATTCGAAAAATATAAACATGCGTATATAATTATAGAAGTACAGGTGTTGGCAACTCGAAATATGACACGCAGAGGAGTCTGGACGGGCCTTATGACGTACGCAAGCCAACTAAAACTACGATAAAACTCAATTGAAAAAAAATAAACCTTTGTGAAATAATTTGCAGAGTTTTAAATTTAGGTCTGTGTGTAAAATGTGAGAAAGTGTGCTCGGTAAATGTATCAGACAGGAACTGCGATTTTTTCTCCACAAACCAATAGGTACCAGCTGACTGATAAAGGGATGTTTGAACCATGCGAAAACCTCGTTTTTTAGTAAATTTCTCAAGTGTTTTTGAAATAAAGTGATGCCCGTTATCAATGATCAATTTTTTTTTTTTTTTTTTTTTTTTACATAATTCACTATGGAGAAGCATTCAAGGTATTTTATAATGGCTACTCCTCCACACAACTACTTGTGGGTCCGCCTCTGAAGATTTCCTCAACAACTGGAGCTAGCTTTAGAAAGACAGATCTTTATAATGCTCCTTATGTAGTCGGAGGTTAAGTTCAGGATAAAGAAAAATATCACTGGTCGGAGCAGTAGTACGGTGAATCGTAGTGAGACAGTGAGAAAAACTAATTACCTGACGTTAATGAGAGGAAACCCTTAATGAATTCTTGCTTGGAGAGCTTGTCATATGCTGCCACTGTTCTTTCCTTACAACTGAAAACCCACACTACCCAACCTTTTTCGCCTCTCTCTTTTATTGCTCTTTCCATTCATTGTCAGATAAATTGATTTACAAAAAAGTGTATGCTGCTATAATATTTATTATTTCTTCTAGGTTTATGAAATGTATGTTGCTGGGTACGAATTTTTTGTGCTTTCGCCAGTTTTCACAATCCATTGGGGTCTACAGCATCGCAAAGGAAGGCCATCATGGAGGGAACGGCAAAACACTAATAACCGAAAGAACTTCGATCAGTTCAAAAGAGAAGTTTTTGCTCGGTACCACAAGGACCCATTGAACATGGTAGCGCATCAGTCCAAAGACAATAAGCTCAAATGATCCATTATATTCAGTGTCCTCCTAGTGACTCTGATGATATTTTTACTTTTAGTAGCTTTTATATTTGTTTGTCATCGTGTAAGTTCAGAGCTGGATGATAATTCTGACAATGAAGAGTATGACACGATAAATTATTATTGAACACGAGGTTTACTCACATACAGCCAATCAACAATGTATCGTAAGTACAAAAATCATGTTCAATATAAGTGTTTTGTACCAACGTACATGTAATACCACTAACTACATAGTTACCTACATGGGGTTGAGCTCATTTAAAGGGTCCAGGGGAAGACCCGTCAATTCAATCCAGTAGGAGCCCGACATAGTCTTTCCCCTTCCATCAAAGACCCGTATCATCAGAATGTTGAGTGTTTTCTAAAGGATTTAGGGTATAGGATCCATTGGTGTAATCGGTTTTGGGGAATAACCCTAAGTGGAACGCCAAACACGATTTTTGGAATCATTAATTGATTTTTCTAGTTTTTATTTTATGGTAAATTTTAAAATTTGTTTTAATCATAACTAACGTAGGGGATGATGGTGTTTTCCCCTTAGATCCTTCATACATGCATCCTATTCATCAGGTACCAACCCACATATTATGTAACCCATAAAATTGTGTACAAGTGTACCAAAATACCACAATATTTGATATTTTGTTATTGTGATTTCTTGACCGTTTACTCAGAAAGTAAATTGGGGTGGATTGAAATACCTATATGACAACTTCTCAGTAGGTTGGTAGGTATCCCAATCTCCATTTAGATTTTTATTCGTTTTTTTTTTTTTTTTTTCAGTCAGAAAGAGAGGCCTGAAAAATGTGTGGAAACATATATAAAATTAAATATACTCTTAACAAGGGTAAAGGGACTCCAGCTATCCAATGCCAGTCCTTGATTAAAGAAAAGAGGAATGTTGAATGAGGGAATTAGAACCTAATTATCTAAACATTGAGAGCTATAAACAAATTGGGTAAATACAGAGAGAAATGTAGGTGGTGATGCCTGATACCCCTGCTGATATACTTGAGCTTTATAACTCATTCAACCATGGGTTATTGGAAGCTACTAAAAATGTCAGCTACTGTTCACTTGGATACCACCTGCTTTCAGTCTTATTATCATATTTTTTCCTTCTTACTCCAAATACTTATGAGGCTATCACAGCTTCATCGATAAATAATCACAGTAGACCAATCAGAATAGACGTTGAAAATTTACTTTGGCCAAGAGGTGCATAACAAAGTTCCTGGTTAGTGACATTTAGGGGGGGTTTAGGTTAGTGTGATGGTGGTTACACTATGTGCCACAGATTCACCGGATTAAGCCTGACCTGATTCAGCCAACCTTGTTACGCATTCATTCAGAATATGCCAATAATCTCATTGATTCATTACACCTATTAAGAAGCTGTACACTTGGTGAAGCATACAAAGGAACAGAATATTCATCAGGCGAGGTTGGGTTGGGATCAGTTGGTGTAACTTGGGGTATCCATGATAACTACTGAAATCAAGATCAATAGCCAAACAGGTGACCTCCCAGCTCAAACCCAAAGTTAACAACTTGCATAGGCACAGTGAAAGAATTATCACAACCAAGACCTCTAAATTTAACTATCATGAGGAACAGGCAGAACTTATCCAGGAAGGTCTTAAGCCTTCACAGATTTTTGTAATAGGATCAGTAAACACCAGAGCACTTATCAGCACCCCCAGAATGAAACTGATTCTTAGGCATTTCTGTTGGTAGTTTTTCCAAGATCTTATCCACAAAGAGTCTAAGCAGGTTGTGACAGTGGGCTCTCCTGGCACAAACATTGTGCCCAATAATCCACCCCTCATCTGAAGGACTGTTATATGCTGAACAGCTCAATTACAGTGAGGGCGCATAGTTTACAAAGACAAACACAGAAAGAATCTATCAAACCTGTATCAATGACAGAGCCAAAGTCTTAGGTACCTCCAGACCAGCAAAGGTTTTTTTTTTTTTTTTTTTTTTTTTTTAAAGCAAATGAGATGGGCGTGGAAAGAACATTGAACCTTCCTGGTTGCCAGTCGTCTATAGGTGAGATGTCATAATTTTTTAGAAGAAATGATAGATGACAGAGATTCTAAGGTTGGCAAGGGACATAGGGAGAAATAGTTGCTGGAGAGCAGACTCTGTGGCAAAAAGATGCCTATGAAAGGGTCCTCCGGAACCATTCACCTTCACCCCAGAATGTGGCAAAAAATTCATAACATTAAAGTTTAAATTTGTATTACTTGGTTACATAAATGTGAATAAAAATTTATTTCATTCTAATTATATATTTAGGTAGGTATCCAAACTATTAACTTTTCAAATAATATAAAAATCGAACTATTTTCTCACATAATGTCATAAAAGGCGGTGCAATTCTAAATTAGTATTCAACCCTCTATCTACATTGACATGAGAACCATTAACAAAAAGTCCTGAGATCAGGTAAATGGTTCCAACACTGCAATCTCTGATGGAAACCTAGAGATACATTAGCTGCCTTGTAAAGATTAATTTACTTGAAGTAGTATTAAATGTAAATATTTAAATTTACGAGTTTAAATTGAAGAGTTTACTGTACATAATGTTGCTTCCATCTCTATTTTCTCTCATATGCCTAAAATATATTTTGCTGCTATTTATTTCAAATTCACATATAATTTCTGCGTTATTTTGATGTTGGTAGGTACTTTACATCCGAAGTAAAAACTATCTGAACTCTAATATGTCTTTGATTATAATAATACATCTAGTTTCCTGTCCACGGAACCATGCCATTTATCAATTCTAGTAATGGGCTCCTAAGATCAACCATAACAGCTTTCAAATGTGTAAACGAGCCCTGGGTCCTCTCTTACAGACCTGGGAATTACTTTGTGTTGTGCCTACTTACCTTTCGAATCCCTAAGTAGATCAGATAGGGATTGATAGTTCAAGGTAATTTACATTTTTAAGGATCTACAGGTGAAGTTATATTGGCCACCAGTATGCGTTGAAGTAAATAGGTATATTCTCCTGGATTTACAAGGGAATTCCATTTTAAAAAGAAGGAACTCTAAAACAAAAACGACAATTTTTGTTGAAAATCTACATTGAGGAATCTGAAATGTGGGCTCACTCTTTTTTCCAACATATATTCAAATGAGTGCCCACCCTATAAATCAATGATCCAAGACGGAGGGGTCTGTAAATTAAAACAATGATTTTTTTTCTCGTTAACTGCATATAATCTATTCTATAATTGAGAAACTGATTTGAACATTGTAGTTGTTTAGAAAGAAAAAGTCGAAGTTGTCAACTATGACCATAAGAACGGATTTTCGTGATTTTTTGGACTTTTTTAAAACTAGATTTTTACGAGATATTATCAAAAAACTTTAGCTTAAAGCGGTAACCGTTCATTCAACAGAAAAAACTACATTGACGATATATATCATTTAAGCAATATTGAGTAACCAGCGAATTTCACACGAACATTTTTTGGTACAATTAGTTGTAAAATCGAACCCTGAAGCTTGTAAGACTTTATCGATGAAATTCTCATGGAGGGTTAAAATCAATCTATTTCATGGACTGAAGAGAAAAAGGAAAATTGTATTCAGTTGTACATATTTGACCGTTTAGGTTCCATTTGACGTTGGTTTTCCTTATCACTCTTGTTCAGCTCAATCTAAAACACCAACTGTAAGCCAATCAAGCAGCCAAGAGACAACACCAAATTTAATTCGTGCTTATTTTAGGCCAATAAAGAAGCAAAGCAAGGATTAGAAGAGCGCCGTCAAATCCAAGAAAAAAGAAACCATCACGAATCATCTAATTTACCATTGGAAACGTTAGGTACCTACCTATGTAGCAGCAGTTTCTGCATAGGTACAGTTTTCATTGTCTTAAAAAATCACTCCCCAGGCTAAGGATCAGCCTACTTTCTCTAATAGAATATTTTCTGCAAATATATATTTCTGAAGTACCTATTTGACCACATTGTATTTATAGGCAGAAAATATTTGATTGGTAGAAGTACCTGATCCTTATAGCAAGGTTCGTATTTGGAAAGATCAATAAAAACTATGCAGGAACGGCTGGTTACATTGCCAGAGGTAAGTTGGGAACTTGATTCTTGCCGGTTTTCTTTTTCTTCTCTGATCTAGTAGATTTCTTCTGGTTATTGCGTTGTTTTGTCTGAGGCGTGGATGAAGCACAAATTGAATTTGGAGTGGTAGTTACCTGTATCTTGGCTGCATGCTAGGCTTACAGTTGGTGTTTCAGATTAAGCTTTTACAAGAGTGATAAGGGAAACCAACGTCAAAAAGACCCTGAACTGTCAAGTTCTGCTGAAGATACTCTGCCTTATTTTCTTCAACCCATTAAATAGAAATGTTTTCACTCTTCATGTGGAAATCACCATTAATAGTGTGAAAGAAATCGTCAATTTTTTGAAGAATTTTGTTTTCGGCTACCTCTTTGTTAGAATCATATGGCTCATGTTCAGATGAAATTTTTGTTTTTGAAGAATCAGCGCCATGATTTTTTGAGGATACTTTGTGGTTGAAGTACCGTGCAAAATGCCAGGAACAGCCAGCCAGAAAGGGCTCATAGATGGGTTTTGGAAGCTTATAGACCCACTGGTCTCAATTTTTATTATTAAAACTTTAAGAAATTATGGCATCTAATTATTTCGGTCTAGCCCTGGATAGGTACCGAATTGAAACACTGTAGGACTCAACAAAGCATTCCAACCCAGTTTCTGTGGTCAAGATTTTTTTCGAAATATGAGAAAACATTCTCTCATTCTATATATCTGTCTAAATGTATATCACAAAAAATAATTACATATATATAGCTACCAAGCTCGTGGTTGTAGTGGATGTCATACCTTCCCAATGGTTTGCACTTTTTTCAACTTGCTTTGAGTACCTAAAGTTATCTGTTCTACTGCTCTACAATATTCTGCTGATTCGATTATAACACTAACTTTGATACAACCAAACTTTCCTCGCTATACTCAGATTTGATCATTTGAGAATTGTAGGTTAGCTCCTGCTGAAAAGTTGGCATTGAAGCTTAGATCGGTTCTCTTGGTTTACCACATGACCCGCACATATGTTTTGGTTTCCCTTTAGGCAGAGCTATTGAAAGTATATGAAATTGGTGTATTATTAGGTCATCTGTTCAACTTTACTGATTTTATTGGAGCTGTAGGTATTATCGTGCAACTTGAGTATAAATTTTTATGAGTCAGGGGGAGAAAATTAAAAGGACAACGCAAGATGAGCCACTTCCTCGTTTCACACCCGATCAGAAAGGTTGCAGTAAAAACCAAGCCTAATCATTTCAAGATCGTGGTGACTCCGCTTGTGATGGCTGGTCCCTTACTATAGCATATATAGCAATGAATCCTGATCCTAGTTCGCTGTCACCTTACTTTTTACTTACTCCTAGCCCCTACATTTTTGATTATTCTTTCTAATATTGAATCAAATTTTTTTATGTGTCATTTTAATGCTCAACGTCTCTTTGCCTACATTGACATGATTCAGTTCTTTATTGCTTCCTCCAATACTAATGTAATCGCCGTATTGCCTCATCAAGGATTGATATCCCAGGTTACCTACTGTTTTCTTCTCAATGACAGATTTAGCAAAAGAGGTGATGGGGTAGGTCTGTTTATTCACCGGGATCTGCTGAGCAGTGTAATATGTAAATCCACCTCCAACAGTAGGATAGAATATTTGAGGAGCTGACATGGAAAACCAGTTAAGTCCAAAAATCGAAAGAACATTTTTTTTCGTCAAAGTGCAAGTAAACAGTCACGCCAACGGCCTTAGGTCCTCCCGTCCTTGCTAGATCGCACCCTGAATAAATGTGTGACCTTTGCATGGAGAAGAGATTATGTCCAAAAAAATCTGATAAGAGTTCAGAGGGAGTTCCTATGAAATTTGATTTTTGGACTTAACTGCTTTTCCATGTCAGCTCCTCATTTATGTTTGGCCCATTCGACCTGTTTCTGCACAAGTAAGGGCAATCATAATCCCATTTGTTACTTTCGTAAGAGGGATCCTAATTTTCCAGTCCCAAGTGCATTTTACCAGTCGCATTAAAATAAGGCGAAATCGATGACAATCTCAGTGGATTTAGATTCTATGCGCCGAGCTGAGAATTTCGATTGGTACCTACCAAAACATCCCGGGAAACCTCGGGGTACCCTGGGAAAATCGCCGTGGAACATTTCGGATCGTACCCGTCTCATTAAAATAAAGTGACGCATAACTTGAGGTAAAAAGGTCCCTTTTGTCAGGAAAAACATTTTTTTATACCACTGTAAACAGTTCAAGTCAGTCTCGACCCAACAAATTGAAATTTCTGGATTCAAATAAACTGTGTGAGAGTTGTTTCTCATCCAGACATTCAGTTCAAAATGAATGTCTAAATGAAATTGTATGTTCTGCGATGAAAGTCATCACACATTCTTGCACGATGATCCTGGTATTCCTAAAGAGAAATTGGATTATCGATCAAGTTCTTCACTCAACCAAGCTCTCCCACACGATCACAATGGCAGCTTAAGAAAAATATGAACACCTCTTCGTATTACTCAGAGTTGAGTGCCTATAGGATATCCAATAATCATTCTACTGAACCAGATTTTAGTACTAACAGCCCCGTAGAAAGGAGATAGAGGTAGGTAGTCAAGTTTTACGTTTATTGTTCCACAAATAATTTAATTATGGGAGCCTGATCCAGTCGGGACTTTTATTCCTATTTACAAATTATAGTTGCAAATACAATTATTTACAAATTATAGTTGTAAATACAATTATTTACAAATTATAGTTGTAAATACAATTATTTACAAATTGTATTTGTAAATACAGTTATTCACAAATTCTATTTGTAAATACAATTATTTGCCAATAATTCTATCATTTACCATATATGACATCATGAGGAGATAACCTGCACTGAACACTGATTTGGCTTTAACCAATAGGGCTCCAAACACAACAAGCCCAAGGTAGAACGCAGCACGTAAACAAGGTCCTTACCAATTTGCTCTACTCCTGTTCTGTTGCCTATGACCACAGTCGTGACGGACACAAGATTGTTTGTGTTTCTTTAATATAATTATTTATTAATCATTCTAATTTTTGACCAGTATTGATGAGGTAGATGGTGCAGAGAACGAATTGTATAGCGAAAAATGGTGACACAAGGTATTAACAAGGTGAAAGTCATGTCAATCACCATGTTTCTTAGGCCCTTGGCCTCCTAGCGGCCTTAGCGGCGAACCTTGTTCGTTCGAAGCCCCATTCCCACGAGGGAACATTAGCATATCGATTTTCGATTCGGGAGCCTCTTGAAATGATAACTTTTCAATGAATCCGATTTTCGAAATGAACCGTGAAACCCCTAACGTGTGTTTTCTTTGGTAGAGCAGCACAGCTGATCCTGAAGAGCCTGGGTCTATCTAGGGTTGTACCCATAAAGGCTTTCTGTGGGTACCTACCTTATAGCCTTCTAGGATCTGATAACTCATGCAGGCATCAAATTCTGAGGGTGTATTCGGTTACCTACAAAGGAGTTATATTTTTCTCTTTTGTCCATTCTTCAACTACGACAGTGCTATTTTATTGTGTTACTAGCAGGAAATCCGTTGTTTAAAATTGTTTAACGTAGTTGTCGCTGTTTAAAATACTTATTAGGCGCTAGAATGAGGACACCCTAATAGAAAATGCCGTTCAAATTTTCATCTTCGTAAGCATAATAATAAGAAAGGTATTAATTAGGGTCAGAGCCTAATCAGCTGACCATGGTGGCTATGCACCTTGTTATTGTAACCAAGCGGTCCCAAAGAGGCTCTTTCAAATTGCAGGGTATTAATCAGATAGAAGTTAGCTTGAGATTTTACTTAATTGATGAGGCTGGCTCTGTACCTTGTCTTTCTTAATCTGCCTATATGTATTTTTAAATTTTTTAAATGGCTTTGACTAATGGAATATATCTGTCTTTTAATACATTCGATATTATAATAAGCATCGCCTCTGCCCAACGCAGAAACACAGCAGTCATCGATGTAAAAGAATGAATTAGCAAAATAAAAGTGATTTAAATGCTAAATAATAGGTAGGTACCTACTTATTTATATCACAAAAAGAAGTAATACGTAAATCAAAATAAATGGTGAAAAGAATGTGAATTTATTGATTGTGCTGAAATTCCAGCTCCATGTTAAGGCGAGCCTGTTTATTGAGAAGTTCATTTAGTTTTCATTTTGCTATCACCTTGAGCCTGGGCGAAACATTGGAGGTACGTGGAACACACTCCATCCCAATTGGCTTCCTCCTTAGCTCCGGATCTTACTCAGCTGATCTAGAGGGCTTCAGACTTTTTAGTTCATTTCTACAAGTTCCAAGAGGCTTCCACTTCAAATTTCAGCTTCATAGAGGTTTAATAGCAAAGAGCTCCGAATCTCACTCAGCTGATCTGGGTGTCTCTAGACTTCGTGATCCGTTCCTAGAAGTCCCAAGACCCAACCATCCAAACCCAATCCAAACCAGCCCAGCCCAGCCCAGTCCATTTCAAACTTCAGTTTTCATAGGTTGAATAGCAAAGAAATTAGATCCGCCGCACCGCTACTTTAGTCTCGTTTTTTCGAGACAATATTTTGTAACGAAAAACACACTTCGTGTCCGATAAATGCGAGTTCCACGCTAAAATATTCAAGGCCTTTCCTACCCGTTAAAAGGCTTCAATCAAGTGTACTTTTTTCCTCTGTAATATTATGTTAGTTGACTGTCAACAAATCGCCAAGAAACTACAATGATTGTTATAACATATACCTCTTTTTTTGTGTGGCAAGTAGTAAGGCGTTCAGAATATCATTTTTTGAAGAGCTGACTTAGTCAACTACAACTGAACGGCTCAACCCACGAAAATCGTTTTGGTATCTTTGAATTTGTAATAGTAATTTCTATCCACCTGATTCAATCCCTACCTCTGCATATCAGGGTTTTCCTTATTTACGAACTTGTTTACCGGGGCAACGTCGTTAGGGAAGTCCGAGATGACGACGAAGGAGGAGGCTCGGAGAATTTCGCTATAGCCTAAATGTTGATCCGGAACTTTGCGATCATTTTGCAAAAACCTTCATCTAAATCAGTCAAGCCGTTTGGTCGTGTATTGACCTCACACAGACATTTATCTCTCTTTTCAATAATAGGATTGCCAAAAAGAGTTGATACCTTGAAAGAGTTCAAATTCATGCCTTTTCCTCCACCACTCACCTACCAAGGCCAATTTATTAAACCACGTCGACTGTGTGTGGGAGTTTCCATGCGTGAAACATTTGCATGGAATCAAGTATCAGTCGTCTTTGGCTGAATCAGGGTCAAACAAATGTGGGTTCAGCAGTTGCTCATATGGAGAAATCTCCGTCGAGCGAGGTTATCTTATCATCACGGTAGGTATGTCTAGACTAGGTTGTAAGGAAGTAAAGATTCTGATGTGATGTTAACAGTATCGCTCGTGAGGACTATATTGACAGTCTGCGAAATCAATCAGCGATACGCATCGGTACTACTATAAATAGTTTCCTTCCATGATTTTTCAAAGTTTTGCACACTGATGACGTCAAAGTACCCCTCCCGCCTGGGCGGGACCCCCCCTGCCCAGTTTGACATCCCCAGTGCAGCAAACTTTGAAAAATCATAGAAAGAAAACAACTCATTGTAGGAGAGCTGAATCAGTCATAGAATTGAATCTATTTTCATTTAAAATATAAAATTAATACGTGGGTAACGCTCATTGGAAGCACCTCCTCTTGAAGTGCTCATGGCTTTGATGCAGTCGTTTAAAGAAACGGAGGCAAATTTTGGGTACTTTTCCGTTATAACCCCCCCCCCCCCCAGTCAATTTGTCTTCAACACGCCCGCCCGATGTTTCTAGGCATTCCTTCTTACTTAGATTACATATTTACGTAGAATTGGTGACAATTTCAAGCTGTGGGAAGGAATTATATTATTTAAAAAAAAAGAATTACCGTGTTTTCAGGAGTTGCCGATGTCGGTGAGGATTTGTTGAAACTACTTGGCGTGGTTGTGGTTTGATTGCCTCCACATGAATTCGCACAAGTAGATCAGAATGCTGTGTATAGGTTGAGAGTCAGGATGCTCGCAAGCTCGCATCTCAAATTAAAATAACATCAAGTAGTCCCTTAGTAAAAATACAGATTAGTTGGTCATGTAAGTCAGAATGATGTGTATACTTTGGCGGTCTGGATGCTCGCAAGTTCGCATCTCAAAAATACATAACATAACATAATCTAAGTAAGAAGTAATGCCTAGAAACATCGGGCGGGCGTGTTGAAGACAAATTGACTGGGGGGGGGGGATAACGGAAAAGTACCAAATTTTCAAGTGTATCTTCGTACTTTGAATTGATTTGTTTTGAAAAAATCAAAGGGAAATATTTAAATAGGAATCTGTATTTGATGAATGAATGAAAAATGTTCCCTTCGTATTATCCTTGACAAATTTGATGTGATTCAAAAACCATTTGGTAAACCTTGAAACATAAACATTATATCCGACATAGAGTTTTGTAACAAGAAATTAAAAATAGCATACTATTTAGATTAAGTGTGTACCAATGCCATAAAATATAAAATTGTAAAAAATGGCCGAAAATTCAATGTATGGGAGAATATTTTATAAAAACCAGTTTGTTTATCAATAGGTATGTACCTATTTGACTGTTACGATTTCGGCAATCAGCAACTTGTTCGAACCCAAACCTCAAATTTATCACAAATCAATCAACATTTTTAAAATCAGTGTATAAAAAATTTGTTCATAATGTGATTTTTCCGATCTGAAAAGTTTTTAAGGTACCTACCTATTTTTTCTTTTTTTTTTTCCTTTAGCACGATTACAAGTTACTCTCAAGAAGTTCGAATAGTACCTCCTCAAACTCTGGTGGCTCACCGGTGCCAAACAATTATTAACACATAGGTACCACTTGGAATAGTATAGATCAGCTCTGTCCCCTAGATGCATCATTTTAAGGTTAAAGGGAAAGAACTATGATTAACAAGTCCGCTTGCACAAGCTATTCAATTCCTAAGTAGCTAGGTATATACAATTTTGAGCAAGTTCCTAGGAATGCACACTGTACACATCACGTACAAACCTGTAATTGTGAAATGAATAGGCAGGTACCTAATTAAATTTATTGAGAATATCAACTTGTAAATAATGATTGTCCATTCTATTGAAGTAAGTTGCAGCACTGACAACTATTTCCCAAAGAGTGAATTAAACTCCTTTTGTCTTCCGTGTGTGAAGCATTACACCCACTGATGTGATTTTTTTATGCAGGACTAGTTTTTTGTAAGAAAAATATTTTGCACTCGTAAATTTGTACAACAATGAGAATGATATACCAACCTACTTAAATAAAACATTACATTTTACATTTGTTCATGTGTTTCTTTACTAAACCTTCCTGACGGACTTAGTTTTTTATTACCTCCAGTTACAGTTAGTTCTTACAATCAATTTATAGGTATTCATGAAGGGCTCAATATTTTTGTTCAGGTGCTTTGTATTGTTGTTCAGACCGAACCTAGCGAAAGTTGCACAGACAAATTTGTGATGGCCGACGTCATATTTTTAGTAGTAAAAATCTTGATCAATTTCGAGTAGCTATCCACCATCACCAACATGTAACACATAATGAACTAAACCTAGATAATCAAATGTGTAATCTAGTCCACCGCTTGCTAGGCCATCCCCATGGAATTAACATGTTTTTAGGAAGATTGCCTTTAAATTTGGAACAGTTTTCACAACTCCGAACCAACATCCCAATATCCTCATCTATTTTTGGCCACCATACATACGAGCGAGCCAATAATTTTACCTTCACTATTCCATATGGGATCTGTGAAGCTCATCAATAATATTTTGCCTAAGTTTTGAAGGTATCACTACACGGTAGCCCAGCGTCAATACGTTTTTCTCTATTTGTAATTCATTTGAATGCCCTTGGAACGGAATAAACTCCATGCTAACCCTATCTGGCCACCCAATCGTTGTGTATGTGATCACTTTGTTGAGAATTGCATTTTTCCTGACCCGTCAAAATATCATTAAATTTTGAAGGCAACTTCGTATTATTTTCAAAGACGTAATTCATCGTCAAATCAAAATCGGGAACTCTATCCGTCAGGGGCACTCTAGAAAGCCAATTTTTTTTTTTTTTTTTAAGCAACATACTTTATTTCATTAGAGCGATTAGCGGCACAAACCGGTAACCCCTTTTTCGGGCCAAAAATGGTAAATAAAAGCTTGTGATCAGAAATCAGCGTCCATTCCTGGTCAAAAAGATAAATATGAATTTTTTTACACTAAACTATTTCTAAAGCCTCTCTATGAATGGATGATAGGCTTCCTCGGACTTGGAATTTGAAATAGAACCCTCTTAATACCTTGGTTGAAGGCATTCACAGTAAATCATAGAGGGATGTTGGGATTGTAATGATCGAGAGATCTACGATTTCGCACCAACTGTTTAATTTCATTGAATGCATCATCACATTTTAAATCCCCAAGGAGTGTCCTTTAATAATGGTAAAACAGGGCCAACACCTCAGAGCGAATTTGGGTCCAAATTTTGAAACGTAAATTACAAATCCCAAGAATGCCTGTAAATCCTTAATATTGTTGGGTCTAGGAGCTTCTACCACAGCTCTAACTTTTTCATCCATTGCATATAAACCAGATGAATCTATTCTGAAACCCAAGTAAGCCAAGGACTCCCTACCTATCTCACATTTGCATTCTGGAAGTGTTGGTCCCCCATCCTCCAATCGTGACAAAACCTTCTCTATTCGTGTGACCAACTCCCTCTTATTTTTTCCTCCGATCTAAATATCATCAGCAAGACCACCACCCCTTCTATTCCTTCGTGTAAGGTATCTAGAACCTTCTGAAATTTAGCAGCGGCGCAAGCCACTCCATACGGTAAACGGGCATAGGTACCAAAATAGCCTCTTGTGAGTACTAGTCGTGACTAGATTCCTACTTTCCTCATCCAACTCCATTTGTTGGTATGATTGGGAAAAGTCCAGTTTGCCAAAAATTCGACCGCCTTGTACTTCATGAAATAATGCTTTAATTTTAGGCAAGTTTGGATTTATAATGATTTTATAATCTCCACATATTCTTATCTGTTGTCCCCCTTCCTTTAGTATAGGAACAGTAGGCATCCCATACAGGGAATAATCAACAGGTTCAAGGATTTTCTCTTTAACCAACCTATCTATTTCTTTTTCAACACCTTCCTTCAAAGCAAAAGGTATGGGCTCCGCCCCAGGTTTCATCTCTAAATGAGCTTTTCCTTTATTAAATAAACCTAACTCAGAGGAAAATAATTTCCTGAACTTATTATTCAAATACGGTATTCAACTATCGTTGATTTCACCATTGTAGATGCATTTATCCTGTTATTTTCTTTCGATAGTCTAGGTTGTAACAGTTCAAATCCTAATTTATTAAAGCATTCAGGTGCCCTTATGCCCTCATTAACAACGACATAGCCATCGGCCAAAATCTTTACCATCAAAAACTACATTCAAGTTTACTAACTCTTATGGTCGGGCCTTAGAGTTAAAATATGATTCAAAATTCGTATCAGCTTTATCCAACTCACAACAATCGAAATTTTTAAAAATAGATAGTGAAGGGACAACACAGTTCTCAAAACTCGAGCCTACATTAGTAAAGTAATCAATAAAGTGAAGGAGTA
Organism: Adelphocoris suturalis; assembly: GCA_030762985.1. Lineage (NCBI taxonomy): Eukaryota > Metazoa > Arthropoda > Insecta > Hemiptera > Miridae > Adelphocoris > Adelphocoris suturalis. The sequence continues at coordinate 2,950,746 of CM061051.1, read as the reverse complement.
GAAATACTAAAATCAATCATTACGTATCAAATAGATAACTTTTTATTAAAATAGAAAGGATCCTTATTTATACTCTGCAAAAAATCACTTGGTCAATGGTTACAAATTATTTACATGATTTGATGAAAGCTTTGTATCCAAATAAATTCGTTTCTAATCCAAATAGGAAAGTAATTGGTATTGGTACTTAGAACAGAATCTACAAGTGCAAAAAATATATATAAACTTTTCTCAATAAAATATATATAGTAAAGAAACAACAAACTAAAATAATAAAGATTTGCCTGAATGCATATTTACATTTAAGTAGAAATGTTACTTATTGAACTCAGGTACCTAGAACATTTTTTAGTGAGATCAACTCATTGGTAGGTAGGTACCGTTTTAAACATGTTCGACATTTTACTACATCTAAACCTTAAACGTAAATTATAATTCCTACCACCCACACTGTACAATGACAGAGGAAATATTTTTTGTACCAAAGACTGGTCAACATACTGCTATCACTAATTTTCTTTGGTATTAGTACGAGAGCTTCAGAAGTACAGATTTATTTCAAAGCTCAGAGAGTATTTTGAGTTCTGATTTAAGTAGGTAGGTAGAATACATATTTTCAAAAACTGAAAACTGCTCACAATTTAACAATTTCAAAAGTAATTTTTCTCTCCAAGAACTTGAATACACCCAATTCAAATTTCGAGAACTGGATCTACCAAAATTCCAGATGATCTGGCGAGATTCTCAATCTGATACGAATGATTTTCAAATTTAGAAATAGTGGGTGAAATAATGGGAGTAGCCAAGGAATGCTCAGAAATCAGAAATAAAACCGAAGTACAGTCAAATCGAAAATGTACTGAATCAGTTCATTAATAAAGCGAGGACATATCTGCAGTTCAAAGCTGAAGGTTTTTGATGAATGAAGCTTGGGTAGGAAATAGTAAAGTCCATCAGACAGAAGTTTCACTCAACCTTATTGTTATTTTTCACTGCATGTGTGTGTGAATACATTAAAATTAACATCCAACAAGCTTGCAAAGACTGGGCCTTATGGGTTACATTAATTTTTAGAAAATAAATTTCAAATAATTACAACAATCAACGCAAATATATAAATATCCATGTTATGTACATAATGACATTGCAAATTGAATAAAATACACCGTAATAAAGAAAGATGAAATGAGATACGTCTTTGGGGGAAATCGGAACCAAATTATAACTGCACTTGAGATTGCAACACCTGAGTCACTTGATAACTTCTGTGTTCTGATGAAAATCAAGATGGACACAAAATCATCCCCCTTTCATAAATTTCAAACCTTGGAGAAGCTTACATGTTTGAATTTGAGATAGAATTTCAATAATAACACATTACGTTAGATATATATAACATATAACGGCAAGACGAACAGTATCACATTAGTTGATCACATTTTAAGGGGGCAGGGGATCTCGGGTTTTTCCGTTTCTTCCTGTTCTCTTTATTCTGTTCATAGAAAAATTCCTAAATTGATCTTTTAAATTGCTCTTCATATGTAGGTACATCGCGATTTTTTGATAAAATCAAATTTGAAGAAAATAGAAAATTTTAGACAGTTCGGAAAAAACAGAAGGGAAGGTAGTACCAAAAGGTAATTATAATTTCACATCGCCTAATTGAGTCAAAACGTAAATACGAAAATCAGCGCAAAAAGAAAGACAGGCTCCAGTAACACAATACCTACCTATACCAATATGGATCACCAAGAACTGATGAGTTTACCATGCTGGTAAAATCTTACCGCACTGTAGAACACCCTTGCAGGCCAGTTGGCTGCAGAGAGCAGGAAGACAACTTTCTGGAAAGGCGAGGAAGCGTGAAGGGGAAAGCTGAGGAAAGGTGGATAGGATAAGGGGAAGGGTTACCATGACTCCAGGTGTCGACGCCTACACGTCAAAGACTGCCGTTTTAAGGAGTGACATGGGAAGTGGCTTCCCCCATCGACACTAGCACTCCACCAGCAAACTCCACCACCATCGCCACAGTGATTTTTAGCGCTATCTGTCGGTTGGAGATATGATCTCGTCCCGTGTCCTCTTAAGGTACAATCCCCCCATCGGTCGTACTCTCATATCTTGGTTATCCAAACTTCATGTAGTTTACTGAAAAAAAAACAAGGTGATTACAGTTTAGCAAAATACAATTTCAGCTGAATTAAACATAATAATAATAATAATAAGCCTTTATTCTGCTGGGTACAAGAAAGTAGTACATAATGCAGACATGAATTACATTGGAGTTGTACAATACAAATTTTTATGACGGCTATTGATAAAAATAAAAACAACAAATTAAGAGAGAAAGACATAAGTGGTAAATTAATTTTTAAAAAGTGAAGAATGATCGAAAGGGTCGAGGGAGGGGGGGGGGGGGGTTTGCATGTATGTCCAGGATTTCACTCCTTGGTAATAAAATAATCCATGACTGGGGTGGGCAAAGAGCGTAAAGAAGTTGGGAGGGCGTTCCAGATCCTAGCCCGATACACCTGCAAGGACTTGCTGAAAAAAAATCCTTCGTGAGATGGAACCAGAATACCCACAGACCGCACAGAGGTGGACCTATGAAATAAGGAACGCAGGTAAGGAGGAGGGGAACCTTTCAGGAACAGAAACAGAAATTTAAGTATTCTCAAATTTAAGTAGTCGTCAAGAGGCAAACAAAGTATAGTACATCCGTGAACTGAATGGCGAGGCTTTATGTCATGAACACAGCGGACACAGGCATTATATGCAACTTTTATTTTATTAAATAAGGCAGCAGAAAGAGAACAAGATATGAATGTAGAACAGTATATTATGTGAGGGAGAACCAGAGATGTGGCAAGCCTTTTCTTGAGGGGATGGGGAGTGAAACGAGACAGGCGTCTAAGACTATGCAAAGCACCATATATTCGACCGCATACATGAGTTATGTGGTGTTCCCAGGATAAAGTCTTGTCAACGTAAACACCAAGATTTCTAACACGGGACAGGTAAGGGTACAGGTACACCATCAACAAGAACTGGCGGAATGGGATCTGTGGGTATATTGTGTTTATACAATATAATAGCTCGAGTTTTCTTAGGATTGACCGAAATTCCATTTCTATAGGCCCACCTAGCAACCGCCAGCAAATCAGTGTTGAGCTGATGCTCTGACTCAACCAGGTAATCGCCAAGTTTGCTAGGCAAATAAACCTGAAAATCGTCAGCAAACATATGATATCGACAAAAACGCAAAACATTTGGTGGTGAATTCTTTTTTCAAGACAATCACAACAAATCACAAGTTAGAATGCAATATCTGGTTTTGGCCAGAAGCAAATATTACATTCAAGTAAAGTTAGATGTTTCTAACTAATGGTGAGCTAGCATCAATTATTATGGTACAAGAATACTAAAAGGGGATTCAGACTAAGTTGAAAGTAGTTATATTTTAGATATACTCCGCAGGGGTAATTCAGATGGTGAGTCTGGATAGCAATACGGTTAGGTATATTGGATATTGGGAATCAATAAAATGATATAGCAACGATTTGCTAATACAGACGAATGGACTGACTTACCGCATGCTCGAAGGACAAGAAGACAATGGTGCTTCCCAGGAAGGGGAAGCTTGGGGTGCACGATTGAGCGGTTCCGCGATTACAGTTCCCGTAACAGTTCGGGTTGGAGCTGTTACAAACCTAACCCGCGCATTCACTGACAATTTCATCAGAATCGGATGAAAACTAGGGAAGTTAAGGTCACTACAAGTATTTCAAATCGGCGTATGCACAGTACCTATTAATGATACAATCACGTTGAAATTGATATGGGGAAATCAAATCGTCTTCTCCCAACTATTATCCAAATTTAGGCAAAATCGAACGACTAGGGTGTGAAAAAATGGAACATAATGGAATTTACGTTTGGGTATGCGCAGAGTGATGTATTGATTTGGCAACAATGAAACTAATAGGATACCATCTAGAACCTAACCCGCGCGTTCTCTGACAATTTCATCAAAATCCGATGAAAACTGTGAAAATTAAGGTCGTTACAAGGATTTCACATTGGCGCATGCGCAGTAGCTATTAATTATACAATCATGTTGAAAATTATAGGGGATGATAAAATCGTCATCACCCAACTATCATCCAAATTTGAGCGAGATCGGACGACTAGGGCATGAGAAAATTATGCTTGGTACAATTTTCGTTTGCGCATGCACAGACTAAAATATTGTTTTGGCAACAATGAAACTGATAGGGGACCGTCTACACCCTAACCCGCAAATTCTCTGAAAATTTCATCCGAATCGGATGAAAATTGTGGAAAATGAGGTTGTTACAAGGATTTACCAAAGTTGATCAGAATGGTCTAAAAAGTAAGACGCAAGTATAAATTTTGATTTTGGAGACCACAAATTTTTTTTCTTCCGAAAGTGAAAACAATGCTTCCACTACCTTGAGGTAGACTCGGAAGCAAAAAGATGAAGAATTGGTTAATTAAATATAAATTTGATAACAATATGGTAGCCATTGACAGAATAATTACCAAAGTTCACCCTTTGTCTGGCTGGTGTATTTAATCTCATAGGTTCTGCTCCAAGAGCTGTGAAATGAGGCGTCTGGTAATGTCCAATTTGTCTATGACCAAATGCTGAAAATGAAGAGATGAAGAAAAAATGAATAGGAATAAGAAAAAAATAATAATTGGAACATAAATTTGGACATTTTTGTTTGTTCAAATGTTGACCTTATATGAATGGGATATTTTACGCTTTGCTGACAGACATAATAGAGTGTAGGAACATGAACATATTAATAGAGAGTTTTTGGCGACTTCAACTCAACGTCACCCGTTACCGTAGTCTTGAGGGAGCAAACGAAGATGCTAACCCAAAAGGAGCCGGGAGAACGGTTGCCTTAATTTTGATGTCACGTTAACGGTGGTAGGGTATCGCGATATTTTTTCCCAGCTATCTTGTTGTCTACTGGTTGTCTAATAGACTTCTTTATTTTGATGTGAAATGCCGATTTTCAATCCTAAATTCGAATTTCATGTTAGTCTCAGTACAAATACGGGATAGCTACTCATTTTTAGTTTTCAATTCGTAAACAAGGCATGAATTTAACGCAAAGATAGTAAGCTTCAAGTGGGAAACACTGCGATTTAGCTGTACTTTTAGGTTTTTAGTCGTTACAAACTTCATTTTTTTGGGTTTTCGGTTGGGTAATATCAAGAAGTATGAAAAAGTATACATCTCTATGACAATGAACCAGGATTTTACCTAATAATCATCAGTGGAGGCAGCACTTCACGCAAAGAGGAAAACAGCTGAGATCTTCACGCTCAAAGTTCACGAGAGCCTGTGCTCAAACAGCGAGTGAAGATCAGGCTAATGGCACATAAGACTTGAAACGAAAAATACTTTGAGGGGTGTTCAAAAACCTACCCGAAACAAAATTAGAATGTAGTGTATTCGAGTAATTTTGAAAACATCAGGAAGGTTCCTGTGCTTTAGGTCCCCAAACGGGTGACGTTAAATAGCAGATGTGAAATTATAATAAAAACAAAGCTCTAATCGACCAAATAGAGCCTGTGCTCAAAAGAACGGATTTTTTCCGATCGAGTTGAAGGCTAGTAAAGCGCGACGGCGGAGGCGGACTTCAGATGGCACATTCGGTTTCTATCTACGCGACTTGAAACGAAAAATAACAAAGTTTGAGGGGTGTTCAAAAACCTACCCGCTATCAACAAAATTAGTTGGTAATGAGGCATTTGAAAAGAAAAACTACTATTATTTATTTCACCAGTATTCGAGTAATTTTGAGGTGCCCAGTAGTGTTACATTTACAGGAAGGTTAGGCTGGTGGCTCGAAGGACCAAATGTTTGGACGTGAATTCCAGAAGTAAAAGGATGGATGTTGGATTTTTCTGCCTTTAGGTCCCCAAACGGTGTAATATTTCCTAGGGTTTGCCTAAGTACCTAAGTGGCCACTGAAACGGAAAGAGATGAGCCATTCTAACGTACGACGTTGCTAACGTCCCCTCAAGGTCACGTACTCTTGGGTACGGTAGGGTGACGTTAAGGGTACGTTAGTGGTCACCAAAAACTCTCTAATATCTAAGTAAATGACATAAAGCTATTTATAAAATTTAAAAACGATGAGAGGTATTATGAATTGGTCAAATTCAGTTGACTAGTCAGGCTAGATCAGCAAAACTATACTGGGCTGTCAGACAGTGCATGGCTGAGCTGCAACTCGCTACGCTGTCAAGTCGGAAGATAACATATTGGTAAGTAATGGATGCATTATAGGGGCGAACCTATGAATGATTTGTATATCATTTTGGGGAGAATTAATATAAGAGAAAAAAACAAAAGTATGCATCATGATTTCTCGGCAATCCCCTCCCCCCATTTACCTAGCCCCTTCAGTGACAGTAAATTTGAAACTTCCGAGGTTGCATAAACAGACTAAAATCTGGATTGAACAAACAACAACACGAAACAGCCACGAAAAGTCTGATGAATATTATAAAAATGTCACAATTAACCGTTATTATCCCCTCTATTCACTCCTTTCCATCATGAAATGTGAAACTCCTGTTACATTTTCCAAAACTAGACCAAATTCGAAGTTCAACAAAAAAAGTCCAGTCATCCAGCATGACCCCATGAGCGAATTTTTGAAGAAATCTTCGACATTTCAGTCGCTATTGATCGTCTAGAGAAATTTTAGTTTATGATTTTGATAGACAAATATTTCACAGAGTAAACTCATCAGTTGTGATTACATTTTTTTTTTTTTTTTAACAAGCACCTACTACCTACGTTTTAAACAGCATGGTTCTAGGATTGGTTATACAGGGATACTTCCATAAGAGTAGTTCAATCTGAATTTGGACAATGTTTCATGCAAATATTACCGATTTTTACAACTAGCGAACGGCATTATTCCAATTTTTGACTGATTTTTCAACTGAAATTTTTGAAAACTTGATACATATTCTTATAGGAAATTTTACGCTGATTCCGAATATACCACATGTTAGTATGCTGAAAAAATTATTTCGCACAACAAATCGCAAAAAACAGGCTATTTTGAAATTTTTGACAACATTTTTGAAAATTTCAACCCGAAGATGTAATCCGATCATGCTGGCCAACAAACTTGAACTTTCGTTTTGTGTCCTTAACATTTTAAATTTTGTTTGAAGTTTCTAGCACAATTCTACGGACAGTTATCGTCTGGAATGAAACATACATACATACATATTTACATACATACATAAAAAAATGTGTTAAACTTCAGAATATGATTTAGAATAGCCTGAAACGGATTTCTGCATAAAATTTTTTCAAAAAATCACATTCTACAAATTTTGAAGCGAGAGCAATAGCTTAATTTTCTTCAAAAATTCGCTAAAAGAATCGCGAAAATTGGGCGAGAATAGTTCTTGATGAAATTTAAAAATCCTGACATACTTTCCAAAACTATGTCGAATTCATTATGGAACAAAATAATAATCACGAAAATCTGTAGAGATTTGTAGCTAGGGCAAAGCTTGAAAACATCGGTAATTATACCCTCCACCCCCACGACTGTAAATCCGAAATCCCCAAGGTTTGTTGTTGCACAACCAGACTGAAATTGGAATCGAACAAAATGAGAATCACGAAAATCGGCAGAGAATTATATTCTGGGTAGCGTCGACAAAATTTATCAAAAAAAAAACCACGTTGCACTCTAGAATTTGTTTCAGAATGGCTCAAAACGGATTTAAATTAAGGAAATTTTCGAAAATTTTATTTTAAACATTTTAAAGCCATTTCAATAGTTTCATTTTCTACGAAAATTCGCTAAAAGAATATTGTTATACAGTGTGAAACGTGAGCCTTGTACACGCAGCCAGCTAGTAGGTCTGGGATCTCATTTCAAGCACCAAGAACAATTGAAATTGCATCATCATGAATGGAATGATTGATTTTTAAATGTAAATCCTAAATTAATTTTTACCTTTATTGGCATCAAGGACTAACTGAAGAACTGGTTTATCTTCAGTTATATAACGACAAATGTGCTCAATGTAAAATCCATAAGTTACATCAGGATATTCATGGGATCCTTGATATGGACCTGTCGAATACACTTTCAGAATGTTTGTCTTGCTAAAGGGTTTATACTTGTAATCACAACTATCATCGAGATCACTGAAAAAAGGCAGTTCAAATAATAAGATAATCATGAGTTCTGATGATGAAGATTAAGAACCCAAAAAATATCAAGTGTGGATTTTGACACAAATTGTCTAATCACAAGAGATATTGCAAGGGGTTGACTATTTTGGGTCGATAAAATTAAGTGATATGACGCTTCACACTATTTCCCCACCATGCATCCTACTTGCATGGGTGCTATTGGTAGTTTCCTATCTACGCAAGTCTCAGATCTCTACTACTCTGTAATAACTGAGTTTTAACGTTTACCAACTAGGTTTTTTTTAAATTCCTTATGCCAAATTTTGCAAGGTTTAGATTTTTCAGTACTCAATCAGGAGATGGGTGATTGTTACCATTCGATTCAGTGAGAAAAAAGTTCCAGTCATGCAGCATGATCGTATGAGCGAATTTTCATAAATGGTCGTATTACATTTATGTTAAATTCTGTTGAAATTTGAGCACTTTGGGGACAAATAAAAATTGTATTATACATTTTGTAGCAAACTAACTTTTTGTCAGTAATATTCCAATGAACAAACGATTTTGTGGATTCTTACAATTTTTTCAAGTGTTCCTATCGATTTTTAGCTTATTTTAATGAAATTTAAGTACATTTTTCAGTACAATTTTGTACTTAAATTTTTAAATGTCCTAGTTCATGTTCGATTAATTTTTTTCGAGTAGCATTCTGCTAAAAAATAGAAATTTGTTAATTTTTAGCGGTTTTTAACCTTTTTTAGTGATTTTTTAAGTACATTTTTTGAAATTTGACCAATTTAATGTGCTCAAAAAGTGTTGTCCAACGGACTCATCCTTTCTTTTGAAATGCTTGATTTTTTGGCGAAAGAACGAAGTTTTTATCTCAATTCTATCAAAAGTTATCGCCTGGAATGACACATACATATATATATATATATATATAAATATATATATATATATATATATATATATATATATATATATATATATAAAAGCGTTAAAATCCAGGAATCATTTCAGAATGCCTCAAAACAGATTTCGATGAAGAAAATTTTTGAAAATTTCTATTTTAAAATTTTTGGAGCCATTGCAATAGCTTTATTTTCTAAGAAAATTCGCTAAAAGTATGTAGAGATCAATTAAAAACTAACTTTAGTAACTAGTTAATAGCTACAGGTTCATGGAGTCACTTTTTAATGAAACCAATAATAGAATCAAGGAAAACAAAGAACAAACTACATTTCAAACGAAAGTACGCTCATAAGGTCATGCATCATGACTGATTTTTAACATTAAACATCACTCTCGCCCCTAAATTGTCTCCCATCACTCCATTTGTCACTCTCATATATATAAACTTCAAGCGAGAAGCAAAAATATGCTTCAAATCCTAAAGGACCATATACACTGAGCACATACCGTTCGCAAACAGGTCATGCCACGCTGCGCAGAACGTTTCCAAACACCAAAAAGGAGAGGGCGTTTACACTGACCATGCATGGCCAACCAAAGAGTTGTTCTCGTGCAAGAAACATCAGCATTTGCGGAAAACCCGAAGTCGACGGAGCGAACCCACGCATGAACAAACGCTGTTCACAAATATTGCATGGAGTGGGTGAATAGTTGCACAGCACGCGCACCATGTTCGTGACCATTCACAAACCCTATTTGCAAACGATATGCGCTCAGTGTAAATGGGCCTTAAGAAGAAGAAACAACATCAGCTTACTGCAAAAATATTTTCAAGACTTGAAGCATCAAGGGTATCAAGGTTTTTAAAGCTTGACAAGAGTGCCAAGAAGTTGGGACTAAAACCAATGAAAACACATAAAAGTTTTCAAAAAGATTAAAATGTACAGGACTGGTCTCGAATATTGTTACATTATAGCGCAGTATCTCTTGTGAAAAAAAAATAAAATAAAATAAAAACCAGCAGTGTTGGAGGTATGTACTTACGAACCTGTTGCATTCAGTCAGACACATGTCAATGATAATCAACAAATGATTTAACTCATATTGATGAGCCTGTTGAACCAATAAGTCATCACATATGACTGATTCAGACCAACCTTTCACCAAAAATCCATCCTCGAACTTTTCACAATTGGTAGGAGCCATATAATTGCGAGTATTATGCTTGAATCCATGACCAATGAAACAAAATATTGCTGGAACATAATAATGAGATTGATAATTCTATGTCAATAACTTTAAAAGAAGTAAATAAGGCTGTTAATGAGTTATCATAGAAAATTAAACAAGAACAGTGGTTAGGGGAGACCCTTCAAGTCCTGCAGGGTTGGCGTACCTGTGGCCCCGAACAAGCGTAGGTTCACCCTAGGCGATAGGCCTAGATACTGATTCAATGTGCCCTCCAAGTTTGTTTCTCTGATCTTCTGGCATTAAAAAAAATGTTTGGTTTAGTATTCTTCCTTCCCTCTCCTTTCCTATTTCCTGATCCCCCTTCAACATTCGCAACATGGTCCTCACACAAACACAACAAAACACTACACACAGGAGCGAGGCTTGTGCTACAATCTCTGGCGGCCCCTGGAAAGTGAAGGAGGGAGCAGAGCAGGAGGGTTGGTACTCCTGCCAGCGGCGGTAGCTGTAGGACCTGATACCACCTCGCCAGCTGTACGTGGGCAGAACCAAAGTGACGTGCGGAAAAATCCACCATGTCCTGCAGTACCAGTTGGCAGCCAGGTTGGGATGTTATAGGACATGAGGGGGCTCCCCTCTCGACCCACAACGGACCAGTGAAGAGGCTATAATCAATAGGCACCTGGAGAAAGCATTGGCCTCGATGTCTGAAGTGACACCACTGCACACTACACTTAACAAACCACACTCAGACACACACACAGCTACATACCTCTTTTATTTAAAAAAAAAAAAATGAAAATGTTCAAAACAATTATTGCAGGTAATACATAAAACTGCCACCCCGGACTCACCCGGAGCTCCAACTCCAGCTGGGGAAGTTCCCACACCGCCTCCCCCAACACCCCCTTCCGCCCTAATGCCATCCCTTGTGGAGGCATCCAATAATGGTGATAACATCCTTACCATGGAGACAGGAAAATCAAACCATGTTGTTGCTACTCCACATTTGGAGGTGGAACCAGAACGATCAAGGCCAAATATGTAGGACAACAAAGAACTTCTTTGACCTTTTCAAAAGGCTGAATTTATACGGTTGAGATCAAGGAGGACGGTTTTAAAACCTCCAGTCCTCATAAAATTGGAAATACCTTGATGCGCCAGATTGGCAAACCAATTGAAATGAAGATCATTTCCAACTCCAAGGATCACGTTGATGTGGCCTCGGAGGAACAGGGAATAAGACTGGGCAAACTGGTTGAGAGAGACTGAAGTTACAGTCACTCTTAACGAGAAGTTTAACACTACACAGGGCACAATCCGTTGCCAATACCTTAGATCAAGCTCTGCTGACAAGATCCTTGAGAGCCTCAGAGAGGACTGTTTCGTTGAAGTTATCCGTCTTCAACGAGGTAGGCGCATAAAGAGGTCATCGGAAAACTTTTTGCTCAACTTCCAAAATCCGCCCAAGACCAGGCCCACCAGGTCCCTTGCTTTGTGAAGTGCACATACGGCCTTTTATTCCCCCACCAATGTGATGCTATAAATGCCTTAAATTTGGGCATACTAGCCGCAGATGTAAAGCTGAGCCTGAAATGTGTGCCTGTGATATTCCACGACACACACAATAAGGCTGAAAAACCAAGCTCAAAGCTGCCAAAGTGTTCTAATAGTAATGACCAGCAAGGAGCACTCTCAAAGGTGTGCCCAATCTTCAAAAAAGAAGTTGCCATCCAATCCATTGTGGCAACAGAAAAACACTCTTATCTTGTGGGCTGTATAATGTGCAGTGATTCTGTTTCCATGAGAGAATCAAATGCCTCCAAGGTAAAGCAATCTGTGAAGAGAGCACCGGCCCAAGACCAGCTACCGTACAACTCCCCTCTCCGCCATCCACCACCATTACCACCCTCACCCCACTCACCTACTGAATCTATCCTCCAAATCCTTACGAATGGAGAACGATTTTTGTCCCATAAACACTTGAGAAGTTTTATTTCCCCAGCAACGGCTTGGTTGTACGTTAAAATCATAAGAAACCGTTCTTGCGCCAAAAATCTATACTAGATCCCTGAAAATATTCGGGTGGGGAGAGGACAATCTTGAGAGAAATGAGGACTTGATGGAAAACAAAACTTCGAGGTTCATAAGAAACAACGATAAGGTTGTATTCGATAATCATCAGAAACGCTTGCATACGAGTCTGCAACACATTGGGACATTTCATGTCTTTATTTGCAGACTCGCTGCAACTCAGAGTTACAGACTCGTATGCAAGCTCTAAGAGCCACTCAGCTGATCCGGATCCTGACCATCGTCAAGTAAATGTCCTAAAGAGGCTACATACGAAATTACAACTTCCTAGAGTGTAAAGCATAGAAATTAGCTTTAAGAGCCACTCATCTGATCCGGACCCTGGGCATCGTCAAGTAAATGTCCTAAAGAGGCTACATACGAAATTACAGCTTCCTAGAGTGTTAAGTATATAAATTACCTATTAAAATGATTTAACCACCGCTTCACAAATCAAACCGTTCTCGCAATATTCGGATCACCTGCTATGAATCAAATCATCGAAAAACCAGCTCAATGAAATCATCAGAAATTAACAAGCTTGCAATCATGTTCACAATATCAATTATTGAGAATGATCACCTGTGTGTAAACAATTATTCATATAACCATGCTCATAACTCAGCTTGTTGGCCACACACTTCACAGTAGTTAACATAATATGGTTGGATAAATCGAGAGCTTTCGAACGAATGGTCAACGAATTTTGTGGGATGAAAAATGACGAAGTACATTTCCCTAGCAACGACTCGGTTGTAAGCGGAAATCATCAGAAATTGAGCATATTTCGTTACGTAACGTAACGTGACATAACGAAAATTTGGTTGTGTGCCATAGCAAAGACATGAAATGTCAAAAAGTCCAGTCAGGCAGCATGACCCCATGAGCGAATTTTTGAAGAAATCTTCGACACTTCAGTCGCTATTGATCGTGTAGAGAAATTTTAGTTTATGATTTTGATAGACAAACGTGGAATCAAATTATTAAAAATAATTAGGAGGTACTCATACTTTATTATTATTAAACTAATCTTGTAGATTTAAAGACAAATGTAGGTAAATATTCATAGATTTCGATGTCATATGTGGTCAGTATTGAAGGCAGTTGAAATCTTAACAGTATTCTATCATAACGGATTATTTTGATTTTTGACTGATTTTTCAACTTTGAAATTTTTGAAAACTTGATACATAATCTTATAGGAAATTTTACGCTGATCCCGAATATACCACATGTTAGTATGCTGAAAAAATTATTTCGCACAACAAGTCGCAAAAAACAGGCTATTTTGAAATGTTTGACTACATTTTTGAAAATTTCAACCCGAAGATATAATCCGATCATGCTGGCCAACGAACTTGAACTTTCGTTTTGTGTCCTTAACATTTTAAAATTTGTTTGAAGTTTCTAGCACAATTCTACGGACAGTTATCGTCTGGAATGACACATACATACATACATTTAAAAAAAAAACGTTAAACTTCAAAATATGATTCAGAATAGCCTGAAACGGATTTCTGCATAATTTTTTTCAAAAATTCATATTCTACAAATTTTGAGGCAAGAGCAATAGCTTAATTTTCTTCAAAAATTCGCTAAAAGAAGGGCTGGCCAAAAGGCAAGTGCAGAAAACAGCATTGACTGCATCATAGATCCCTCCACATAATTTGTAGATACTTATTATGACCACACAACCTAATAACACAATCTCAGAGTGCTTCCTTCAATGCAAAGCCAATGGTATATATGGACAACATGATGAGCTGCGATCCATGCTAGGATCATATTTGCCAGTAGCAGTAGCATTACAAGAGACACACCTGAAACCCCTTGATGGGCTCAGTATGCGGGCTACTCTACCCTCAGAAAAGGCGTGACCATGATAAGAAATAATGTGCGAGTAGAGGAAGTGCCTCTCTATAGAAACCTCCAGGCAGAGGCTGCCAGAGTTGCAGTCCCTACTCTCCTGACAATTGTTTCCTCTATCTTCCTGATAGAGTATGGGATGAGGCCACTTTCGTGGACTCCTTTGTCAGGTTCCTAGCCCTATGCTAGTAGTGGGGGATTTTAAGATCCATTACACCTTATGGAGTTGTGACAATACTGACACACAGAGAGCCACAGCTGAAGCCACGTTCAGAGAGTTGAATGTCATCCTCCTGAACGATGGCCATCCAACATACTTGATGCCTATCTGTGGCACAACGTCTTCAATCGATCTCACCACGTGCTCTCCCACCTTGTGGATAACATTGGCTTGGAACCCTTTAACGGATCTTCATCCCTAGGACCACTTCCCTACCGAAATTGATACACAAAGTCGGCACTCACCTTTCACCCTACTTCCACGTTGGAAGTTGGAGGAGGTTGACTGGGCTCTCTATAAGGAGTAGATGGTGTACGTCAATCTCAGTGGAAACATTATGGAAGACATAACCAACTTCACGTCTGCTGTCCTTGAAGCAGCATGAGCTACCAACCCAAAAACTGACCCCACAAAGGGACACAATCATATTTCTCTTGGTGGAATAGGGATGTGCACGAAGCCAACAAGGCCAAAAGTCAGGCATTAAACAGATTCTACCGAAAACATTACTCCTGAAAATTATGCTACCTATATTCAAGCAAGCCAGAGCGTGTACCGGCCCAAGCGTCAGGCCCAAACCAGCTCCTCTTGTTCATTTGTCAGTGAAACCAAGGATGGATCTCCTCCTAAAGATGTATGGCGAAAGATATGTGCAATGAAGGGTCTCCCACCACCATCTTTTCTATCTATCACCACACCTCAGGGTGATGTGGCTGGAGACCCCAACCAGTTGCTGAAACCTAGGCATCTCATTAAGCCCAAATGTCCAGTAATGATGCGCAACCCAGATAACTTTAGGCAAGGCAAAGTAGAGATTGAGATAGCACATCTCTCTCAGCTCACTCCATCATCCATTCCCCCAATTTATATACCATTAAAAATGGGAAAATGGGTGAATTAGAGAAAGGAATGAACAAATCAAACAGTACTGCTTCTGAGAAAGATATGATCCATTATGAAATGTTGATCAATCTTCCACAGGAGCAAAAGCACACTTTCTTCAGGCTGTATAATTGTATATAAGCCTCTAGTAACTATCCTTCCACTAGAAGGGAGGCTGTCATTGTCCCTCTGCACAAAGAGGGTAAGGACCCTTGTGAGGCTGCTAATTACAGACCCATCTCCCTTACTTGCTGCATGAGCAAGATCCTGGAGGCTATCTTCAACTACCATCTTTTAGGGTTTCTTGAGAGCAACTACCTCATCAGCCAATATCAGGCTGGTTTTCGCAAACGCTTCTCAGCAGTTGTCCAATTCTCAGCTTTGAGAGTTATATCCAGGACGCCTTTTTGCTCAGGAAGCCTGTCATTGGTGTGTGCTTTGATCTTCCTAAAGCCTATGACACCACATGGCGTCATAGTAGCCTACAAAGGCTGCAGTGGTGATGAGTGAAATATGCACACAGTTGCACCCTGTTTATGGTTGCTATAAATGGCTTTGCTGATAACATCCCAGGGAATATTCGATCAAATGAAATTCCAGAAATTCCCTGGGTACTTACGGAACTTTGAGTAGATAGCTGAGTCTGCTTTACTGTAACAATTTTCATGAGATCCGCGACCATCTTCCTCAAATCAGTAGTTGAAACATTGGCCTACGCAACCATGTACAACGGTAGAGAAACTGACCAGCACTGATCCTTAAAAAAATTATTAAATATTTAATAAAATTACTGCAGACAAAAATCAGAATACACAGGATTCGAAAAACTACACTGTGCCACTATTATGTGTTTTTGTACTGAATTTAAAAATAGAGAAGGGAAAATTGGTTGAATTAAAGAGCGGGTTACTATAGTAAGTTGGTTCTTTTTATTATATATTCTCCTCCTAGGTAACACCCTCAGCCAGGTTAGGTTATTCCTTTCCACTTTGAGCATAATGTGAGTCTCTTTCTAATGTTGACATAACACACCTCCTCCAAACAGGTGCTAGATAGCAAGGTAGTCCCATGTCGTGTGGGGGCCTCACACAAGATGATTCACAAGAGGGTGATATCAAATGTTGGGGCAATAAGGAATGTGTTTTCTCGTCAGGCAAGGGGCCACTATAAGGAACATAATTGAACCCTGCTTAAGTGGAACCATTTTCCATAGAGAGGTGACTGCTCCTGACTGTTGATGGCTGAGTAGTAGCAGGCACAATGACTTCAAGATGCACCTTACCAGAATCAAGGAATTATGCAATGGACCCAACTGCAGATCCATCATGAAATGAATTAATCAAGGAGAGTTTTCTAATGCAGAAGGGCTTACTTGGGGGTCTCCTAAACCTTAGAGAACTGACCTTCTCCCATAAACCAATCAGGGTACAGCACAATGTTCCTGTGCCCTTTCCTCTACAACCTTTCCTACAATGGGCCAGCCCCTGTCCTTGATCTCCACTTATGTCTAGTACTTTTCATCGCTAATAGTTTGTTGGTTCAATCTCATTTAATTCCATGAGCTAAAAGTTTACAGTCTAACGATAAATTTGTTTGAAAAAAATATATTGCGCCACTTTCCTTAACTATTACCAACGTTAATTTACCAAGCAAAGTTATGTATGACACTTATTACCAACCATATGAATCTGGATATACACGCAGTACTTCAAAAAATTTCTTTATAGCCCTTTTCATGTCTTCTGCCTCTAAATTTACGAGAGCCACTACCTCAAAACCAAGACTCAATAAACGAGTAGAAAGCAGCTTTATATCATTTTCGGGAGTCTTCAAAGGTTTCAATTTTTCATAAAGCGAGTTTCCAATCAGCAATGCAACTTTGGATGAAGCTGAAAATTTGATAGAATTTCCATAAAAAATTGTATAAATTTACAATCAATAAGAAAAAAACAATACCAACTATAAGATCAAACCCAACCCCGTGCAGCCCGTAAAAATGAAGACTTTGTATCGAGAACAATCCAAAGTTTAATAAAATAAATGAAAATGGAAACTCTTGCTCTTCTGTTGGAAAAAATTTAAGGAAGCAACAAATTCTCTGTATCATGTTCCAATCTCCTCTTGTTTGTGATTTTAAACTTTATTTTTAAATGTATGTTAACCTTAAAAACATGTCCATACTTCTGTCGGCATATTTCAGCAATCACCAATTCTTACTACTGACGTCTTATAGCATTTAAATATGAATGGATAAATAAGAAGTACTCACGTGATGACGTCAAAGGGATAATTTCGACCTGAAACAAAGAAGTTCAGTAGTACTTTAAAATAATAATTCCTATAAATGAAAAGCTTGAATTGCAACAAAGTAAAGTTTGCGCCAGGAAATGCTATAGCCCAATGGGGCTCTTAAGGGGCCCACCCTCGTGGGACGGAGGGACTCCACTATACGGGTGTCTATCCATCACCTGGCTCTAATTTCTAGCCACCCCCCAGATATTTCCAAGAAGGGCGGCGCCCTCTCGGCCCCTCTCGGCACAAGGGCGAGAAAAACTAATCCGGCCTCAACCGGGTGGCAGGCTGAGCCAGCTTTCTAGCCCAATGAGTGCACTGGAGGAGCTGAAAGCCTGGGGCCCCATCTGCCCACGGTACCAGTATGGGCAAACCCCTTAAAGGCCAAAAATGTTCACTGGCCTGGCAACAGAGAAGAGGACTCTACACCTACCGCTTTATCCCCACCCCACCCACCCTACAATGGGGGGGGGGGGGCATGCAGGGAATGGCTGCGGTGGCCAAATGCAACAAAGTACAGTTGCTCGCTGGAAAACGCATAGACCTAGGGGCCTGTTAGCGCGTTTCCCATTTGAGGCCGAGGAACTCTACCTTGTGGGGGGGGGGGGGGGGTCTGCACCTCAACAAGCATCGTTCTAGCCACTGCCCCCCTGGATAGGGACAGGGGAGACTACAAGGGCGTGAAACCTACTACCCCTGCAAAACCAGCCTCAACTGGGTGGCAGGCTGAGCCAGCATCCCAGCCCAGCGCGTGAGCATTGGAGGAGCTGTAGGCCTGGGGCTGAACCCTTCATTGGAATGAGGATTTTCATTCAAATAACAAAGTTGGAGGCTACTGTGCGTGTTTGAGTAATATGCTCAGTAACAAAATTTTGAAAACCCTAATTGATAAATTATGGAAATAGTATTTTCATTTCATTAGCTTATAAATTTTATCATTTTTCTAAGTAGGTAGACGTTATATCTAAAGAACAAGTCAGGTATGCAATGTTAGCAGGTTGTACGTTTGTTCAATTAATGAACATTATAAATCGGAGTAAAACTTGGAGGGAGCACATTAAATTTACATTAAATTCAACGCTTCTCATTTTTTAAAAAGTGGGTCCGGATTGCCAATTTGGCACAAGTTTGAAAAACGTACAGCTCCAATGTTATGAAGTAGCTAACCAATAAAAATTTTGCAGCATATTTATATTTCCTCCAAGTGCAATACAGTGGAATCCCGAAAAGTCGAATCTCCAAGGTGCCAGAAACAATTCAAATTAGTAGTATATTCAAATAATTGAGATTTTGAATTAAGGGCGTCATATGAAAACAAATTCGCATTATTGAGGGTTAATTTAATTCCCAATGAATCATCATGATGATTAATTTAATTTAATTGATTTTTAATCTGATTAATTTAATTTAATTGATTTTAAATCAATTTAATTTAATTGATTAAATTTGCCTTTTCTTTTAGCATGCAATCACCAATGGGAGCATTTGTGGAATTGGAAAACATTCCTCTCTAACTTCCGCTTATTAGCTCTAGGATGTTTGGACGATATTGCACCACAACTTATGGATGTTATTATACGTATAATAGTTCTCATGCCAAGATATGATTATTTACAACACTAATTAGAAAAAATAGATGACACACCACCCACATATGAATAATTGTCTAATGTGCTAACAACAGAGCTCTTTCCAACACTAATACATATGCATATGGTAATAACACATATCCAAAGGCTCCAAGAGGAGAGAGAATTGTTCAGACACTTCGCGGAAGAAATACACAGCATGAGTGAATACTAAATATCAAGAAACCGAAGCAATTGAATAAAACAATTTTGGATAACACAACTGATACAACATGACAATTATTCAGCTTCCAGAAAATGTCAGAAACAGAAAAGGAAACGAGAACATTCACTACGAATTTGGAATGAAAAATCCAACAGAGGAAAATAGCAACCCAGCCCACACCATCCCGAAACCAACCACCCTATATTAACCAAATACAATCAAATAAACCAACTGGCACAACCCCCAAAACGAAAAATTATACGTATGGCAATAAACCCAATACCAAACCACACCAAACGACCACAGTACTACCAAAATATTCAATTGTAAAGTCCATCATAACGGAACAAAACCTCAATACCAAAAACAAAATATAATCACCCCAATTATAAACCAAAGTCATACTATAAAAAAAAAACCCACCACAACCCTGCAAACCCACAGCAGAAAATCCTACAATGAAGGAAACCAAACGGACGGGTGAGAAAACCAATTGATTCCAATCTGTCTCGGCAATTCTGGTAGTTATTCTCCTCAGAGCGAAGATTATTCCACAGTACCAGACTCGAGCCTCCTGTGGGGTACTTCGAGCAAACAGGTACGCAGGTGGATGCCTCGATCAATCTCTGACTTAATTTTGAAACACAACCCTAACCTGTCCGACTCTTGTGAGTCCAACAAGGGATGGGTTAAGAGACGATGCAAAAGCTCGAGGCGTTCTCCATCGACGCGTCATTGATGCGACGCTGACGAGAGGCCGAAACAGAGACTTCGTAAAGCCCGATTCAGGTCCTCCTCTTCCTCTTTGTCATCATCAACAACATCGTCTTCAGGGTCCTCTTCCCCCACGGCCATGGCTTCAACCACGGCCCTACCGTCCCACCTTCAAAACCTTATGTGTTGTGTTTCAAAATCTTTCCGGCCGCTAAGTCGATCTTCATACATCCATCTATGATCGAAAAATGGCAACCGGTGATGCAGACGAGTGTAGATCATGATGCCTATGCCAATCTACAAAAGAAATACAACCCAGAGGTTCATACTCTGGCCTTGCTACCCCCCATTCTCGAGCCTACATTATCACAATGCTTTCCTTCAACTGCCACTCGATCTAATTCTTCTACAATGGACCTCTGTTCAGGCCTAAATCGCCGCAGCTGACGCCAACAATATTACTTCCTCATTGACCGTACCCAAGACGGAGCAGAAGGCTCTATATGAAGCCTTATGGGACGCTTCGAATCTCATTGTAGCAAATATATACAGAGGTCCCACTCCCGAAAAAAATCGACTAGCGCAGTTCCTGCTACCTGATTTCAGGGCTGCAGCTAACGGCCAACCGCCTGGACTCAAGTTTCTTTTTGATGAGACGGCTACCAAATGGGTTCAAAGATCATCAGATCGAGCTAAAATTGAAAACCCCCTCATTAAGGGTAAACGGGACAGGGAGCCTTCCTTTTACACTTCAACTAAGAAGCCGAAAAGGTCTGCCCACCCTGCCCCCACAATGGCGAACCAGGGAAACTACTACCATCCGGCGGGTGAGTCCTCCAGGGGCACAAGTCCCACAAGGGACCACCGGAGGCAGACCAGAGGCCACCCCTGTGCGGGGAAGCATCCACGTCATCACTGACGGACAACGTACGTTCTATTATTTTTGTTAATCCATCCCCTCTCTCGCCTTTTGCAGAGGGGCTTGCTTCGTTTTTCCATAATTGGACGAAAATTACTAACTCACATACACTATTATCGAGGGTCTCGGGGTACAAGCTACCCTTTTTGCAGCCTATCTCAAATTTCCCCACCATCCCCTCCTAAGAGGGGTCAAGAGTGGAAACTATAGTCGACGATCTGCAGAAAAAAGGGGTTGTAGAGATTTGGCCATGGCCTCTCCGATTTTTCTTGTCCCCAAAAAATCTGGTTCGGATCGTTAAGTGATTAATTTACAGCGTTTAAATAAGTTTTTAAAACTGGCCCGTTTTAAAATGGATGACTACAGCTCTGTGTTTTCTCTTCTGTCCAGTGGGGACTTTGGAGCGAGCCTCGGCCTCAATGATGCTTACTTTATGGACCGAATTGACCCAGAATTCAGGAAATACTTAGCTTTCTCCATGGGAAACCAAATTCACGTTTTCACGGCTCTCTCAATAGTGTCAGCTCCATTTGTGTTCCACAAACTGCTTTGCCCTGTTATGCTAGTCTGAGGAATCAGAAAATCATGGGAATTAATTACCTGGACGGCAGCTTATTTTCATCAGACACTGTCGAGGGTTGCCTGCGTTCCTTGAGGATCGCATTCGCTCTTTTTCCAAATTTAGGATTCATCATGCACGAATCCAAGAGACAGCTGTCTCCGGCAACCACTTTTCCATTTCTAGGTTTTGAATTTAATTCACTTCAGATGACAGTAGGACTCCCTTCAGATAAACAATTAAAAGCTTAACGCCTTATTTCAAAAGTATTGGGTCACTTCAGGCTCTCGATCCGAGAACTAGCACAAACAATAGGTTTCTTGGTGTCATGCACCCCAGCAGTGTCCTACAGTCCTTTATATTTACGTTACTTGGAAAGAGTAAAAGTGGACGCCCTTGGTCGATCTGGTGATAACTTTTGTGCCACATTCGAATTATCACACCAAGCTGAATCCGAATTACATTGGTGGAATGTAGCCATAGATAGAAACCCTTCTCCCATCCGGGGTGACCAGTATGATTATACCATTTGGACGGATAGCTCCTCATCGGGATGGGGGGGGGGCTTCTGCCCCCCTCATAAAGTGAACGGTTGGTGGGGACCCGAACATAAGGAGTTGCATATCAACGTAAAGGAATCAGAAGCCGTTTGGCTAGTATTATCACACCTTGCTCATACGTGGCATTCCAAAAGCATTTTTTTTTTTTTTTACGTGTGGACAACATGACAGCAGTGTCTTTAATCAATAGAATGAGTTCGGTATCTCTCCCTCATTTACACGAGATTGCTAGACGCATCTGGACATTTTGTGAGCAAGGAAACTTATGGATACATGCCAGAAATGTAGCTTCAGAGGATAATAAAATAGCGGATGAGCTATCTGGATTGACTCCATACTCCTCGGAATGAGAACTTAGTAATGACATTTTCAAATGCATAACAGATCAACTAGGAGTTCCTTCTAGCGACCTATTCGCCCCAGCATCGTTACACAAATGTGTTCGATTTTTTTCATTTTGGCCAGAATATGGCTCGGAAGGGGTGGATGCGTTCACACACCCCTGGCAGGGTGAATTTTTCTACACATCTCCACCTCCCGTCCTCGTTCCTAGAGTGATAAAAAAGATCAAAATGGAACATGCCAGAGGAACAGTAGTTACCCCAATATGGTCAGCCCAGCCATGGTATTCAGTGTTCATGAGTATGCTAGATTCCAAGTTATTGAAGTTTGGCCCATCTAACGACCTATTTCTTGATCATTCCAGGGGAACCAGCCTGCCATCATTTCAACAGGTGTCAATGATGGCAGCGATTTTGTCAGGAGGGCCTGGATTAAAAAGGGAGTCTGTTTAGAGATAGCTAACACTCTATGTAACTCATTACCCCCTTCCACATTGAAACAACAGGACTCCTCATTTAATCAATGGGTCTCGTTTTGCACTTCCCAAGGCTGAGACCCTTTTACTGTCACGGTTCCCCAAATACTGCAATTTTTTTAGAGTATTCTGGGCTCATCTAGCCACTCTTTCAGTTCATTCAACGTGTTTTGGGTTCCAACCCCCTCATCAAGCATTATCTTAAGGTTGTTTTTTGTCTGTGGCCCCTAGCCGCGGAATATGAGGAATCACAGGATCCTTGTGTGGTGCTACGCTGTTTTACTGCGTTATCAGACACTTCTTCAGCATTTTAGACAATAAAATTGGCCACTCTTCTACTCCTGGCCTCTGGACAGTGCCCACAAACGATCCTAGCGATCAGGAGATCCAACATCAAATTTGATACTGCATAAGTTTGATTTTTTATTCCCTCCCTGCTTAAAACGTCTCGCCCTCAGGCAATGGCTCCAGTATTGAGCTTCCCATTCTTGTATGGGGAGCTGAAACTATGTGTCCCTTCTGCTCTGTGGCAGTACTAGGACGCTACGTCTCAGTCGCTCCATCTGGATCACCTCTTATTTCTAGAACCCTCAACAAATAAGGAAGTATTTGTTGTTTCTTCTGCTGGGAAACCAGGTGCAAAACTACCCTGCCCCACCCCAACATACCAAACATCACCAGGACTTCAAAAAGTGATAAGGGCATAAATTACTCGACAAAAAAGACACAATCCCCACCCTATCACCATGCACCACATCCTCGTACCCAGACAAGTGTCATCTCCCAGAGAGGGAGAAGTGGGCTTGTGAGCTGTCATCCAATTTTCATTTTTGTCAGTAGTACTCGAATTAAGAATCAACAATATGACATCGATCATTGAATACAAACCTTCACAGAATTACTCCAAACTCCTCCAGCTTCATTTTCTGCCAAGCATCGATAATCTCCTCCATCTTCTTTTTTAACACTCTTTATCTGAAGAAAAGAACAATTATTCATTTATATCAATCAAAATTATATAGCTTAGGATGATCATATAAATAAATGTATGTATCTCCAAAACGAAAATTGCATCTCAAATTACGTTGAGAAAAGATCAACTCATAACAAGCGTTTTGCAGAACTATAAATCTGATTAATAACTAAATTTCCATTAACCAAAAAATGAACACTTTAGACAATATGCAGTTTATACAAATCACTACCAGATAACAGGTCTAATAACATTTTCAAAAGATGAATATTTTTTGTTTCAAAATTTACAAAAAAATGTTGCCTATTAGGTTTGTTTTCTTTGTGTATAGCATTCGCACTTTGAATTAAACCTTTCGCGAATTGAATTAAACTTTTCGCAAATTGAATTAAACTTTTCGCGAATTGAATTAAACTTTTCGCAAATTGAATTAAACTTTCCACAAATTGAATTAGACCTTGGGTAAATGTACGAAATAAATCAATCGCGACGGAGTTGTGGAAACCCATTTCAGAACGGTTAGTGAAAAAACGTTGTCTATTTCCACGAAGAATACAGAGTTACAATGTTGAATCGATTTCGACGGTTAGGCCATCATCAGTAACAAACAATAACAAAATTATTGATGGGTCTAACTGTCTAAATCGATTCAACAATGTAACTCTGCATTTTTCGTGGAAATAGACATCGTTTTTTCACTAACTTCCGTTTTCAAATGGGTTTCCACAACTCCGATGCGAGTAATTTATTTCGTACATTTGCCCATGGTCTAATTCAATTTGCGGAAAGTTTAATTCAATTTACGGAAAATTTAATTCATTTTGCGGAAAGTTTAATTCAATTTGCGAAAAGTTTAATTCAATTTGCGGAAAGTTTAATTCAATTCGCGAAAGGTTTAATTCAAAGTGCAAATGCTATATATAGAAACAGGTGAAATAGTTCTCACGAAAGTGTTTCCTTCTTTATAGTACACAAAAAATGATTGTAAGAAAACTAAGGGCCGGTTTATCAATCACATTTATCCAATGGATAAGAGGGATTTATCTGAGGATAGCGTAATCCTCCAGATAATACTCAATATGGGGTGTTTACCCATCCCCAGTTAAACCTTATCTGGCGTTTTAATTTATCTGGTCCCTGGACGGCTGAATAACTGTTATAACTGGAGGTTAATGAGATATCTAGAGCTTTCTATCCTCAAACAAGTTTATTTATTTACAAAAACCTAATTTGAATCAAGTTTAATTGTCTTTATTAATGTACCATCCAATGGATGTATTTGGGGATTTGTCTTCAAACAGCAGCAACGGCGAAGATCTATCGCAGCATAATTAGTTGAATGGAAAAGAAGACCGTATATAGACCATGAGGATCACTAGATCACCTAATAAAATGGAACGAGTGCGTATTTTTATTGAGGTTTTTGTTGGACAAAGATACGGTTCTTTACTTTAAAACACAGATCGAAGATGAAATTAAGTCCTCAACTTATTGATCACAATAATTCATTCATTATAATTCAGGTTGCAATATCGCAATTCGTATATGTATTTCTCTCTCTAGAAATAAAGCAAATAGCAAAAATGTGGTGGTTTCTTATTTGCCGAGCTTGATAGCATGATGACACTGTTGTGTTGTGGACGTCAGAACTGGTTTTTTTAATAGTCGATTCATGAAGAGAATGTATTCCTACTCTACTCTGTGGTAGCTCCATGTGTAATTCGCCCTTATTTTGTCGCTTAAGGACACCAATGAGGATGCTAACGGCCCTATCTGTCAGACAGAATTTATCTAAGGAATAATTTTATCCGCTAGGTATTTCAGCATTGATAAACAACTCACATTCTTTATCTGGAGTATAGAGCTATACTCAGTTTAGCTATCCTGCAGTTAAGTAGATAATTGATAAAACGGCCCTAAATTGGGGAAATAACATTTTGTCAGAATTATACAGTCAATAATAATTACTATGATACATCACAGTTTTCCCAACGGAAAAAAAAAGTTTCAAGTTTCAAGTATAACCTAATCTAAAATATGGGAGTCTTCCCTAAGTTCCCCACCACCACTATCCGTGATCACACCATTTCTGTCCACTAGCCACATGCCCCTGTAATGGCCCAAAAATATTCGATATCTCTACAGGAGTTCAAACTCGTGTCCTTACAACTACAGTGAAATTTCCCCTTAGTTACAATACTCCAACAGCCTGGAGCGTAACATTTCCCCAGAGTCAAATACCAGCCGTTTCAGCTGGTTTGGGGTCGGGCGAATGACGAAGTGAAACTGCAGGCCGCTGGCTCAGCAGATGCTGGCTGGAACAAGTCAGCAGTCGAGTGAAGTCACAGTCACAGTATGTTTTGACTCGAGTGAGTGAGGAAGTGAATGTGACGTTTACAGTCTTTTGGCTCAAGAGAGATTTCATTAATTATTGTTTTGAATTATATTATAGTACTATAAATCATAATTAATTAAATCCCTGTAATCAAACCTCTTTGTCTGTGAGAGTTATTTTCCTAAAGTGAACACCCGTTACACAAGAGCTATCTAAGCCCCTCGATGTAGTCCAGAAATGGTCCATAATGAAGGGCTCCACATGAATCCCGAAAAAAACCATTGTATTTTCCCTCACTTATAAAATGAAATGAAATGAATGAGTGAGATGAGAGTACAAAGCTATCATCAGACCCTTGGTCACATACATGAGTGTAGTTTTATTAGGTAAAAAAGTGGCCATTTTCCCAATGGCTATAATTTTCAATCCAGGAGTTTCAATTCAGGATTCTTCTAAATAAACGTCCAACATGAGTAGATGCCAAATTCGAAACATTCATACCCCAAGCTTAATAACTACTCCTGGATCAATACCAATTGACTATCAAACTACAACAACAACAAACTGGCAATACTCGCATTCTATTGTGTATTCATTAGTCAATTTAGACTTCTCATTAAGATCATTATCAAAATAAGGTACATACCAATAAAGTGCATGAGGTTTGATCTTTGAGCTCTGTATTCCCCCTGTGCCACTGCAGCTTATAGGGTGTCTTGCATTTGATGGTAACTTTGAGGGACAAGGTTGATTGTACTTTCAGTTTAAGCTCTGTGGGAAGAGGTGACATCTCCGGAAGGGAAGGCATTAGCTTGCAAATAACAAAATCGGAATCTTTTCTAATGTTTAAATCCTTCTGGTAAACATTACAAAAATATTCTCCTTCCATCTCTAATCTAAAAAAAAAAAAAAAAAAAAAAAAAAAAAAATTAGTAATTTGTCACATTAGTTCGGTATATTAGGGATTCAAATAATGTAATGTATATATTTAGGCTATTTGAATTAAGGGGGAACTGTTCATGTAGGTGGGAGTGGGGTTTTCCAGGGTTTTTACTTTTCTTTGACTAACGTCAAATGTGATTTTGTAATCCCTAATTCATGCCCAAGGACAGGGCATTCATTAGGGATTCAATTAATAACAAGCGGAACTGCTCTCTCTATTTCCCCATTCATCAGAATTCTTCAAAATCCTGTGTCTCGACAAAAGGATAATAGGTGGGTACATGTTAAGGGATTCATAAGTTGAACAAAATTTAAAACAAAAAAATCACATTATTTAAACCAACGAGTTTTGCAGTTTATACTAATTTGTTTGATGTAAATATGTTGAGGGTTTGAATCATGTAAAGTAGGGAAAACTATCATAGAAAGTGTGAGAGCAAGACTTATTATCTGTCACATCGGTAACTACAAGCATAGAAGAGAAAAAGGAGGTTCACTAGAGAGGAATAAGCGTGTGGGTTTTGGCAGTAGCTCTACCTATAGGTGATATTCTCAAGACTTCAACACGAGCGCATCCTAACATCGAGGCAAGGCGAATAACCTAATCGTCGAAGTTATTTCACCTTGTTGTCTTGGTGACGAGTAAACTATGCGAATCGGAGCCATTAGGAGTCACCACCTATATACCTACTTGTCCGGATCCCAATGAAATTTGTGTTGGGGGGTTGACAAACAAGTGCTAGAAGTTCCAGACATCAGTCGCAAAGATTTTGGGGAGGGCCTATCTAGTTTTTAGAACTTTTCTTCGAATCAATTAGGAAACTAAAACTTTTTAGAGTCATGCGAAAGGAAGTGCCATGAGAGCTCTGCTAGACAGGAATACTAGGTATCGCATGAGGAAAGATAAGTTCCTAGACGGAGGGTATACCTACTGGACATTCAGTACTGGTAGTACTGGTGCGTTTCCATAAAGTCAATGCACCTTACTACCCATCAACGAAAGGCCAAGCAGAGAGATGCGTACAGACCATAAAGAACGCCATAATTTAATTCCTCTCATATCTACAATTCCAACCCCTTATCTGGCATAACAGGCCCTATTGTTACCCTCTTCAACACCGCCTTCGCTATTTGGAAGGAGATAGGAAAACGTATTTTTATTACCTATTTAATAAAATTAGCACAAAAGCACATGGCCTTCTTTTCTCATGAGTAATCAACCATATTTTTTTGAAATAATTCAACAGAAAATTATTAACTCCAATGAAAAATAACAAAGATCGTGTGTTTGGATAAGATAATAAAGAACATCATTTTTGGTTCAACATGAGACATGTGTTCTAATTTATTAAAATAGTTAGGAATATAAATTAGGTAATCAATCTTCTATACCAAACAGGTATATCTACTTTATTTCTTCTGCCTAATTGGAATTCTCTCCTCTACTCTATACCAACAAACATGATATTGATAGAAAATTACCCACCTTTAGACACATAGAACCCATCATGCGTTACCCATTATATATATAGGACTCTTGAACTTACGTGAATTGAGATATTTCAAGTGTCTGTGAATCAAATCCTTCCAACAATAAATTTCCACAGTACCACTGATATTGAGGTCTGGGTAACCCAACAGCTCTACAATGAAGTAACAAGCTGGATCCCCATTGAACGTGTCGACATTTCAGGCCTTCATGATCTGTACAGCTATTATCACCCGTTGGTTGTTCAACAATTTCCAAAGGCTCTGAAAGTTATTATGACAAAGGTATAGGGCAAATGAACAAGATTAACCACATCCAAATATAAGATATAAGAAAGAAAAGAGTAGGTATCGAACATTAGTACTAGAAATTATACTAGATGTGGTAAAAAATAAAATATAAATCTATGAAACGAAAAAAAGATTCGTTTACTTACATGCAAATAATTTTATAACGTTTGATTTACAAATACTTCTTGTTCATGTACAGCATGGCTTGAAGCCATGGCTGGGGTTGGCAATTTTTTAATCAATTCTTTAAAGTGATCTTATATGGTTATTATAATGATGGACAGAGGAAAATTTCGTTTTCAATTCATGATTACAAGTTATAGATACATTAATTGTTTTTCATTATTACATAGCGTTGCTTATTATGTTACATTGGGTATTTTACTGTAAATATTTTCTTTGGTAATTCAATTCTAAGAAGAGTCTCCCATCTGTACTGCCGTGCAACAAAGCAGTATTTCCCAAATACGTCAAAGTTCAGCTCTTGTAATTATAGAAGTGTTTCCACTTCCCTAAGAGCATCATACGGATTTCTGCCAGTTTGGAAAGATGCCCACAAAATTATTGTCTCATTGGCTAGGATTTCTTGGTCTTTATAATATTCCTCTTTTTTCTGAGGGAGGGGCGAAGGGGTCGTATTTCCTTCCACCAGAGCATTCTTGTCAAGAATTTTTCTTTGAAGAGATTAAACCTCAGTTTTCAACTGGGCAGTTAAGACATTTTCATTTAAAATATTTCATATATTTTTGATTATTTCAAACAACTCACAGCCGGCTTATTAAGGAATTCTGTTTTGTTGTATAAACAATCTTCTTGCCTTAGACTTAACTCGCGCAGGCAAAATAAGGTCATCTAATGTTAAACTCATTCTGCACAGGAGAGTAAATACTTGTGGGGACGACCGTTTTCTTTTTCTTGACGTTACCTCTTCAGCGGTTTGAAGGAGACAAATGAATGAATCATCAATTTTGTTGCGTAATATTTGTTTGAAAAAGTTGATCTACAGTAAATTGTAAAGTTTGAAAATATGTGCTAAAAATGTGCTTGAACAACGTCATTAATGGGTTAAAAAATTATATCAGAAATAAATCTGAAAATCCTGCAATTAATTTGTGAAGCAGAACTTCATTTGGAGATTTTTTTGCATAAATTATTTACCTATTTTTACACAAAATGTGCTCAAATTCCAGAAAATTTTGAAATTAATAAAAAGTGTAAAATTGAAAAAAAAAAAAGTGTTCATATGGTTATGCTGCATGATCATACGAGTTCTGTTTGACTGAAGAAAATTATTCATTGAAATTCAATGGAAATTTTAGTTTCTTCCCAGATCAAATTTCTTGAAAAGGATCTTGATTATTCTTTTACGTAAAACTAAATTTATCTCAATAAAATTAATATTTTCTACCCAATCTACGAGCAACTGTTCTGCCAAAATTACAATGAAAGTGTTAACTCCAGGAACCATTTTTAAATGCGACAAAACGGATTTCCAAGAAGAAATTTGTGGAAAAGTTTATTTTTATGATTTTGGAGACATTGCAAAAGCTTCATTTCCTTCAAAAATTCTCCAAATTAGTATGCTACTTACCTGTATACTGTTACTAGTATGCTACCTACCTACTTATTCTCATGAAAATTACTGTAAACCTAGATATTTTAATTGATGTTGCTTGGATCAACCATTGTACTCGTACTCATTAGGTAATCATTGTCATTACAATCCGAAACTTACCTGGATCAGCTAATATGATCAACGTTTCCAATAGGTCTGATTCTCTCAATATTCGTTTGAAATAATCGCACGGACAGTTCCGAATAATTAATTCCTCCAGGAGAACAGCAGATGGGGATTTGCAACTGTATTTTTGCTTATTTCTAATTCCACTTTCTGAAAATGAGAGGTTCGAATTCCGCCTTCCGAAAAGAGAAAAAAAAAGTAAATTAAATGTTTGAAAATCATATTGAAACGTTCATTTTCAAAAATTGTGCATCTCAAGTTCATCCTGGAATCATATATTATTTGTGCTCATTTCCATTGCAGCAACATTCACATATCTTTGCTAGGAACAAACATGTAAACCATCAGTGATAACGAGAATAAACATAAGTTCTTAGGGTGATACATATTAAATTATTGAGCACTAGATTTTATAATAGAAAAAAACTGGTTCCTTTGAATACACAATACCAAAAATTTATTAAAGAGAGCAACAAGTATCATATGATTAATTTAAAAGTATGAGGATAGAAATTTTAAAATAGAATAATTTATAGCAGCAGTAGCTTCAACAATAAAAATCAACATACACTCACTTCTGAAACCAAGATATCACTGTGAGCCATCGATCACTTTCGTCCAAAGACTGTATAATGCAACGGTACTTTTCAGGATGATTTTTTCGAAAGTCTTCCAATTTTAAATGCATAGTGGCGTGCAGCTACAAAAGAAATTTGATCTTAGTGTTTCCCATAAACGTCAACGTTCTCCTGAAGTGGTAGCTTTGGTATTTAACTTGGAGAACATTATGTACAGCAGAATATAGGTAACTTTGATTAGGATTAAGGCAGTAAATTACTTAAATAACCCATGATTGGGGGAGGGGGGGGGGGCTAATCTCAGCAGACCTTTGAGAATCATGGGAATAATCCATGATTGAATTCCAGCAACCAAAAATGAATGTGCTAGAAGGAAATGATAATTTATCTGTTGTCATTAGCTAGTTGAGTACAGGAGCAAGTGTTTTTAACCCTTTCGCGATGGCCGCCGTATTAATACGTCGGCACAGATGTCCTCCATAACGCCTAACGACGTATTAATACGTCGGCCATCAAGTGCTCCGTAACGCCTGCTCACGTATTTTGGCGTTTTCGAATTTCCCTCCATTCTATCGACTCTCATGTCATCTGTTGAGAGGCATTGTAACTAACATTTACGTCTAGTATCTAATAGAATGTGCTGAGATCAAAGGCATTGTTGAGAGTTTATATTCAGATCAAAATAGCGGGAAAAACGTTGACTTGGTCACTGTTTTGTTTCTTGTCCGCATTTGGTCTTTGTCATAATTTTACTCATACCTGTTTCCATACTTGTACATTCTTTTCTGTTTTTATTGCTCACCATGGACCACCGCAGGTGGACGGATGAAGAAATTCTTAAAGAAATAATAACCGGGAGTGACAGTGAGTTAGGGAGTGATGTGATTGACGTTGAAATTGAAGCTCGTTCAACAAACTTTTTGGATCAACTCAAAGACGATACTTTTGACGATTTTCTCGATGATGGTGATCATGATACTCGGGAAATTTCAAATTCTAATATTCTTGATCTACTTCTGGAAAGAGAAGGTGGTTCACCGCGCGTGGAGGGCCAATTATTCAGGCAGGTTGGAGGGCTCCGAGGCAGCCAGGCCAGGCACGTTGCAGTGGCTGAACGACACCCGTCGCGAAGGGGTTAATGTCTTTAACCCATTCGCGCCTGGCGAAATTTAGCTCCCGCAGCGCGCCCTGCCTAGATGGTTGGGGGCTACGCAACCCCCTGTGCCTGAGTTAAATGGCCCTCCCCGCACGGCGCTTCGCCCTTCCTTTTCATCCCTTCAACAAGCACTTATTTTCCATTTATTCGCTGAAATTTATCTATTCATACTCCTAATATACCTGAGCATCAAATTAAACGATTTGGCGAGAATTCAAGATAGAATAACTGAGAACAAATGATGAATAACATTGAAAAACATCAGTTAGGTGTTTAATTATTTTAAACAGTTGAATATTGAACAAAATTGTTGTGTAAAGAATATGCATTCATTTCATGATAGTTTGTAAATCAAAAAGTGAAAACAAAAAGGAAATCAAACAATTAGTATACCTAGTAGTACCTTTTTGTATGATATATTTCAAAACATTGGTCGACGCATAAACCAACGTCGCATATCTCACACTGAAACGCATTCTGTACTACTTCGCATACTACTACAACGCATTCTATAATACACCTAGTGAGTTGTAAGATCGACGTTAGTTACACCAGACGTCACAAGATGGCATGGGAGCAGTTAAAAAACAATAAACACACGATCGTATAGATACGCCCTCAGGCGTTTCGGTGCTCTTGATCAAAGGTGTACCTATACGGCCTCAGGCAATTCGGGCACCTCTGTGATGCCGTATGCATACGCCCTTTGTCACGAATGGGTTAAGCAAGAAGCGCTCCCCTCCGCCTGTACTTGACCACCTAATGGACAGAACCTTCCATAAGGTAGGACTGGGTCACAGCAGGCCAATGCGAGACTGGGCTGTTTGCAGCCCCTTCCCTTTTCTTTCCCCTCTCATTGGTAGATTGGCAGATCGTGATTCGCTGTTCCCTCTTCTTTGCAGGTTCCCGTGAAAAACAATCTGCGAATTCATCTATGGAAGGTGGAAGAGGAGGGGAGGAGCCACGAACAGACCAGTCTCGCATCAGCCTGCCACTGCCACACTCCTTGTGCACTTCTACAACCTAAGAGAGCTCTACTAAATGATAATTTTACTATCATTACTAATAGAACTAATCCAATAGAGTTAACATCAGCACCAGAGGAGGTTAGAACTCAATCATTGCTTTAATAAGGTTGTGGATCTTAGAGCTCTATTGAAACTGCTCTGAAGCCTGAACCATGTATGGAACAAATTGAATAAAAATCCAATTGCATAACAAGTACCTCTAATTAATGGGAATGGGTTACATTAAATGACTAATTCACTTTTTAAGGGAATTGAGGAATACTTATGGTAATAGATTAATACTTTATTCTAATGCACTAAAGTAAAGAATGGTCAGTTCTTCTCTGGATACATTAAAAGGGAGGAAATTCTTATTATATTCTTGACTATACAATATATTATTTATCATGGGCAAAGGCTATCCTCAATGAGAGTTACTTATAGGTGTGAGAAACGTACTTATATTATTTTTAAATGGAAGTAGGTTTCATCCTAAGAAGTTAGTTTGACACCAACTGGGCTCTACTGCGATAAGTAATTTCCTTTCAAAGTTTTGTGCGACAGTGATGTAAAAGCACCCCTCCCGCCTGAGTGGACCCCAATGTTGTTTTTTTAGTTGTTCCGAATTACACCTCGAATTATAGCCTTTTTTAAGGTCAGATATGCATCCATTTGGAGCTCCTCGGCGACTTCTCTATCTAAGAAACCCACTACGGTACGATCTCTAATCGGTACTTCCGTGAGAGTGTTGCAGTAGCAATGTTGTGTCAACACAAACAGATCTGTGATAAATGATTCAACATCCTCCCCTTCACGTTGAGTGCAGGGGTTGAATATTGCACGTTCATTAACAAGATTTTTCCTGGCCGCGAAGTGATCTTCAAACGTCTGTTTAACTTTTGTAAAGACCTAAGAATCCGTCGTTGAGAGTTGAAAGGAATCGAAAATGTCCTCTACTTTAATATCTCCCTACGAAATGGGTATGGTATAACAAATGATTCAACTGTTCTTCCCCAGTCAACTTTTCGATGCCAAAAGCTCGTCGATAACGATCGTATCTACAGACCTCTATTGAGGAAACTCCGTAATTCCAAAGTGGGTTTAAACAAATTTTGTATTGGTTAAAGACGTCAAGGTTTAATCCTAGAGATTATTTTTAATGAGGAAGTGAAACTTCCAGTAGCTGGCTCAGCAGATGCTCGCTGGAAGGAGCTGCAGTTGTAACGGGCTAAAAATATTTGATACCTCAACAGGAGTTCGAACTCGCGTCGTCACAACTACGAGAAATTATTATTAATTTCCCGAAGTTGCGACACTCTAACGATCAGAGCCATGAGGCCAGGGTGACCAAACCTCTTCGACTGTGAGAGTTATTTTCCTGGAGCGTAACATTTCCCCGGAGTCAAATACCAGCCGTCTCGGCTGGTTTGGGGTCGGACGAATGACTAAGTGAAACTGCAGGCCGCTGGCTCAGCAGATGCTCGCTGGAACAAGTCAGCAGTCGAGCGAGGTCATTGTCACAGTGTGTTTTGACTCAAGTGAGTGAGGAAATGAAAGGCATAACAACAGGAAATATGATGTTTACAGTCTTTTGGCTCGAGAGGGATTTAATTAATTATTGTTTCGTATGATTTCGGGTCCTACCGACTGTGCCACTGTAACGGCTAAAAATATTTGATACCTTGACAGGAGTTCAAACTCGCGTCGTCACAACTACGAGAAATTATTATTAATTTCCCGAAGTTGCAACGCTCTAACGACCAGAGCTAAGAGGCCAGGTTTACCAAACCTCTTCGACTGTGAGAGTTATTTTCCTGGAGCATAACACAGTCGAGCGAGGTCATCGTCACAGTATGTTATGACTCAAGTGAGTGAGGAAGTGAAAGTGGCTACGTCCAGGAATTCGATGTTTACAGTCAGGCTCGAGAGGGATTATTTCGCATTGGACTGGGTTCTACTGTCCTGCACCAAACGTAAAGGCCCAAAAATATTTGATACCTCGACAGAGTTCGGACTCATGTTTATATCTTTTATAGGAAGTCTTCAGAAACAGCGCTCTAACCAGATGCGCTACTGAGGCCGATTTGTTCTAACCTCCCTTGCTTTTTACCTAGAACTGATAATATAATTTTTGTAGCACAAAAATTAAGAGTATTTCACTCTGCTTTTGGTATGATTCTAGTAAATAATCATTCAGAGGAATAGTTAAGCTAGATATAGAAAGGGAGAAATTCAAATTTAGCAAACTTACATCAGTAATTTTGGGAAAAACAAAAACTGGTAGGAGGTAGCCGCCCTTCCCCTAACCATCCCTAAAGAGGGGTTGAAATACATTAGTCCAGGGGTCTCCAACCTACAGCGAGCTGATTTTGACCGGCCCTCGGAAAACTTTTTCAAAAATCAAGTTTGTCAAATCTGAATACAGATCTTCGTTATCCCATGAACATTTGAAATCAATCTTAATGATCGGAACTATTAAGTTTGACCCTAAATGGACTGATATTAGGCGTGTTCCAACCACCCCTCTGAGTTCATGAACTCGTGAGTTCATGAATTCAGACGGGTTCCATGAGTTCATGAAATTTTAGGTTCAAGAACCCGTCGGTGGGAACACTGTACTTCACATGACAGTCAATGCACTAACTAGCGCTAGCGTCGTCTTTCGTAACGTGAAAACCTCATCTCGGTTATTTATGAGCCCTCTTGCTAACTTACGAAAATGTTCTACGAACCGGTCACCGTCGTAGAATCGGAGGACATTTTCAAAGAAGCCGATGTTCTTAGGCACGACTCTATTCGCCTCAAATTCTTGTTGATCTAAGTCGTCCTCCTCCTCATCGGAAGTAAGGACCCACTCCCAATCTGCTATTGAAGTATATACTTCCGAATCCGATTCTTCTAGAAAGAATCCCCCCGCTATGTTATTGAGATTCATGACTTGCAAGGCAAGTGAGGAACAATAAATGAAGAATGAATTGAGAACGAATGAAGAAAGAATGAATGAACAAAAAAGTGAAGAAGTGAGGAACAAGTTAGAAACAAGAACAATTAATTTAGCGTGAAGGTTCGCAGTGAAATAAGATTTTTGTTAGGTTACGAAAGGTTTCCTTCAGTTCGAGTTCTGAACCCTATCCCCGAGCAGGTTTGAAAAGTTCATGAACTCACTGAACTCAGTTCATGAACCCGATGCGGTGGGAACACCGTAGCGAGTGTTGAGTTCCTGAACTGAAAACGGTTGGAACACGATTCACGTGCGCATAAGGTTCGGCGCCGAACCAGTTCCGAAAAGTTCATGAACTCGCGGTGGTTGGAACACACCTATTTTAAGTGGCAAACTGATATTTTGAATGGCTGATTGTAATCTTCTCATTAAACATGTATTTTTATTTTTAAGCTTTACACTTGTGTACCTACTCATTTATTGCCAAGTTTTTCTTTTTTCATCATTAAAACTTAAGAATCATATAAATTTGTAGTAGGTACATTACAATGATTTGGTATTTTACTATCCTGCGTTTTCATAAGGCTTACTTGAAAACTTCTTTTGGAGAACAAATGTAATTTTATGACAAGCAGTAATATTAATTCAGTTTTCTGAGCTATTCTAATTTTTAGAAGTTTACCTAATGTTATATTAAAAATGAATGGATATTTGAAATAATCATTGAAATTTTTAGTGAAAGTAGGCATACGTAAAAATCATTAATAATTGTCTTACTTAGGTCTGGTATATTTTGTTCACAACATTATTTTTAACTATCTTAACAGAACATGATTTGAGTGCCTTGTCTCAAATATTTTATAATGTGGCCCTTCAACAAAAAAGGTTGGAGACCCCTGCATTAGTCCATAAACTCGCATTTCAGTTTAATCATAGAAGTAAATAGGTACTAACCGTAAAACTATTATAGTACACTGGAAAAGTTATCAGTAGTAACTGAAATGGTAGGACCAATGGATATCCTGGGAAAGTAGTTGGCTAGAAGGTACATATCAAAAACAGAAAAACACTTCAAGGAAAATTTGTTAAATTGACTATCGTTCATACTACACCGCTATAAACGATAAACGCATATCTTGATGTTGATGTTTTGAATTCCGAGGTTATCTTTAGATAAGGTATGATAATCAATTCTTCTTCTTCTTTCTGCTGGAACTATCTACGAGAGATGTGTATCCATACGATAATAAATTGTTTCTTCTTCTCTTGTTGTCTTTGAGTGTAAATAATACTTAAATCATTTATACTCAAAGCTTGTTGATAAACGGCGAAAGAGAGGAGAAAGAGGATGGAACAGTCCAACGTCGTCATTATGGATCTTTTGCAGGGGCATGTACAACATCGTGACATTTCTACTTCTATAAAAAATTAGTGTGGCTAATCTCGTTTTGATAACCGTTTGCAGCACTGCGATCGCTGCAAATGGCGGCAATGAGCTGGAAAGATTCGAAGGCATTAGGAAGGCAAACTCCATTCATTCTGATCATTCATCTCATCGATTTAAATAACCCTTTGCTGCCGCCAACGTGATATTCGTCAAATTAATTTTTCGATTGGATACTGATAGATTTACATTGGTTTGAAAGTGGGGGCGCCTACAGAACTACACCCCAAAGCACTTACTACACCCTTATGACTCAAGGACGTTATCACTTGAATAACATTCAAAATGAGTAAGCAAAACATGTTGTAGGGCCGCCCATTAGAGTTTAGTTATCTCTTGTCTACTTTTTCACTCCCTTCACTATATTTTATATACTACTAGCCTCTCCACCTCGCTTCGCTCGCCTCCACATCCAGCCGGGGGGGATGCCCCCCGGACCCCCCCCCCCATCAAATTGCTCGCTTTGCTCGCAAAGTGTGGTATGTAGGGAATGTTGCTCGCTTCGCTCGAAAAGTGTGGCATGTTTGAGATGTGGCTCGCTTCGCTCACAAACGGTAAACCCCTAAGGGTAAGTTTAACGTGTGTAGGGGATGTTAATCACTTCGAACGCTCGGTACGGCTGTATATGTGTAGGAAAAACCCTGGACCCCCCCCCCCCCCCCCCATTAAGTTGCTTGCTTCGCTCGCGATGTATTACAATTGAAACATGTAGGAAATGTTGCTCGCTTAGGTCTATAGGTTTATAGTAGGAGAATGTTGAAATTTTTTCTAAAATTGACAAAACAACAAAACAAAAAAGCTTAGTAAAACGGAAGGTCGAAAAGGAAAGAAATTAGCCTCAGAGGCCCCATCAGCTCTTCAGTACCTATCCTCCGAACCTCGTAATTGTTTTTGAGGTGTCCCGAACGAGCTCCATTAAATTTCAGCAACGTGAGTCGATTAGGAAAGAAATTAGCCTCGGAGTTTCTGAAGCTGATGTGAATAACACGAGAACTGAGAATATTACAGCAATATAAAATAACCAGATGGCCCAGGAAGAGTATCACTGAGACCACCGAGAAGTTTCAACGACCCTTTTTGCGCGCAAATTGAAAAGAACCAGAACTTTTTGATTAAACTCTACATACACCTATCAAAAAGCGTTAAACTCAAGGAATTCCAAAACGAATTTCCATGAAGGAAATTTTGGATTCACTGCAATAGCTACATTTTCGTAGAAAATTGGCTGAAATGTTCCGACCTTGGTAGACTCGGAAGTAATTTAGCTTCTGCTGTTGGAATAGAAATACTAATGTAATTAAGAGTAATTCCTAAATGTTTACCAATCAATAATTTAATAAATTAATATTTTATTTGGGTTGAATGACCACACCAGTCTTGGAAGTTTTGGTTTTTTTTTTATTGTTGTTTCATTAGCAATATTTCGGCGCCATGATGGCCGCCCTCATCAGGCATGATTACCAAATCACCAAAGCAGGCTCAATCACCAAAGCTTTCTATATTTGTAAAAGTGCTATTGCTCCCAAAATTTTCGAAAAATTACTTCATCATACTTTCTCCCACCACAACAAAGCCAGTGCAGACGTTCACTCCTCCCACAAGCTAGATGTGTCAATTCATGTTCCACAAAGACAGCCCTGGGTGATGAAAACACACAAAAAAAGCCCATTATTATGTTGTACTATGCCTGATGAGGGCGGCCATCATGGCGCCGAAATATTGCTAATGAAACAACAATAAAAAAAAGCCAAAACTTCCTAGACTGCTGTGGTCATTCAACCCAAATAACATTTAACATCGACCGAGTCACAAATCAACAACAAAGTATAAATTAATATAATTGAAGTTGGTAATTCGATTGAATACAACTTTGTAGTACCTATGCCTACCTACATCGATTTCTTAAGTTTCACTTTATTCCATTTATTCACTTGTTCGTTTTCCCTTTATCATCATGGTAACCCCAACGCTCTGTCATTATACTTCTAGTTTGTTACTGTTAGCACCATCCCTGTCCAAACAACTGACAATCAATGAGGTGATTACCAACCTACGCTTCACAAGCCCAATAGGACACAGAAGTTATAATAAACTCGATTTCGGGAAGTCAGAATTCCATTGGAATTCTATTATCAGCTGATTCGATAGTTATAGTTTTCAAGACGATTTTTGATGTGTTTTACTGGTTACGATTCACTCCAGTGTTGATGTCTTTTTTTCTTGTTGAGTCGATGTTTTAGCCCTTAGGGAAAGCAAACGAATAAATGCATAGCAACCGGGGTGGTTTCGTTCCATTCTTTGGGCAGATATCAATGCATGAAACTCAAAATCAAAACTTCGAAAAAGCCACTTTTTCAATTATTTTTGGCTCATAGCACCCATGGGTGTGGAGCAATCGAGATGGCGAGGAGTTAGGACCAACTAGACCTCAAGTGGAGTCTATGTGCGAAAGAACGGATTTTTTAAGTCAATTCTAAGGCCTTTTATGGCCTGGACGGCGCACGGACATTGCAAATTTGGATTCTACGCACTTTGAAACGTAAAATGACAAAGTTTGAGGGGGGTTATAAAAATTTTTTGCTATAGGATCACATAGGCTTATTATTGCAAATAATAAACCAAAAAGGAACTGCAGCTAGTCGGCTATCAGTAGCAGCCATTTACCGTCGTCAATTGATTGGTTAATAGATAATGTCTTCAACCAATAGACAGGTAGGATTTCCTTTCATTTCCCGGTTTTCACCTCTGCATCGCAAAAACAAACATTTCTTTTGACGCACTCATCAGCCTGCTCAAAGGGTAGCACTGCGCCCGGAAGGTACACCTTTCTCTGAGACCGATTAATTTGAAAGGCGGATTGGTCGACATTCCTTATTAAAAATTTCACTAACCTAAGTAGACTAGTTATTAAAAATGTTAGCACTCACAGAAAAGGAAACTGAACTAGATTAAAGGCAGTCATGACCTACTCAAGCTTTGGAAGGTAAAAGAGGTTCTTCAAGAGATTATCCATTGAAGACATCTAGACTTTTGCCCTTGAGAAAACCCTAGCGACCTCAATATTGGTCTGATTCAGGTCTGCCAAACCTCATTCGATTCAGAGTTGAATAAATTCTAAAGTTCGTTTCAGGCAAGTTTTTGCTGACCGTTTCCAATTTAAGTACTGAATAACAGGCCATTTTTGCGAACTTTATGTGTAAAATGATTCAATCTTGAGCAGAATGAGTTTTGGCAGACTGAAATCAGACCAATGAACGCCACTAGGTGATTTTGAAGGGCTAGTCTAGAAGGGGGGGGGGGGGGGGGGGAGGGCTGGCCCAAAATTAGCCTGATTTTCAATTGTTAATGATTCGCTTATTTTAAAAGATAATTCAGAGTTTTGGGATCGAATCGTTTTTTTTAAATGCTCTATAACTTTGCTGCGTATAAAAATTTCTGTAGGATGTACGGTTTAAGAATTATTAGAGAAAAACTTTGAAATATTCAAATTAAGCCATCTTTGAGGCCGCCATTTTGTATTCCACCAATTTTGAGATGGCAGACAAAGATTGTCTCACTCGGAACGGACTAAATTTTCAAAATCTAATCTCAAATCTGCTCCTCAAATTACTACCTATTTTCGACCCTGGTTCCATGACTATCAGGTCTTGATAAAAGATGCATAACGGTTTCCTGATTTTTCAGAAGGCCTCACATTGTAGGAAATGTGTACATATCATACGATTTGTGAGGCCTCATAATTGAAAATTATCAATTTGAAAGGAACTTAGTTTGTTTCAAACCATTCAATTAATTGGAGTAATTGTATTACATACAACCCCCGCCCCCACCCAATCAACCCACCATTGTATATATCACAATATAAATTTTATTGATGTATTTATATAAAGGGAATAAAATCGACCACAACTCAGATATTTTTATTTTTTTTATTCAGGAGACGTCTGGCTCATGAGCAAATGGAACTTGGATGAATTAATCAAAAAGACCAA
This sequence comes from Adelphocoris suturalis, assembly GCA_030762985.1. Taxonomy (NCBI): domain Eukaryota; kingdom Metazoa; phylum Arthropoda; class Insecta; order Hemiptera; family Miridae; genus Adelphocoris; species Adelphocoris suturalis. The sequence goes on along the minus strand of CM061051.1, from coordinate 2,908,844 downwards.
AACCCATATCATCGTCTTCTTCATCTTCAGATTCCTCTTTTTTCTCTTCCTTCTTGGGAGCTTCCTTTGTAGCAGCAGCAGCAGCAGCTGGAGCAGCAGCTACAGCAAACTTGGATGGATCCTGGAAGAATCAAATTATTCTAGTCATACCTCAGGACATGGTTATATGCAGTGTAGATTACTTTAACCATGGATGCTTTTCCAATAAAAATTGCTTCTGAAAACTGAGCTTATTCAAAGTGTATAACTACAGGACATCACGTAATTTAAACAAAATCAGAAACAAAGAACATGGACAGCATGGGTTACGCATTACTATTTTACTATTGTTAAAAAATTTGTAAAAAGTTATGCAGTATGCACTTATAGTTAGGTCCTAACAAGTACGCACTTATGGTGCGTTCAAAACGCAGAGGGAAGAGGCACGCTTGAGGGTCGATGTTGCTATGGATAACAACCGTGAGGAAACAAATACGAAGAAATTAGAAATCTCCATCCTAAGGAGAGCTCACAGACACACACGAGAAATAGCGCAAACCTCAGGAATCATTTCAGAATTCCTCAAAACGGATGATCTTTGAAAGATTTTTCAAAAATTATGATTTTGAAATTTTTGGTGCCATTGCAATTCATTTTTTACGAAAATTCGCTAGATGAAGTTTGTAAATTCGCTAGATGAACTTTGTACATGACGCCATGACATTATGGGATAAGTTGTAGATCACTGGTCCATAATTATTAGTTGTTCCACTGACGACCAGGTTCCTCATGAGATAAGGGAAAGAGGAATATAAAATCATATCTTGAGAACGGATCAAGATAAAATAAATGGTAGGGCTCCATTTTCATGTGGGGGTGCACTGGCACAGGGGTGCTCAACTTCGGAAAATTGACATAGGTGCTTTAATTGTGGTTAGTTACACTATGTATTAAGCATTGGTAGTGAAACAATGGGATAATACTCATTTTGAAGTTATGATGTAACACTGCATCACCAGTGCCACAAAAATCCGAGTTATGCAAGCCTACTATGACTCGACCTTTTGTACCATTTGTCCTCTCCTCTGCCCGTATTTAGATGCCATGAACGCTCTGAAATTCCACTGAAATCATGATGTTTGGTTGTGAAAAGATATTGCCCACAATGAGGGTTTGAAAATGGGTAAATATTGTTTGACCTAATATTTGTGTAAATCTTTACCAATAAAATGGAGGTGGAAACGGCGTATTCTGTGACAAAGGTAGGGAACTGGATGAAGAGAAATACAACCTCACGAGATTTTTAGATGGAGCCCCCCCCCCCCCCCCCCCCCCCCCCCCCCCCCCCCCCCCAAAGTTCAGGGATCCCTGTGACGTATGATCGTGTGTTCAAAGTGGTCCCCCTGGCTGGTATATTTACGCAAAGCCTTTTTTCCTCTATTTCCGTGGTCCCCTGACCACTTTTGGGGTATCTTGTCTTCAATATTACACTCAAGGATTGCTACAATGTGTTAGGTACAAGTTGTTTATACTTCATTGATAGAGTTCCATTCCGAACTTTGACCTTAACCTAGATGGTATGTTCCAAGTGGTTTTAAGTAAATTGAAGTTGATTTGTTCGTTCTTTTCCATTATGGCAGGTAAACGTGTATTTATAGACGGAGAGTCAAGGGTGATAATTTCTACAGGCTTTAATGACAATGAAGTGAAGAAAGGTGATGTTTTTATGCAGTAATACTGTTATTTGAACTCTTGTGTATCAAACATATCCACTTTATCCATGATTAAAATAGCCTATTAATTGATTTTTGACGATCCTCATGATTTTCTCTGGTAAAGCGCAATCCCAATAATGTTTTCTTGAAGTTTCAACATTATAGGACGATTTTTCATCGAGATAGAGCGTTTCTAGTTGACGTGGCGGATGGACAAGAAAGCAAAAAAAAAATTCGGGCTGTGGGGGTCTGCTAAACTCCATGAACTTGGGCCAGAGGAAGTGCCCAGCTCTCGAAAAAGTGGGAGCAAACAGGTTAAGGGCAGTCGTGGGGGTGTCACAATCGTAGGTAAATAAGGGGGTACTTGCGGTACGCACTGTGCGCCCATTTTTCAACCGATTTGAATAAAAGTTTCACCATTTTGCTCGATATATTATAAGCTTCAAAATGGTGTCAGAAATATTGTTGTTACTGTTGTCTGGTAGAAGTATAATAACGGAACGAAAAACGTTGGTGTTTGGCTCTACTTTATCATCTCTATTACGGACACAACCCAATGCTCATCCAAGTTGGAAATACCATTCTCAGCATAAACTTTCCTTCCAAATAATAATAATAAAAAAAAAAAAAAAATCAAGCGGATATCTTCAGTAGAACCCGAAATAAATGTTCCTAATGGGCGAAAAACGTTGTTCCGAGAAAAACGCGTTCACAGTTTTTGGACTTCCCAGAGGTGACCATAGAGCAGTCGCGCTCATCGGCTCGCATCTCCCCCATTAATTTAGATACTCTGTGATCTCTCCTTTTTTTCGTTTCTGAGTGGAATTATTCTTCCTTGTGTTGACCAAGGATGAGATAGAATGAGAAGAAGAAGTCTGAAAAACCATAACAACAGCAATCACTTTGTAGGTAGAGCTACCAACTTGTTTACAGTTGTTTACTGTTGTATTATTATCAGAGTGTTTTACCGCTGTTTTTTGAGTTCTACTAAGTTCGCTTTCATCTTTTTGTGTCCATTTAGGAAGCCTCCGAACGTTTATCGGAAATCATGCCGCGGGCGAAGAATTTCAATTCTAAAAAAGCTAGGTCTCTGGTGCCTCCTCCCCTGCAGAAGAAAAACAGTTCACCTGACGACTTCAACAGCTTCAAATCAACGTCGGCAAAGAAACTGTCTGCTGGAATTGCAGCTTATAAAAAATTCAAGGACGATAGTTCCTTCGATATCGTGGATATTAAAGATTTTGCTGACATTTGAGACAGCAGAAGGTGGACCATCGTACGAGGCAGGCGCCTTTTAGAGCGCAAACCCAACCCAGATACCTTACATTTCTTCATCGTTTTCAATATGTTCCACGTTCCTAAACAGTTTGGTAATTACATTTTTTCATTCTAAATAAAGTCTATTATTCAAATTACTATGAAACTCAAAATCGATTTTTTTCACCCCCTGACCCCCACGACTCCCCTTAAGGCACTGGTCCCTTCTAGCTAATTTGAAGGTGGAGCCATATTTGAAAGAATTTTTGATGAGATGTGGGTGCTCCACTACATACACTCCGAATCAAGAAACATGTAAGCAGTTGAGGAGAAAGGGGGAAGCAGAACCAAGAAAGGCCAAACTGGTCTGCTTGAAATGTGATGGAATTTAAGGAAGGGATCTTGTTGGTTGATTTTATCCATTACTTTCAAACAACGATTGCTGGGTACTATACTACTGCATCCTAATATCAGGTTTTGAAGGAGTGCAAAACCCAATAAGAGTCGTTCTGGTCTGCAGCATAGAAAATCAGCCGATTCGTTGGAGAAACCATATTTCCAAACAAAACTGAGTGGAAGTTATTTTTAAAAGCCTAAATACGTGACAAGCCTAAATAAAAAGTAAAATAAGTTTTCTAACAAAATAGGCGTGTTTATTTATACAGGGTGTCTCAACTTAAGTAGGTAAAACTTCAGGGATCGATTCTGCAAGTAATTTTCAACAAAAAGTGCCTCCTAGACGTTTTCTTGTAGAGGCTTCGTTTCCGAGTTATTTATTTGTTAAGATTTTTTTTTGTGTTTTCGACCTTACGTCACAAAAACAGCTCTAACTCCCCAATTTTTGGAGTTTCTAAAAACTGAGGATACCGTTGGAAACAGCGTTAAATTTCGAATCTTCCTGATGTAAATTTCTTTTTTTTAATTAGTTCTAGTAAGTGAACAGAATTCACATGCCTTACGTAACGTCACACGATCAGCGAAGAAGAGACGCAGCTTATGCATACAGGAAGGAGAAAGGCACTTTGAGAACCTGCTTTGATTTTTTTCATTTATGTATTTATTTTTTTAAAGAAGTAATTATTATTTTTTATAACACTACCAATCTCCGATAACACAACAGCATTTTCATTGCCAACCCACCCTGTATTATTAGGTACCTACTCAAATGATAGATAAGTATCCGAGGAATAATTATGAAGCACAATTGACTGAGGTAGCTGATCATATTATCGTATTTTTCCGCCTGCCCCTCCGATAATTATCTAATTTTGCTCAAGTACATGAGGCAGGTGGAAAGATGAGTCAGGTCGAGACACTATTATTTTTTTGGTTTATCAACATTGAATACAGCTGTGCCTAATGAAATATTAAAAAAGAGAAAAAAAAAAAAAGATGAAACGTCGATTTTGACCGACAAAATCACGTTTTTGTCATTCAAACGCTATTTTCTCCCAAAACTTTCCTATCAAAATTTTTTTTAGAGTAAACCGTTGGAAAGCCGATAGTTTGAGAAAGTTTTTCACAAAACTTCCATACTGAGAATAGAAAAACGAAGAAAGATCTACAATTTTTAAATTTTTTTTTCAACTGTTAAACTATGGCCATTTTTTCACTAACTAGAACTAATTAAAAAAAATGGAATTTACATCAAAAAGATTGGAAATTTAACGCTCTTTCCAACGGTATCCTCAGATTTGAGAAAACTCCAAAAATTGGGGAGTTAGAGCTGCTTTTGAGATGTAAGGTCGAAAACATAAAAAAATCTTAAAAAAAGAAATAACTCGGAAATGAAGCCTCTACAAGAAAAAGTCTAGAAGGCACTTTTTGTAGCAAATTACTTGTAGAATCGATCACTGAAGTCTTACCTACTCAAGTCGAGACACCCTGTATATTTGCACCTTACTCGTGAATTTATTGTACACCCCAATTCATTGGCTGTAGAATACTATCGAGGAGTCAAAATGACTCCAGCCTCCAATTTTCATAGTGTACCGTGGCGCCCCAGGATAGGGGGTCGCTCCCCTCCCAGCTATGCTTCCCCCTGGATGTCCGCTCAGTGACGCTCATGCCACCAGCTGCCTCTTACCTCACCCGTCGTTGCTATCAGGTAAATACTGAAGTCCTATACGTCAAAATGACTCCACGATAGTAATACTGTAGGTGAGGTGGAGTCAGTTTGACTCCACAATAATATTGCACGCCCCTGATGTCGAGCCAAGTTGAGTCCATGCTCACATTGTATGCCCCTATCAGTCAAATTTATTCCACAATATCAAAGAAGCTGTTGGGTCAAGAGCAGAACATGCATATTTGTACGAAGAAATTCGGCAGCTGCATGAGGAGATGAGCGAACCAAATGACGACTTTGCACCAAGCTCTGAAGAAGACGAACCAGATCCAGTTGACGGAATCGACTTGGAGGACGAAAACGGTCCAGATTTTGTTGCTGAAGATGATGATGGGGAACTCTCGACAGAAAGTGAGGACGAGGCGAAGGGGATTTGATTAAATCGTTGGAAGATGATGCGGCTGGAGAAAAATCAGAAATTTAGAGCCACTCTAAAATCGACCATTCAAGCCCCCTGCTGACTCTCAAAGCGCTCCACAGCCAACAACATCCAAACAAAAACCAGCAAAGAGGATGTATTGCAGCATATGTCCGTCCTCTCTGAAGCAAAGAGCAAAGAACTTGCTCAAAATGTGACAGGCTGATTTGCGAAGGCCACACGGTAAAAACATTCCGACCACATTGTCTATTATTTTCAGGGGGCCGCTCCCATCTAAACATAGTTTTATTTTATTACTGTAAACAGCCCAACATTCGTTTCAACTTTTTTCCTCTTCAATATTAACTAGAAATGAAGTTCCATAGTCTTTTGATAGAGAAAATAAGAATTTCATAATCTCAATTTTCGTCATAAATTTGTCTACTTATTTGCTATTCATTTTCATTCCTATACTATTGTTTCTTGAATTTCCGTAGACTTTTTACTGTGATTTGTGATTCACCTGAAACGGTAATATTGTTCTTAGTCAAACGTTTAGTGAATTAGCAATGGACCTAAAGAAACTGACTGTCACATTATTTTGCTAAGTAGGTATCGAGTTATTTTGAAGTCATTGTAGTTGGAAGGATTAAAAGTTTTAGGATTTCAGGTATTGTCAAATGCATACATATTTTTTAATGAAGAAGGAAATGATTAAACATTTAATTTGATCATATGATTTTTTTTTTTTTTTTTTTTTTTTTTTTAATAAGAAAAACCTTGTTTTTAAGCTGAAAGGAGCGGATATTATGTTGAATACAGCAATAATTTGTTGTTAACATTTCATTGTATTATGGTTTTGATTTTTCTCCATACAAACAGTATTGGAATACCAGTGGAAAGTGACGAATTTCTGTGGGAGTCATTTTGACTCCTATCCATAGTAATGAGGGGGTAAGATTCATCGATAGTATTCTAGGGTTAATGAAAATTATCAATACGGGAATCAGGTGGATGGTTTATATGTAGCAACTTGAAAGAGGCAGAGAACAGAGTGATGGTCAAATACGAGAAAAATCCCTTGATCACTATAACACTTCAATTGCTAGCGGGAATTATGCATGGGAACATTACGATACACCCGTCAGGAAAAGTTGCTAGGTCAAATTAACTAATTATGAAATAAGTACCTTGAGATATTCTTTGAGTCTTTCAGCCTCAGGGAAAGATATTTCAGTTTCAGCAGCAACAGCCAAGAGGTTCTTGAAACCATTAGCAAGACTGTGAGGAGCGGATGCAATAGTTGGATAGCCAATTTCAAGGCACACTGAAGCCACTCTTGCAGCACCCTGAGTAAAATAATTTCACTTGTTAGTAAAAATACATAAATAGTACCAATACACACTAAATGATAAACATTAAAGATATACAATACTTTATAGAAGAAAAAGAACTGTGGTTTTAGTTCATCATGAGTATTATTTGAACAAAAGATTCAATAATCAATTACCTCAAGAAATTTACTGCGCAGATCAGCAGGTTTGATGTCCAAGATTTCAGGATCGAAAATCGTTCCTGAATCATAAACCATCACCACAACAAGACCATATGAGAATGGAGAGATGTTAAGCATGTTCAGCAGAGTAGCATCTGATGGTCCAACCTTGTCACCCTCTTTCAAGATGTGCACATCATTCTGAAATTGAATGGTGAGGTACAGAACTAATATAATTTTGTAATGATTCGAAATATTCCACATGAGAGTTGATAACAAGTTAAAAAATCAAGTACAGAAAAACATTTTATTGAGATTTCTGTTGTATAAGCTATCAAATTTTGACTCACGATAATTTCAATGGTTCCCTTGGAAATCTTTGTAGGGATAGAGAGCGCCTGGAAGAAAGAAGTCTTCTCAGGTCCAAGACCAGTGTTTTGTGCAGGAATAATGACAGGGCATGGTGCTATAGCTCCAGCTCGGGCAGGTGCACGAACTTTGTTCTCGAGAAGCTTGTCCCTTATGTCAGGCAAATCACCTCGGGTGAAGACAAACCCAACATTGCCTTTGATATGAGGTAGCAACCTGGGGATGGGTACAAAAACTGGTCAGATAACTGAAGTATAAGTATATAAATGAAATATAAATAATTAGAGTGGTTCATTGCCTACGTCTCAAGGATTCTCATACACTAGACTACTCATTGACCTGGCTTTCACCAAATATTCTTGGAGGCTGACTCAATGTACTGGAGATGTGCTTGTGTGCCTGATGACACCAAATTACAACCGCAGATGCTCTGAATATTGTTCTTAGGACAACAGGAAATCCAACAACACAACACTATAAATCTGATGTTGTCAAACTGCAATAAATTATTACATATTTACTTCGAGAGGAATGGATAACCCTAAACTTCAAGGTGACTCCCGAGTTTAGTAAGATGTGACACCTCAATTTGTTACTTCATTTTTGTGACTCAATGGCTAATATAGTTCTCTATTGGTTCAGAAGGAAAGCACATACTAAAACAATATAGCCTCCAATCTTGCAGACACTCCGTCGATTCTCAACATCACCATCAATCATTCACAATTTATCTAGGCAGTGACGATCTTATTTTCCTAACCTACTGATGCACCAATCAATTTGTCACTTCTTGATGGATCTGGAATTATCACTCGCCCACTATCTGCCAGGATTCATTATCCTAACTTTGATGTTAAGATTGAAACAGATGAGGCATATCCACCCTTGGGTACTTCATCAATTATTTTTGAGAAAGCAGATTCCATTCCATGAATTTTGAGACCAATATTGAGACCTACAACATATAGTTATTTTGCCAAAGTTTTGGCAAGAAGTAATATCACAAAGGGCCTGTTAGTAATATTATCAGGGCCTGTTGGAAGGGTTCAATGTCGAAAACTTTGAAAAATCCAAGAAATCCATACCATAGGTAACTGCAGCTCACCTTCATAAAATATTTAATGGAGAAAAAAAGCATTATGGAATCTACTTTTCATTTACAATTATGAAACATAAACATAGATGATGTACGTATCCCTCATTCATCGATGGATTTTGATTCTTCAAGCATTTCTTCTTCATTCTTGATAGTATCTGTATGGCCGTAGCCTCAGCTGATTATAGAGGTAAATTATTCCTTAAAATTATTGCTAAAGCTCTCATAAAAGAAAACCAACCTGTGTGAGCAACCAAGGAACAGACTACCACAGCAAAAAAAATGTCAACAATGTGAAATATGTACTCCAGCACAGAAATTGGAAAACACTTCTGGAAATGATATAAAAATATAGTGAGAGAAACAAAGTTGTCAAAAAAATCGCAATGTTGTCAAAAAGTACAATAAATGCAAAAGTGAAGAAGAATTTAGTGCATGACTGTGAACTCACATGGTTTTGTCCAGTATCCATGCTCGAATGGTATGATCATAGAGCTACCTAATCGATTCTACCCAGTCTCATGAAAACTTTAATCTATGATGTTATCTACTAATCTGCGTATGTACAGATCTCTAATAATAAGATGAAAGAATAACTGAAGTTAATTTGATAGCATAAAGGGTTATTTACATACTTGTGCATAAATCTTGCAAACAATACAATACCTTTCAAGAGCTTGATTTCGTTCGATGTGACCCTTGATTGCTTTCCTCATCATGGTATTTTTGCCCATGAGAACAATTGCCTGACCACGAAGGGACATACGAATTTGCTGCATTTGCTTTGAGCCGACATTGTCAGCGCCCACGATGAAACACTTGGGATATTCTTCAAGGAGTTGCTACACAAATAATCAGTGAAGTAGATAAGTATACCTAATAACATTACAATGGGTCACATGAAGAGCAACAAAGTTGTTGGTTTTTGAAAGATTTTCAGAAATTTCATTTTTTCAAAATCGTCTATGTTTGAGATGATTTGAAGGTCTTCAAATGGCACTTTTTATGAACCCATGTACACTATTCTTATAGGAAATTCAACGCTGATTTCGAAAATGAGGTAAAAAGTTGAAATTAAATGAGGCAAAGTGGAGAAATTCGAGTTTAAAAGGAAAAACACGGTTTTTCTGAAAAAACCTTTAAAAACTCATATTTCCAGTACGGATTGAGATAAAAATATGCGGTTGGCGGCATTTGACTACATTTCTGATGCAGACTAACGCAAAAACATTTTCGTCACTTATCCACTGCCACCCTGTATAGAAAAAAAAGGAACCCATAAAAACAAGTTTTTAATGTAACTCTTTCTTTTTCTCATGTTCTCGGTTAATTTTATTGTTGTTTCAATATTTGGTAGTTTCTTGGCAACAGTAAATTGAAACAAAATCACATTGTTTCAAAATCACATTGATAATAACTTAAATTAAATTGACAAGGAAAATCATTTAATATTTTATTGACCCTGGATTCGTTGTCATTTTATGCAGACGTTCAATAGTATCCTTCTCCTCCCTACAATACACAACACTTGTAAGGTTTCCCATATTAAATTTCAAATTTTCGAAAATTTATAGTATAACCTTGAATAGATACAACTTCCATATTGGAATCGTATGGAGGGGGAGCTAGCCAAGGGGAGATAGACCAGAACGCCCCACCGCCCAATACGGAAGTTATATCTATTCTAGTATAACTTTTTCTTCGCGAAAATTTGATAAATTAAAATGTACGCCAGCATGAATTCGTATGCAAAATTTCAGATCGATTGGATATCGGGAAGTGGGTTAAAAATCGATCTGAAATTTTTTCTCAAGCAAGAGCTCAAGAAGAGAATCGAAGTTAAAAGAAAGAGTTAACAATTCGCTTTTCTTATAGATCTAAGCTTAACCAACATGAAATTTAAATAATATACTCACAATCAGTTTTGAAAAGTAGTTACTTTTCCAGGTTGCTTTGTCTTCCTTACCCATCTTTGAGTGGAATAGGGACTTCTGTTATAGAAATTTAAAGACTGAAAAAAAAAGAATACAAATATATTAGATGGAAGAACCTTGTAGAGTGAGACAACATTTGAGAAGGAACTTAGAAAATGTGACATCACTTTTAAGGAAAATATAATATCATTGAAAGTATTTCACTTACAGGCTGTGGCCCGATAGGAAAATGGGGGGTCGGGGCTCTCTGGCCGTGCAACCCAATAAGGCATAAGTACCTACAGCTTTTTCTGTGTTGTAGACGACAATAGTATGTAAAATTGTTTCATGTTTGAATCATGTCGTGATCACTTTACTTTCAACCTTTTCCCCGCCACGTAATAAAGATTAACTATGTGATCTCGGCTGAACGAGGGAATATTTTTTTTACATCAATTTATTGAATTTTACCAAAAGGAACCAGGCATCTGGAACCCCAAAGATAAGAACAAGGTGGGCAATGCATCTTTTCATTCTAATTACCACTGAATCCTACTGAATTATAACCTTCAGGTATTAGATGTGTTGTTTCTAATATATGTAATAAAAAATTATGCTCAAGTAAACACGCTAAGTACATTTCCGAATGTAAAAACGCCGCAAATTATTACACAAAGGTTTATTATTTATGTATTAGACAGCCCTTCTACGTAGATCTCTGGTCCATAATTATTAAACGCCGCTTATAGTACCTATATTTAGTATCGGAACTCGGAGCTTCGGACCTCACAAATGGGTTCAATCCATTACAGCAGCGGAATCTCACAATTTTACGCTTTTTAATATAGTTGATAAACAAAACAATTTATTACCAAGTCATCTTTCGAACACATAAAAGTGTTACCTATACTGTATATTGATATAATTTAATTGGTCAAATTTCAAAAAATGTGCTGACAAAATCACTAAAAATGGATCGTTAAAGAAGAATCGTTAAATTTATATTTTTTAGCATAAGGTTGGTCAAATAAAGTTTATCAACTATGAAATAGAACATTCAACAATTTATGTACGAAATTATGCTAAAAACTTGAACTTCATTAAATTTTGTTTTAAAAAATCTATAAAATTGCAAAAAATAGCCTAAAATCCAAAATCTCTTTTTGAATAGAAGAGTATCATTTAGAATACATTTTTTCCATAAAATTAATAGCTAACATTTTCTTTTCACTCATAAATCTCTAATTTCTATACAACTTGAAATATACAAAAAAAGACACTTTTTCACCTATTTTTGGCTCATAGCACCCATGGGTGTAGAGCGATCGAGCTGGCGAGAAGTTAGGACCAACTAGACCCCAAGTGGAGTCTATGTGCGAATGAACAGATTTTTTAAGTCAATTCTAAGGCCTTTTATGGCCCGGACGGCGAACGGACATTTCAAATTTGGATTCTACGCACCTTGAAACGTAAAGTGACAAAGCTTGAGGGGGGCTGGTTATAAAATTTTTTTGCTATACGATCACATGGGCTTATTATTGGAAATCATAAACCAAAATTATATATACATCTTGATTTATAAAAGTGTAAATAGGTATATACACAGATACCGAGTATATAGATTTTTCAAGTCAAATTCGGAATATTCCTAAGAAAAACGCTGCAAATTATTTCACAAAGGTTTATTATTTTTTCAATTGAGTATGATCGTAGTTTTAGTTGGCTAGCTTACGTCATAAGGCCCGTCCAGACTCCTCGGCGTGTCCTAATTCGAGTTGCCACAACCTATACTTCTATAATTATATACGCATGTTTATATTTCTCGATTTGAGCTCCTATCTATTCAAATAGTTATTGCCTTAATAATATCATTATCTAAGTACGTACGAAAAGTCGAGAGGATATGTTATTAAATATGCGTAGGAAAAGCTTTGGTATTAACACACAAACATGACCTTGAAAAAACATATTCATGCCTCGAAGGAACGCCGGCGCCGTACCCACCACAAGGTGCCGCCTCCTCTCACTCCACCCCCCCCCCCCCCCCCCCGCTCCACCCACCGTGACCCCCTGCCAAGCGTGCGCGCGTCGAAAAATACACTTTTTTGCCCGTTTTTGGCCCATAGCATCTATGCGAGTAACGCGATCGGGATGGTTAAACGTTAGGACCAACTAGACCCCAAATGGAGTCTATGTGCGAAAGAACGGGTTTTTTAAGTCAATTCTTAGGCCTTTTATGGCCCGGACGGCGAACGGCGGACGGACATTTCAAATTTGGATTCTACGCACCTTGAAACGTAAAGTGACAAAGTTTGAGGGGGGGTTATAAGAATTTTTTGCTACACGATTACATAGGCTTATTATTGGAAATAATAAACCAAAAGTGGAGAGAAGAGAAGGAAATGAGGGGGTAGCACACAAATTTCATTCTTATTTGAATACACTGCCAAGGACATGGCACGGAAGCTTCCTCGCGGCTCCAACGTGACTTCAACAAGAAAATCACGTTCACGCATGTGCTGAGCGTATGGTAATCATGATGAAACTGATAGGGGACCATCTAGGGCTAAATCCATAATATTCCTGAAAATGTCATTGAAAATCATAATTGTGGAACCAAATTTGTTCAGGAGGCCATGAAACGCAAAATGCGAGTGGAAATTTTGGAGCACACTTTTTTTTCATTTCGAAATTGAAAACAAAGCTTCCGCTGCCTTGCAGACAAAAAATGCAATAAACTTCCTTAAAAGTAAAAATACAACTTCCACAGTAAAGAATACACATGGTTGCCTCATTTACAAAATAATGGAGAGGGCGTCTAGCCGCTGCTTTCGGAAGCTCCATCATCACATTAGCAAACAGTTACTCCAATAATAGGAGTTTTCTGGTAATCGGTTACTGCACAGTATTAGGTTATTTGAAGAGGTAACGTTAAATATTCCCCTCCCGTAAGACGGTTTCACATAGAGCGATACGAGCAGAAGGCGGAAAGACGGAACGCAATCTGATTGGCTATTGAGGACAACAGTTGAGGATGGTGGCTGCCATGTTGCCGGAATGGGCGGTCTGCGGACGGTGGTAGAAATTTGTAAACCATTGCCACGGAGCGCAAGCTCATTGGACAGGAATGTTGATAACCGCAAGTAGAGGTTTCAGAAGGAAGGTTATGATTCCGTTCACCAAGGTGACCACTTCATGTGAACACCCTGCCGCATTCCGCCACCCCCTCCACTAGGTTTTCCGGTTGTTACGCTATTACCGCTCCATGTGAAACCGGCTTTAGACATGTGACGGCAGGCGCTGTTTTCACCGTCATGATTGGCCAGGCCCAGCCTAGCGCCGCCGAGAAAAACTTGCTTGGCCAGCATAAGCCACTGTATAGTAGTTTTAGAATTAACTGGTGCAACTAACTCAGAATAGAACATTAAACTCGGTGCACCTGATGATATATGAACACATCCTATAGCGGAATGTTTCAACACACTTAATGGAAGCAAGTACTTCGAGAATACGGAGTACCTACCCATGAAATATTTTTCATAATTTCACGCGAAAATAGTGTAAATACACGAATCCTTGATAAAACTGGAACCACTAATGTAAACAGCTCAAGAGAGAGATACACCCGACTCTCCGTTCACAAATCAAGATACACCCCAGATGGTTTAGACTTGACTACTTAGTGCAGGTAACTGAGAACAGGGTGGAAGGATGGTACCTATCTACTTACTTCTACTATGAAAATTAGGATGCTGGTATAATACGCAGCCACCCTCCTTAATTAAGTTTAAGGTTGAAAAAACGCTGCAAATTATTTCACAAAGGTTTATTATTTTTTCAATTGAGTATGATCGTAGTTTTAGTTGGCTTGCGTACGTCATAAGGCCCGTCCAGACTCCTCGGCGTGCCCTATTTCGAGTTGCCACAACCTATACTTCTATAATTATACACGCATGTTTATATTTCTCGATTTGAGCTCCTATCTATTCAAATAGTTATTGCCTTAATAATATCATTATCTAAGTACCTACGAAAAGTCGAGAGGATATGTTATTAAATATGCGTAGGAAAAGCTTTGGTATTAACACACAAATATGACCTTAAAAAAAAACATATATTCATGCCTCGAAGGCCACCCACCACAAGAATAATGAAAGAATTCATTGCCTTTTCTAACAGACTGTGAAGTGCGGCACTGCTTGTTAGAACACCGTAATACTTGACGATAGTCGCCGTTCCGTTCACGTTTTTGACTAGGCTTCATGACACTCCCGCACAAATGACACTGTTTTGAGTCTGGCTGGTCTACAAACAACGATCGAACAAATCGATCGACCTCAAGAATTCTATACAAGCCTCATCATTAATTACCACGCAGGAATACAACTCTTTCAGGAGCATTATGGACGGATAAGACGGTGCGCGATGGGGACGGGACCCAAAAGAAAACTGAAAGTAACATTATCTAGGATCACCGCATGTTAGACCAGCAACAAAATTAGTAATATCAATAATGAAGTTCGATTTTCAATCGGTCAACAATATATTAGTTTATGATACTATAGCTGTTGTATATAGTACGTCTGGTAACCCTAAGTTCTGCACCGAATGAGTTTCATAACTCGCCTCGAAAGGAACGAAGCCATCAATACAAACATCTTGCCTATCATCTAATAAGAGAACTCGAGAACCCATTTGGGATGCTTGGAACAAAGCTAAAAATCTTATACCTGCTTGGAACGAAGCAACAAATACTATCTACCAACTGATGAAGTTGATAGTAAGAGTACAGCAAGGGATCTTGAATTCCTATCTGGTGATTCATGTGAAGGGAGAGTCACAAAAAAGATCGTAATACAATAGTATTTTCCCAATTTCAGTTGCAACATTTCACGGCATGTTATCATGAGGTATTGTAAAGCCCAGAACCATTCGAAATTATAGGGTGTAGAGTTGAATATGCCACAACTGAACATTACAGACACCGGACATACCTACTAGGAAAGAACCGACACTGAACTCATCTCGAGAAAATCTACTATAAGTTCATCAGAACACGAACAGAAAAAAAAAATTTCGTGGCCAACGGATTCGCAGCGATCTACTAGAAAGTTGAATGAGGATTGATAGGATCGGCATTTCAAGAAACTGCACAACACTAGAGATTCCTCTTTGTCAATAATTTCGTTAATTCTATAGTAATAATGCAGTTACATATTGAGCAAGAGCTATTCAACGTGGATTTGAGTAATGATAGGTAGAGGTACAGTAGTAAACCGAAGGTAGTGTTCATTTTGAAAGCTAAACATTGCCACGCATCTCGGCAACGGCATGACACCTGTTGTTCATCCGTGATCATCCACATTGGTATTCAAGAATAATATAAAATTGAGTTTTCATGCAAAACTAAATCAATGATATTATGTATTTATTTAGGTTAGGACCGCGTTAGTAAAAGGAAAAATATGGTATACTTGAAAACAATAAAAAATTAAACTCACCAAAGCATAGGTGTTCCACGAGCGGAGGTCGTAGACGTTATAAGATAGGAGAAACGTAGGGAAGGCTACAGTGACTAAGAAATAGTATCGATACTTTTCCAAAACATCGATTATTGACATCGATGTTTCTACGCAAATATCGGTGTTTGGTCTCTTCATTTTTCATGGAAATTCTACTTATTAAGTAATTTTCTCGTCAATATGCAAATAATGTCGTTTAACATTGAAGCCTGATTGTGTTACGTGATTGAAAAAATTTGGTAGCTTTGTTTTCGGGAATTTACTAATATACGTAATTATGTTAATTATATTACCTAATTGCTCACAGGATGAAATGTAATGCCTAGTTTTCATAACTAGCATCATTTTGTATTGGTTATTTCAGAAATTGAATCCATTGATTTCTAAACACTAGTTCATTAACAACTTGGAAAATAATGTATACAAGAAAAAAAAATCATTGGCATTCTTAGTTTATGAGTCATGGCCAGTGTCAGAAGATGGTAACACTTCATTAGTTAGGTACTTATAATACTTCTTGTTCTCAGTCGGTTAATTGAGATTTATGTTTAATCAAAAGATGATTATGTTTGATGATGGTTACTTATTAGTTATATAATTAGAAATAAGAGGGAACTAAAATATGTTCGAAATAAAACGTCGATTTTACATCTTTCTACTATCGATGCAAGGAAGAACGTCGATACAATCGACTCGATAACAAAGGAGCCAAGCAGCATGGAGCTGGTAAAGTGATGGAGTAGACTGACACTGAGTGAGAGAGTGGCGAGTCGTTCATGATCACAAGAGCTGTGTTTTGCAGAGTAGGTACCTATCATGAAACTCGAATGGGGTTCCGAACTAACAAAGTCCGCCGCTAGGGGCGGTAGGGGACAAATGACCCACCCTTCCTTCCTCTTCCTCTCTTAAAAAGAAATGGAAATAATGCCAATGAAAAAACTTCTAATTTCAAAAACATTAAAAATATACATTTCAAAAAAATAATTCAATTTCAATTTTAAACATGCTTTATTTGTGGATAAATACGAAAGAAAAAACTGTAGGAATAACATAAGTAAAAAAGCAACATAATTATTTTACCACAAACCCACAAAAGAACACTTGTACGTGGGCATTTCTATTGACTTAGGTAATTATAAGCTCGTTGTCTATATTTCGTATTTATATTATAAATTCAAACATAATAAATCGTTGAAACATATCAACAATTTTTACAATGTATGCATGATAAATAAACGGAATTTGAATTTAAATCTCCTCCATTATCCATGGTTTTTAACTCAAGTCTTTTTTGTTGTGAAAGGTAAGTTAATTAAGTGGGATGGTGTACTATTAATTAAAATTGGTCCACGATATGGTGCTTGTAGTAGACAAAGGGTATTACTTTTCTGCGATATCACAAATAAATTGGGAGTTCTCGTACAATATGTAGAAGCACTTTTCTCAAGTAAAGATTGTCTTTTAATGAAAAATGTTGGAGTTTGGAAACTAATTATCTGTGAAATCGTTAACATTTCAGATTCTCTGTACAATAAAGCTGATGAGTACATGCGGTTATTTTTATAGATTATTTTCAGGATCAATTTTTGTGATATTTCAAGCGGTTTCAAGTGTGACTTATATGTGCCACCCCAAGCAAAGGCAGCATAAGTGATACTTGAGTGGATTATTGCAAAATACAACATTTTCAGGAATTTAAGAGATACAATATTTCTAGCTCTGTAAAATACATAAGAACATTGTTTTATTTTATAGGACAATTACAAAGTAGGAAAAGGTCGATTGGTCCATTGGTTTTGGAAAAGTAGGTAAAGATACAATAAAGCAGGAAAACAGAACTAAACAGGCTGAACTCCCCCAAGCAAATATAGAAAAGTTTCGGAAATCATTCACGTTTGTAGCCCCACGCCTGTATAATTTACTACGGTGCAAAACAAAATGAGAAAGTAACTTCAAAAATTAAAAAAAAAAAAAATAAATAAATAAATGACGGGATATATATGACATAGATGAGAATAGTGGTGAAGTATCATCATTATTATAAAGGATAGAGTCCCGAATTGAAAGTAAAAAGGTTGATTTGATAAAATTTTGAAAATGAGAGATTAAGGGGTACCTACCTATGATATTACAATGATATTTTTACTTGAAATTTATAATCTTCAATTATTTCAAATTAGAATTCGATAAAATGATATTTTTACTTATTTTGGGACTCATTTTTCTTAATTATTCTTGAACGTCGTTTTTATAATGTATACTCTTCAACTATACTGAAACTTTTATAACTTATTATTAAGTAATTTTAGAAATTGAATTGTAATTCATCACAAACGTTGTGATTAAATCTGTTGTCATCCCATTGTATACTGTCATCATAAGTGTTGTGACCCACGTTGTAAGGTAAATTAGCGGATTTTCTTACAATAATACGTGAAAACCTATATTGAAAAATAAACAGAAGGTAGCCATCTCAAAAAAATATTACCCATACTGATTTCGTCAGAACAGAAGCTAAACTAAATAGCTAAACTGGCGAAAAATTGTCTTTTCTTTAAAAATGTTTAAAAGCATATTGAATCTATTTTCATTATTTTTTATTTACGGACATTGCAAAATGTGCAGATATATAGTTATATTCATGTACTCCATGTAAAAAGAAAATGAAAACTTTTGAAATTGAATTGACCTAAGGAGCATGGTGGTTGAGGTTTTCTTAAATTAATTTTTAATAATCTTTATTGTTACTGTGGTGAACTCACCACCTATCACCGGCCCTTTTCAGGGCCACCAAAATTGAGTTCACACATAAAAACAAGGTAATTAAGACGTTGGACTACCTCATGACAAAACAATATAGATCGCGGGAAGATATATAAATTGCATAACCGCCGAGTCGATAAACACGTTAGAAGGTAAAAAGTGCCAAGCTAAACACTCACTGCACGAGCGAGGCTAGGCAAGCCGACGATCTGACACACGAAAACTACCTTAAAACAAACGACATTGAAACAGTAGTCAAGGGCAAAACAAGCCAGACGCACTCTACCGAAAAGAGGGAGAAAAAGATGTTTCACCCCTGGGACACCTCGAGTGCACTCGATCAAATCGGAACAGCCAATCAGACGCAGCATCCGGCTCCCCAAGGAGTATAAATATAGCAGCTCCAGCCCCAGAAATTCATACCGATCTCTACCTCTGATCTTGAAGCTACCTTCCGACTCTTGACGAACCTCTGTCTTCCAGCCTACTGCGATTGAAACTCCATTGGGATTGATTGAGGACAAGGCTCTCAAGCCAGTTGAAAACGAAATTCACGACACGAGATTACTCCGCCTTCCAGACTACCAGAATTCAGAGTAGATCGAGCTATACACTTCGTATTGCTCTCACTCTAGTCTCGTTTCAGCCGAGACGCTAAACAAGCATTCCTATACGGACGATGCTGTTTAGTTCCAGAAAGTCTTGCCACCCGGGTTCGTAGATTTATTTGCGAACCGCCCGCTGGGACAAGTCGGACGATCTCAAAAAAGCCTGCAGTGGCCAATCATCCGTTTTATGGAGGACCTACTATCTCGAATGGGCTTCACTTGTTGGAGAAGTAGTCGACCCCAGGAGGACCCTTCAAATTTATTTGAAAGCGAGTCCCCAAATTTAGTTCTTTTCAGAACTAAATCAACTCTTCCAAATGGAGCAAACACCTAGTTTTTGCCTTTTGGAGAGTCTAAATGAAGACGGCACGACAGAAACTCCGGTTTTGCGGTCTGTTGGTACTTCTCAGCCCAGCGCCAGACAGGCCAGCGCCGACGAACTAGGTCGCCCCGTTCCCGCCAAGGGAATGGGCGGAGTTCCGACATTCGCTGGGCGCAGTGCCGCCTACGCTAACGGGCAGACTCCGATCTCATCCACCGACCAAAAGCCGAGTGATTCACACACCGAGCTCGCAACAAATATTGTCCCATTTCATCTTTTTGAAACACAGAAGGATCGAGCATATTCTGCGGCCCAATCGTACACATCTCCAGCAGATGTAAGCTACACAGCCCAGCAATACCAAACCCCTACAAAAAGGGTCCCATGTGAGTTTAATTCGCGAGAGGAGGTACACCCTTCCTTGGCGACTGGGTATACACAAGACAGCGGTCTTTTTCAAGACTCGTCCTATCAATTCAGCCATGAACCAAAAGGTACTTTTCAGTATCTTCAGACACCCATTATGTATGAACGGGAGAGCATGCACCTAAAGCCCGGGAATTTCCATTCTCAAATCAAAGAAACTCCAAAAGATCAGCATAGCACAGGCTTATTCGGAGATTCATTACCCCGAGGCGTACACACACCATATCCTTCCGAACACAAGGACAAACGAGGCAACAGAGGTACTTTTTCGTACCTATCACAAGACCCCTGTCAGGAGTCAAGCTCGTATAATCACATGTCTAACGTGGCTAGAGAATATCACTCCCACTGGGAATATCAACTCCCAGTAAGACATACATAAATCCACTACAGTTGCAACTGTGAACACATCTAGTAACTTCACTTTAGTGTACATATGTAATTAGCGTTTTGTGGTCCAGAGTACTTTTATAAGAAATACTTCCACTCATCACATCACTTCAGTGGGCTATGACTAGGTCCAGAGGTTTGGTCCTTTTCAGTCTCTGCAAATCTAGGCTGTTGTCCAGTAGGTAAAGTGCTTCGACATTTATGTGTTTGTGGAGACGGATTTCATGATCCGCAGCTCGATTTTTAACCTTTTTGCGTCTGACTTTTAAATGTCCACGATGTTCCCCAGTCTTAGATTTAAAGGGCCTACTCGCACCAAGACAGTGCTCCTGTCCTGAATATTTTGCGTTTTTGCACTGTTTCATTCCGCTTATCTTCTAAAAAGCAGGTTCCAAATTCGTTCAAATTTCACCAAATTTTGAGATAATGTTTGTTACATCATATACGATTTAATCACGTAACAATATCCAGTATTTTTCTCTATCCAACCGTTTTCCTAAACAGTTTTTTTCCAAAAATGAGGTGAAAATCAAAATAATTTAACTTTAAACACAGGGAAAGGTAGTCACAAATGCAATTATTTCTTCGTCCGTGAAAGCATGGCGATTTCTTTGCGACATTTCACAGAAAATAATACAAGACAAACTCGTACGAGAGCGAGCAGTACTGGAGCGATATACATTGTTAATACCTACTGTATTCTGTGGTACCTATTGTAGTTTTCTATGAATCGTAATCGAATATACTTACTCAAATTATTCGACGCAGGATGTGTTGAGATGTAATTTTTAACTACTATATACTAGGTATTATTGCGTAGGTACTTCGAGCAGGTGCGTGGCGGGAAGTGTCGTTTTCATGGTCCAGCGCGACGCCAGTGGCACGTATCAACTGACAGGAAAAGAGCGTTGAAATAAGAGCGATAGCCCTCCATATAATTTATACTCAAAGGTAGTGTCGTTATGGAGTAGCCATTTCGGGACATGAACTAACGAAAAGGCAAAGAAGAAGTGTTTGGCGGGATTTCTTATCGTTGCTTGGCGGTCTGAAGCAGATTTAAAATTTCTTCCACTTTGTTATTGTTTACTTGTTTTGTTTATGGTGTAGGCTAGAAGTTACCTGATTGTCAAACTTGATGAATGTAGAAAATACGTGGACTGAAGTGAATTGAAAAGCCAACTTTTACGTTGATTTTTCCAGTACAATATCTATGTAATTCGTTGTGTAGAGCATCTCTCTTGTGATCGAGTCACAATGAAACAGTTTACGTCAGTGGACCCAGTCCAACTTCGCAAAGATCGCTTTCGGTTTCGTTGTTTTACAGGTAGAAAATTAAACTTTTCAATTGTACAGGAACTACTCATTATATAGTTGAATATTCATTTAATTACTTTCTGGTGGTAACGACCTAGGAAATTCCTTCAAAGAGATAAGACTGCCGTACAATGCATTGGCTACCAGTTCAGAATTAACACAATTATTTAGAGACTATCAGTAGCCATGCCCCGCACTCCTTTATTGATAAAGGTCGGCCAAAAAATGAGGGAGCTAAGCAGGGGGAGAGATTTAGTGCTTGGAGTTCAGCAAATGGTTTGACATTGAACATCTCCAAGTGTCAGACATTGACGTTCTCCCGGCGCGAACCTTTACAGTTCTTATATCATATCGATGAACACGTTCTTGATCGTCAGATGGGGGTGCGGGACCTGGATGTACTATTTGATGTTCAGTTGAGCTTTTCGAATCATTCGATTTCATATGCAATAAGGCAATGAGGATTTTGGGCTTCTTGAAGAGAACGACATCAGATTTTACCAATGCCATGGCCCTGACTCTTCTATTCACCGCACTCTTCCGATCCACAATTGAATATTGCGCTATAGTTTGGTCTCCTTTTAGCGAATTTTTGAAGAAAATTAAGCTATTACTCTCGCCTCAAAATTTGTAGAATGTGAATTTTTGAAAAAATTGTATGCAGAAATCCGTTTCAGGCTATTCTGAATCATATTCTGAAGTTTAACGCATTTTTTTATGTATGTATGGATGTTTGTATAAATCTATGTATGTGTCATTCCAGACGATAACTGTCCGTAGACTTGTGCTAGAAACTTCAAACAAATTTTAAAATGTTAAGGAAACAAAACGAAAGTTCAAGTTCGTTGGCCAGCATGATCGGATTACATGATAGAGTTTACTCTGTGAAATATTCCGTCCTCCGATTCTCTCGGTCGCTCTCTTTAATGTTTTACGCTCAACTGTTTTAGGACTTGATGTAGCTTTAATACTGACTGTGGCTTAGAAAATATCAGCCATGAAATTATGAAGAAGTTCTATTTATGTACGTACTAGCACGCAGACCCAAGGCCTCGCTCCGCTCGGCCCTCAGTAACTTTCTTGTTGCTACGGAAAAGTCAAGTGACACTTCCCCATAATTTAGGCTGTCAATAGATGCAGAGAGACTACCGTTTGTCTGTCAATTTCTTGCTGTAGGATACTAGATTCGAATGCAACTGACTTTATATCACTCGTAATATAAAGCCTCATCATCGATTGGCGGTGGAAATACGTTTCTTTCATATGACGTCGATATGTTGTTTTATTTTATGTCAAGATTTGATGATGTTATGATAGGATACTGTTAAGATTTCAACTGCCTTCAATACTGACCACATTGGACATCGAAATCTATGAATATTTACCTACATTTGTCCTTAAATCTACAAGATTAGTTTAATAATAATAAAGTATGAGTACCTCCTAATTATTTTTAATAATTTGATTCCATGTTTGTCTATCAAAATCATAAACTAAAATTTCTCTGCTTGATCAATAGCGACTGAAATGTCGAAGATTTCTTCAAAAATTCGCTCATGGGGTCATGCTGCATGACTGGACTTTTTATAATGTAGCTAGAGTTAGATTGGAGAACATCCAGAATAAATCTCTAAGATTTTTTAGCATTTAGAGTGGGAGTGCCAATCAGTGGTGACTCTTTACATGAAACGATGATGGGATTAAGTGGTCTGTACCCGTTAGAGACTAGATGAAGGTGGATGGATAACAGCATTCCTTGTCAAACTGTTCAATGGTGGAATCGAGTGTCCCTCACTCTTACCCTTATTTAATTTAAATATCCCCAACTACAATATGCGCCACCATTTCAATTTTTCTATTTCTCACAACCACATTAATTATTTATTAAATAGCCCTACTACTAGAATTCAGAGACACATAAATTATTTAGCTTCATTGTCCTTCACCTCCAGTCTAAGTTACTTGAAGAAGCAGGTTTTGTCTCTAATTTAATATTTAGTTCGGTTTTGATTTCTTATGTCCTGTGACCTTGTTTACTAAAATTCATGTTAATTGTTGGTGTGTTTTTCCTGTACCTTGTAATTTTGGTTAAGTTTAAGAAATTTCATGAACTCCAGCATCCATGTCATGAACTTTTCTGTTTTGTTATATACATCTATTTTTTTGTCATGTAAATTGTAATTGGGCTACGCCCGTATCTATTCAAATAAACAAATCAACAAATTATATATTCATTTCTCTTCGCAATAATATCGTGATTTCTGCTACAAACCCATTTTTGTAGTTTAAAAAAATATAAGATAGAATGATTTTACATGTGTTAAGATCTATTCAATTTGTCATATACAACGGTTTTTTTTTAAATTTCAGATATGGTGGAAAAGCCATTTGATATACATCTCGTAACTCCCTTACTCAACTTTTCCTTCAACGAGATGTACCTTAATCGGATTTCCAACGAGTTCACAAAGTATATACAGAAGAAGTATGAAGGTGTTGAAGGGGCACTGCTTTTAATGTCTAAACCACCATGCCTTCCTTGCATATCGGTATTTCTCATCACATTTTTCATCTTCATAATTACCTTAGTATTTGTGCATGTGGTAGATGTTGAATGATACTGTGTTGGTTGGCAGAATTTTGAGCTCTATATTTTTTCCAACACCAGCCAGGAACTGGCCACCTTAACCACTCACCTACCATGGTCTGATTTATCAATCGTTTTCAACTGCAGTGGTTTCCCTGCACATAACATTTCCCTGGTGTTGAATATCAGCTGTTGCCAGGTTAATTGTGGAATGTAATTTTGGGCTCAGCAGTTGTTTGCTGGAAAGAGTTCCGGTCCAGTGGGGTCATCTTCACAGTAGGTTTTGAATCGGATAGTGAGAAAGTGAAGTTGCTATATCATGAAATATAATGTTAATAGCAGGGGCGTAGGCGCATGTGCACCCCCAGTCAAACCAAAATAATAATAATGTTTCAAAATTTCTCCACTCGCATTTGAAGTTAGCTAGTGACAGAAGACGGGAAATCTAAATCTACTCACGAAACAGAGAAGGTTGCGGTAGGGAGGGGCTGAAAGGGGAAGCTCACCCAACCTGACCAATCAGAAGTGAGCGGGAGCAACAGCTCGTAAGTCCTTAACCTGAGATTCGACTGCTTATCTCCGTACTGAGGATTTTCAGTTTGAATTGAGGCAGGCATGTAAGATTGACCAATCAGCGAGCACAAAACAGGCCCTAATGAGCAGAATTAGGGGCATGCTCCTCCGCTAGGTACCGACACCAGTACTTTCCGTTCTCCCTTATCATCCCTCCTCGGCCATTTTTATCAATCACACTTCTATTTTTCACGGTCTGTTATTTCATTTAGTGTTACGATTTTTTGAAGTTATTGAGTGTTGAGTAGATACTTGTACGATGAATAATTCAGTTGAGTTTATCAAGTTGAACTGGTCCCATTTGTCAATCGAAGAAAAGTGCAGGATTCGCGATGCTGGTCGCCCCTTGTCATCACTACCAGGACTAACGCAAACTTTGAAAATCAAAAATCGTTCTGATTCGGTCCGTAAGTTCAACCCTGAGTATTACCAAAAAGTAGATTGGCTTTGCGGATGTGAATTAACTAATAAATTATTTTGCTTTGTTTGCCTACTTTGCTGTAGTAAACGAAATGAGGCTTGGGTTAAAGACGGTATTTGATCTGGACCATTTAGCTAAAAAAAATCGAAAAGCACGCATTGGCCGTCTCCTATTGCAATCATTCCTTACTCTATTCCGTACTCTATTGCAATCATTCCTTGGGTTAACTCCTTTGATGGTTAAGTATTTCAGAATTTCTGTCTTCCATTTGAGAACATTTCTCGTGTCTGGTGTACGTATTTAGTATAAAAGCACCTCTACCATCCCCGCGATAGCCCTTGTTGATCTCTGTGCACCCCCTGAGTTTCAAGACAGGAGCCGCCACTGGTTTATAGTCAGGCTTGAGAGTGATTTCTTATAAAAGTTAGAGTCCTACTGACTGTGCCATTGTAACCAGCCATGCTGGCATAAAAATTATTGATACTTCCACAGAATTTGATCTTATACTTTGTCGTTGATCAATCCCGGAAAAAGGCAGTCAACTGAACCACTTAGCTACCAAGGCCAGTTTATTATACCTCATTGGCTACAGGACTTTCGCTGCATGTAAGATTTAGATCTATTGTAGGTGTTACGCTCCAGGAAAATAACTCTCACAGTCGAAGAGGTTTGATCACCCTGGCCTCTTAGCTCTGATCGTTAGAGTCTCGCAACTCCGAGGAATTTCCCGTGATTTCTCGTAGTTGTGACGACGCGAGTTCAAACTCCTGCCGAGGTATCAAATATTTTTGGGCCGTTACAGTGGCGCAGTCGAAATACGATCCGAAATCATACGAAACAATAATTAATTAAATCCCTCTCGAGCCCAAAGACTGTAAACATCACATTTCCAGTTGTTATGCCTTTCACTTCCTCGCTCACTTGAGTCAAAACACACCGTGACAATGACCTTGATCGACTGCAGACTTGTGCCAGCGAGCATCTGCTGAGCCAGTGGCCTGCAGTTACACTTAGTCATTTGTCCGACCCCAAACCAGCTGAGACGGCTGGTATTTGACTCCGGGGAAATGCTACGCTCCAGGAAAATAACTCCCACAGTCGAAGAGGTTTGGTCACCCTGGCCTCATAGCTCTGATCATTAGAGTGTTGCAACTGCGGGGAAATTTCCTGTAGTTTTGACGACGCGAGTTCGAACTCCTGTCGAGGTATCAAATATTTTTGGGCCGTTACACAGGTAGTTGAACTGCATGACTTGGGCATCTGGTGGCTGTAAGGAAGCTGGATCCCCTGCTGAACATTCATAGTGTTCTCAGTGTCATTCAGTTACCCCACTTGTACCTTTGGTAACTCCTCCACCGCACTCTAATTTTCGAAAATATGAAGTGGATTCCACACTTGTACTTGTACTTTGTGTAGGTACATATGGAACAGATTGCACAACGTAGTTATTTGTTCCCCCCAACCGAAATAACTTATACAATGGTTGCAAACAACAAATTAAAATATTCAAAGAAACAATCCATATTGATTTTTGCAATAAAATCTGTATGGTTGGTGTTAAATTAGTATTGGAAACATTTTTAACGGTTTGTCATTTTCACTAAGATCTCTAGATTTTAAATTTCCTGAAGGGTTAATTTGAAATTATTTATGACCTTTGAATAAATAACCATTTAAAGTTGCGTGATGGTCCAATGACGTTTTGAATGATGTTTTGAGGTATGATGAGCGAGATGTGTCTGGGGATTTCATGTTTTTAGTTTCGATTCGTGAGATGTGGTTGATTTTTATTTATTCTTTGAAAGTTACTGCAAGAAATGTTTAATTTAGGGGCTTGAAGTCTACGTAGTAGTCAGAGACTCCATCTGAGCATTCTTACAAGTTTTATTACCTATATGCATTTAAGACAATATCAAGTTAGTGATTTCTTATGCTGTTGGTCACAATAATAATCGTCTCAAGATGAGGAAGTAGGCAACTTTCATTGTTTGCAACAATTTATCATTTCAGGACTTCAGTGCACATAAAGTCGCACTGAAGTCATTGGGAAGTATGGCATATTATTTGTCTTTGTATAAAAATCCAGGTGCAACTAAAAGCCCAATTTAGAGGGGAAAATATCCCCACCAAATATATAGGACCTACCTGCAGTCTCTGCGCAAATAATACCATAAAAATATGCCTTGGTTAGATATATGTGAGGACTTGGGGGAGATGTGAAGTGTAAAATAATACAAAAACGGATTACCAGGTTTAAGTGGTTGATGAACTGGTTGGAGAGAGGGGGAAAAGTGAATTTACCACGTGGGGTAGAAAACACAAGATTTGAAGTTAGAAGAGTAGATGATTGTTTCAATACCCGAATTTATAAACGGTACACAAGTTGAGAACTGACTTTTTGCTCACAAAAGTGGAGGAATGGCTCGAGGCTTTCATTGTTTCCTTCAGACTCGCTGAAGAGATTTCAGAATTCCGATTCGGAATTCCACGTTGTTCTGAACAAGAACAACTCACTAATGTGGGACATCTTGAGAAAAATGTGTGATCTGAAATATAGATGCGAACTACTTCTGGATTTCTGAACTGACACCTTGGCCTGTACCTATTTGACAACCTAAACCTATGGGCATTCCTTGGAAGACATAAATATTACGGCGCGCATAATATAGCTGCCTCAGGGGATCATCCTAAGAAAAAAAAAAAAAAAAAAACACCTCGCATCATTCCTTTTAGGAAATATTATCTAAGATTGAAAGGATTGATGCAGGTTTTTTTGCTACATCATACTGGCAAGGCAATAAGAGGGAATGGCCTATTAGAAATTTCCCGATCATGAGATTTTAGGAACCTAATAATAACCTTTGCATTGGATTTTTTTAAATGTTAGCTACTCAAATAATATCGTAAAACATATTGGTAAGTAATGTATGCACTACAGGGGCGTCCCTGATGGAAACAAAATTCATAATTGATAAAAAAAAAAAAAAAAAAAAAAAATCACTAAAACCTGACGAGGATAGTTGATGCCATTTCGCAACTATTGACTAACTCACAAATAACAAGGTGTTGGGAATCACGATTTGGAATTTCGGATTCCATATTTCCGTACCATTATCTCCAAGACGGTTTTCGATGTGTTCCACATGGTCAATACAGTTTATCTAATCTATTTCTATGGTAAAAACCCAAAATTTTCGCCTAGTTATGACTTTTTAGGCGAAAACCGATTGTTGCGTAACTCCTTAGAGGCACTTCATATTCGAAAATACTGTCAAAATCGGCTAACAGTCATACCGTCTACCTCCGGTTTTCCTTGAGTCTTCACTTTATAAGCATGCTAAATTACTCAAGTGGTGGACAATTTCATCAAAATTAAATTACTGAATAATAAATAAGTGAACAGTTTATACCTCAACTGTTTTAATCAGGTTTTCCATTTTGCCAATGTTCAAATTAGTGGAAAATAATGAGAAAAAAAACACTAATCCTCTTATCAAGAACATGCAAATGTTACAAATCATAGTCACAGTCCTCTTGTTGTTCTTCCAGCCTATCTGAAACACAATATCCGTCTTCATCGTCGTGGAAGTCTTCAGTACGGACGTTCTAAAGAAAGTGGTAGAAGGGTTTGGCGTGTGTCGGTACTAGTTTTAGTAATTCTTTTAGGTCCTTCATCTTCTCATTAAACGGGCTCTTTCCGTATGGCCACAGTAGTGGTAGTTCAGAAAATATACTATTTTCGGTGGCATTGGTGGAAGGAGGGGGTAGCATGGGCGCCGATGATGATGTAGAAGGAAGTCCAACGGGTGAAGAAGTTTGGGTTCTGCTTCGTGTTCTAAAGTTTGGTCTACTGTCTGCAGTGGTCGAATTTGACAGATTTGTTGTCATTAGCGAATTTTTGAAGAAAATTAAGCTATTGCTCTCGCCTCAAAATTTGTAGAATGTGAATTTTTGAAAACATTTTATGCAGAAATCCGTTTCAGGCTATTCTGAATCATATTCTGAAGTTTAACGCATTTTTTGTATGTTATGTATGTATGTATGTATATATCTGTATGTGTCATTCCAAACTTGATAACTGTCCGTAGAATTGTGCTCTAGAAACTTCAAACAAATTTTAAAATGTTAAGGACACAAAACGAAAGTTCAAGTTCGTTGGCCAGCATGATCGGATTACATCTTTGGGTTGAAATTTTCAAAAATGTAGTCAAACATTTCAAAATAGCCTGTTTTTTGCGATTTGTTGTGCGAAATAATTTTTTCAGCATACTAACATGTGGTATATTCGGAATCAGCGTAAAATTTCCTATAAGAATATGTATCAAGTTTTCAAAAATTTCAAAGTTGAAAAATCAGTCAAAAATAGAAATAATGCCGTTCGCTAGTTGTAAATTTCTCTACACGATCAATAGCGACTGAAATGTCGAAGATTTCTTCAAAAATTCGCTCATGGGGTCATGCTGCATGACTGCACTTTTTTACGCTCCGTCTTTCGTAGGTTGATCTCAGTATAATCCTGTTCCTCCAAGTTATTCTTCACAAAAAGAGCTAAAGGTTTGTCTTTATTCATTAAAATTTCACGTATTTGTAGCCAATTTAAAGACACTTGCTCCTCTCCTTTCATTCTTTTTTTCCTGTTTGTTATTTTTTTCAGTAGTTCTTCCACAGAAAAAAAGTCTGTATTAGCCATTTTCACAACTTGAAACTTGATATTTTTTCTGCACTC
The DNA here is from genome assembly GCA_030762985.1 of Adelphocoris suturalis. Lineage (NCBI taxonomy): Eukaryota > Metazoa > Arthropoda > Insecta > Hemiptera > Miridae > Adelphocoris > Adelphocoris suturalis. Next base: position 2,878,882 of record CM061051.1, on the reverse strand, counting down.
TCGCATACAGCTAACATAATCTTCTAAATGAATAATAAAGCTAACATGAGCGTACAAATGGAGTGGAATCGGATTAGACTATAGGTCTATCTATTCTAATCTAAATGTTAGGCAGAAGAAATCTCACTTAATCTCGTTTTTCTCGAAATCGCAAAAATGGACTTAGGACGTTCTTCCGTACAGGGGCAGAATAGTTTTTTCACGGATTCGGTCTTAGAATGGTCTGAAACGGATTTATATGCGGTTTTGTCCTCGTGCTTGGGTCGTCCCCCACCCCCCTGGATCAATTCCAATAGGCATCCCTCTTATTTACGAAGCCTTGTCTGTAAGACATAGCTTCAGAGGGGCGTCCTAAAAAAGTTTTAGAAAAATCGTTAGGTTTTCTTATTAATGGAGATTTATTACATGATGGTACAATACATAATATTATGCCCGTTCAGCAGATTCATTCATCCATTCAAATTTATGGCTGTTCTTATTGCAGTTTATAATTATCATAGTAATACATGGTTTCACAGGTACAAGTGGTCTACAATGAAAATCTTATATTCTGTGCTCATATGCTGAGCCTTTCGATGATCACTGATGGACCCCATACTGCATTACCACTAATGTGTATCATGATCAACACAAAAGCAGCTCTGGGTAACAGAGTCAAAACTTTTTTGGAAAAGAGATTTTGCTGTGGTATTACAACATGCGAACTTTCTGACACACAATTTCAATGGCTAATGGGTGAGTAACTCTACTATCTCAATGTTGTACGGTTGACTGTAAGAATACTGGCAGCCGTGAGAAGAGATGTTTATTCAATGGAGAATACAAGTGGTCTACCTAGTGTCCCTATCCCCCCTATTTATACAAATCTTTGGATAAAACCCAACATTTACATATGTCCTAATGGTTCGCACATTTCTACAATTACTGTACTCTCTTGGGGCGAAACCTTAATAATAACTCGTACAACCCTCTAGGGGCGATTCTTGCAACTATATACTTAACCTATGTACAAATGAATTGCCCCTCTAAGCTAAATGAATGCACTCCCACGCTCTTAAAGCAAGGGAAAAGCTATAAATATGAACCCTGGAGCTTGAGTTTCCAAGGTGAATGGAGGGGGGTAATAGTAATAAATCGTGATGTTTTAACTATTGTCAGATTTTCGTGATCATTTTCTCAATTCAATTATCAATTTGGTCTAGTTTTGGAAATTATGTAAGGAGTTTCAAATTTCGTACTTATGATAGGAATTTGCTTTTAGGAAACGGTGGAGGGAATTAATTTTACGAGAAAAACTAGGGGTTGGGGGGGGGGGAATTTTCAATCATCTTCTAATATTGAGTCCGAGAATTCTATTATATAATTTATATATATTTATAAGCAGTAATATGTGTGATATGACGACTATATCCTGGTCTTGCACCACCACCGAATATATTGTTCATATAATATTTTTTTTGCATTTTATTTGTAGTGTTAGCTCTCAACAAAATTACATAAAATCCATTCATAGGGACGAACCAGTAATGCATGCATTACTTATCAATATGTTTCCATGTATGCCAAAATGTATTAAATACAATAAAGTTTCCTTCCACACTAAAAAAAAAAAAAAACGGTCACCTCTATTTACATACTTTGAATGAAATTATTGAAACACAGAATGTGTTTTAGATCACGTGTTTCACATAAACCCGTGAAACCCGCACATGTAAGAATGACTCAGATTTTGCGGTGTTTCTTATCACTAGATGTCAAGTTATTTTATTTATTTATCACCAGCGCCATATTTGAAACCTCCTTGTCATTAGCTTTCATTTGAGCCCTCACACGAAAAATGCATATTTTACAGCCTCTTCGTCATAAGCTTTTATTATTTATTCATATAACATGAATTATCAGAAATTAACAAGCAGTTGCAATAATGTTCACAATATCAATTATAGAGAAAGATCACCTGAGTCTAAACAATTATTATTCATATAACCATGCTCATAACTCAGCTTGTTGGCCACGCACTTCACAGTAGTTGACATAATACTATGGTTGGATAAATCGAACAAACGGTCAACGAATTTTGTGGGATGAAAAAATCACGAAATACCATTTCTCTAGCAACGACTCGGTTGTAAGTGGAAATCATCAGTAAATTGTTGCAACACATTTTCGTTCACACAAAATGTTTCGTTTTCGGTTGGAGATGCCACAGCTAAAACATATTTTGTTTTAAAAATCCTTGCAGCAAATTTTGTACGTGTATATCGTCTGAAGAAAATTATCTCTTCCGGTTCATTTGCAGTGAATATCAAAGTTCCAAATCAGAGTTCTAACCTCCTCCTCCATCAACACTAAGAAGTCAGAAAATTCCATTATTTTCTTCTCTGGACTCTAGTCTCCCTATAAGTCTACCATGTTGCTCTTCTGTTCAGATTCAGCACATTTTACGAACAAAGGGATTTGAATGTAATTTGATTTGAATACTATTTATTGAGTTTATTTCATTTGGTGCATACCTATCAAATTCATGTATTTTATTTATTTATTTATTTTATTTTTTATTTTTTGGAGCTCCATTGATAGGAAATCTCAACAACTAGACAAAAATTGGAATCAAACCAAATAAGAATAACGAGAATAGGTTGAGTATTGTAGCCTCGGTTGCGTCGACAAAATTTGTTGCAAAAACCACGTTTCTCCGGCTTTATCCGCTCCATTTCCTTTTTCCATCACGGAATTAAAAATTTCCGAAGTTTGTTGCATAACTAGACTAAAATTGGGATCGAACAAAGAAAGAATCTCGAATATCGGTTGGGAATTGTGGCCTGGGCAGCGTCGAAAAAATTTGTCACACACACGCGCGCACACACACACACACACACACACACACACACACACCACACACACACACACACACACACACACACACACACACACGCACACACGCACATGCACACACACACACACACACACACACACACACACACACACACGCATGCACCCACACACTCTCACATACACGCACACACACACACGCACACATACACATGCACACACACACAGACATACTCCTATGGTTTTTTCACGGATTCGGTCTTAGAATGATCTGAAACGGATTTGTATGTGGTTATTTTTTTCTCATGCTTGGGTTGTCCTCCCCCCTAGATCAATTCCAATAGATCGTCCCTCTTAAATAAGATGCCTTGCCTGTATAATCTAGTTTCTGGGGGACGTCCTAAAAATAGAATAAAAGCACGTGGAATGTGTTCAAAATCGTGAGTTGTTTGCAAATAAAAACGTGAATAACGCGTTATCCATGAATAAAAATGTGAATAACGCTTTATTCATGAATAAAACTGTGAACAACGCGTTATTCATCAATTAAAATATAAATAACGCGTTATTCATCAATAAAAATATAAATAACGCGTTATTCATCAATAAAAATATAAATAACGGGTTATTCATATTCACATTCTTATTCATAACTTATTCATATTCACTAATCCGTGTCCCGTGAATTTATCAATATTCATATTTATGAATATGAATACGCCCATCTCTAGAGGAGTGCTCTCCAAAACTGGCGACTCTTTTGCCATTTCTTTTGCCTGAGGCTTCTCTCATGGTCTCATAGCCTCAGCTTTTATCTCTGAAAAAGCCAAATGACCCCTTTTAATCCCCAATCATAGTCATCTGGCAACACTTTTGATTGATCATCTCCATAAATTTATGGCACATGGTGGGTCTTGCCTTGTTCAATTGTTACTTTATAGGGAATCCTGGATTCCATCGGCTAGAAGCCTGATTAGACAACGAATTCACTAGTGTTTGACTTGTACTCGATTCTCCAGATCCACCATCAAACCTTATATGGCTGATCTCCCAAAAGCCTAAATCACCACAACCACACCACCACCACCACTACCACTGCCACTACTGGCATTGATTTGGTAGATATTTTTTTATTTGATGTTGTAATATGAGAAATTCCCGAACGGAGAAGGGATACACAACTGTTCTCATAGAAGTGATGTCTGCCTTATCAACTGAGTCATGTCTAGAGGCAATTGATCGCTTTTTAGCCCATCAAATTTCTATTCAGACAATGGCCAAAATTTCTGAGGTGCTGCCAGCTAAATTTCAAAAATTCAAAATTTCCTAGAAGAAGTGATTCTTGTCATTGAATCCAATGAGAAATTTCGGCCCAACGAGATATTAAAAAAAAAATTCATTCTCCCTCGCTCAAAATTTTGGTAGAGCATGGGATGCACTTATAAAGATGGTCAATTATCAGCTCAAATGGGTGTGCATGTCCGTTGCCTGAACTTTGAAGAATCCTTCACACTCTTTTCCCGAATCAAAGCAATTCTCAACCGGCCATTGGTGGCACTTCATGGATCTCCTAATTACCCGGTGATTGTCTAACACCATGGAATTTTCTTATCAGAAGCCATCTTCTTGCCAGAACTGAACCCGATCTTCTTGAAAAATTCTAATGGTCTCAAACATGGGCAGTTGGTCTCGTAGTTTATTCAATTGTTTTGGAGTTGTTGAGCAAGGAATACCTTCAGTCTCTTCGACTTCATACTAAGTGCATTCTCAAAGTCCCAAATCTTCAAGAGGAAGCAGTTGTCTTTTTGAAAACTTTGACACCGCCAACCCTGTGGCCTCTGGGATGTGTAGAGCAGGTGTTTTCCTGCATCCAGTGGCACAGTATGTGGTATGCTAGTCAAAGCTTCTTTAGAAGTATCGATATGATCTCTTAAAAATTGAAAATTCTTCTTCTTGATTAATTATCTAAATTGAAGTGTATCCCTACTGCAGCACCGTGCAGCGTTTTCCTAATCATCCCCTCGGATAGGTACTGCACAGCTGCAATTGGTGTGCATAATAATAAATTATTGAATTATTTTGATGTCAAATGACCGTGACATTAGCAAACTTATGCAGATAGTGGTTTTAAATTATCGTATTTGGTTGAATAAAATAATAAAATACAAAAACAGTGTCTTCTGGTGGCATTTTCCACTTTGATATTGATTTTTAACCTTTCTGTTCCTAAGCCACGTTTTCACATAAAAGTGTTTACCCTCCTGCAGCCTATGCCCACGTTTTGCTTAAAGAACCAGAATGTCCATATCTTCACTTATCACATTTTTACCTTCTTGCACAATCTGTTGTTTCTCTCGGAAACTACCTAGTTTCGAAGACTCCCATTATGAATATAAGTTGTGGATATTATTATTCAACTTTGTATTACTTCCGATTGACAGTAGGAACAGGTTTTTACAGCTCCCTTTCCCATCCCCCTTCTGTTTCTCAGTCCTTAAAGGTCTAAAATGCATAAGGTATGTGGGTGATAACTTGGTTTTCATTCACAAAAAGGGTACCTTTGGCTACTATGTTTGAAATTGAAGGGATGTCTGAAAGGTCGTGGGAAGTTACCCGATTCACACCGATTTCCATTCTTTGTTTCTTACCTCCCTTTATAAAACCCCTCTATATAAAATGTTAACTTTATGAGTAATTCAGTGAGTTTCACTATAATTGCTCATACCTAAGTAACACTAAATAATCATAATCATAACATTCCTAAGTAATAACGAAAAATAATTTCTTAAAAGGTCTTAAATTATTCTGACCAGAAATGTAATGGAATATAAGGAAGATTGCTGTACTTCAGGGGACACTGAAAAACCGTGTGGCACTTGAGAGTGGCAGCGTCCTGTTGCAGAAATGTTGAACTGAATAGCGGGAAAACTTTATCGGTTTTTCCCTGAAAACGGGATTTGTTGTGGGAAATCCAAATTTCAAAACACCTGAATTTCTAATGAGAAAATCGTTACCTCGGAGAAAAAATATATCTCAGATCTCACCATAGCCAGGGTACAGATATCCTGAATTTCTCCTTAATTTCAATTAGAACTTTTATACCTGAATTTGACCCAAAGACGGGTTCACATGCATGTTTCGTCCCGACATCCCATAACCGTAACTATTGAGTACCTACCCACCTTGTTCCACCCTTGGTGCACAGTTACCTGATTGACTAGTGCCAGCTTAGGGGAACAGTCAATCCCTCAGGATTAACTTTTGGGGTTGACTGCCTACATCAGAATAATTGGATATTTTACTGGGTTGGCTGGCACATTCATGAGCAATATATGTGGGAAGAAACAGCTGAGTGTTGTGCAAACTCAAGTTCTGGGTGCTTACGAATGCTTTACTCGAATGCTGGAATCTCCGAGACTACCCCATACGGTGGACAAGTTGATACAATTTTGGAATGCCACATGGATGTGAGCACTGCTTTAGTCTGATCATGAAAAATTATTTTCCATGGCTATGGCTGCTGGCTAATGCCAATCAGCTGAGTGTTGTGCAAACTCAAGTTCTGGGTGCTTACGAATGCTTTACTGAATGCTGGAATCTCCCGACTACCCCATACGGTGGACAAGTTGATACAATTTTGGAATGCCACATGGAGCATGTTTATGAGAGTATAAGACTGAACAATATTTTTAACGGATTTTTACACCTACCAAAAATTATTATAGCTTGAAGGAACTATAACACTAGGAGTTACCCGTATTTTCCCTCTAATAAATTGTTAAACATTTCATGGCTGACTTTTTCTTTGCAAATTATCTGTAGAATCTAATTCCTCAGTATGAGTACCACTATCACCAGATCACCTTTCATTCCTATCATTTCCTGTTATTCTTTCAGGGGTTGCCATCAATGAAACAATCAATCGCTACATGAATGATGGCATAACAATTACACATACAATCAAGCGATTTGGAGCATGTATACATTATACTTTAACCCCCGAGGATCTCATTGCACTTTGGGAAGAATGGTAAGTAATAGTTATGCTCATTGGAAACGACTTACTTATTTCAAGAGCTTTCCTACCTTTAAAAAATAGAAGAAATGAACAATTAGACTTCCATTTTCATCAACTATATATATATATATATATATATATATATATATATATAAATTATTAATTTAGGAAAGAAATTTCACAGATAAAAGACGAAAGAAAAATCTGATATTTCGATCAAAATCTTGGTCACAGATATAGAAGAAGAAATAAATGTTTTCTTGCGTACCTGGTTGCTTGGGAAAGTAGTATCCAAGGCTGAGATGCTGGCTGCAATGATTATTATTTTTGCAATGTTCAATACCATTGAGCTGATCGTTTAAATTGAGGCTAATGATAGATTGCTCCAGCAATCAGAAAGAGCACATAGATGGATACTTGGTGCAATCGAATTGGTAATACTCGCAGATCTCTTCAACTCCGTTACAACTGAGTTTTACACTTGAACTAACTAGTTTTTAGTTTATTTGTTATGCTCAATTTTATGTATTTTTAAGCGTAAAACTTGTCAGTGAAAGTGTAAAATTTGGTTGTAATGGAGTTGGAGAGATCTGCAAGTGTTAAAATTCGACTCAGCGTGAAACAATAGAGAGTTTTGGGCGACTTCAACTTAACGTCACCCGTTACCGTAGTCTTGAGGGAGCAAATGAAGATGCTAACTCAAATGGAACCGGGAGAACGTTTGCCTTAATTTTGATATCACGTTAACGGTGGTTGGGCAATGCGATATTTTCCCCCCTTGTCTTATTGTCCACTGGTTGACTAATCAATTTCTTCATTTTGATATGAAACGCCGATTTTCAATCCTGAATACGAATTTCATGTTAGTTTCAGTACAAATACGGGCTAATTTCTCATTTTTAGTTTTCAATTCCTTAACAGGGCATGGATTTAATGCAAAGATAGAAAGCCTCAAGTGTGGAACACCGCAGTTTAGTTGCACTCATAAGTTATTAGTCTTTACGAACTTCATGTTTTTGGGTTTTCCATTGGGTATGAACAACCAGTATGAAAAAGTATTTATCTCTATGACAATGAACCAGGACTTTACCTGATACAATCATCCGTGGAGGCAGCACTTCACGCAATGTTCACGAGAAAATAGCTGAGAGGTTAGGCAAACTAAGAACAATACTGCGAAGAAGTAGTGTCTTAAAACTCAGTTTTCTCATTTAAATTATGTGAAATAATAATAGAAACAAGGCTCTAATCGCCCAAATAAAACCTGTGCACAAAAGAACAGATTTTTTCGATCGATTTGAAGGCTAGTAAAGCTAGACAGCGGAGGCGGACTTCAGATGGCACATTCGGTTTCTACGCGACTTGAAACATAAAATTACCAAGTTTGAGGGGTGTTTGAACACCTACCCGCTACATTAACTTAATTAGTTGGTACTAAGGCATTGGAAAAGAAAAACTATTATTATTTACTTCACCAGTATTCGAGTAATTATGAGGTGCCCAGCAGTGTTACATTTACTGGAAGGTTAGGCTGGTGTCGTGTGCCTTTAGTTCCCCAAACGGGTGACGTTAAATGAGCCATTCTAACGTACAACGTTGCTAACGTCCCCTCAAGGTCACGTGCTCTTGGGTACATTAGGGTGACGTTAAGGGTACGTTAGTGGTCACCAAAAACTCTCTAATACTTGGAAACCAGGCCCGAATTCGTATTTTCTTAGGGGGTCAATTTTTACCAAAACCCTCGATTTCATAGAAAAAACCACATTGTTCAACATACAAACATACTTTTTGCCTCCAATTAGCAAAGTAAACTAAAGATTGATTATACCGCTGGAAAGCTGAGATTTTGGGCAAGTTTTTCCTATAATGCATACGGTTCTTTTACAAATTTGTTTTAATTCTTAACGCATCTTAAGAAAACAGTAATTTTTAAAAAGAGAAGAGAAAAGAGTGACTATAAAAAGAGTATAATGGTTTCTTCAGGTTTGCTCACTCTTGGATCCCAGTGAGAAGGCTGCACTGTTCATGAAGTAGTTTTTATCCCTGGATAACTCATTGAAGCAACGAGGGCTCTACTAGATCAATTCCAGCATGAAGGAGTTCACCAACATCTGAATTAAAAGATCTAGTTACAAAGCTTTGGTGTCTTTGTGTGTGTTAGATCGATTTCAATGGTTAGGTCATCATCAGTAACAAATTATAACTATTACAGATACCGAGGTCATTACCAAAACACTGCAAATTATTACACAAAGGTTTATTATTAGTGATACCCCTTCTATGCAGATCTCTGGTCTATAATTATTAAATCCCGTTTATAGTGTATGTATTATCAAAACTCGGGGGCTTCATGCTTCGCAAATCGGTTCCCTCCATTACAGCACCAGGACCCCACAATATTCCCCTTTTTAGTAAAGTTATAAAACAAAACGACCCTCAGCTGATAACTTGTCTTCCGTATTTACCTAGTAACATTGTTTTCAAGGTTTCCAAAGGCGCTCTGTTCCAAATGTCAGCACTGTATGTCAACTAGGACAGGAATCAGCTAGCCTCTGAGGTCCCTCAGTTGATCAATCCGCCTCATACTTGTAAATTTATTCTACGTGTTCCAGAAGCGCTCCATTTCATATTTCATCACCATAAGTCGATTAGGAAAGAAATTAGCCTCATTGGCCTCTCAGCTGATCAGTGCACCTCCGTACCTCATAATTGTGTTATAGATGTAGATTGTTGTAGATGGTTTACGTTTCAAGGTGCATATAATCCAAACGCAGGACACTATCTTGTCTATAATCATTAAACGAATTCTATAATACAATATCTAAGTAACTGCTACCTACCGAGGAGACATTAATTAAATTAAATAGATCACCTACATTTACTAGGCCTTCTGTATTCAAAAATAGCTGACCTGCCAACTGAAAATTAATGAGGTAAAATAAATCACCTACCTAAGCTTAAAATGTCCATCTGTAGGTGATAGAAGTTATAATAAATTCGATTTCGTGACGTGAGAATTCCATTGGAATTAAGTATATCACCTGATTCAATAATCGTAGTTTTCAAGGAGATTTTTTCCATGTTTCACCAGTTGAGATTCACGACCGTGTTGATGTCTTTTTTTCTTGTCACTGTTTTAGCCATTAGGGAGAGCAAGCTGATGAACGTACAAGTTATTCAATGGTAAACGTATAGACCATAGGGCCTCTTAACGCGTCCCCCAGTTGAGGCCGGGGAAACACCGCCTTGAAGGAGACAATTAACCCCAACAAGGCTCTACTTCCTAGCCACCGCCCCCCTAGATAGGGGAGAACTACAAGGGTGTGAAACCTACTAACCCCGTGAATCCTTCCTGATGAACGTACAGCGACCTGGGGGTTTCATTCAATCATTTGGGAGATTATCTATAAATGAAACCCCAAAAAAACATTACTGTTACCTTGAAAGTTTTTGCCTCTCGATTTTAAAAATATTTTAGCCATTTGATTCGACCCTTTTGGGTTGATTGATTGTGATGCCGATGTTACTGGCGCATCCTCAGGCGGTGTATGAATTATGAGAAAAGCTTTGGACGGTGTATTTTTTTCTTGGACGATTACAAAGGTTCATTATTGAATATAATACCAAAATCAAGACAACTTCGAAAAATTTCACCCGTTTTCAGTTCTTGTCGATTTTGACCTAGAAGGACTGAATTTATCAAAGACTACCATTATAATTTATAAAGTATAACATTTTCAACAATTTGAGACCGGAATGTTTAGTATAGGATCAGTAGTTTTGGAGATACAGCGCTTCACAATTTTTCATATTTCACTATTTTTAGCAAAATTTCATCATTCTGAGGACTATTTTAGTTTCTGAAGGCCAAGCTTATTATCGAAACTTCTATAACCGTCCTAGTGTACTTTATTGGGGTATCGCGGTATCTTAAAGTGACAACCCCCCCCCCCCCCAACCCCCTCCCCCTGTTTCATCCTCACCCCACCTTTGACTTTGCTATTTTGATCGCTAAAACATGCTACACAAATTGATTGATAATAATAGGCGCTAGTTATTAGTTGATAATAATAGGCCACTAATGACCCTTCTGGTTGAGGTGCAGCTTAAACCTTAATAAAAACATTTATAAAAAATAAAATAACAGGCTCCAAATCACATTACTAGATATTTGAGGTACACAATTAACATGTAAAAATAATTTAGAAATGAATTAGTTTTGATTACTTGTGCAAAAGGGGGGAGGTGGTAAAAGGATAGAAAGGTTCCATCACACCCTTTCATTGAATCACTAGATGGTCCAGAACAACTTGGCTCTATAGGCATGCACTTCCCTGAATCTGGATGTCATTGTACTATCAGTAGTTTTAGAGATAAAACTTTATTGTTCTGAATCCTCTCTCACACATCAAGTTCTTGGAACCCCCCTCCCCTCATAACTTGAGCAAAATTTCGCAAATTAATACACAAAGGATTGTTATTATTCGTGTGTTAGTATTGTACCTAAATAGAACTACCTATATTGACTTAGGCACCCACTGAAAGAATATGAATGAAACTGAATAAAATACCTACTCTTCACCAATCCGTTACTTTGTGCCTAACAAGATCTATCGAATATCTAAGTAAGTTGGTAGAAGGATACGATAGATGTACCTAATGAACATTAATGAAATAACACAGCAACTAACCACCTAGGTTTCACGAGTCCACCATTGGGTAACAAAAGCTATTATTAACTCGAATTCCTGAAAATATAATTTCTTTGAAATTATATCAGCTTGTCGGTTGTCCTAGGAAACGGAACATTTTAATATTTCTTCAACCCTTCGGGATTGATGAAGAAGGAGCAGAAGAAAAATGTTTTGTTGAAACAGAAATTACACTTCTTAAAAATAGTATGTGAAGTGAAGGGAGTTTCCGAAATGAGCCTCACTAATTGGATAGCCGGACGAAATGAGCCCCAATGTCCGGCTTTTTCTGGAGAAAATTTGGTAGGGGACGAAATGAGCCCCGATACTAATCTATACTTCCAACTAATCTGAATTTTTACTAAAGGATTGACTGCATGATGTTTTTGAAAACATGTTTTTATTTTAGTCATGTGTTTTTGAAATGCAAGCTTGCGAGCATCCTGACCAACAAACTATACACATCATTCTGACTTATTTGTCCATCTAATCTATCAGGAGCTGTAGGCTAATCTGGGGCTCATTTCGTCCACTCGACACAATTACATTTTTCAGATGCGGGCTCATTTTGTCTTGTAGGGGGGCTCATTTCGTCCGGCTACATGAATTTTGGGGCTCATTTCGGTTACAGTCGCAACGAAGTACAAATAAGGTTAATACGAACTAAATCACTCGAGAGAGTCGTGGAAAGCCATTTCAAAACGGAACTTAGTGAACAAACGTTGTCTATTTCCACTAAAAATAAACAGTTACATTGTTAGTTCCATTTTGACGGTTAGGTCACCATCAGTAACAAACAATAACTAGTAATGAATAACAATAAATAATATCAAACAATAATAGTTTAACAAGCAGTAATATTGATAACGCGGGAACTGTCACACCCCCCCCCCCACCCCTTAAAAAACATACTTGATTGAAGAGCAAGTATGTAAACTAGGTGGAATAGTTTACTAGTTGAAAACTGACGCTCACTAATAAATAGCTGCATTGGCGATTGAGGATAAAAAGGTGAAATTAAAACAGGATGGATTGTCAATGAATCTTCATTTGAAATATTCATTAGGTAGTTAACCCCCAATCAAAGATTGGAACAACCTGGAATAATATAACTTGCTCAACCAGGAGACTTACAGTAAGGAGCTGCCCACTTTGGGGACTTACGAAAATGGGAACTATGCCCTGGGGAAATAACTTGCTCAACTTTGGAGACTTACAGTGGAAGGTGCCCACTGTGGGGACTTATGAAATAGGGAACGATGCCCTGGGTTTGGGAACAATGCCCTTGAAAATGAATTATGTTAAATAGAAATAATATGAGGGGAAAAATTGAGAAATTAATAATCAAGAACCAATGAAAGTATTTATGTATCCAAGAGAGTATAATGGGTATTCCTTCTGGAAACCTGGGCCATGTTTCTTTTGAAACATTAACGCCCCAAAAATAGTGGATTGGATTACTAGGCGTCAGCCGTACATAATCCAAACCACGCTCTGCTACCATGTAATAGACTTAGGCCGCCCCAGAGGTGCAATTGGGGCCTAAATCCACACTCATAGAGAGAGAGAGGGGTGTGACAGTACCATAAGATATACAACTCGTACTAATAGCATATGAGCTGTGTTCAGAGAAGATAATTTTCCGGTTCCCGGATCATTATCTATCGCCAACCATAGCCTTTCAAGAACGTTAGAATTAACGCCTGGCGCCGAAGCGACAGACACACAGCGCATTCTCTTGGATCTCGCGGGAACTGTCACAACTTTTGACGACCTAATTAAACTCGAACTAAGGAATTCATGTACCTACACTAATGATTCTCTAATGCAATTGTTAACTTCTCTCTGGCAAGTACTATCATCTAGAATGTTCAAACTTTCAGTGCCATCAAAGGAACTCCAGCCAAAATATTTGAATCTAAATTCTGACGAAATTAGACATCTGCACACTAAATTATATACATCTTCATTTTGACAAGTATTACATAATGAACACTTAGCTCCTGGAGTTCCACGATTCCATACTTTGCAATTAAGGTTAAGCTGTTTGCAACATATTTTTAATAATAACCCTTTTACATTCTGTTCCACGTCTTTTTGTTTAATCCAATGTTCAAACTTTTATACAACAGAAAAGATAAGGAGTCAGTATCAGCTGATAGAATACCACCATCCTTAATCAGTCACTTTTGCTTTATTGTTTCCGAATTATACCATTTTGGGATCGTGTAGAAAAAACCTATTTAAATCTCTCTTAAACGTTGTTACCCATGTACGTTTTGAGATGGGTGCATTCCGAATCTGTAACTTTTGACTGCCATGAACTTTATTGCCTAGAATTTTGTCTTAAGATGAATCGAAAAACTACATTTTCCAAATAGACTCCTTTTTGGACCTGTTATTTCCTAGGGTAAAAATCGTTGAAAATGTTAATAACTACGTAAATCTAATTTTTCAAGCCCCGAATCATCCAGCAGGGTTCATGACCTCAGGGTCGTAATTTTCAGCTTGAAAGTATTTCAATATGCAAAAATTAATAAACCCATCTGAAGAATTTGCAGCAGTTAGGTTTTATCAGGCTTTTTTCAGTCCCATTGAACGTAATTCTGTGCTAGCAGGAAATAGTGCAGTGTTGCCCTTCAGCTTCCAGACACAAAACGTTAACTTGTTGGTCAAAATGTGACGTAAAAATTGCAGGGACGCACCAATTATCTTTTAGCATTTTTGTAGAAAATGAAGCTATTGCAATGGCTCCAAAAATTTTAAAATAAAAATTTTCGAAAAATTCCTTCATTGAAATCCGGTTTGAGACATTCTGAAAAGAAACCTAGAGTTCAACGCTTTTTCATATATATGTATATAATTTTGTAATTCAAGATGATAACTCTCCTTAGGATAGAGATAAAAATTCCGTTCTTGCGCCAAAAAATCAAGCTTTCCAAACGAAAGGATGAGTTTGTTGGCCAACACGTTTTTTTCAAACGATGTGCTCAAAAAATTACTAATAACTGCCAAAAGTCGTTAGATTTATCATTATAATAGAATTTTAGTCAAAATAAGTTTGCCAACAATCAACTAGAACATTAAAAAATTTACTGACAAAATTATGGTGAAAAATGTACTTACTTAAATTTTGTTAATATTTGCTGAAAAATCTATTTACAAAACTGAAAAATTTCTAAACATTCAAAATCTGTTTTGAATCGTAGAATATGATTTGGAACGAGTTTATTTGCCATAAAATTTATGGTTAACGATTTCTTTGCACTGAAGCTACTCAAATTTCAAAACAAAGTAACATAATATAAAACGGTAATATACGAAAATTCGCTCATACAATCATGCTGCAGCATGACTGAAACTTTTTGGAACTTTGCAAGTGAGTGTCCATTGAAGACTTTGATGACTACTTTCCCGGTAAAGTAACTCTTGAAATACACTGGAGTAATTTGATTCTTATATAATCAGCCCTCCACTCAGCAACTCCAGAGCTTTTGTTAATCTTGTTCTGAAATACATAATTTAAATTATAATTGTTATGCCTAATGCAAGGTTTTCATTTCGCTCCTCTCTCTCAGTATCTGTCATCTGGAATTTCGAATGATCTTGATAGAACTTCATTTAAAGTGCACTAGTACGAAAATATTCCTCCACTCGCATTTATTCGACTGTTGTGATGAGACAACCAACATAGAGACAGCTAATCACATCGCTCATTGTTGAATAACATACAGTGGGAAATAACCTCATAGTTCTAAGGTTCTAATCTATGTAAAGACAAAGAGAATCAGGATTTAACCTTTCAGCTGCTACACCCAGCTGAGCCATCTGGCACCGGCTATACTACTACTACATGCTTCTACAGTAATTTAGGTTCTCTGTGCTAAATACTTTTTTACGAGCAACATGCAATTTGGTCAATCTGGATGATTGATCATTGATGTTGCTGGCCAGAACCCCACTTCTATTGTCCATGAAATTGTGAAAAACAATGTTTGGTTCGGAATTGTATAGTCCCTTACTTGTTCAGCTTTTGGTTCCTCTTCGCCATCAGAATCGCTGCTGGAATCATTGGGACGTCGGCAAACAGGTAACTCAACAGGGAAAATCGAAGGGGAACCATTCGTGGTTGAACCATTAGAAAACAAATCACGAAATAATTCATCTTCGTCATCACTATTTTCGAGAATATTCAATAGTTCCTGTTCAGTCTAAACGCAGTGCAACATCGTGAGTTAACTTTTTTTGTGAATGCCAGGGAAATCAAGACAAATCAAACTGTTATCAAGCAGATAACATGGCAACAATCGTACGTAAACATCGTCGGATCCAAGCAGTGATATTAGCTGTAGGGGTACTGGTGAAATAAAGACTTATAAACTCAACCGGTAGGTCGAGGGAGCGAGCACGAATATATTCGTTCATAGCACACCAAAGCAGTCTTGAATGGCCCGAGTATTCTCGGGAATAGCATGTCATGTAAGGCACCCCCTCCCCCTGAATATATTTGGTCATAGCATCGAAAAGGTTAAAAGACTTTTTTTTTTACAGTTTATCATAAATTGCTAGGCTATAATTAATAAAATAAAAGATGCCACTTCTATCCATAAATAATGAATTTGTAACTTTTCAAAATAATAATTAACGTTACTTTCCTTACAGTTCAGAGGCACCTTGCAGTGGTTCTGCGCAGATCGTTCTTTACTGGAAGAGTGTCAACAAATTCGTTAAAGCTATAAATGAACATTTTTTCAACACATTCGAATTTAATAATCTGGACACACCAGTTGAACGTGTGGTTGTGAAAGGAGTTTCCATTTCCCGTCAGAAGACAGTAAGTAATCTTTTTTGATTTGGAAAATTGAATAATTGAGTATGCAATACTTGAAATACAAGCAACCTTTTCCATCTACTCTATTGCACTGACTTTGGAAGTGTCTTTCTACATACCATTAATTTTGTTTCAGTTACAAATGACAGTCACCGATGATGGGTTAATATTCATTCTTCTCAAATTTGTCGAATCGATCTGTCTAAAAGGCAATCACTATTATATACCCTTGAACAGTGTTTCATAATAATTATTGAACTATTTTATATAAGCTGTGCTGTGTAAATATTGTCAGTCTTCATACATAAAAATATATATCTATGAACTCTAGATATTTATATATATAACTATGAAATTGTTTGATCACGATCTTTTAGCCTGTGGCCTGTCTAATATGAAACACCTTGATTGATTGTAAGATTGATCGATTGATTGCTTTCTTACTTACTTTACTTACATTGAGTTAAATCTTGGCCTTAATGTTACTAACGGGTCTACGTGAGTACTTACCAAACGAAGAAGACTGCTTCCTTCATTTTCGGGAATCACTGAAGCAGATGTGATTCAAAATTGGCGAATTTTGATCCAAAATTGGACCACTTAGTTGATGCTCGAAATTGACGTTAATCTCTTCCACAACAAATAACTATAGATAAAGTAGAAAGATACAGTGACAAAAACTTCTGATAAAAGGGAAAAGTACCTCAATATTTCGGTGACTTGCCGTGATCACGAGTAGCTGGCATGATGCGAACTGGCAAGCATCCATACTACCAAACTATACATATTCTAATGCATTCATCCTACTGGTATACATTTTAATTTTACTAGAAGGATTGGTTTAGAACATTTTATTATTTTTGAGATGAGAGCATATGAGGGCAAACTCTTGAGAAATCTATTGAGGTAACTGATCTCAATGTGAATGAATGAATGAAGAAAACCTTATTCCAGAAAATGTGCATTGAATAAATTGTAATGTAGTGTAAGATAGGCACATAGAGCAGTTATATACTAAACATGAATAAGGGAATATACCCCCATAACCATAGGATTAAAATCCTGTGCAGTTTGGGGGAGCAATTTGTACGGCCTCGGGAACTACGAACTAATATAATACTGAATATTATTAAAGATTACCCTAGTAAACAACTACATCACAACTAGCTAATTTGAGTTCAGGAAATTTGAGTGATAAGGGATCAACACAACAAAGGAAATATAGGCATCTATACTAAATACAAAATGTCGACAAATGAAAATATGTTATTATAGATCATCCAGGAACACCCGTACAAATGATCAGCCTGAATGATATATACTAGAAACCACACCTCTGCTACCTTCAGGTCCTAAGGCTTATTAACCAGGTAAAGATTTTTTCTTGTATTGTAAGATGACTCTGTAGGCAGCCGCCGACATGCTCGCCTGCAGGGACAGGATTGTTCCCCGTTTCACGAATTAGACACCACAGCTAAAACACCTACCCCAGAAGACTGGATCCATGCGTGCCGACCCAGCTGATTCCCGCCCCTGGTACCACACCCAACCAACAATACTAACCGTCATCCTCCCTACCTCCACACTTGCGTCTCTGTGGAGTTGAAATATAGGGATCCCCTTTTCTTATTTACTGCCATCGAATAGCCATTCTCGATAGTATCGATTCAGCCTCCCAACACATCGATTTTTTCATTTTGAAATCAACTGACCTTCTGAGCGCCAAAATTGAAAAAGTTCCAGTCAATCCCTTAGTAAAAATGCAGATTAGTTGGACATGTAGGTCAGAATGACGTTTTAGAAGTATAGGTATTTTGGGAGTTGTTCGAGCAAAAAAAAAAAGACCATGCATCGTCTCCTATGACCTTCGTCTCACGAGACCGTTATATCCAATGAGCTATGCCACAACTATAGTTTCAAGAAACAATCACAGTACTTCACTGCTCAGTAGGGAATGCTTTTGAGGGTCAGAGTGCTCTGAAACGACTCCTATAACTGCATCTGAATGCATCGATGTGTTAGGAGGCCGAATCGATACCATCGAGACTATTCGGTGGAGGATTCCTATAGTTCAGCTCCACGGAGACACAAGTCTACCACCTGGGAAAGGAGTGAGGAGCTGCCACCTCAGATCTCTGGATCGGCTCCTCCACACAGTTTATGGTCAGCCTTTATATCGAACTGAAGTGTCGGTGAGTTGTTGAGAAACAGTTGTGAAGCCCCCCTGAAAGACCCACGTGTATATAGCCAGTGGCAAGGTTTCGTTCCCAGCAACGTGTTTCTAAGTTTAGTTACACCCTCCTAATCACGACAACATATTTCCCCAGCCTGGTCTGATACCTCGTCCAAGTGAATAGCAATAGACTGAAAAACTTGTGATCTCCCCCAGTGAACCCCCAGAACAAGCACGAAATATATCTAAAAGCAACGTTTCTAAACGATTTTGTGTAAAGCAACAAATTGTTGTAACCTAAACTATTTTTACAGTCACCATCCTAGTAACGAAACTCGCCCAGTCATTTCAATTGAGTTCACTACATGTAAAGAAACGTTTACATACTAAGCAATTCCTCTCTTTTTGTGTTATAATTCATCTCAGGTATTGTCCGAAAAAAGTAAGGAAACATTATATGTCCGTTTGCAGTAGCAAGACATTCCTTTCATAACTACCTCGCTCTCTTTTACAAAGTAACGAACATATACTTGCTATAAACACCTTTCCATGGTGTGAAGGAAATACTGATTCACTTCTCATTGAACACGTTAGAGCCATCACCTTCAGTGTTTGCAGAAAGGAACGTAAGATCAATGTAAGAGTCTTCAACTTGCGGCTCATTTGGAGTGACGCCTTGCTATACCAACATTTCAGCTTAGAAGCAACTCCAAACTTCGCAATGCAGACAGATGAGGCTTCTAGTTCTGACCAAGGTAAGTGTTCCTGTCATCTTTGCCGATTTCTGTCGTGTGTATCCATAAATACGTTTCTTTCACTTTTTCTTCCCACCATAGAATCCCCTTTTGCTACCCGGGAAACCTCAAAAGCAACGTTTCCCATTAACCTTTCTAGCTTATTTGAGACAGCAAGCACTTTATTTGCGCAAGTGTTTCCTCTCCAATAGCACGGTAGTAACGTTGAGTTGGAGATAGCCCATTTTCCCGATTATCCAATTCTTGCACACCCGTTATTACAGATACGACCCACGTAAGCAATTCAGCGGGGTTTCCAACGAGATCTGCCCCTCAAGCAACGATATTGTGGCCGTGGTTTCCGAGCCCTCAGCAACGATTTTCCTCAGTATCGGGATCCTCTAAGCAAACTACCTTTCCCATTAGGTAAAGTAACTTTCCTCCCTTTCCATTTAGAGTCCCGTTGCTTTTTGCCCCCCCCCCCCCCCCCCCCCAAGGTAACCCCTGAATCTACCAGCTTATAACTCGGAGGTTGAGTTCATATCGTCAGGGATAGATCTAAGGATATAAGGCATGGTGAAGTATATACCTACGTTTAGAGGTGCTTCACCGACGAGTTTTCGGGACATGCATTACAGCTTGTGAAGTAGATTGAATAGAGTAAGGATTATTGTTGGGGTATACGAAAAATCGGGGTGTTTATGGTAGAAGGAGAGGGACCAGTTGTTTACAGACAACCAAGAAGGAAGCAAGTAATTAAATGGGGCAAGCATAATAATTAACTTGGTATTAGAGTCACTCAATTTCGCTAACATGCGGAACAGCATGTGCTTGAAAATTTCAAGCCAGTAGATAAGAAGACAAAATCAGGTGGGCGTTCACGACTAAGAAGCCTCTCATGCTAAAATCCAACAGCTGATTGGACAAGTTGGCACCTACCAACAGGCCCTTAAAGAAGCCCTGGATAGGCTTCAAATCGCCCCTGGTGCCCCGGCGCAGTCGACATTTCAGAAACAAAATCTGGATGTCATAACGATATTCATCCAGAGAAGAACCGGAGGGCCTTCACCCCTTTCTGAATATCATACGAGAGTTGGTAGCGGAATTTCATAACACTAACAAGCCCGATAGTTTCAACAACATTATGATCATATCCGCAATCAAAGAAAAAATGCACCCCCCCCCCCCCCCCCACCTGGCATCAAGCGCAGTTTTTTCAGTTGTGATCGAAACTTATGAAAAAATAAAGTACACCGATCGTAAAGATCTCCATACATTACGTATGGAGATGGTGGAAATGCGACAGTCTGATGCCGAAACCCCATTAAAATTTTATGATAGGATAATCACGGCCTACTTTCAAAACCATGATGTAGAGCATGCCCAAATTTTATTTAATAATTATTCCACATTTGCCTTCAGGAGCCTGCTCCTTCATTTGAAGGAACCCCTCGGAACATTTCATGCGCCCTACAGCCACCTAACCTTGAGACGGCTTTATCGTGGATGACGAATAACAACCAGTTATTATGTAATCTCAAATATTAAAATACCTCCAGTCATTAACCTCCGTATCAAAAAACCCAATCCTTCAACAAAAAACATCACGCCAACAAAACCCCAGTCCTCCTACTCATCAAGCCCAGGCAAACCCACACCAACATAAACCTCCTACTCAAAAGCCTTCAGCCCCAAATTTCAAACGGTCATCCTTGAGCGCTCACTCATGAGGAACGCCACTACTATCTATAGTCCAGGCAACGAACAGTTATAGAGGTTTGGAGAAATGTTTAGAACACAAAATTCGACTTCATAGCCTTGTTAGGGCTAGCATGGAGATAAACATATCAAAAGTCCCCACTCCCAGCCCCTGTGCCGGGGAAGGAGGGGGGGGGGGGGGCTTTAAAGGTCCCATTTTGGTTTATTATTTCCAATAATAAGCCTATGTGATCGTGTAGCAAAAAAAATTGTATAACCCCCCCTCAAACTTAGTCACTTTACGTTTCAAGGTGCGTAGAATCCAAATTTGAAATGTCCGTCCGCCGTCCGGGCCATAACAGGCCTAAGAATTTACTTAAAAAACCCGTTCTTTCGCTCATAGACTCCATTTGGGGTCTAGTTGGTCCTAACGTTTAACCATCCCGATTGCTTTACTCGCATAGATGCTATGGGCCGAAAACGGGCGAAAAGTGTCTTTTTCGAGGCTTTGAGTGTTAGACGCACGCCTGGCACCCCTGGCAGAGGGTCACGGTGGGTGTTGAGGGGGGTGAGCGGGGGGTGGAGTGAGAGGAGGCGCCGCGGCACCATGAGGTGGGTACAGCGTTCCTTCGAGGCATGAATATGTTTTTTTCTAGGTCATATTTGTGTGTTAATACCAATGCTTTTCCTACGCAAATTTAATAACATATCCTCTCGAATTTTCGTAGGTACGTACTTAGATAATGATTTATTAAGGCAATGACTATTTGAATTGATAGGAGCTCAAATCGAGAAATATAAACATGCGTATATAATTAAATAATTATAGAAGTATAGGTTGTGGCAACTCGAAATAGGACACGCCGAGGAGTCTGGACGGGCGTTATGACGTAGGTACGCAAGCCAACTAAAACTACTTACGATCAAACTCAATTGAAAAAATAATAAACCTTTGTGAAATAATTTGCAGCGTTTTTTGTTTTTCTCTTGTATCTCCGAAACTATGTGATGTATTTCCTGTATTACTGGGAGAAGACACAATATGACATTGTAAAAACCCCTCTAGTAGATACTCCTCCTGTAAATTATACTTGTACTATTGTTGAAATTCCTGTACCTTTTGTACGTATCTAACATTAACCAAGGTATGCCCGAATAGGGGGGGTACCAAAGGTATAGAAAAGTTAACTTAATATCTTTGCTGGTCGTGCAGTAGCAAACTATTTTAAGGGACCTGGCTTCTGCAGGCCCCTCAGTCTTCCCAACCAAAAGAGCAAGAAAGGTGAGTGACTCGAATGTAGTGATACCTAGTCCTACCGATCCAGAAAACGGCTAAAACCTCCTTCCAAATTCAAAATACGACCAAACTGTTTATTCATCTTTTCTCAACCAATAATTGACTGATTTCAATGATTCTTGCTTCGTTCGTTCTATTTTTGAAACCTCTAGGTCCCACAATCCTCGAAATTCGAAAGTAAAATTGTTAAATGGTACCTAAATTTGAAAATTTTGGAATTTGAAAATGTAAGAGAACAATCTTATGGGGAATTTCAAAACCAGTAGATTGCCACAAGAATCCTCAAAATCGGTCCACTATTGACCGAGGAAATTAAAAAAAATCGCATATACCTATACCATCCAGGGCCCCCTTAACTGTTCTTAATAATAAAAACTTGTGAAATAAATCAAAGTTCAAAGCTTCTTTTTAAAAACTTTCTTCCGAGATTTTAGCTTATATATATATATATTTGATATGTATATATATATATGTATATATATATATATATATATATATATATGTATATATATAAACGAAATCCGTAGGAATAAAGAAAATAAATTACATAAACTCACAGGGTGATTTTTGTCGACGTTTCGCGTGATCGGCATATATATATATACTAGCCGCTCCGGCTCGCTACGCTCGCCTCCACGTCCAGCCGGTGGGCAAGCCCCCCGGACCCCCCATTAAATTGCTCGCTTCGCTCGCAAAGTGTGGCATATTGGGGACGTTGCTCGCTTTGCTCGCAAAGTGTGGCATGTATGGAATGTTGCTCGCTTCGCTCGCAAACAAAAACCCTGGACCCCCCATTAAGTTCCTCGCTTCGCTCGCAAGGTGTGGCTGTGCACATGCGATGTATTACAATTGAAACATGTGAAGGGATGTTGCTCGCTTCGCTCGCAAACGGTAGATCCCTAAGGGTAGGTTTAATTTCTGTAGGGGATGTTGCTCGCTTCGCTCGCAAACAGTAGATCTCTAAGGGTAGGTTAAACTTCTGTAGGGGATGCTGCTCGCTTCGCTCGCTTGAGGCAAAATTAAAAATTTTGTCTAAAAAATAAAAAAAAAATTTAGGGGTGGACTACCCCTAACATTTAGGGGGATGAAAAATAGATGTTGGCCGATTCTCATAGATACCGGATAAGCACAAAAAATTTCATCAAAATCGGTCAAGCCGTTTCGGAGGAGTATGGCAACGAAAACTGTGACACGAGAATTTTATATATTATATATATATATATGTATATATATATATATATATATATATATATATATATATATATATATATATATATATATATATATATATATATATATAGTTTTGATGAAAAATGAAAACACTCGCGTGTAATATTATTTTGAGGAGTTACAGAAGGTTGGAAAAAGATAGGAAACACTTAAATAAACTTACAAAATTGAGAGAATATTTCGCTGTGTCAGCGTCGTCAGCTCTAGTCTGACTAGAGCTGACGACGCTGACACAGCGAAATATTCTCTCAATTTTGTAAGTTTATTTAAGTGTTTCCTATCTTTTTCCAACCTTCTGTAACTCCTCAAAATAATATATATATATATATATATATATATATATATATATATATATATATATATTTATTTGTATATTTATATAAACCTTCTCTCGTCTTCTTTAGTAATTATCTTGAGAAAAAATCAACATTTGTTTAAAGAATCGACCTCTGAAGTTTCGAACCTTGCGTATATGGAGTATATTAGTGCAAGTGGTCATATAATCACTGCTCTACAAAAAAAAGTGACCTGAAAGTTGCCGGCCTCATTTCATCATTGCCATCATTTTATTCATTGGAAATTTAATGCTGAATCCAAATATGACCCCATATTTTGTTCACATTTATTTAGACCCTCTAAATCCCCCAAAAACCTACTGAAAAACTGTAAAAATAGAGTTTTTGCCTATTTCCACTTGCATTTTCGTTTTTGTTGACTCCAGTGGACCTGCCAAAAATTATCGAGGACAACCATTCGAACGTTTTGACTCTTCTGCGTCGAATGAGACCAAACGGAACTCTAAAAAGTTGTAGGTAATCAGCGACGTAACGATTTTTTAACGCTTGACAAATGGAATACGATTGAGTGGGGAATCAGTTCCTAGATTCATTCATAACATTGGTATTATGTTATAGACTTGGTGAATCATTGCATTGGTATATTATAATAGCACGTCAGCCTGATTTGCCGGCAGCCTGATGCACGAGAAGTCATTTTCTTGAGGAAGTCTCCAACTCCACCAAAATAATGAAGATAAAAAGTATTCACTCACGGAACGCGTTTGAGAGTAAACTTATCTAGAGAACAACTCAGCACAACGTGAAAGTGAAATGAATACGAAGCATTTCATTTACCTACTAGATCGAAAGTCGGAGTGAACGCGACTGAGTAAACACTTGCACAAACATGATCCGCTTGGAAGCGGCTGAACCTCCTGCACAAAGCGCTCCCGATTGTTTTGAAAAATTCATCAGACGCATCATATCATTTTCGTGAAATTCGCACTCATTCTCAAGACGAATTCACGGTATGAGAGACAGGAGGTCCCATTTAATTACGAATTTCGAGGCCATTTCACCATATTTCGCTTAAATCAATTCCATTTGTCGAACGCTAAAAAAAATCGGTAGGAGCCCTTTTCTAAATTTTATGGGAGCGAATTTCTTAAAAATTATGAATGGGAGAGGTTGAGGTTGTTGGTTTCATTCACATTTTTTATACAGTCCATACGCACAACGCGCATATGTTCATGTTTCAAGGTTTAGATAAATTCATACATGTATGTTCGTTCAATGTTTATGTTCATAAATAACTCAATAAATAGATTGGCCATTACATTTACAACCAAAAACATTAAGTTCCCTATCACCGCACAGTAGGTATTGATTCGTCCGTTGTGAGGAAGACAACGAGGTGGATGTAGGTGATTCTGATTTCTCATCCTAGGTCCTGGAATCTCCCATTTCCATATTTTAGCGAATTTTTGAAGAAAATTAAGCTATTGCTCTCGCCTCAAAATTTGTAGAATGTGAATTTTTGAAAAAATTGAATGCAGAAATCCGTTTCAGGCTATTCTGAATCATATTCTGAAGTTTAACACATTTTTTAATGTATGTATGTATGTATGTATGTATATATGTATGTGTATGGCCGGTGGGCTCGGTATTGTCTCTCTTTCTGCCAGCATCCCATCTTTACGCCACCAGCGCCTGCTTGCCCTTAGGGGCTCGAGCTGGGAGGTCGCCCGCACTGCTGCTGACCTGGACTTTGTCCGGCAGCAGTTGTTGTGGTGCGATCGAGCAACACCAACTGCTCCAAAACCCAGCTCATCTGCTGAGTTCGCTGCTGCGCTGCATGAGTCAGTAGATGGTAAAGAACTCCGACAGTGCTCTGAATCCCCCATTTCTTCCCAGTGGGTGGAATGGGCTTCAGAGGGCATTGGGGCCCGCGACTACCGCCATTTTCATGCCGTCCGGGTGGCCACATTGGCCACCTCGGTGAGGTGTTCGAGGAGTAGTCGCGGGACAGTGGATACCCTTTGCCGTGCCTGTCGGGGTAAAAATGAGAACCTGTATCATGTAGTGCAGCAGTGTCCTCGTACTCACGGTGGCCGCATTCTCCGTCATGATGCGGTTGCCAAGCAGATAGCAGGCGCTCTGTCATCCAGCGGTTGGGCTGTTGAGAGAGAGAGACTATATCACATGCCGAGTGACCGGGGCAAGAAGCCGGATATCGTTGCTGTCAAGCCCGATGGGTCTGCCATTATCCTGGATGTCCAGGTTGTCAGTGGCAGCGTGGACATGGAGCAGACCTGGCGGGCTAAGAAAAGTAAATATGATAGAAATGATCTGCGACAGGCGATATCTGAGCTAAAAGGAGTGGCACCTAATAACATCAAGGTCATGGCTGCGACCTTGTCATGGCGCGGGGTGTGGTGCGGGAAAAGCGCCACGGAGTTACTCGAGTTGGGCATCTCTGCAGGAGTAGGTACTCCTTGGTATCACCTCCCGCGTCCTGAGGGGTTCTTACTTGAACTGGTGGTCATTCTATAGGGGCACTTCCTTTCATCCCATTCTTCCTCCTCGTCCTGCAACTTCCCTTATCCCTAGAGCCGGCGTCGGGTAAACCTGGGCGTCCTCCCCACTTTTTTATTTTATTTGTTTATTTTTCAATTTAATGGTGTGCCCCCTCCGCCTTTGAGGGGAGTTTTGTAAAAAAAAAAAAAAAAATATGTGTCATTCCAGACGATAACTAAGAATTGTGCTAGAAACTTCAAACAAATTTTAAAATGTTAAGGACACAAAACGAAAGTTCAAGTTCGTTGGCCAGCATGATCGGATTACATCTTCGGGTTGAAATTTTCAAAAATGTAGTCAAAAAATTCAAAATAGCCTGTTTTTTGCGATTTGTTGTGCGAAATAATTTGTTCGGCATACTAACATGTGGTATATTCGGAATCAGCGTAAAATTTCCTATATCAAGTTTTCAAAAATTTCAGAGTTGAAAAATCAGTCAAAAATTGAAGTAATGCCGTTCGCTAGTTGTAAATAGCGACTGAAATGTCGAAGATTTCTTCAAAAATTCGCTCATGGGGTCATGCTGCATGACTGGACTTTTTTGGACCTCTCACCTACGCCGAGCACTGCGGTAAGGATTTATTTGTATAAATAATTAGGCTAAAGGATTTCGAGCTAATTTTCATTTTTAAATTAATCCTCTTTCTCAAAAATTATATATATATATTGCAGGGCTACGCAAGTTATTTTTATTATTTAACTTCAGTTTATTTTTAAATAACCAAAATGAATATTAATCGATCATACGATTTGAAGTTATTAACAACGTGAAAAAATAAAAGTTTTAGTTCATCTTGAAACCAGGAGTCATTAACATTGTTCTAATTTACATCGAAATTTTTATCGCAACCTTCTGAGTAGGTACCCGAAATATATATATATATATATATATATATATATATATATATATATATATATATATATATATATATATATATATATATATATATATATATATATATATATATGCATTTGATTGTTCTTGTTGTACTGAACTATTTATATAATAAACTTAATTTGATATAAATTTCACAGATAAAAAGAAAAGAGAATGATTTGATATTTCGAATTAAATCTTTGTCAAAAATAGAAGAGTGATTGGTTTTTCTGATTAATTGGACGAGTAGGTAGTATCTTGGAAGCCTGTAACCATGAAACTATCCATATATTATGGCTTCTCAACTTCTAATGTTGTTTCAATCGTTGAGATTGAGCCCGGGAGGCCGCATTGATCCCAGTACCCAGCGATGAGCCCGTTCGGACTGCTGTAACAATCTGTCATTGGTTTGTGGTGGCATCTTCTTTAAAACCTTCACTCCGAAGCATTCATTAAACGTGACTGCGGCGTTGTGGTATCTCGCATGCAGCTTCAATGGTAGTGGTCTATCTTGGTTTAAAGAAGCTCTATGGTTGTTTACCCGTGAATTCAATTGCTTGGCTTTTCCGACATAGAAGCTCTCATTCCTCCCCAAATACCTCTCATTCCTACAAATGTAAAGGATCTGCAGAGTGTCAATCTCAGATGTGCGTTTACCAACTTATTTGTAAACAATGTGCATGAGGTCCTCTATCTTTTATATGTTTAAGGTTGAATATTTGTCCTGATACGATTTCCCAGACGGCATCTTAAGAGGGATGAGAATCATTATGTTATCTCAAGCAGAAGTTATTGTGCGATTACGGATTCACCAAAGATTACTGAAGCAACAACTCAGTGCCATGATGTTCGTAGAAACATTAAAAATAATGGTCTGCTGAGATCAAAAATTTCTTTCTGTATTTGGAGACAACCTTTATGAATCAGGCAGAGTGGTAGGTTCTCCTGACATAACATATAGTTATTTTGCTTCCTCACTACCGAAGGTAGGGGAGCTTTGTCTTCTTTTTTGTTACTAATGATGATCTCACCGTCGAAATCAATTTAACTTTGTAACTCTTCATTTCTTCGTGGAAATAGACTTCTTTCTTTTCTAACTTCCGTTCCGATTTTTGGTATTAAATAAAGATCCAAACGATCCTGGAAACGATTGCCAAATCAGTCCTGGAATTTTATTTTTTTAAACATGGAGCAGTTTAACATGTCTAATTTTTTCATCAAGCATGTGAACTTGCGTGTATGGCTTGAGGTGCTGCTTTAATAAAATGGGACGTTTCCTCTTTCTACAATCAGCGATTAAAATAATTTCCTAGCTGATATCCATAAATTCTTAAATTTATATGAAATAGTCCACTCAACACTTCAGATAATGATATGCGACTGTTTTTCAACACTGGTTATTATACATAATACTATCAAATAAATATTTAGGGAGAAATGGGAATGTAAACAATTGTTGAAGAATACGCCACATATACCCTGGACATGACATATATGTACCTATCAGAGATGAGTTCCATAAATTGAACTGCCTGATACCACCATTTAGGATCAGCACAGGGAATGATAATCTAACGAAATTGTTATTGTTCCGTTTCACTACACTTTACGGTAGGTACCTACCCTTCAGTACTTTTAAGCAACACCTTTTCCTGAAGTTGTATAGGTACGAAGTTTCCAAACGTGAAATACTATCATGATGTATTCGCAAAAACTAGGTCAGGTGACTTGACTTACCAGTCTTGATACACTTCACAGAACAGGATCATGATAGGAAATGGGAAATTCGTTATTCTGGAGTCATCTCTTCTCATTAAATCTGAGGTATAAAAGCCTGACAGTAATGATGATTCAAATAGTATCTACCTCAGAATAGCGTTTTTACAAGTATCATCGATCCTTTCTCCTTGTCTATCTAACTTGTGCTTAATCAAACCTTTCTAAAACTTATTCGAAACCCCACCTGATACATGTTTCTTTAAATGAATTTTTAAAAAGAAATATTGGCCATTCTTCCAACTTTCGAAAGTATATTAAATGAATAGCTTTTTTGTATTTCAGCAACGACTAGAACAACTCATCTCTCGCTGAAAATTCGATGGCCAATTTTAAAGATAGGTACTTTTCTTCGTGAATTCAGAAATACAGGCATGTGTTTGAATTTTCCCAGCTAATAGCATGCTCATTGCCTGTAGTAGTTACTATATTTGGGTTTCAATATTGAAACGTTGACAAGATTATTCTCATGGTCTCTGGTCTTGGTTACAACATTATTTGTGCAGCTCATGTATAAGTTAAATCATTTAATGATGTGAAATTGAAGGATCAGATGATCATACAAAGGCACCAATTTGGTAATAAGTGAAGGGTAGACCTTCTTGTTCAATATGAACAACAACTGTTAGGTGTATTCAAAGAATTTCTGGTCATGGAGATTCGGTATTGCTCTGTTTAGAATTCTCGTCTTCTCCCCAGTATGTATTCAGTTTCGTTCTCATAGAGTTGCTGAGTGGTGGTATGTATTTTCTTGGAAGAAGAAAGGTTGATAGATTGAAGAGATCCAGGAACACCTTGTAACGATCACTGAAAAAAAAAGTTAATTTGATTAATTTATAAATATAATGACATAATTTTTTTTCTCTTCCATCACAAAAATCTTAAACGATTTCGATTATTTGTGAAAGTTCACGTGAGATATTTAATCCTTGTTCCTTGTATTTAGCATCTTTTAAACCAAACGACCTGATGGTCGCACGTGCTGTATCTATACTGCCCGGGGGAGAAAATTACCCTGTCCCTTTACCGCGACCTCACCTGAACACTCAACATGCTTCATCTATGATCCCGATCGCTAACAACCCTATCAGTAATGTGCAAGTTCCAATCCAGTTTCGATTCAGGCGTTAGTAGAAGGAGAAGAAAACCTAATTATTACAATAAATGCATAAAGTAATAAAAAAGTCCAGTCATGCAGCATGACCCCATGAGCGAATTTTTGAAGAAATCTTCGACATTTCAGTCGCTATTGATCGTGTAGAGAAATTTTAGTTTTTGATTTTGATAGACAAACATGGAATCAAATTATTAAAAATAATTAGGAGGTACTCATACTTTATTATTATTTAACTAATCTTGTAGATTTAAAGACAAATGTAGGTAAATATTCATAGATTTCGATGTCCAATGAGGTCAGTATTGAAGACAGTTGAAATCTTAACAGTATCCTATCATAACATCATCAAATCATGACATAAAATAAAACGAGTGGAGGGAGGCCTTGAGATTAACGTTACTGACGGCCGAGCGGAGCGAGGCCTTGGGTCTGCGTGCAAGTACGTACATAAATAGAACTTCTTCGTAATTTCATGGCTGATATTTTCTAAGCCACAGTCAGTATTAAAGCTACATCAATTCCTAAAACAGTTGAGAGTAAAACATCAAAGAGAGCGACCGAGAGAATCGGAGGACGGAATATTTCACAGAGTAAACTCATCAGTTGTGATTACATTTTTTTTTTTTTTTAACAAGCACCTACTACCTACGTTTTAAACAGCATGGTTCTAGGATTGGTTATACAGGGATACTTCCATAAGAGTAGTTCAATCTGAATTTGGACAATGTGTCATGCAAATATTACCGATTTTTACAACTAGCGAACGGAATATTTTGATTTTTGACTGATTTTTCAACTTTGAAATTTTTGAAAACTTGATACATATTCTTATAGGAAATTTTATGCTGATTCCGAATATACCACATGTTAGTATGCTGAAAAAATTATTCCGCACAACAAATCGCAAAAACCAGGCTACTTTGAAATTTTTGACTACATATTTGAAAATTTCAACCAGAAGATGTAATCCGATCATGCTGCCAACGAACTTGAACTTTCGTTTTGTGTCCTTAACATTTTAAAATTTGTTTGAAGTTTCTAGCACAATTCTACGGACAGTTATCGTCTGGAATGACACATACATAAATACATAAAAAAATGCGTTAAACTTCAGAATATGATTCAGAATAGCCTGAAACGGATTTCTGCATAAAATTTTTTCAAAAATTCACATTCTACAAATTTTGAGGCGAGAGCAATAGCTTAATTTTCTTCAAAATTCGCTAAAATAGATAATAATCAATTAAGCAACAATTCACTGTAAATCCAAACTGTATGTAACTAATCCAAAATCACAGAGTGGGGAACTTGTCCATAACCAGACAAACTGCCATTCAGAGTGTCACAGTCTACTAAATTTGCCTGGTGAATTTATTTGCTTGTAAGAGTACTAATCTGCTTCACAAGTAGGCAAGATCATGTGGTTTGGTACGCTTAAGTCTTCTTGTGATATCACTTGCGTCAAGGCTATGACACACTTGATGATATTTTTATGCTGCGAAGATTTTCGAATGACTTCTATAAGTTGATTTCCTTAATCTCAATCCTCTGCGAGCCAGGAATCCTTCTCAGAACACCTTTCTTGGCAAAGGTTTTCTGTTTACAAGTGGAACTTCATGGTAGCCGAAGTTTACACCCCCACAATTGGAACCGACTTCCTGATACACTTCGGCCTCCTTGTCGACTTGGACAGTAATTGGATCCAAGTCACCTCCTCTAAGCAATTCGTGAGGGGTACAGTTGACTTCGCCGTCTCCTCTGATTCTTGCTGCTCCACTGTCCTCCCCGCTGTCCCTGAATTCACGAAACAAGTTCGCCCCTACAAGCCAAACGAATTGTTCGTCCTGACTTCGATTGTCCATCATATCAATACTAAAAGCCCACCTTGCCACACTAAACTTCGTAGACTGTCTCCTGCTCTCTATGATGAAACCAACAGGAACTTTCAGGACCTACTACAGGATGGTACAACTGAGCCTTCTGACTCCCCTTGGTCGAGCCTCCTGCAGGATGTCATGAAGCCAAATGGTGAGGTTCGCTCCTTCAGCGATAATAGAGTTCTTAACTCTCAAACCGTCCCGGACCGTTACACCTTCCCTCATCTACACTAATTCACGAACTCTCTACATGGCTCTACTATATTTTCAACGTTTGCCATCTCCCGAGCCTTCTTCCATTGCAAAATCCACAAGGACAAGGGATTAAAAAAAAAAAAATAAATAAATAAAAAAATAAATAAATAAATAAATAAAAAAAAAATAAAAAAATAAACCGCATTCCTGGGGGGAACCTGCGTTGAATTTTCGATATTCTGAATTTGAATTTTCATGAAAATCTGAAAATTGGCCAAGTATTCATTCAGAATGCCGTGAAAATCCGTTTTTACGAGTATGTCCTAGATGTCGTTTATTACCAAGAATTAGGTAATTTGTGATGGACAAATCATGAAATTCCGAAAAAACCAAGGTAGCATCCAACAATGACAAACACACAATTCTTAACTTTGCACGGTGAATAACATACAATTATGGATTATTGTCCAACAGATTGTTCGAGGGACCTTTCCTGGTTTTCAGAAAACCATGAAACAAATCAACACATAACAAATAAACAAACAAATAGACTAAGAAACAATTTAGGTAAGAGACAAAGAAACAAGAAACAAACAAAGAGACAATGAAACAAACACAAATAAATGAATAAATAGATAGATGAATATAAATATATATATAATATACATAACTTCATAAGAAAAAGCATTAAAATCGAGGAAGTTTCCGAATACCTCAAAACAGATATCCATGAAGAAAATATAGGGAAAATATCACTTTAAATTTTTGGAGCCGTTGCGTTAGGTTGATTTTCTACGAAAGCTCGCTAAAAACGACAATTTTATGGTTGTAACTACTCAGAAATACCTACTATAAAGCGGACATGGATGTTGAACGAATATTTGGGAAATTTGGGAACATTCTAAGTTACCTTGCACAAGTTTTTAAATTTTTTTTTTTTTTAAGTCATAAATGCATGCAGATTGAAATCTATGAAGTCCGTCTGGATTTCTGGCAAGGCTAATAAATATTACGTCCTCATGCCCAGTTCTAATTAGCCTTGGTAAGTGTAGTGGATTTATATAGGTTTGACTTGGCGTAGGTAGACCAAGTCAGACATTTATATCCCGGTTATGCGGGTTGGTCTCCAGGCCACCCCCGCGAGGAATGCGGGCGGAGCCGCCAAGGTCAACTGGTTTCGCGGACTGAAAGGGGGGATAGTCCGTGTCGCAGCCGCGTGGAGCGCTAGGCTCGTGTACCAAGTGCTGGGTTCGATCAGTTTTGTACTGAGCCGTTTTGTAATATTCCGGCCTTAGATTTGTATCTGAAAGGGGAATATGTTGGGCTTGGTTGAGGTACTGAAAAGTATCCTTCGTTTTTTGTGCATTTGGAGTGTATTTGACACTCGGATCGGCCGAGTAAGCTTGCGTCGAATATCGTGGGTATTCGGACAGCTTGGTCGAATCGTAATGATCGGCTTCAGAGCGAGTCTGAAAAGTTTCCTCGATCTTTTGTATAGGCGAGGCTTGTTCGAAAGTTTCTCGAACGAATACGTCGGGCGAGAAGGCGATTCGGACGTGAGGGCCGTGCCTTTCGCTGTCGCTGGGTTCAGCGGGCTCGCCGTGTGGCCGGTAGGGCGCACTGCGTGGACTACTCGGCCCAGCTTCGCCGTCGCCCTCCTCCCCCTGCAAGGGAAAGTAGGAAGGCCGGCGTTCCATCGAATTGATCGAGTTTTAGCTCGTTTCGATGCCTCTATGTGTGAATAATAGAGGGTTTTGGAGGTGGACTCGCTTGCCAGAACGTCTTTCCAATGTTCAGATGGCAGGGTCCTACCTCGTAGCTTTGAAAAAAGCTTCCTTAGACGGTAAATTAGAGCGGAGGAGCTGAGTAATTTACCGGCGTGCCCACAACGGTCGACTACGAGCTTAAGGCTATGTAATCCGGGTGACACGGCTCGGAACGTCCCTCGGGCGTGCGAGCTAAAGAGGATATCGATAGCTGCACCGGGTGGCGTCCTAACAGATGAACTACGTTGGGCAATGAGCAGGATGAATAATCACTGGACTCGTAGATGCCAATGCGAGATCTGCGTGGAGAGGAGGACTGGCTTGTAGAAAGCAGTAAAAACTCGTTCTTGAGATGACTTCGTGTAGCAGAAGGTTCGTCAGCTTGGTGCGTGTAGAAATCTTCGTACTTCAGAGTGTGTCGTCGTCGAGAGCGGAGAGTG
Organism: Adelphocoris suturalis; assembly: GCA_030762985.1. Lineage (NCBI taxonomy): Eukaryota > Metazoa > Arthropoda > Insecta > Hemiptera > Miridae > Adelphocoris > Adelphocoris suturalis. Next base: position 2,844,475 of record CM061051.1, on the reverse strand, counting down.
GAATGAATTTCGGAGGGCTCCTAGCGGGGTATTTATAGGGAGGTGGCCGCCTCCTGCCGCCTCCTGGTTGGTCCGCTTAATTTCATTAATTCTACTGTGCAATCTCATTGGTTCGCACAGTGTTTTCCCAGTATCTGTGCATATGATAGCTGAGTTGGTCTTCCGAGTTGGTTTCCCTGCGTCCGTTGCTTTGACGGGGTCCCCGGGGGTGGCTGAACGGCCTTGAGTTTTCCTGTTTGAGGTTTCTCATTCAAGGCGACTTGTTTCGAACTTTTTGTCGCATCTATCTCGCCCAGTAAATGTTTGGGGAGGTCGCCTTGCGTGTTAATCTTTAATATTTCACTTTTGGGAGAGAATTTAGTATTTTCTCTCTGGTGAAATATTTTGTTTGACGGAGTTGTAACTCGACGTCTTATAAATATTTTTGTGGTGTGCCTACCTCTTTTTGGTAGCCCTGAAAAGGGCTGTTGACAAGAGGGGGTGGATTTCACCACAGGGGCCCTCCCAAGACGTCGTGTTAATAACGACGACGCCGGTTGGGGTGATTCGAGCGCCGTTACCCACCTCTCGTCGAATTTGGTAGAGGGGACGTGCCTTCTGGCAGATTTTCGTGGAGTTTTCTCCTTACTTTCTGTCTGATTTTGTGACACAGATTGTCCTTGTGATACAGCTTCTTCCGAGTGTAGAGTATAAGCTGGTTTGATTTGCTGTTTGGGAACTTTTTTAGTATGTTCGCCAATTTGCACTGTAACCGAAAACTTATCTCTTTTAACCACTTTGAATGGTCCCGTGTAAGGACATTGCAGAGAGGTGAGCTGTGTGGGCACTCTGATATAGACATGGGTACATGTATCCAAATTTTTGGGCATGTTTACGGCATATTTCGTATTATTATGTTTAATATGCGTAGGCCGGAAGAAAAGAGGTTCCGAAAGGTTCGTAGAAGTTACGAAAATGTCTCCTGGGAGTGGTACGTCAATCCCGTAAACTTTTTGGAAAGGCGTAGTTTCGGTCGCCGGGTCTACTGCCGTACGTATGGCGAGTAGAACTTTGGGAAGTGCATCGAGCCAATTTTCGTTTTGAGCTTTGAGAGCCTCTTTCAAAGATCTATTTCTGCGTTCTACCATATCGTTTGTTGATGGTTTGTATGGTAACGTGTGAGTATGTTTTACTCCGAGACGTTCCATAATGGAATTGAACAGATCTGATTCAAATTGGGTGCCCTGATCACTTGTGATGTATTTAGGTACGCCCTTTGAAGCTACCCAAATATTGATAAAGGCATTTGTGATCGTGGTTGTTTCGATGTTGTTAAGAGGGACTGCCTCTAGCCAACCCGTTGCTCTATCAACCATCATCAAAATGTAACGTTTCCCTCCTTTTGCTAAAGGTAAGGGTCCGGTAATATCCACGTGTACGTGTGAAAATTTGTTTGCCGTTTCAAATTCGGAGTAAGGGAGCTTCACGGAGCGTGTGATTTTTGCTCGTTGGCAAGTTTCGCACGCTCGGACCCAGTTTGAGACATCTGCACGTAGTCCGTGCCAAAAATATCGTTGTTTAACTTTATACACTGTAGAGTGTATACCTGGGTGTCCCAAATTGTGAATTTGGCTTATTATTTCTTCCCTTATTTCGTTTGGAATATAAGGTCTAGGGTGTCCTAGGTCTAGGTTACACCAAATTTCTCCTTGAGAGAATTCAACTCGTGTGAGTTTCAATTTGTCCTCCGCGGTAGGGGGAGAGCGAATTTGTGAATTTGAAATGTGCAGTAGAAGATTGCATTCTATTGCAGCCGTAATTTTCGAAATTTCAGCTATGGGTGGACCCTCGTCCGTCTGGGTTGAAATCGATTTCGTTTGAATTTCAACCGGATCGAAGGGTCTGGAGAGTGCGTCGGCGACGACGTTGCTCTCTCCGGAAATATGACGAATGTCACTCGTCATTTGAGAGATGTATGTTAGCCATCTTAATCTCATTTTAGAAAAATGAGCATTCTTTTTAAGCATCGTGCCTAGCAGAGGCTTGTGATCCGAACAAATATGGAAGGATCTGCCGTCCAAGTCGTTGTGCCAGTGAATGCACGCTTGGTAAACGGCGAACATTTCCTTGTCGAACGATGCTTTGTTCTTCCATTGTTCTGGAATCTCTTTACTGAAAAATCCCAATGGTTGGTACGATTTCGAGCCATGTTTGTCTGTAATTTCTTGTTCTAGTGCCGCTCCGATGTGTGTGTCGGATGCGTCACAGACTAATCTCCACTCCGCCGTAGGGTGTGGGTGAGCAATGTTATGCAATGTTGCTTTGATCATTGCTTGCTTTAAGCTGTTAAAAGCTTTTTCTCTCTCTGATGTCCATTCGATAGGTGTTCTGTCATTTTTTTTGTTTGACTGAATGGAGTCATACAGAGGTTGTGCCGTGTGAGCGAATTTGCTCGAGCATGCTCGGTAGAAACCACACATACCTAGGAATCTGCGTAGACTTCGTACGTCTACTGGCCTAGGAAATTGTTCTATGGCTTCTATTTTGTCTCGTTTAGGAATTATTCCTTCCTTCGAGATAGTGAAACCTAGGAAATCGACGGTAGGTTTCGAAAAAATGCATTTATCAAAACCTACTCGAAGTCCGTGTTCCCCTAGTTTGTCAAAAATTTGTCTGAGGTGGTTCATGTGTTCGTTATAATTCTTCGAAGCCACCAGGATGTCATCTAGGTATACAAATGCGAAATCAAATTTTCGCATGATGCTGTCCATGTATCTTTGCCATGTTTGAGCCGCTCCGGCCAAACCCATGCTCATTTTCTTAAACTCATAAAGACCGAAAGGTGTAATAATCGCAGTTTTATGAGCGTCATCTGGGTGCATCGGAATATGATAATACGCTGATTTTAAATCTATTGTTGAATAGATTTGCGTATCATGTAAATTCGCTTGGAACGAGCGAATGTGAGGAGGAGGGTAGGCGTCTTTCTTCGTTTTCGCGTTGAGGAAACGGTAATCGCCGGTGATTCTCCATGACCCGTCTTTTTTTGGCACACAGTGTAACGGAGATGCCCATTCGGAATCCGATGGTGCAATTATGCCTTCTGAAAGCATTTCGTCAAAAGTCTTTTTGACTTGAGCCCGTTTTTCTCCTGCCATGGGTCTTGCTCGGAAGTGTACTGGAGTTCCTTCCGTGGTTATACGGTGGTAAACCCCGTTGTTCTTCCATTTACCATGAATTTTGCTCATTTTATCATTGTATTTGTTAATGATAGAGCGAATGTTTTCGTCCTCCGTGATTTGCACGTCCTCTGGTTGAGGTGTATTGTCACGATGAGGGATAGTAGCTGCAATTTGTTCGTCAGTGAACTTTTTGTTCATGACTGCAGCTATTTTTTGATCGGCATAGCACTTCATTTTATCTTTATAAATGTACTTGTGTTTGACCCGTATTCCGATATCCCAAGATTCGAGGAATGGGATACCTAGGATCGCTAGATCAACTTTCGTGATCATAAACTCGGTGGTCATGTCCCCGAGGCCGATGTTAATTGTTGTGTCAGCTCGCCCTAGTGTATCTATAGGGGCTCCGTTAGCTGCTGTGAGCTTAACGTTGGACTTGAGAATTTTCAAGCCCAATTTTTTTGTGACATTGTGGGGCAGAATGTTCACTTCTGCTCCCGTGTCAATGAGAAATTCAGTGTCATTCAGTTTGCACTTGAAAAAAAGCCTTTTATATTCAGTAGACTGCCGGCGTATAGGCTCAGATACACTGGCAGTTATTCGTTTTCCGAATTCTCTGTGTCGGAAGTCGGAACGGTACTTTCTTGTACCGATTGCTGAGTATTTTCGGTAGAAACCCGTGTTTTAGGCTGGCTTATAGTCGCAGCCTTTCTGTTAGTTTTGGAAGCAGTGTTCGTCTTCCAAGTGCAGTGTTCTGGGTCTGCACATTTGCGAGTTTCGTTACCGAAACGTGCGTGGTTTCGACAGACATAGGCCGTCGGTTTGTGAGGCTTACTCTCCACTGGTTGAGGTTTGAACTCAGCTTGTTTCGGGAGGGCCTTTTTGAAACCAGTATTTATGGGTTTCGGAGTAGATTCAACTCCTCGTATGTTCAGAGAAGTATTCTCTGCTCTGTACGCGTGTAGCGTATCAGCTAGGTCGAGCCGGGAGGTCGTGGTAGGCTGAGCTGCGACCATACCTCGTGCTTCGATGGGAAGAGTCTCAATCCACTTTTGAGTGATTAGAGCTTCCGAAAAGTACCCAACAGCTTTCGAGTACATCTCGTGGTACTTGGTGCTGGGTTTTTTGGCGAGAGATGCGGGGTCCTCGAGTGCGAGGAGCCTGTCCTGTAAGGACAACCCATATTCTCGTTGGAGGCGCTGTTTGGCCTCTTCGTAGGGTGCGTGGGGTGCCGTGAGGTAAGCTGAGTCGATAGCTTCCCTCATTTCTTCTGGTACCCACTTGTATATAGCTGAGAAGCATTCGTTTTGCGTTCTCATGTGTTTTCTCACGCAGTATTGATCGAACTCGGCGAGTGCACGATCAATATTTTTCTTTTGGAAGACTGGTTTTTGATAATCTCCCATCTCCTCTAAAAGTGCTTGAAAACCACCTTGTGTAGAGGGATGTTGCGTGAGATGTGGGGCGTAGAGGCCCGGCGGGGGTCGCACGCCCGCAGTGGTTCCCTGAAATCCACTAGCTTCATAAGAGGGAACGAAATGCTCCGTGTTGAGCCTGTTCAAAGGCGGGGTCACCATTTGTAGTGGATTTATATAGGTTTGACTTGGCGTAGGTAGACCAAGTCGGACATTTATATCCCGGTTATGCGGGTTGGTCTCCAGGCCACCCCCGCGAGGAATGCGGGCGGAGCCGCCAAGGTCAACTGGTTTCGCGGACTGAAAGGGGGGATAGTCCGTGTCGCAGCCGCGTGGAGCGCTAGGCTCGTGTACCAAGTGCTGGGTTCGATCAGTTTTGTACTGAGCCGTTTTGTAATATTCCGGCCTTAGATTTGTATCTGAAAGGGGAATATGTTGGGCTTGGTTGAGGTACTGAAAAGTATCCTTCGTTTTTTGTGCATTTGGAGTGTATTTGACACTCGGATCGGCCGAGTAAGCTTGCGTCGAATATCGTGGGTATTCGGACAGCTTGGTCGAATCGTAATGATCGGCTTCAGAGCGAGTCTGAAAAGTTTCCTCGATCTTTTGTATAGGCGAGGCTTGTTCGAAAGTTTCTCGAACGAATACGTCGGGCGAGAAGGCGATTCGGACGTGAGGGCCGTGCCTTTCGCTGTCGCTGGGTTCAGCGGGCTCGCCGTGTGGCCGGTAGGGCGCACTGCGTGGACTACTCGGCCCAGCTTCGCCGTCGCCCTCCTCCCCCTGCAAGGGAAAGTAGGAAGGCCGGCGTTCCATCGAATTGATCGAGTTTTAGCTCGTTTCGATGCCTCTATGTGTGAATAATAGAGGGTTTTGGAGGTGGACTCGCTTGCCAGAACGTCTTTCCAATGTTCAGATGGCAGGGTCCTACCTCGTAGCTTTGAAAAAAGCTTCCTTAGACGGTAAATTAGAGCGGAGGAGCTGAGTAATTTACCGGCGTGCCCACAACGGTCGACTACGAGCTTAAGGCTATGTAATCCGGGTGACACGGCTCGGAACGTCCCTCGGGCGTGCGAGCTAAAGAGGATATCGATAGCTGCACCGGGTGGCGTCCTAACAGATGAACTACGTTGGGCAATGAGCAGGATGAATAATCACTGGACTCGTAGATGCCAATGCGAGATCTGCGTGGAGAGGAGGACTGGCTTGTAGAAAGCAGTAAAAACTCGTTCTTGAGATGACTTCGTGTAGCAGAAGGTTCGTCAGCTTGGTGCGTGTAGAAATCTTCGTACTTCAGAGTGTGTCGTCGTCGAGAGCGGAGAGTGGAATGAATTTCGGAGGGCTCCTAGCGGGGTATTTATAGGGAGGTGGCCGCCTCCTGCCGCCTCCTGGTTGGTCCGCTTAATTTCATTAATTCTACTGTGCAATCTCATTGGTTCGCACAGTGTTTTCCCAGTATCTGTGCATATGATAGCTGAGTTGGTCTTCCGAGTTGGTTTCCCTGCGTCCGTTGCTTTGACGGGGTCCCCGGGGGTGGCTGAACGGCCTTGAGTTTTCCTGTTTGAGGTTTCTCATTCAAGGCGACTTGTTTCGAACTTTTTGTCGCATCTATCTCGCCCAGTAAATGTTTGGGGAGGTCGCCTTGCGTGTTAATCTTTAATATTTCACTTTTGGGAGAGAATTTAGTATTTTCTCTCTGGTGAAATATTTTGTTTGACGGAGTTGTAACTCGACGTCTTATAAATATTTTTGTGGTGTGCCTACCTCTTTTTGGTAGCCCTGAAAAGGGCTGTTGACAAGAGGGGGTGGATTTCACCACAGTAAGTAATCGTGATTGCATACCTCAACGTTGAACGAAGATAGTGATACCCTGACGATCCCCCAGTTCCAAGGTGTGCTGAGCCAATCATTCGCTGAACCATTAAGACATGATTATCTGTAAATAGTTAATCCGTAAGTATATATGCATTGTGATTCTTGACAAGTCGAAAAAAAATATAAAAGCTCCAGTCATGCGACATGATCGTATGATCGAATTTCAGTAAATTATGGCCGGTTTCACCTAGTTTTGATTGGGAAAAACTATTTATGAGTGTCTCCTCTGCCTTGGACTTTGTTCTGTGACTTTTTCTGAATATGACAAGACTAAGTTTGTCCCATAATACATTTTTCTTCTCGAAATATCAGCTCATGAGCAAAGTCGACTTATTTAATGGTAACCGTTCTATATTCAATAGTATTATGGGACAAACTTAGTCTTGTTATATTCAGAATAAGTCACAGAACAAAGTTTAAGGCAGAGGAGACACTCATAAATAGTTTTTCCCAATCAAAACTAGGTGAAAAATCCCTTATTTCTATTAATTTTGTCAACTGATTTTTTGAACATCAAGAACAATCTACTCTATTCACCGATTTTTGACACCTAGCTCTTGATTATTAACCGAAATACGAGTCCTACGCCTCCACTACTAGCACGTAATGTTCAAAGAGCCCAAAAACATAAAATAATGGGATAAAAAGGGCTTCAGGGCGTTAAATTTTGATTTCGTAGCTACTGGTAAGTATAGAGCGGTTACCATTTAAAAGCTAACTCGGCTCTTGAGCAGATATTTTCAAAAGGACAATATATTACAGGACGAAATTGGTCTTGTTACATTCGGAACAAGCCAGGAAACAAGATCCGAAGCAGAAAAGACCCGCAAACAATTTTTTTCCCAGTTAAAACTAGATAAAAACGGCAAAAAATGCCTTTTTTCCATCACTAATTTGGACTGATTTCTTGAATATCAAAAGAAATACAGCTTCTGCGCTGGCAATAATGGCGGCATCGTGTTCCGCGACACCGAAAACATAGGAATAGAATATAAAAAGTTCCAGACGCATGGATCTTTCATGTCCTAACCGTCTTTTTGTCCAAAGCGTCTAGTATTCTAAAATCGATAATTTAATTATCAAAAAACGGGTTTGGAAGACCTCAAGGGGTTATCGGTTCGGACTGAAATTTTCAGGAGTTGTTCCTCGCATCTGATGCAATCATCTGAGCTTTGAGCCCCTCAGAAATTCGAACTTTCGTTTTTTTCGTTGTCAGTCTAGTAGGTTGGTACTTATTCGCATTTATCGTAGTTTTCCACATTCCGATTATTATGTAATTGGATAATATTTTTTCTAAATAGCATTAGGTGCGCTTTAATAATCCATAGTTGTTTGTGAATATGAAATCGTATGCGATTTCAAATCATTGCAAAAAGCCATTGAGTATCTACTTATATGAACGTTTAACAGTTTATACAGTCTTCGTATATTAAGCAACAAGTACGAGAAATTAATACTAAAAATATAAATAAAATTAAATCCTTGAGGAATGTCTTAGCTACGCCACTGACTCAAGTGATCAGATACTGAAGAAAAGATCTTGTTTGTGTTAAACGTCTGAACTGATTTTTTCTTCTTTATTAATTTTTCCTTTATCCCAACATCAACATTGTTGATGTGTGAAATAGATAATCAATTAAATACATTTTTGAGCGGAATAATTTACATTGAATCATGGTTACTCACATCTCCATTTCGTGACAAGTGAGTCTATATCCATAAGTAATGTGAGTAGCTGATGGGGTTGGCTGAACCTCGGTTCATCTCGGTAGAACGTAATCATTATGGCTCCTTGTAATGCATGATGGGTGAACCTTCTTTCGCCTCTTGCCACCAGTGCATCATGAACTTTTGGATCCAATACTGAGTCGAACATTGCCTTTCTCTTTTCAAAGTCCCCCATTTTGAATATTTTTTCTGATTCTGTCTCTGATGCCTATAATTAGAGAGAGGCAGGTGGTATCAGTTGTTATCTTACTAATGCACAGTTTAAGTATACTTACGTAACATCTTACTCATACAATGGTTCGGTGGAGGGTGAATAAATTGGAAGGTACCATAATCTGGGGTGAATCACGATACAGGGATGAATCAAAACAAACAAGGGTTTCGAAAATTTGAGGGCAAGTGAGCAAGAATCGTTCAAAGGGAGATAACTAGAGGAACGAAATACCGTAGATTTTATATAACAAGACTTTACAAGAAAGGCCTTCTTTTAAAAATAAAGTCTTGTTATAATTTGAACTGTCCATATAAAGAAACGTTGTAAATTTAAAATGTCGAGAACGTACAACTGGAGACGATTATCATGCTGATGAAAATGCGCGTCATTCATTCGAAATGGAGGTTGGAAGGAATGATTCACCCTTTGGGGGGGGGGGTGTGTGTGGGGGGGGGGGTTGACACATAAAAAAAATGCTCAAGTCTGTACCCAAAGTCTGTCCAAGAAAGTCTGCATGTTTTGTGTTGTAATACGGTTTCACAACAAACCATGTCACTACTGGATGCATCAGCAGGATAAGTGAAGAATGACAATGAACCTCCTTTGCCCACTCCGATGGAACAAAATGTTGATGGAAAAATGAAACAGCAGCAGCAGCGAAAGAGAAAGCGCAACAGGAAAAAGTTCCAGTCATGCAGCATGATGTAATAGAAAATGAAATCCGCTTTTATTTGAGCCCTACAACATCCCCGTACGACCAAAAGGTCGCAAGGAAAGGACGAAAAACCAAATGCAGTGAAATTCTAATTTATCTTTGAAAAGGTGTTATTCGGTCCCTTATTATTATAATTTCACTTGAACGATGTTAATATAATACTTAAATACTCATAGATAATTTCATTCATACCTACCTTTGTATATATAAATATACTCCTATATACAAAGGTAGGTATGAATGAAGGTTTGTACAAATAGTGTGTGTGTGTGTGTGCGTGTGCGCGTGCGTGTGTGTGTGTGTGTGTGTGTGTGTGCGCGCGCGCGCGTGTGCGCGTGCGTGTGTGTGTGTGCGTGTGCGCGTGCGTGTGTGTGTGTGTGTGTGTGTGAGAGAGAGAGAATATTAACATAATTCAAGTGAAATTTTAATAATTGGGAACTGAAAAACACCATTTAAAAGATAAATGAGAATTTTTCTACATGAATGATGCAATTGTATTTGTGGGGGAAAGAATTACTCTTTCAGGTGGGGAAAAAAAAAAAATTATTTTAATCATGCAGAAAGAGTCCAAACTGAATGATGAATTCAAATATTGTTGGGATTCACCCCAGATTATGGAACCGACCTCATAACAACACCAACTATGATAAAGATTGTTCTAGAACTAATTAAATAGCTGGGCATGAATTGCGTAAGAAATGTATAAAGAGGCTACTTCCTCTTGGCTGATGTAGGGCAGAATCTACTTCCTAGATTGGATGCTACCGGATTGAGGATATGTTTTATTGGCTAGTTACCGGTCGACGTTCAATCTTGCTTACCATGGCAGCGTTGTAGTATGTTTGCAACATTGCCTTTACATTCTCTTGATATTTTCCCCAAAAGTTGAATCCATCTTCCTCCAGCCCAGGAGTTCTCTCCAACCATTGCTCCACTAATTGTGCTAATGACGGTTCCTTTTCTGACTTGGCTATATCTTCCAAGGCTTTTTCATCTCGGCCAAACACGCATAAATAATTTTGATTAAACCTCACTCTGTTTTCCTGTAAAACCAGAATTAAACTGTTACATACACATACGTTTCTCAAATTACATCATTTATGCTTGGGGTTTAGTGCAAGTGTAGGTAGATGTCTTCACTCATTCATTGTATAATTATGTTCTTTATATTCATGTTTTTTGGTACTTGCAAATATATTCGCTCTGCAGATTGCTTTGAATTTCATATAGAGATTAGGTAGATAAAACGTAGGAATTTGAATACCACAAGTCCATTTTCCAAGAATAGCTGTAGTGTTATATGTGCCATTTTTAAATTAATCATTAGTAATGGACAACTGAATGTAAGAACAGAAATTGTCAACCCAGAGGTATATGGATCTGAATTCTAATGTAAACCACTCAAGATAAAAACCAACCATAAAGATTATCCCTGTGAATTTTATGAAAATCCCTCGACTCCTTTCAGAGCAATAAACTATGGATTTTTCGTAATACCTTTCTTGTTGTCAGGTCCATAGCAAACAATTTAATGGGTTAAATTAGAAAAGTTGAAATTATAAATAAAAAAGGAAGCTGCTTATCACTCAGGCCTAATTCATGGAACATGCAATTTCTCCCAAAAAATGTCCCTAAGGATTCGAGGATGGGTTTCCTTCCAATCCAATCAGAAAGGCTTCGCCCCGAAAATGATCTTCTCAGATTTACCAAAAGAAAAAGCGCTCCTCCCTGAGTTCTCCACTTTCTGGCACTTTCTTTACACCATACTTTATTACACCTCCCACATGTATTTCGTATTATACCTTTCTATGTTTCATAAGTATGCTCAGACATAACAGTTAACTATAGGTACATACCTGTTTCATTCCTAATTTATTTTCTATGAGGCGGAATTGGACACTTTGGAATCCAGATGCTGGGCATAGGTACTCTCGGAATTCCATAAAATCCAATGGTGTCATAGTTTCGAGTATCATCACTTGATCCGCCAATAGCTGCAATAATTTAAAAATAAACACATCAACACATAAATAAACACATAAACACCAATAAATTTATTAGGCTGAAACATACGATACAATTCTGCTGGACTTGATAGCATTTCTGATTCATGTATTTCTGTATCATCAGATTTGGTTGTGGTTGTGGAGGTAAGAAATCCGGGCTAGCCTGTCTGATATAGCTCTTGTAAATTTTTTAAAATTTCCGTTTTCTAATTCTCCTGAAAAAATCAATAGACTTCGCGTCTACCGCAAACGTCATAAGGAAATGTGTATATATATGTATACTACTTCATACTTCTACTCTACTATTTGACAAAGGCAAAAGCCGAAATATTACAACTGTGAGTTTTTTCCTTTTAATTTATCTTTATATATGTGCTATTTTTCTCCGCACATCTGTGCAAAAGTATATATATATATATATATATATATATATATATATATATATATATATATTGTTTTTGAAAATTAATTTTGTGTTTTGAAAATTAAGGGCTTTGAGGGAAAAAGAAATTGTTAACTACCAATTTTATGGCAAAAAACTCGTTCTAAATAATATTTTGCGATTCAAAAAGAGATTTTGGATTTTCAATTTTTCGGAGTTTATACAGATTTTTTAGCACATTTTAATGAAATTCAAGTTATTATTCAGCATTATTTTGCTCATAATTTTTTTAATGTCATTTTTATATCTAATAAACTTTATTTGAGCAATATTCTACTAAATCAAATATAAATTTAACGATTTCAACAGTTTTTTGCTATTTTTAGTGATTTTTTCAGCACTTTTTCTAAAATTTGACCATTTTAATGTGCTCAAAAAATGCTGGCCAACGATCTGGTCCTTTGTTTGAAAAGCTTGCTTTTTTTTGGCGCAAGAACGGAATTTTTATTTTAATCATAAGGAGAGTTATCGTCTGGAAGGACACACACACAGACACATATATATTCATATGAAGAAATTTTAAACTCTAGGATTCATTTCAGAATGTCTCAAAACGGATTTCAATGGAGAAAATTTTCAAAAATTTTTAGTTTAAAATTTTTGGAGCCATTGCAATAGCTTCATTTTCTACGAAAATTTGCTAATAAAAGCGAAGCTTAGTGATGTTTAAGACACTGAAATAGTTTTTGAAGAAACAATTTGTATTCCAGCACCTAAAAGATCAATCAGGAAAAAATACATTTGAGTCAGAGGTCTCAGCTGATAACTGCGCACACACACACACGCACACTCACAAACACGCGCGCACACACGAACACACACAGGACCTATGGGTTTTAAACGGATTCGGTATTAGGGTGGTCTGAAATGGATTAGAATTCGGTTATTAGATAAAAATAACTACCTACTAAATATACGAAATTTTCGTAATTCAAAGACCGCAAATAGTTGGTGGTTGGCGAATTTATTGCTGGTGTTGCGTATTGATATTTTGGTGAAAATTTGATGATTGACTCATGCTGCATGAATGGGACTTTTTTTTCGTTAAAATAATGGTAGTGTTCCTAATTTATTGATTTAAGAAGAGCTCTCTCAAGGATTATTTCGCTGCCAAGCAGCCATTTATATGTGAAGACATTGTACCAATTTTATTTTTTTAAAGAATAATGATTATTTTTACCAACATTTATTCCGATATTAGGTTTTGAAAACTTACGAGGTTCCAAAATATAAGTATCATCACTTATCCCAAACAAACAAAATTGAGCAGCAACAGAAATTGTTTGATTTTTCATTTAAGAAAGTAAAAAGTAGGGTCTTCCTACCGAAACTACTTCCAGGAGCAACACCGCCCCTGATATGGCTTGTATTTTATTGTATTTAACACGGTACCCTATCGGATAGTTACCAAAGAAATACCTAGAAGTTAGGTGCCAAACTGAATGTTTTAGCGAATTTTTGAAGAAAATTAAGCTATTGCTCTCGCCTCAAAATTTGTAGAATGTGAATTTTTGAAAAGATTTTATGCAGAAATCCGTTTCAGGCTATTCTGAATCATATTCTGAAGTTTAACGCATTCTTTTAGGTATGTATGTATGTATGTATGTATGTATGTATGTATGTATGTATGTATGTATGTAAATATGTATGTATGTATATATGTATGTATGTAAATATGTATGTATGTATATATGTATGTATGTATATATGAATGTGTCATTCCAGACGATAACTGTCCGTAGAATTGTGCTAGAAACTTCAAACTAATTTTAAAATGTTAAGGACACAAAACGAAAGTTCAAGTTCGTTGGCCAGCATGATCGGATTACATCTTCGGGTTGAAATTTTCAAAAATGTAGTCAACAATTTCAAAATAGCCTGTTTTTTTGCGATTTGTTGTGCGAAATAATTTTTTCAGCATACTAACATGTGGTATATTCGGAATCAGCGTAAAATTTCCTATAATAATATGTATCAAGTTTTCAAAAATTTCAAAGTTGAAAAATCAGTCAAAAATCGAAATAATGCCGTTCGCTAGTTGTAAAAATCGGTAATATTTGCATGAAACATTGTCCAACAAATTCAGATTGAACTACTCTTATGGAAGTATCCCTGTATAACCAATCCTAGAACCATGCTGTTTAAAACATGGGTAGTACTCGTAGGTGCTTGTTAAAAAAAAAAAAAAAAAAAATGTAATCACAACTGATGAGTTTACTCTGTGAAATATTCCGTCCTCCGATTCTATCGGTTGCTCTCTTTAATGTTTTATGCTCAACTGTTTTAGGACTTGATGTAGCTGTAATACTGACTGTGGCTTAGAAAATATCAGCCATGAAATTATGAAGAAGTTCTATTTATGTACGTACTAGCACGCAAACCCAAGGCCTCGCTCCGCTCGAAATGTCGAAAATTTCTTCAAAAATTCGCTCATGGGGTCATGCTGCATGAGTGGACTTTTTTTCGTTAAAATAATGGTAGTGTTCCTAGTTTATTGATTTAAGTAGAGCTCTCTCAAGGATTATTTCGCTGCCAAGCAGCCATAAATATTTGAAGACATTGTACCAATTTTATTTTATTTTTAAAGATTAATGATTATTTTTAACAACATTTATTCCGAAATTAGGTTTTGAAAAATTACGAGGTTCCAAAATATAAGTATCATCACTTATCCCAAACAAACAAAATTGAGCAGCAATAGAAATTGTTTGAGTTTTCATTTAAGAAAGTATAAAGTAGGGTGTTCCGACCGAAACTACTTCCAGGAGCAACACCGCCCCTGATATGGCTTGTATTTTACACGGTACCCTATCGGATAGTCACCAAAGAAATACCTAGAAGTTTGGTGTCAAAATGAATGTTTTTATATGTTCAAATTAATTTAAGTTAACTTTTTTCGATTTTTGATTTTCGATGATTGGAATTGAACACTCGCCTCCACAAATTAAGTTGTTGACAACAAGTTGTCATATTGTAGTAATGTTTTGGTCACTACGATAAATTGCCAGTTTGCGTTGAAACTTTGTAAAATTCGTCACATTGAAAAATATTAATTATATTTCTTGTGTTCAACCACTGCGTATTCATACACTCTTCAATAGGTTATGGGCCCAGCACGCTTCCACTGCGCGAATTGGGGAAGTTGTATAGACGGGAGATCCTACACTGGTTTTTGTTTTCTGTATAGTGGAACAGCAATAAGCTGGGAATCTCGCAAGCAACGTACCGTAGCTCAATCAACTGCTGAGAGCGAATATATGGCTCTTTCAGCTGCTGCCAAGGAAGCAATCCACTTGAAACAGATTGAGAATCATGTAAACATCAAACAGAAAACGATCGCGATTAGAACCGACAATCAAGCTGCCATAAGTTGGGCAACAGATCCTATTGTGAACTCAAAGTCCCAAACACATTGCCCTCAAGGAGCACTTCATACGAGAGGCCATCGAACGAAAGGACGTCAAACTGGAGTACTGCCCAACGGACGAAATGACTGCGGACATATTTACAAAGGCACTTGCAGGCCCGAAATTCTTCGTATTCAGGAGGAGACTAGGGCTGGATGCAACCGCTCGTGAGGGGGAGTATTGGAATTGAACACTCGCCTCCACAAATTAAGTTGTTGACAACAAGTTGTCATATTGTAGTAATGTTTTGGTTACTACGATAAATTGCCAGTTTGCGTTGAAACTTTGTAAAATTCGTCACATTGAAAAATATTAATTATATTTCTTGTGTTCAACCACTGCGTATTCATACACTCTTCAATATTGAGGCCTTCACAAAGTTGCCCCTCTGCCGGAGATTTCGAGTGTCGCCACGGGCGATCAGGGTCGCCGTCTTTCGTATTTCCCTCGTCCCATCTCACTTCCGGTCAGAGTATTTCATGATGATATACCAAGAAATAATTTTACCGCAACTACAGAATTATATTAGGAATGGAAAAAAAAAAACTATAAGATTTACTACCATAATTTCGTTTGGTCTGTTCTCATTCCCCTCCAGACATTCTTTCACTTTCAAACATCGTAGCAAAAGGGACGTTTTTTAGGAATGACCTGATGACATTTGTGCGATTGACCTAAAAACCTTCGTGCGAATGAAAATCAAGTTATCATCCCCGCATTCCTACAAGACACCGCAGGCCTTCAAGGCCTGAGAAACAGAAGATGGGAGGAAAGAAACCTGTTTCCGCTGTCAATCTGGTCTACTGAAACTAATACAAAGATGGATGATAAGGAGTATACCATTAGGGTGGTTCAAAAAAAAAAAAAAAAAAAAAAAAGTTCTGGGATTTCTGGTCTCCATTGTGTTTTTTTTTCTTCTCGGTATGTCAGGATGACCCTCCTAAATTTTTAGCAAAAAATATTAATCGTAACCACTTTACCTGGGTCGATTTTTGCCAGTTATCGACCGCTATCGTAAACCAACCTCTAAATTGGTGCCGAGGTGATGATGTGAAGAACGGATTTAAATTTTTTTGGGTCAATTTATAGGTTTTCGCATGCGCTGAACACGATGAACTTATTTATTTTACGCTCCGTCCACTAGTTATCCCGTAAACTGGCAGAGGGCGCTGCTTGAAGATAAGTAAAAATCGAAAATTTCACCGAAAATGCTGTCGCCTGGTTAAGAATTGTACTAGAAACATGCTATTATGGTCGGATAATATGCTTTGGCATGTTCTGAATATGATCCCGTTTTTACTATACTTTTCCGCCGATGATTGCTCCGTTTATTGGCCATAAACCTCAAATTAATTGTAGGTTAATAGACAAATTCACCCTAATTTCACCGGAAATTATGTCGCGTTGATAATTTAAGGTCCCAAAATACCTTGTATCGATAAAATTTGGTATTTTCCAGGATACTCAGTACAAAGCCGTTGGTAATTTGGCAAGGACTTGAACCCGCATCGTACTTATTCGCTTAACGACCCGATACCATTGTACAAGCTTTTACACGTGAACGGTACCGCTGACAATAGCTAACCCTAAGCTCAAACGATCCAATCACAGTTCATACAATTCAGAACTACGAATTTGACCCCGGAAAACCGATAGAAAGGAAGCAATTTTACAGAAAAATGGGGGAATTTAGCTATTTTCTCCATTTTGCCGCTATATTTGGCAAATAAGTACAATGCCGGTTCAAGTCCTTGCCAAATTACCAACGGCTTTGTACCGAGTATCCTGGAAAATACTAAATTTTAACGACACAAGGTATTTCGGGACCTTAAATTATCAACGCGACATAATTTCCGGTGAAATTAGGGTGAATTTGTCCATTACCCTACAATTAATTTGAGGTTTATGGCCTATAAACGGAGCAATAATCGGCGGAAAAGTATAGTAAAAAACGGGATCATGTTCAGAACTTGCCAAAGCATAATATCCTACCATAATAGCATGTTTCTAGTACAATTCTTAACCAGGCGACAGTATTTTCGGTGAAATTTTCGAGTTTTACTTATCTTCAAGCAGCGCCCTCTGCCAGTTTACGGGATAACAAGTGGACGGAGCGTAAAATAAATAAGTTCATCGTGTTCAGCGCATGCGAAAACCTATAAATTGACCCAAAAAAATTTAAATCCGTTCTTCACATCATCACCTCGGCACCAATTTAGAGGTTGGTTTACGATAGCGGTCGATAACTGGCAAAAATCGACCCAGGTAAAGTGGTTAGGATTAATATTTTTTGCTAAAAATTAAGGAGGGTCATCCTGACATACCGAGGAAGCAAAAACACAATGGGGACCAGAAATACCAGAACTTTTTTTTTTTAACCACCCTAGTATACCATCCACATCTTATATTCATAATGGGTCTTGGGATTAGTTCCCTTGAGTAATAACAGATGCCACAATAATTAAAAAAGTCAAACGCCAAACGCCCGACAGGCATTTTGGTTCTTAAACTAAAATGACTGGAGTTCCGAATTTTTAACATGGGCTTCGAAGCAGATCGAACGACCTACTAGTGGGTGAATAATAGGGGTCATAGAACAACAAGAAAATCGAGCGGCTTTGAACAAGATGGTATCGAAGGAAACGAACCTTAAAGTATCTTCTTTAATTTTGGAGGAGCAGCGAAATTGCTACCTGTTGGAGTACTGAGCAGGTAGCAACCCAGAATCCAAACCCACACCTCCTTCTTTCTATCTATATCAACCCAGAATAGAAAAAAGAAAGAAGGAGGTAGAATTCATATCGAGTTTGATTGCGCCCTGAATACCACAGCGAGATACGATTATATATATACACCGTATACATACCGTATATAAGGTGGATAGGATCGAGTGAGGAAAAAAATGGTTAAACTACATATAAAGTGGAGCTGAACCGCATATTTTCCTCAATTCGTTCTCAAGATTTAATTTGTTGAAGGGTTTTTGAGGAAAACCGTGTTTTCTTTTCTCTTGAATTAGAATTTCTCCACTTTGCTAATTAAATTTTAAATTTTGACCACAATTTCGTAATCTGTTTTTATTAGCGTGGTGCATTTTAATTTTTTTTTAATTTCCATCTAGAGACCATAACAGCAGCTCAAACACAGACAAATTGGGAAAAAAAGATAAATAAAATGAAAATAAAATAAATAAATAATTATAAAATTTCTGAAAACCTTTAAAACGAGACAACTCTTCCGAAATTCCAGGAAACTGGCAAAACTCATAAAAACTGTTCATTAAATATTCTTTCCAACGGTATATTTAATCTTACTTTTATTTTGCTATTTAGGGGAGACAATTTTGTTTTAGTGCTAAAAAAATGTGATTTTTTTTTCAATGGAATCGAGCGTTTTCTTGAAATATGACCCTCTATGGGTTCGGGGTCGGTTTCTACGTATTTTTTCACGCTGAATCGAACGGCAACACTTGTAGATCTCTTCAACTCCGTTATAACCGAGTTTTTCTCGTTATTCAACAAGTTTTCCCTCTAAAAACACTTGCAGTTCAGCATAACAAACAAACAAAAATACTAACCTGCACGTCACATTCTGCTTTTCTTTTTATCTAAGAAATTAGCGAGTGCGACTCTGAGGTTCTAGACCACTAGTCCAATCACTGGACTACATACATATATAAGTCAGGCATCACACGTGTATAGGCAGTTTTAGCTTGGTAGAAAACCTAATAAGACCGAGCCGATTTAAAATTAACCGTACCGAAACTCGTAAACGAGTTCCACTATCTGCTTTACAAGCAGATACCATGTTACATGGATATCTCTTCAATTGGGGATTTCATAACGGTCGTCTTCGAGAGTTGTAAACAAATCCTTTAACTTTGGACTGTAGGCGACAAAATGTAGGATAAAGAATTTATTTTATCATTCTTGGAGGCACAAAAAGCATACCTACTATAAATTAAAGTTATTTCTCCAATACAGACGCAATGAGTTGTTGTTAACAGTCGACTGTTGTCAAGAGGATGAAAATGTTTCCTATGGAGTGGAGTAAATGATGCTATTGCTTTACGTTAAGAATATTGTAACCGGCTTATTAAAATAGTTTATAGTCCAATCAACTTAGTTTAGGAATGTAGCCAGGTACGTAAGGAGGGGGAAATTGGTAGCTTGAGATGTGAACATTTATCACATAAATCAAGCGCTTTCCAACGAGTGGCGAACGATTTTTGTGCGATGAAAACTGCGGAAGTTCCATTCCCCTAGCAACGGTTGGGTTGTACGTGAAAAACACTGAAATTGTGACATCAATTTTGCGTCACGGAAATTTTTGGTTGACCCCCCAGAGCAAAGACATATCCATGTCAAAACTTGTGAGTCTAAGTGTAAAACTCGGTTATAACGGAGTTGGAGAGATCTTGATGTAAGCCTGAGGTAAATAAATAAAGTTGCAGTAAAGGAGTTTGGCATTGTAACTGTGCAGACATATCTATCTCTACTATTAATAAGAATGAAACTCCGTCCGTTTGTCGTGTCTATGCACGGCCAAACGGCTGAGTGGGCCGGATCTACGAGTGGGGTGTATAAGCGAATTTAAAATTTTCTAATCCCACCCGAACCATGGGCTGTAGGGCGGGAGGGGGGTCGAAGTAAGAATTAATGTGCGCTTTTTGGACTTCCCCGCTTCCCCTACCCCTCTAAACGGCCGTTGACAATTCCGGAAAAATACGGGTTTCGTAGGTTTTTGAACGAGGAAGACGACGGCGCGATCGGATCGCGAAAAAAGTATCGGGAAATGCGTAAAAAAAATGCGAGAGTACGGACCCGTTTTCTCGAAAAGTCCGCCGAAAAACTTGGTTTTTTCCGATTAAAATATACCCCATAAAGGTACGTTTTTCGGAACGGTTTTCGCGGGCGAAATACAGCTTTGGGTCCGCCGAATCTGAATCCGAAATCGGATATCGAAAAAAGTGAAGAGAACTCGGTCGAATTGCCAGCGGAAGCGAAGGGAACCGTTTAATATGACATTTTTAATCCAGCCGCCTTTTCACAACGTTGCGAGAGGCCTACCTACGCACTTGCGAGGCGAGCAGGTATACATAGGCCATTTCAACAGAATAAATACGGACTTTGTCCTACACATATACAGGTATACCTTGCGAGCGAAGCGAGCAACATCCCCTAATAAACTTTTCGTGGTTCCACGTAGTTTTATAAGATTTAATTTGTTTGTAAGAATTTCCAACAGAAAAAAACGTCTGCCAAGTTGGGTGGGCAGTATAACTTCCTCAAGGGTATACAGGTATACCTTGCGAGCGAAGCGAGCAACATTCCCTACATGCCACACTTTGCGAGCGAAGCGAGCAACATTCCCTACATGCCACACTTTGCGAGCGAAGCGAGCAACATTCCCTACATGCCACACTTTGCGAGCGAAGCGAGCAATATTCCCTACATGCCACACTTTGCGAGCGAAGCGAGCAATTCAATGGGGGGTCCGGGGGGCTTGCCCCCCGGCTGGACGTGGAGGCGAGCGTAGCAAGCCGGAGCGGCTAGTACTATTTATAAGAATGAAACTCCGTCCGTTTGTCGTGTCTATGCACGGCCAAACGGCTGAGTGGGCCGGATCTACGAGTGGGGGGATCTTTTTGGGATTTTCCGATAGGGTGTATAAGCGAATTTAAAATTTTCTAATCCCACCCGAACCATGGGCCGTAGGGCGGGAGGGGGGTCGAAGTAATAATTAATGTGCGCTTTTTGGACTTCCCCGCTTCCCCAACCCCTCTAAACGGCCGTCGAAAATTCCGGAAAAATACCGGTTTCGTAGGTTTTGAAACGAGAAAGACGACGGCGCGATCGGATCGCGAAAAAAGTATCGGGAAATGCGTAAAAAAAATGCGAGAGTACGGACCCGTTTTCTCGAAAAGTCCGACGAAAAACTACGTTTTTTCCCATTAAAATATACCCCGTAAAGGTAAGTTTTTCGGAACGGTTTTCGCGGGCGAAATAAAGGTTTGATCTCGCCGAATCTGAATCCGAAATCGGATATCGAAAAAAGTGAAGAGAACTCGGTCGAATTGCCAGCGGAAGCGAAGGGAACCGTTTAATATGACATTTTTAATCCAGCCGCCTTTTCACAACGTTGCGAGAGGCCTACCTACGCACTTGCGAGGCGAGCAGGTATACATAGGCCATTTCAACAGAATAAATACGGACTTTGTCCTACACATATACAGGTATACCTTGCGAGCGAAGCGAGCAACATCCCCTAATAAACTTTTCGTGGTTCCACGTAGTTTTATAAGATTTAATTTGTTTGTAAGAATTTCCAACAGAAAAAAAACGTCTGCCAAGTTGGGTGGGCAGTATAACTTCCTCAAGGGTATACAGGTATACCTTGCGAGCGAAGCGAGCAACATCCCCTAATAAACTTTTCGTGGTTCCACGCAGTTTTATAAGATTTAATTTGTTTGTAAGAATTTCCAACAGAAAAAAACGTCTGCCAAGTTGGGTGGGCAGTATAACTTCCTCAAGCGAGCGGAGCGAGCAACATCCCCTACAGAAGTTAAAACTACCCTTAGAGATCTACCGTTTGTGAGCGAAGCGAGCAAAATCCCCTACACGTTTCAATTGTAATACATCGCATGTATACAGCCACACTTTGCGAGCGAAGCGAGCAACATTCCCTACATGCCACACTTTGTGAGCGAAGCGAGCAATATTCCCCACATGCCACACTTTGCGAGCGAAGCGAGCAATTTAATGGGGGGTCCGGGGGGCTTGCCCCCCGGCTGGACGTGGAGGCGAGCGTAGCGAGCCGGAGCGGCTAGTTAGTAATACTTATACTTTGATCTATATTTTTATAACTTACCTTAAGTATTAATACCAATCTGTTGAGACGTTTCACAATTTCAAGAGTTTCAGTTTCGTCCAGCCCCTGTAAGTTATAGTATTGAATTAACATTCGAATCGACCTTGTAGAAATGAAGCTAGTGTATATTATATTAACCTGCCTAAGGGGATAACAAATGTTGTGTAAACAGTGTTTCAAGATTTTCTCTGATGGATTGACTGGCTCTTGCCGCGTTCTCCTGCATCGCTATGCTCTTCAGCAGTGAGGTAATGCAATTTTAACATTATAAAATGCTTAAATTTATGTAAAATTTCAAAATTCAATATTGGAATGGCACGGAATCATTGCTCTGTAAGATGAAAATAGGGTGAGTGTCTAACAAGGCTGAAATCCGACTGATTACAACTTTTTGAATATTGACAACACGAAATATTTTTTCCTTAGACAAACATATTCAGTTGTTTCTGGGTATGATTCAATGCACACATTATTATTATCATTATACTCTGAAGCATACTAGGTTGAAACACGAAATAATTATATGAATAAATAGAACATCATTTACCATATGATTGTTGAAAATCATTCGAACGGAGTCTAACTCGAAAATTACTTGCTTAAACCACAGTTCATAGGCTGAAACAAAATACGATACTGTCTTGGTTAAATAATAATGGCTGGAATACGCATTGAGGTACCCAAAAATACAATAAATGGAAGGTAGAGAAAGTTGTTGGCCTGATGGGCACCTTATTATACATAAGGACACTACGTACATAATTGGTTCAAATTCATGAAGCTACCAACGACTTTTTCAATGTATTTGTAAAATTTAGCTCCTTTCGGCCACTTTTTTGATAAATTTATTAATGCAAAACCCAATAATAGCCTCATTCGTCCGTACTGTTTGAGAACCGGGATATGACAAATTAGGTACCCTTCTTACATAGTTACTAGAGATTTCAACGTGAATTAAAAATTCGGATTATCGCTTTATATTAGTTCAAAAATGTGTACAGAAAGAGGAAGAATTGGTAAGGCCACAATTTCTTCACGAAATATCGACCAAATAGGCACTAAAAATAACTTGAGTTATCTTCCGTATCATTAACCTGTATTTGCCATTGCAAAAAAAGAGAAGTAATTGTTCGTTGAAATAAATGATTTTATGTGCGATAAATTAATATAGTAGTCGACACGTGAAGTCTATTGATTGTTTAAAATATGTTGAGAAATTACAGACTTCACTATACACTCCCCTACGTGCTTACATATTGTCAGTACTTATCTACCTATCAGACATACATTTTTTACTAACCTTGATGCGTGATGATGAATAAATGCTCGTCGTGGACTGTTCGGTTATCTTCTTTACTGAGCATTCGCTGAGCAGATAGGATTTTGTCCAGCTGAAGGTACTCACCATATAGCATTCCATCTTGCTCGCCCAATGGACATTCGTCTTTTTTACTTGGGAACAAAAAGACGTGACTTAAGATACTAGTAAGAACTAAAACTTGATAAAGTTGTGGAGACTCATTTTACTATCACGGATTGGATTGACGAGGGAAACATAAATTACAATTAGCTGGTTTACGTTTGCACACGCGCTGAGGTTATCTTTGTGTTAATTTTAATATTAATGTTTTTAGTAAGGGTCTCAAAAATGACAAAATTGCGCATTGCGCACGTTCGCGAACGTGAACGGTTAACATCAACTTCGTCATTTTAAATGGGAACCCGCATTTTTTATTGCAGATTTGAATTGTACGTGAAATTTTATGAAGAAATGACCCATCACTCGATTTTATAACTGCGCGCAAACGGGCGCGATTCCGCTCTAAAATATTTATTGATATTTACAACACCAACTTGGGAAAACACCGAAAAATTGACCGGAATTGCGCTTTTCTTGCACATTTCTACAAAGCACAAAGCGTGGTAAAATGTAGGTTTTTCGTAGTTCTCCCAATCCCATATCAATAAATGAACATCATTACGAGGTTTAGCATGGTAATTGAGTAGCTTCAAAAACTCGGTATTTCACATTATTTATTGCACTTTTAGAGCGGAATTGCGCCAGTTTGAGCGCACTTGAGAAATGAAGTGATGAGTCATTCGTTCATGAAGTTTCACGTGGAAATCAAATCTGCGATAAAAAAGGGGGGTTCTCTTTTAAATTAACGAAGTTGATGTCAATTGCGCACGTGCGCAATGCGTTAACGAGAAGTTCGCGAACAATCAAGTTGATTCACGAGACTCTAGACCCTCACCAACTAATCTAAATGTTTACTAAGGGACTACTTGATGTTATGTATTCCAGACCACTAATCTAATCAAAAAACTGATCTGTGTAAAGACACACTCGAGTACACACGTAGTGTGTAGTCGAACTAAAGAGTAAGTCAGGGTTTAGAGTCTCGTGACTCGACTTGATTGTTCGAGAATGTCACGTTTGAAAAGAGTAGGTCCCCCCTGGCGAGCACAAGCATTTGTAGTTAAAAATGAAAACCACAAAAAGAGAATGGTGGTTGACTATTCGCTAACGATCAATAGGTATACGCTTCTAGACGCGTACCCTCTATCCGATATTGAACAAATTGTAACCAAAGTGTCCAAGAACTCAATACGATTGATTTCAAATCCGCTTACCACCAAGTACCTACCCCAACGAGAGAAGGATTGACCTTATACCACAGGTCATCTGACCTATACATCTGACCTATAACATCTGAACTTGTACATATGTTAATCGTACTTTCCCTACGATTTCCGAGTTCAGAGGGTCCCCAGAGTGCCTTATTGAATTTTTGCTGAAACCAAATGCACCTGTCATAAAACGGAAACCATATAGAATGTCAAGAGAGAAATAAACCTGGGCTCAGTAAAATTTTAGGAGCTGCTTGAAAGAAAAATCATTAGACGTTCTGTTTCTGAGTACGCGTCACCGTGCGTTATTGTTCCAAAAGAGGATAGGAGCTGGAGGCTGTGTCAGGACTTCAGGGAGATTAACAAGTATACAGAACTTGACCCATTCCCTTTTTCTATTATTGACGATATCATTTGAGGATTTTAAGGGTGCAAATTTATCTCGAAATTCGATTTAAAGGATGTGTTTCACTATCACTAAGTGAGGAAACAAAGAAATTCTCGGCATTTGTTCTACCTTTCGGGCACTTTGAATTTAACAAACTCCTTTTTGGCTGGAAAAATTCCCCTTCGACATTCCTAAGATTTTTGAGTAATGCTTTGGAAGACTTGTTGAAAGATCCATTAATTTGCGTTTTTATCGATGATGTCATCATAGGAGGAAGATGAATGTGCATCTAATACTCTTGAGGTTCTGGAACGACTTATGGATCTCAAGCTACGGTTGGATCTTGAGAAGAGTGTGTTTACAAAACCTGAAATATCGTTTCTTGGTCGAGTTATTTATGGTAATTGTGAAACGACAAAGCTTGATTCTATCAATAAAGCGAGGAACGTGAAACGACCACACGACCTCCCTTTTTACTGGATTAACCGGTCACTTCAGAGCTTGGATCCCCAACTATGCACATTTTCTTCGTCCATTAGATCGTTAGGAATCCAAAGGAGTCAAGTTTGAATGGAATCCAGAGGCTGAGAGATCCTTCCAGACTTTGATTTATAAAATAATCTCAAATCCAATACTTCAATCCATTATGGCTGTGGAGCTATTCTTTATTAACGCGATCCCACTCAGAAGAAAAATAAACAACTCCTTGTGATAGGTTACTATTCGCACACCTTTACAAAATCGGAAATAAATTATTCCGTGACAGATAAGGAAGATGTGGCAGTTATTAACGCTATTAAATACTTTCGAACCTACCCGGATGGCAGAGAATTTGTTATCCATACCGACCACCAGGCATTAACTCACATACTCCAGCTGAAAGAGCCAAAAGGGCGTCTTGGTAGATGGCAAGTTTTCCTAATGGGATACAACGTCCAAATAAATCATGGACAAGGCCGTGAACTAGAAGATACGGATGCAGTATCCCGATTGAGCATAGAAACTCCTCCAAATGTCTGTAGCATAATCGATAGAAGAACAGAGGGGAGAGGGAGTGAGGGGAGCATAAAATGACAATCGAGATCCTTTCCAATCAGAGATGAAACCGAAAGGACAGGAGTGTTGTTGTTGTTGTGTTGTGCTATACCTATCTACTTTTTACCCATGGACGTCACGAAGAACTAAAAATACCAGTGCTGTAATGCTGTTTTGTGGGGACATCATTGTTGTAGTAGTGGTACCTCTTTTTCCCCCAGGCGAAGTTATCTGAGCAGTTAGCTATTTGTAGGTAGCTACCTGAGGGCATAAAGTTGATTGATAAACGCCCTACCAAATTTGTTAGATAGTATTTACCCGAGGTTTGTCTGGAAGTTACCGCCGTAATTGATAAACGGGCCTTACAAACAGTAAAATACTCTTTTTAGATTCGGTTTTATGTGCATCTTACGTGTCTACCCAAAGTTGAGTTATTTTTTATTTTTTTATTTTTTTTTTATTTTTAAATTAAGTAAAGATTAATTATTCATATATTTTGTTGAAATCCCACGCGACTGACATTCACGCAGGTGACGTTCCAACTGTCACTCGTGTGAGTATTTACTTTCTTTTTTAACTTTATATTTAGGATATTTGATTTAAGGGGGAACTCTTCATGTAGCTGGGAGTGGGGTTTTCCAGAGTTTTTTCCTTTTCTTTTTAGCGAATTTTTGAAGAAAATTAAGCTATTGCTCTCGCCTCAAAATTTGTAGAATGTGAATTTTTGAAAAAGTTTTATGCAGAAATCCGTTTCAGGCTATTCTGAATCATATTCTGAAGTTTAACGCATTTTAGCGAATTTTTGAAGAAAATTAAGCTATTGCTCTCTCCTCAAAATTTGTGGAATGTGAATTTTTGAAAACATTTTATGCAGAAATCCGTTTCAGGCTATTCTGAATCATATTCTGAAGTTTAACGCATTTTTTTATGTATGTATGTATGTATGTATGTATATATGTATATATGTATATATGTATGTATGTATGTATGTATGTGTCATTCCAGACGATAACTGTCCGTAGAATTGTGCTAGAAACTTCAAACAAATTTTAAAATGTTAAGGACACAAAACGAAAGTTCAAGTTCGTTGGCCAGCATGATCGGATTACATCTTCGGGTTGAAATTTTCAAAAATGTAGTCAAAAATTTCAAAATAGCCTGTTTTTGCGATTTGTTGTGCGAAATAATTTTTTCAGCATACTAACATGTGGTATATTCGGAATCAGCGTAAAATTTCCTATAAGAATATGTATCAAGTTTTCAAAAATTTCAAAGTTGAAAAATCAGTCAAAAATCGAAATAATGCTGTTCGCTAGTTGTAAATAGCGACTGAAATGTCGAAGATTTCTTCAAAAATTCGCTCATGGGGTCATGCTGCATGACTGGACTTTTTTATGTATCTATGTATATATGTATATATGTATCTGTGTATGTGTCATTCCAGACGATAACTGTCCGTAGAATGGTGCTAGAAACTTCAAACAAATTTTAAAATGTTAAGGACACAAAACGAAAGTTCAAGTTCGTTGGCCAGCATGATCGGATTACATCTTCGGGTTGAAATTTTCAAAAATGTAGTCAAACATTTCAAAATAGCCTGTTTTTTGCGATTTGTTGTGCGAAATAATTTTTTCAGCATACTAACATGTGGTATATTCGGAATCAGCGTAAAATTTCCTATAAGAATATGTATCAAGTTTTCAAAAATTTCAAAGTTGAAAAATCAGTCAAAAATCGAAATAATGCCGTTTGATAGTTGTAAAAATCGGTCAATAGCGACTGAAATGTCGAAGATTTCTTCAAAAATTCGCTCATGGAGTCATGCTGCATGACTGGACTTTTTTTTTTCTTTGACTAACGTCAAATGTGATGTGATAATCCCTAATTCATGCCCAAGGACAGGGCGGCCCCATCGCCAAACCCTATCAAATCTTCGGCGGAGATCCATTTCTTTCGCGATCCTCTGATGCACATGGATGCTGCTCTTAGTATCGCGAATCCAATTCTCACCCTCACCCATTTGTCCTTGTGGTCTGAACCATTTTTCAGCCAATTTTTCGGAGAGAACTTTGGTAAAGGCAAAGAAAAAATCCTGTTTTGCTCTGGGGGGCAAAGAGACCGTCGACCGAGCAGACTAGGGGAGTAAATGATGCGTGTCTTTGCTCACAAACTAACAGATATTTTCGTGTTTTTTTTTTCCTCCTCAGCCCCAGCGAGGACCCCCGCAACTGTGCGATCGACGTATGAGGGAGCGTCAGTGTCAGAGACACGGACATCAAACAACGCTTCCCTCTGTCGATCCCACACGCCACGGCATGCGAGGTAGACAGTATTTACTGTCGACGCAAGGTTAATTCATACAACTTTTACAATTTTATTGACAGGAGGTTGTGGTCCTTGTAGCAACGTATCGTAGCATCCTTGTAGCATTGTATTAGTGGGAAATCAGATATTAATCAGTAACTAGTAAAGGAACCAGGATTTATGGTAGGTAATCGGTTAAGTAATTAATTGAGCATAATATAAGCTTTGCATTACTAGCGAATTTTCATAGAAAGTAAAGCTTCTGTAGATGCCGTTTATAACAATGCTCAAGGGGCTGTTTGTTATATTGATATCGTTATAAGCGGACATCATTATACCCAGAACAGGGAAAGACGAAGGGGGGGGGGGGGGGGGGGGGGGGGATCAGAAACGAGACACAAAACGTTATTATAAAAAAGGAACAATAAACATAGGTACTCGTATTTTAAATAGCATATAACTACGTTTTAAAGAAATCAGTAACTTTGCTTCCGGGTCTACCTATAGGCAGCGGATGCACTGTTTTCACGAAATAAAATCAATACTTTGTAAAAAATCTCCATAGAATTTACTTATCCCATTTCTGTTCTCTTGAAATAAGAGACTAGTGAGCAAAAAAGAAATATTCGTTGATTCTGGAAACGTCACTCGCGTGATAAAAAGTCCCAGTCATGCAGCATGATCGTACCAATTTTATAGCAAAAAACTCGTGCTTTGATATTTGACCAATTTAATGTGCTCAGAAAATGCTGGCCAACGAACTCGTCCTTTCGTTTGGAAAGCTTGATTTTTCGGCGCAAGAACGGAATTTTTATGTTTTTTTTTTTTTTTAAATATATTTTTATATATTTTTTTGTGTGTAAATTATCGTACTATATTAGGTTACATTGTTTTGAAAATTAAGGATTTTGAGGAGAAAGAAATTGTTAACTACCAATTTTATGGCAACAAACTCGTTCTCAATAATATTTTGTGATTGAAAAAGAGATTTGGGACTGTTAACTTTTTTGGAGTTTTTAAAGATTTTTTAGCACATTTTAATGAAATTTAAGTACATTTTAGCTAATTTTCGTAGGAAATGAAGCTATTGCAATGGCTCGGAAAATTTTAAACGATTTTTCATATATATATATATATATATATATATATATATATATTTATATATATATATTATATATATATATATATATATATATATATATATATATATATATATATATATATATATATATATATATATATATATATATATATATATATATATATATATATATATATATACAAGGTAAGGTTCTCGAGGGTTGCTCAATAAATCAGGTTTTTTTCCTTTCGTTTCGTCCAATTCATTAGACATCTTCAGGGCTACAAACAATTCAATAGGTATCAACTAGAAGTTAGATATATCACTAGGGTCTTATCTTATCAGCAACATATAATGGAACAAAGTGGGTGATTCATTTCATTAAACTCGTTTTTACGTACCTGAGAGATGTTATTGTCCTATTGTATTTTATATTGTAGATCATGTTGTAGCTAATAAGCAATTTAGAATGAAATAGGACAATAACATCTCTCAGGTATGTAACAAAAACGAGTTTAATCAAATGAATCACCCACTATGTTCCATTATATGTGGCTGATAAGATAAGACCCTAGTGATATATCTAACTCCTAGTTGTTACCTATTGTACCTATTGTTTGTAGCCCGACGATGTCTAATAAATTGGACGAAACGTAGACGTGATGTTATACATATATGAAGTGTATAATCCATCAAATCTTGACATGAAATGAAATAACATACCGACGTCATATGAAAGAAACGTATTTCCACAGCCAATCGATGATGAGGCTTTATATTACGAGTGATATAAAGTCAGTTGCATTCGAATCTAGTATCCTACAGCAAGAAATTGACAGACAAACTGCGGTCTCTGTGCATCTATTGACAGCCTAAATTATGGACAATCTGAATTTGGACAATGCTTCATGCAAATATTACCGATTTTTACAACTAGCGAAAGACATTATTTCGATTTTTGACTGATTTTTCATCTTTGAAAATTTTGAAAACTTGATACATATTATAATAGGAAATTTTACGCTGATTCCGAATATACCACATATTAGTATGCTGAAAAAATTATTTCGCACAACAAATCGCAAAAAACAGGCCATTTTGAAATTTTTGAAAATTTCAACCCGAAGATGTAGTCCGATCATGCTGGCCAACGAACTTGAACTTTCGTTTAGTGTCCTTAACATTTTAAAATTAGTTTGAAGTTTCTAGCACAATTCTACGGACAGTTATCGTCTGGAATGACACATACATAAATACACATACATAATTTTTTTTTTTTTTTTTACGAACCTCTCCTCAAAGGCGGAGGGGGCACACCATTAAATTGAAAAATAAACAAATAAAATGAAACAGTGGGGAGGACGCCCAGGTTTACCCGACGCCGGCTCTAGGGATAAGGGAAGTTGCAGGACGAGGAGGAAGAATGGGATGAAAGGAAGTGCCCCTATAAAACGACCACCAGTTCAAGTAAGAACCCCTCAGGACGCGGGTAGTGATACCACGGAGCACTCCTGCTGAAATGCCCAACTTTTTTTTAAGCAGAATATTACTCAAATAAAGTTTATCAACTATGAAGTTGGTAATTTAAAAATTAAAGCTCAAACCTTTGCTCAAAATTGTAATTAAATTTCATTAAAATGTGCTACAAAATCGATAAAAATAAAAGTAAAAAGTTCTATAAATCCAATATCTTTGTTTAAATAATAGAATGTTATTTAGAACAAATTTTTCAGCAATAAAATTGATAGTTAACAATTTTTTGCCATAAAATCAATAATTAACAACTTCTTTGCACTCCAAAATTTCAAAACAATTTAACAGGATACAATACGATAATTTACGAAAATTCGCTCATACGATCATGCTGCATGACTGGAACTTTTTTCTATAATTATCGTACCTATTCTATTGAACCCTTCCATCTACCCTCTCCCCCCTCCATACTTTGATACTTTTTTTTTTTTTTTTTTTTTTTTTTTTTTTGCGTCGTCAATTGGATTTTTAAGCCTGAAAATGTTGTTTTTACGTCATTTGGAAGGATTTGAAGTGCCATCGTGGCATACAGCGTCGGTAACATATCAGTGATCAAAGTTTTAAATCATGAAAACATCGTATAAGGGGGGAAAACACTTGATTTTGGCCATAATATCGTGTTGTTTTCGCGTTCGAACGCCATTTTTGGGAAAACGGAGCATTTTTTGTGCTTTCGAGGGTTTACCAACCGTTAAAAAAATCGATACATTAAATTTAAACGAGAATTGACTATTTTGATAGTTTTAGCGATTATAAAAAAAACTCTTAAGTTAACGCTTTTTTCAAAAGCATCATTGCAGAAGATGACTAAAAATTAATTTGTATGCCGCAAACGTAGTGAAATTGTTATGCCCCAAAATTTGTCTGAATGTTGGAAAGTATAAATTAAAACTTGCTTAATAACAAAAAAATGGAATAAATGGATAGAAGAAAATGAAAAATGAATTGAAAAAATAATAATAACTAACAACAATTTGCCCATCAAGTCATGCTCAAGGGTTTTTAACAATATATCATCCTCCTTCTAAATTGACTGTACGTAACTGTTAGTGATATATATATATATATATATATATATATATATATATATATATATATATATATATATATATATATATACATATGAAACAGTCATGTAATGTACCAACTCTTTAATATGCTTCTCAACGCATATTTCTGTTTTGCTAAATTCGACAAACAGGTTGATAAGGACAAAATGTAGTTACATACATGATCATATCACTACCGAAATCACAGCGTCATTATACAGCGATTAAGGATTAATGAATAAAATATTGCGAAGAGAGGAATTTCTAGATAAATCTGTGTCATGGATTGATCGTTAGTGTTTATAAAACGGAATAATCAATTAGTTGCCCTGACGTAAATAAGATTGGATGGGCAACATTGATGTCATGCCCGCAAGTGAACGAGATAACCAGCCGTAAATGTGTGGGGATAGCGGTCAATGGAACTACACTTACCTTCCCATCTTATCATGTAATAGAAGACGCGCGAATGCAAATAAACACCCTAGAGGTGAATGTAACTCAAGGAATATGTTATGTAACACTCAGTATAAACGACTATAGTAAATTCAATCTGAGGCGAAAGTTACTGTTTTGGTACTCTATAACTTCAAATTGTATAATTAAAACAAAAAAGCCCGCTAAATCTGCGAAGGTTTGGGTAATTTTCACACTGATGAGTTATTTACCTTGTAGAGTTGTGTTGAGGATCTGTAGACTCCATTAGGACTGTTGTAAGACTGCCCGACCCTACCGCAGTAGCTCTTTTATCCGGAGGGCGTTATGTAACACTGGCAGATTTATACCTAGCGTTTATACCACCACTCCTTTTGTTGCGAATTTTAGTTGATGTTCAGTGATGTACAGCTAAGTAGCCATTCAAGGGCGTATTTAAAAAATGTTTTGGTGTACTGAAATGTCCAACGAGCAGTAGAGTTTAGACGTTCAGAGATAGCAGTTTAACCCTGGAATGTCCCGGCTAAATTTCCAACACTTAACTCCCCGGTGGGGTGTGTCAAACCCCAACTTTGAAAAATGTTAGAAAATTCAAAAATAACTTACACTTGAATCAAATTTTATTTTTATTCTGTTATCATGAGTGTAAAGAAACAAGAAGTAGGAACCTAAACTCACGAAGAAAAAAGTAATAGTAAGAAAAACCTCACGCTCCGAAGAAAAAAATAATAGCAGAAAGGTACCTCATTGTAACAAAATTTCAATATAAAATTAGCAAATTTTCATTTAAAAACAAAAATAAATAAATAAATAAAATCTACAAAACGATTCTCTGAGATTAGTTTGATACCACTTACAAAACCCAAGAACTAGAATTAAAAGGTAACATAAAATTGGTACCAAGCAATAGGATCAACATTCTCAACACTTTGAAGATCTGTGATTTTCACAGAAGGAACATCGAACTAGTTTCTCCAAAACTGTCACTTTTGACGCTTCTTCATCGGAGGCAACTTTTTATAACTTGATATTGTCTTCCGTGTTTGAATTTTCTCCTCCAAAATATACATCTTCTTCCTCCAACTGTTCCAACATGGATCTAATGTCTTCAGGATCCGAAAACGTTTTCAGCCATTTCTAACGATGAGCCAATAACAAAACTTTGGGAACGCCCACAAAAATAACACTTGCTATAGAGAAAATCACTAGCGGTTAACTCCCCGGTGGGGTTTGTCAAACCCCAGGCACAAGAAAGTACTACTCTACACAGAAGTATTAAACGTACTAAATTGGAAAAAGGCTAGGGAAGAAGTGGGGGGTGATATACAAGGGGGCGAGAAGAGCCAGACGTGCGGGAATCAACATGATAAACTGACTTCAAATCGCGATTGGGGTTTGACAAACCCCACGGGGCATTCCAGGGTTAAAGGTTGTTGCACCTATGTAGAAGTTACCATAAATATTCATGAATTGTATCAAGGTTAAACTAGATAACTATGAACGTACCTATTTAGTTTAAGTTAAGTTATAGTTGTTGTAAAGATGTTGGTAATCCCAACCATTTATTGTTCATCTATTCGATTGATGGGACTGTCAGGACATTGCCCTCAAACAGCCCTAATGAGCGAATATATGAACCATAACCTTTATAATAACTAGAACCTAACTTTGTGACCTGATAGGTGTTACAAACCATGGGGAAAAAATCCTGCAGTATTTCACAAATGTTTCAATTTGATTGTTTTACCTAATTTTCTGAAGATCTCTAATCCTTTGTAAATAAAAAGGCAGCGAACCAATTTCTTCGATTTTTATTGTAAAACTCTAGAGAGAATTTTCTAGAAGATGAGATCAAAATTCATTACCGAAAAAAAAATAGGTAACATACAAAAACGCTGCAAATTTTTTCACAAAGGTTTATTATTTTTTTCAATTGAGTATGATCATAGTTTTAGTTGGCTTGCGTACGTCATAAGGCCCGTCCAGACTCCTCGGCGTGTCCTAGTTCGAGTTGCCACAACCTATATTTCTATAATTATATACGTATGTTTATATTTCTCGATTTGAGCTCCTATCTATTCAAATAATCATCGCCTTAATAATATCATTATCTAATTACTTACGAAAAGTCGAGAGGATTTGTTATTAAATATGCGTAGGCAAAGCATTGGTATTAACAGACAAATATGACCTAGAAAAAAACGTATATTCATGCCTCGAAGGAACATGAAATTCGAAAGCAATACAAGTGCAGGAAGTTTTCCACGCCACCCTGGAGGTACTCCCTAGGTCTCGTTACCTCACAACCGGAGGTTCACCGCCCTATTACGCTTACACTATCATATCACTCATATTTTTCCATCAACATTCATTTGAAAGTTGTGCATTTTGAGATGAGTGAATTTTGTCCTAACATGAGAATAATAATTATTAGGTCGTGCAGTTGTGGTCGTGCATGATCTGGTCCTAAAGTGTTCTGTTGCGAAGTCCTACTGCCCATTGTTATCCTAACCGTGGAATATTAGCTTGCGCAGTTGTGGTGGAGCAGGTTGGAGTTTTAACACGTCAGTCTAACACTCGAAGCCTCGAAAAAGACACTTTTTCGCCCGTTTTCGGCCCATAGCATGTATGCGAGTAAAGCGATAGGGATGGTTAAACGTTAGGACCAACTAGACCCCAAATGGAGTCCAGACCAAGTGGAGTCTATGTGCGAAAGAACGGGTTTTTTAAGTCAATTCTTAGGCCTTTTATGGCCCGGACGGCGGACGGCTAACGGCGAACGGCGGACGGACATTTCAAATTTGGATTCTACGCACCTTGAAACGTAAAGTGACAAAGTTTGAGGGGTGGTTATAAAATATAAAAATTTTTGCTATACGATCACATATACCAATATGACATATACTGGGTGTCTACAGAAATTATGTGACAAACTCAAGGAATAGATTTTAGAGCTCATTTCTGATCGAAAGTTACCTATAGAGATTTCTTTTTAAACGCTTCGTTTTCAAGTTATTCAATTTTTAAAATTTCTTTCGTGTTCTGTACTTTATGTCATTAAAACGGCTATAACTCCCTTTTGAGTCACAGTAAACTCTAAACTAAGAACATCTTTGGAAAGACCGTTAAATTTCATATAACCCTAATATAAAGTAAAGTTCTTTCAGTTAGTTTTAATTGGTTAAAAAAAGGCCAAAGTACAAAATCAGAAAAAAATACTTAAAATCGGCGTTTGTACTCCCACTTTTCTGCTAACGGTTCGGGGATTTTTCGGCGTGTACCTACTCTTCGGAAAAATACTTCCTTAAACTGTCAGCTGTTGAACGTTATAGTCAATTTTACTTTTAATATGATAGTTGGGGGAGAAAAGTATGTTCGTATGTTGGAAAACATAGTTTTTTCTCCGAAATCGAGGGTTTTATCGAAAAATGACTCTCCATGAAAATGCGAGTTTGGCGCCGGTTTCTACGGATCGCTCCACTTAGGGGCTAATGATAGATTGCTCCAGCAATCAGAAAGAGCACATAGATCGATACTTGGAGCAAATCGAACTGGTAATACTCGCAAATCTCCCCAACTCCGTTAGAACCGCGTTTTAACTTAACTCACGAATTGTTAGTATATTGTTTATCGTCAATTTCATGTGTTTTTAAGGGTAAAACTAGTTAGTTAAAGTATAAAACTCGGTCATACCGGAGTTGGGGAGATTAGCAAGTGTTACCATTCGATTCAGCGTCTACGGCGTCTACCTCACGAACTTGGCACCGCCTTGTCGTGGCTGACTAACGACTATCAAACCCTAATGTCCAACAAAACGAAACCCTCACAACCCCAACTTAAGCCGCAACAACCGAACTTCAAATCTCAAAACTCCTCATTTCAAACCAAACCCTAGAATCACGGTTCACAATATCGACCTCAAAATTAATTTTCAAGCGCCCGACCACAGTATCCAAATCAAAACCCCCGATTCCTAACTGCAACTAAAAATCCGAACCCAAACTCGAATTTTAAACTCAATTCTCAAAACGAAACTCCGCAAACGTCAAAACCACCAGGCGGGTTGAATTCCAATTCTTCCACCCCTCGCACTCCAGCACCAGGGACCGGTAAACCAACCCCTATCTTGGCGTACATCCAATGCGAACTTACATAACATTGAAGAAGGGCCAGAACCACAATATGACGACACATTGGAGCAATATTACGAACAAGAAAGCGAAGTAATTAACGAGAACTACCAACCGGAGGAAATCGAACGGAACGAACATTTTTTAGCGGACACCAGCCTCACGTCCCCGAATATCAACTGATGAACCTAGAAAGAAAAAAGTCCAGTCATGCAGCATGACCCCATGAGCGAATTTTTGAAGAAATCTTCGACATTTCAGTCGCTATTGATCGTGTTGAGAAATTTTAGTTTATGATTTTGATAGACAAACATGGAATCAAATTATTAACACATGCACACAGTAAACTCATCAGTTGTCATTACATTTTTTTTAAAGCACCTACTACCTACGTTTTAAACAGCATGGTTCTACGATTGGTTATACAGGGATACTTCCATGAGAGTAGTTCAATCTGAATTTGGACAATGTTTCATGCAAATATTACCGATTTTTACAACTAGCGAACGGCACTATTTCGATTTTTGACTGATTTTTCAACTTTGAAATTTTTGAAAACTTGATACATATTCTTATAGGAAATTTTACGCTGATTCCGAATATACCACATGTTAGTATGCTGAAAAAATTATTTCGCACAACAAATCGCAAAAAACAGTCTATTTTGAAATTTTTGACTACATTTTTGAAAATTTCAACCCGAAGATGTAATCCGATCATGCTGGCCAACGAACTTGAACTTTTGTTTTGTGTCCTTAACATTTTAAAATTTGTTTGAAGTTTCTAGCACAATTCTACGGACAGTTATCGTCTGGAATGACACATACATACATACATAAATACATACATACATACATATATACATACATATATACATACATACATATATACATACATACATACATAAAAAAATGCGTTAAACTTCAGAATATGATTCAGAATAGGCTGAAACGGATTTCTGCATAAAATTTTTTCAAAAATTCACATTCTACAAATTTTGAGGCGAGAGCAATAGCTTAATTTTCTTCAAAAATTCGCTAAAACGATTAGCGAACTATCATATATAATACTCCCAAAATCTGGCCTAAGAATGTTAGTAGATTCAGGTAGTACGAAAAGTTAGATCAACCCCTCAATCGTCGAAGAATTTTTTCCGAATAAATTCCGTGTCAAGCCATTTGTGGTAAAAACTGCCCAAGGCTCGTCAGGATGTGATTTCACCACCATGGTTCCCTGTGGCGATATCTTTCAACGATGACACTTAAATCTAAAATATAATGCGTTTCAGTTTCACAAAAAATTCGACCTCCTGATAGAAGTAGATTACCTAAAAATCGCAGAAGCATCAGTTAACTTTAAAAAAGTCCAGTCATGCAGCATGACCCCATGAGCGAATTTTTGAAGAAATCTACATTTCAGTCGCTATTGATCGTGTTGAGAAATTTTAGTTTATGATTTTGATAGACAAACATGGAATCAAATTATTAACACATGCACAGAGTAAACTCATCAGTTGTGATTACATTTTTTTTTTTTTTTTTTAAAGCACCTACTACCTACGTTTTAAACAGCATGGTTCTAGGATTGGTTATACAGGGATACTTCCATAATAGTAGTTCAATCTGAATTTTGACAATGTTTCATGCAAATATTACCGATTTTTTACTGATTTTTCAACTTTGAAATTTGCAAAAACTTAATACATATTCTTATACGAAATTTTACGCTGATTCCGAATATACCACATGTTAGTATGCTGAAAAAATTATTTCGCACAACAAATCGCAAAAAACAGGCTATTATTAAATTTTTGACTACATTTTAGAAAATTTCAACCCGAAGATGTAATCCGATCATGCTGGCCAACGAACTTGAACTTTCGTTTTATGTCCTTAACATTTTAAAATTTGTTTGAAGTTTCTAGCACAATTCTACGGACAGTTATCGTCTGGAATGACACATACATACATACATACATATATACATACATATATACATACATAAAAAAATGCGTTAAACTTCAGAATATGATTCAGAATAGCCTGAAACGGATTTCTGTATAAATTTTTTTCAAAAATTCACATTCTACAAATTTTGAGGCGAGAGCAATAGCTTAATTTTCTTCAAAAATTCGCTAAAAGACCTACTTAAAACTCCTAAAATTAAATTTATCTTTACTATTTGGATACAGAATCATACCAAATAGATGCGAGATCTATCCAACAAATAAGAATTCAGGTAAAAATGAAACGTCAAAAACGCCGACGCAATCGTGCCTTACACGGGGAAAGGAACTTAAGAAGTCCCGGAATGTTTGGTGCGTGTCAAAAATAACGAAGTTCACGTCAATATCCTAAATCCAAATATAAAACCTAGTAAATTTGTTCAAATGTGTCCCATTGAAGTCGAAGGAATAGGCGGCGTACAAAAAACTGCAAACCTGCAAAATCTGCAACCAATTATTTTGACTAAAATTTAGACACCAAATTTGACATTTCGAAATTGGCTGAACCACATGAATGAAGAGGAGAAAGCGGCTATCTCAAAATTAGTTTTGAAATACTCTGACATTTTCCACTAGGAAAATGAGCCACTCTCTTTCACTAACAAGGTCAAACATGTCATCAGAACCACAGACGAAATTCCGGTATACGCGCGAAACTATCGTTTCCCTGAAATCTACTGCGAGGAAGTAGATCGTCAGATCGAAGAGATGTTAGACCAGGGAATAGTTAAACATAGTGATAGCCCATGGAATGCGCCTATCTGGATCGTACCTAAAAAGTCTGATGCCAGTGGAAAGCCTAAATTCAGGATCGTTATTAACTACTACAAACTAAACGAAGAAAACAATAGAAGATCGTTACCCTCTGCCTCAAATTTCCGAATTATTAGACAAACTAGGAGGGTGTCAATATTTTAGCGTAATTGATTTAAAAAGTGGTTTTCCCCTAATAGAAATGGACCCAAACAGCACTGCCAAAACGGCATTCAGTACCCCAAATTACCATCTCGAGTTCAATCGTCTACCGTTTGGCCTCCGGAACTCTCCCAGTACATTTCAGCACCTGATGGACAATGAACTACGCGGAACAGCCAACGAGTACTGTTGCGTGTATTTAGACGACATCATTATCTATAGTACCACGTCACTTGCTGAGCACATAACTCGAGTTCAATAAGTGTTCAAACGTATAGACCACCTCAAAGTGTAAACTTAACCCCGAAAACATCCAGAAATACCCGATACCCACAACACCAAGGGGAATAAAGTCATTTTTAGGCTTCTTACGGTATCACTGTAAGTTCATAAAAGATTTTGCCAAGGTCACCAAACCTATGACGCGTTGTCTCAAGAAGGGATTTAAAGTCAACATAACTGACACCGACTAGGTTGAGGCGTTTGAAACTTGTTAACAACTTGACCATGGATCCAATACTACAATATCCAGATTTCATTAAAATGTTTCACCTCACAACCGGCGCGAGTAACATTGCTCTAGGAGCTGATCTGAGCCAGAAAACCACTGGAGCTGACCTCCTGGTAGTAGTTTTCTTCAGCATTTTTTTGAGTTCCTGCTACTCCCCCCCCTTTAAGCTGTGCTTGTGCTGGTGGGGAGGAGAGTCGTTATGACCCGTACATATCCACTATTTAGTCTTATGTCAATCAGATACACATGATTTAATTCATTCAAAAAGTAATAATAACAATATTCCTCTCTAGGTACTCAATTCCCTAATTTGCTGGAAGAGGTAAACAAACAAACTGGAGGAGGTAAAACAAAAAGTTCCCTTTTTAAAAATACATGTGAACAAAATTTGTTCACCGGTTCATTTAATGAACAGGTACTAATAATTTGCCTGTACTCGTCAGCGCTATTTTTTGATTTTTAGGAGACCATCTGCGGGGTCATGATGTGCTTCTAAGGTTTCTTTTGAAAGATTGAAGAGTGCCCATTCCCTTCAATTCCTCTGAAAGACCATTGAACAGCAAATGGCCCCTGTAGTCGTAACATCTCTGCCCAGTCGCCGTCAGTCGGAAAGGGAGTTTGATAAACTTCTGGGTGCTTGCCCTTGTTGCTGCGTTACCAATAAAAATGTCGAGGTTTCCTGCCAAAAGTTCGCAATACGTTTTCACAATTGTAGCTCTCTCAATGAGCTGCTGAACGGTTGGTACGTTAAGCTCAGCGAAAATGCGAACGGTGGGATACCTGAGCTTTCTGTGCAGCAGAACTTTAATCAGCCGTTTCTGAGTAGCAAACAAAAGTCGGTGAGCTCCCTTCCACAGCCTCCCCACCCCGTAACTTTGTACATCAAGGTGGACTGGACCATGGCGAATAGAAAGCTCGCTTCACGCCTAGGGGGAGAAAGTCACGGATTTCTCGGCATACGTATAGCATTTTTCTCAGCTTCCCCACCACAACGCTAACGTGCAAATCCCACCTCAATTGCTGATCCATGAGCACACCCAGATAACTAGCGCTTTCAGCCTGCGAGATGCTTGGGCAATCACACACCGCAGGACCCAAGCTTCTTGCCAGGTGCGCTTTTATCATACCCAATATTGTAGTGCTGTTGTTCGGGAGCGTATATGCAATGTAATGCGACTTGGCATGGTTTAGTTTCATTCCTAATTCTCCTAGACATTTCCCAACTTCGCCCAAACACTTTTCTGCTTTCTCTTTCACCGCTGGCCAATCCCGCCCTGACACTATTAAAGACGTATTGTCGGCAAAGGATATACTGATCCCTCCCGTGTCCCTCTCCAATAAGCGGTTTATATAGAGGATGAAGAAAATTGGGCCCAAACAAGTTCCTTAGGGAATGCCAAACAAGCAGTTCCGAGGTGAGCTTATGGTTGAACCTAGCTTACCAGACTGCTTCTGACTCGTCACTTGACGAATCTTGGGGCGATGTCAGTGTCATTAATGGCTTTTATAAGCTTACTATACGATATGGTATCAAACGCTTTCATCAGGTCTATGTAGATTCCGATCACTTTCTGTCCAGAATCAGGGCTTTCACGATCTCCTGTGTTTGAAGTCCAATAGCATCGTCGGTGCTCTTCCCCTTCCTGAATCCAAATTGTTTGGCACTAAGAATACCACCAGGTAATCGACAAGGTACTCTTTAGCTACTTTTTCTATTACTTTTCCCAGTACAGAAAGCAACAATATTGGTCGATAGTTATTGGATCCGAGGCGTTACCTTTTTTAAGGAGTGCTATGAGCAGAGCATGTTTGTAGGCGTCTGGGAACGTGTTTTCCCTAAACGAGGAATGCACAATAAATGTTAGAGGGTCCAGGATGTGGCTTTTTACCTTTTTCAAGAACATCGCGTTGGAACCATCCCTGCCAGGAGACAAACCCCCGCGGAAACTGTCCAACGTTCTTTCGACCTTTTCGTTGGAAACTACGAGGAATGCTAACGTTTGCCACTGTTCTTCCTTCAGCATTTGTGCTAGTAAGGGGTAGCCGATAATTTCCACTTGGGGATCTAAGGCTAGACGCTTGTTTTCCTCCCCTAGATTCAATTTCAATACAACGCTGTGGTGGTCCGTTATACAGGTTTTCCAGATAGTAGTCTGTGGGATTGATTCATTATGGCTACGAAGGAAAATGTGATCAATACATGATCGCGAGTTCCCTATTTCCCTTGTAAAACCATTGACGCAAGATACCAGCCCGCATTCAGCCATGGTATCTAAGTAGTACTGCTTCACGTAATCATTACAGCTGCTGTGGATATTGATATTCATATCGCCCGCCACCAAACAGATACGTTTCCTACCAACGGTCTCCACCACCGACGCTAATTGATCTACAAAATTTTAGGTCTAAGATGTGGTTACGTCCTGATAGCGGTACACTATTATTGTAGAGAACATTTTCCCGTTCCATTCGAATTCCAATAGCAGACTAGTTGTATTGTCTATAAAAATATCCTGGCATTTAACATTTTTACAATCATTCCTCGAAAAGTCCACAGTCCCAGAACTTCTGTTAACTACTTTAGAACTTTTGTACGTTTTATATCCATACAAGCTTTGAGTAATTTCATTATCATTAATCCAACATTCTGTTAACGCTATAATCACAAATTGAGTGTTACACACACCTATAGAGACTACAAATGCATCAAAATTTTCATGCAGGCTTCGAATGTTCGTATTAATTAACGTAACATAATCACGATTCTTCTCAACAAAATTCTTCAACTCCGTGACGTTCTCACTGCAGCTTTCAGCCACCTCCATAACACCATCCTCTTCAGCACTATTTATAATGTTTTCAATCATAACTATTTGATAAATTTGCTCTCACCTTGGATCTAATTGGGTTGAACGGGGACATCACTTCGTCTTTTGGGTCGAGGTCGCCGATTCCGCTTCGCATTTTACTTCCTTGATGAGCGATTTTTTATCAATCGAACGAAGGTAGGATTGATAAAAAACCGAGACCACGAT
The DNA here is from genome assembly GCA_030762985.1 of Adelphocoris suturalis. Classification (NCBI taxonomy): domain Eukaryota; kingdom Metazoa; phylum Arthropoda; class Insecta; order Hemiptera; family Miridae; genus Adelphocoris; species Adelphocoris suturalis. The sequence goes on along the minus strand of CM061051.1, from coordinate 2,801,593 downwards.
AGTTTTTGCATTTTCATCCTTTTTCATCAGAACTTTCCCATCGCTGACCCAGACGTACTGATAGTCGAGTATTCCCAAGCGTGCTGTTTGGCGAGCCAACGAAGATAGCGATTGCGGGGAGTAAGTCTTTCACTGATGAAAACCCTTCGATTGTCTTCGAGCTTCAGGAATTCCTTCTTTTTTTTAAATTATTCTAAATATTGTAAATAATTAAATATTTTTAATATAATTATGCTAGTGGAACGCTGTGCGATTCCGAAAGATGCCTTTCAACTATTGAGAGGGAATTGCTCGCTATTGTTTGGGGTGTGCAATATTTCCGTCCCTACGTATTTGGGAGGAAATTCAAAATTTTCACTGATCATAGACCTCTCAAATTGTATTCAATCAAGGAGCCTGGGTCGAAATTGTTCAAATGGCGAACAAAACTGTCGGCCTACGACTTCGAGATTGAATATAAAAACGCTGCAAATTATTTCACAAAGGTTTATTATTTTTTTTTTCAATTGAGTATGATCGTAGTTTTAGTTGGCTTGCGTACGTCATAAGGCCCGTCCAGACTCCTCGGCGTGTCCTATTTCGAATAGCCACAACCTATACTTCTATAATTATATACGCATGTTTATATTTCTCGATTTGAGCTCCTATCTATTCAAATAATTATTGCCTTAATAAGTCGAGAGGATATGTTATTAAATATGGGGAGGCAAAGCATTGGTATTAACACACAAATATGACCTAGAAAAAAACATATATTCATGCCTCGAAGGAACATGAAATTCGAAAGAAATACAAGTGTAGGAAGTTTTCCACGCCACCCTGGAGGTACACTCCCTTGGTCTCGTTACCTCACAACCGGAGGTTCACCATCCTATTACGCTTACACTATCATATCACTCATATTTTTCCATCAACATTCATTTGAAAGTTGGGCATTTTGAGATGAGTGAATTTTGTCCTAACATGAGAATAATAATTATTAGGTCGTGCATGATCTGGTCCTAAAGTGTATTAACCTTGGTTCATCATTCCACTAAGCGTGCCAGGCGTGCGCGCGTACGTCATTCTAACACTCAAAGCCTCGAAAAAGACACTTTTTCACCTACATTTGGCTCATAGCACCCATGGGTGTGGAGCGATCGAGCTGGCGAGAAGTTAGGACCAACTAGACACCAAGTGGAGTCTATGTGCGAAAGAACGGATTTTGAAAGTCAATTCTAGGGCCTTTTATGGCCCTGACGGCGAACGGCGGACGCATATTGCAAATTTGGATTCTACGCACTTTGAAACGTAAAATGACAAAGTTTGAGGGGGGGTTATAAAAATTTTTTGCTATACGATCACATAGGCTTATTATTGAAAATAATAAACCAAAAGGGACCATTGAATGTGAACGTAGATGCTTTATCACGCTTCGAACTTCTGAATAAATAGAGCGTTTTTGTTTTTCCCGTACTCTTTTCCCACGTTAACGTGTAGAGCAGTGTCTAGAGCAAGCAACTGCAGATTCTAGCTCTTCATGTATTTCTACACGTTTTTTTACACGTATGTACACGACTAACCAAAAGCTATCGTCACGCTAAAGTCTCTTTAGTATTTCAAAGTCAACGATTCTCTTGAATTCGAGATCGAGGTGGAGAAGTTTGAAATCATTTTACATTCTGCATTATCAGCTACCTTCACAGGCATCGAATAACTAGATTCGGCCTAAGAAAAAATAGTATTCGCCAACGCTTATTTCGTTGAAAACATCGGTTCTCGTCAGATCACCGAAGTTAAGCAACAAAAGGTTAGTACTTGGATGGGTGACCGTCCGAGAGCGCCGCGATTACGGCATCTTTTCTATTTTTTGTCTAGTTATTCAATTTTTCATCTAGCAACATCAAGTTTACGTAATCAGGCCTCGTGGAATAGTTCGTTTTGAGAGCCTTCCCCGCTTCATCAAATGGTAGATAATTTCCAGGATCTGAGATGGTACCTAGCACAAATTCTACTACCAACCTACTCAATTTGTTATTGAACTGACAACAGCTTTTGTATACGAACTTATTGTTCGAACACAAACTTGCTCGTTGTCTGAATATTGGTAGATACAACTTTGTAGTACGAAATGTACATGCGAATGCTTGCGAAGAATAGGTATCTACTTTAAAATCGGAAAAGTATCAACGACTGCATTTACCCCCATTCAGGGACGGATGAGAGGGGGGCGAGGCGGTCCCCCCCCCCCCCCCCCCCCCCCCGAGAGGCAGAAGAAAAAAATTCAGAATAGAATCACGCCGTCGCGCAGAGTATACATGAAGGAACTTTACACTGTGGGGAAACTGGTTTGATAGATACTGGTTTTACTAATCTGTCAAGGCCAATTTACTAATTTGTTCGTTTGAATTTTAGTAGGCCCACAACCTGTGTAGATGCCACGGGGTATCAATCTAAGATTTACGAGTTTAGTGTCAGAATTTTCGTCGGTAAACTCTGAGATTTCCAGAAGTGCTTGAGGGAAAAATCATCAAAGCAGGTTGGTGTTTGCTATCTACTTTATTTGAGCAATATTCTTCTCTTTCATTCGCTTAGGCACTGGGTGGTGATCGGTTGGTTTTTTTTCTCTCTCTCTTGTTTCCCCTGCTAGGCTTATTCGGTTGTGTTCATTTCTTCCTTTTTTTTTATGTACGAGATGAAGGTCCCAAACCCATTGTTATAGCTGCTCCATCACGAAAGCCTATCAGGTCCTCTGCACTTCTTTCTAGTTCCTCTAATGCACATAGACGTTGCTCGCAAAATGGCAAAGGAAACCCGCGCTCGTAACCACCCGGTAACATGGCTTTGCGGTTTAGACCATCTGTCTGCCAACCGTTCTGCCATTACCTTAATACAGTTCGCCATTTGAGGAGCAAATATCGCGTCTGTCGTGCAAACCATTGGGGTGAAGGAGGATCGTCTTTGAATACACGCGTCATTATATTTCCTTTTCTTTTCTTCCTCTGCAGACTTCAGAATCGCTGAGACTGGACGGGAAATATGAGAGGGCGCATCAGTGTCAGTGACACGAATATCAAAGATGGCTTCTCTCTGCCTTTCCCATACACCTCTGCACGCCAGATCGCCCCTGAGCCCTGCTGAGGTATTTCCACTATGACGGGTTCTTTAACAACATTTCCCCAGGCTTCAAACATGAGTTCGCCCAATACATCACGTACTTCGTTATGGCGTCTGGATATTAGGCCTCCTGTTTTGCATGTTAGAGCGTGCTCAACATTGAACGTGGTTGCACCACATCCGTCACAGGATTCTGGCATATTCAGTGGGTTTCGTTTGTACCGTACTGTTATTGCATCTCTGAACTCACTGGCTGACAAATCAAAGTTGAGTCCGTGTCGTGCTGTCGTCCATCGTCGCCCTTTTGTGAGTAGAAAGAAGAGCAGTAGAAACCAAACTTCATGTTAAATGCGAACTAATGTTTTTTTTTTAGCGTTGTGTTTGCTCCGTCAAGAAACGAGCATGGACGATGACATCTTTCTTCTTTAAAAGCATAAGGCAGCGGGTAAGGAATACAATTTTAATTAATAGGGATAAGTTTGAGTTCATCAGTTTATTTAACAAGTTACTGTAGGAACCTACTGTATTTGTCTCTCGTTTACCGCTTTTGGTAAAGGTAGGTAACAATACATAATCAATAGCCATAATACATGATCAACCTACCTACTGTTTCGACGAAGAAAGAAACGAATCGTGTTTTCTTAACTGATTGCAACCAGTGTTTTTCGATTGAAGTGAATTATTCACTGTTTCACATTTACCAGTAATAGACAAAAAATGTTTAACAAGGTAATACTTTATTTTTATTTTCATCTTTAATCAAAAATGTACTTTGTTCATTTAATTTCATCGTGAGTTTTTATTAAATGGTTGTTTACTTCTAAAGTAAATTGAAAAAATAAAGAGTGTATTATTATTATTTAATCCTGTGTTTACAATATAAAAGTGTAGTTTGTAAATAATATTACATCACGAGGACTGAAGTTCTCCAGCGTTTTATGTTTCCCTTTCGATATAATTTTGCCAAAAAAATTACTTACCTATAATCATTTTATTTTTTGTTAATTTTATTTTTTATTTATTTTTTGTGTCTACATGGATGTTTGGTAACCAAGCTAAAATTTGTGCAAATAAAAATTATGTTTTTCATGTTAATTTTTACATACCTGATATAAAGTGTGGGTCTAAAACCTCTAAAACAGCGAGTTTTTCAAGGTCTTTTTTCCAAAACATTTCTCGGGGGGGGGGGGGGGGGGGGTACTCCGGGTAGAGGACCGCCCCCACCCATGAAATTCTACTAATCCGTCACTGCTCCCATGTAACTGAACAAGATATCTGGCTGTCGGACGAAGTAGGTACTTTGTTCACATAATCAACGGAATTGTATTTAATAATAAAATTATATTTATCACAGATTCTTACTTGTTTCGACTAGGTGGGTAATTGTGGAAGGGAAACGTTATTAGACGACAATCAGAGGGAGAACGAACACCTAACCTACGAGTATTTTTAAAACTGTGGTCACCTTTGCATCAGGTAGAACGGCTACAGGTAGAACGGGTTTCCAACGAAAGCATTTTTCCCGCCTACGTGTAGGTGGACCATTTCCCGTTAGTTCTACGCGTTGCCGCGTAAATTCGCCCATGCGCAGTTGGTATTTCAGTCTTTTTGCGTGCACGGGTAGAAATTTACGGGAAGAACAAAAACTCTATAATAACGACGAAACTGACCACATCGTAAAAGCAAACGAAGCCATTGACGAATACACTGAAGCACTAACACCTGGTACACTTCAAAAACTAACAGACTCGAAGTTGCCTTTAAAAACCACAAACTCAATAATAGCCACTTCGTCTTAGATATGGAAACGGAACCTAGTGACACCCAATCAAACCCATCAAGCACTGTTCACTTGAACGCCATAGGCCACGCAATAGTTACAATCCCTACTAAAGACGAACCGGTTGACCATTGCAATCACCAGATCATAATCGAAGTCGTGAAAATCCCTCCTGAAAAACCAATCAAACTTGAGAAACTCCAGTTTGCTAAGGCTAAAAAGCCAGTTCCTAAGACTTCATCTCCATCAACAGTACCCTGCCAATTCTTTAAGAAAGTGGAGAACCTGTCGGATGTCACATTTTCTCCGGCAGAAGAATCTCTTCTTGAGAAGGGGTTGAAGCACAACCCATCTTTCTCCCTTGAAACTCCAGCGATTCGGGATTTGGCATTTTCCGTCGAGGCTTCGAATGGACCATCAGCTACCAAGACTCTTTGTGCTGAAAAGATCCAGTCCTCATCAAGATCACTAGGACCACCACCCGGGAAGGAGGAGACTATTGCAGCTGTTCTAAAGAAGAAGTTTGCCCAGAAAAATATTGTTGCCCTCAAAGCAGATGAAGGTAATACAACTGTCATTTTAAATAAGCAAGATTATGTTTCGAAAACTGTAAAATTTCTAGAAGATAATAATTGTTCAAATCTCCCATCTGACCCAACTTCAAAATTTCAAAGATTAGTTCGAAAAGTAGTTAAACAATCAGAAGATAGAATACTAAAAAATATGTACATTCCAAGTTTTGTAGAAATGAACCCTCATGCTCCCAGGTTATCCTGTCTCCCTAAAATTCATAAGGAAGGAGCGCCGATGAGACCGGTGGTGTCTTATATTGGTGCTCCTGCCTACAAATTGGCTAAAAAATTCAATATTTTATTTAGAAACAAAATCAACTTTCGGCCTCAACATACTGTACTAAATTCTTATGATTTGGTCTCCAAAATTAAGGACATTCAGATGCCTCCAAATGCTAAACTCGCCTCTTTTGATGTGGTTAGTCTGTTCACCAATATCGATGTAGCTAGCTGCAAAGATGTGGTATGCAGGCTGATTCCACGGCTCTAAACTTAATATTTTCGAAAAAGATTAATTGTTTAATTTGATGTCTGTCTGTATGGATCAAAATTACTTTTCATTCGATGGGCAATGCTATACACAGCCAGGGGTTGCTATGGGTTCTCCGTTATCTCCTCTGCTTGCAGATATTTACATGGACTATCTTGAGCAACAAATATTTACAACTTCTAACAAAAATAATCTGCTCTATTGGTATAGATATGTCGATGATATTATCATTCTATGGAAGGGCACAGAAAGACAACTAAATTCTTTTCACGAAAAAATCAATAAATTAGATCCCTATATCAAATTCACCCTCGAATTCGGCGGGAATAAACTAAATTTTCTTGATCTGTCCATCTCTTTTTTTAAATGAGAAGCATGATTTTTCAATCTATAGAAAAGATATATATAGCGATATAACGATCCATAGTACTTCAAATCACCCTTTAGTACATAAGCATGCAGCCTTCCATAGTATGATCAACCGAGCACTATCTATTCCAATGAGTGAACAAAATTTATCAAAAGAAAAATCCATTATCAGAAGCATAGCGGCTAGTAACGGATATGGAGGAGATCTCGTTGATACCATATGGGATAAGGTTCTTAGGAAAAAGAGTAGGGAAAAAGTGTCCAATCTGGCTCGGGAAGATGTAACTTTAGAAGAAAAGCAATGGATAAGTTTACCTTATTATGGGAAAATTTCTGATAAAATTGGCAAAATTCTATCATCGAGAGGTTATAAAGTAGGTTTTAAAACTAAAAATAGTCTTAAAGCATTACTAGGATCCGTTAAGGACAAAATTAGTGTTCAGGATAAAAGTGGAGTTTATAAATTAAAATGTTCTTGTGGCTACAAATATTGCGGTCAGACTGGTAGGAAATTTAGGAAAAGAATAGACGAGCATCTGGAGGATTTCAGGGAAAATAAGGGTAAGTCTACATTAATTTGCAAAACATCTTAAGGAATCTAATCATAGTTACGATTTTGATTTGACAGATAGACAGTTTGTAGAATTTCTTCATTTTTGCCCAAAGGGAGGTATGTTGAATGTACTTGAAAAATTCGAAATTATCAAAAGTGACAGGTCTGCTAAATGTTTAAATGAGGATATACCTCAATATATTTCACCACTGATAGGTCCATTTCTGTAAAGCTTGGAATTATCCCTTCACAATGTTGAAACCATATTTAGTTATTTCCCCTTTCACTTCATCTGATTAGCTATAATCCCCTTTCACTTTGTATGCACTTAATTGGTGGTGCCTCCTGCCCCCTTTCCTTTCTCTCGACCAATGGGATTCAATCTCCCTTCACCTGTCGCTATATAAGCTGTGTCCTTTCTAATGTGTCTTCAGTTATTGTTTGTTACTGATGATGGCCTAACCGTCGAAATCGATTTAACATTGTAACTCTTTATTTTCGTGGAAATAGACAACGTTTTTCACTAACTTCCGTTTTGAGAAACTCTTTGGAAACAAAACGAATAACCGTCTACCTCTCGGAACATAGCTTAGAAGAGAACCTTACAAAGTTTGCGAAAGAGTATGTACTCCCTAAGATTAAATATGGAATCTTTTTCGTTGACGATATTTACGAGCAGTTTGTTAACATTATGTCGAAGAATTTTACCTTCTCAGAAATCATTATGACCAAATATACTCTAAAATTAGAGGATGTGACTGATGGAACCTGAAAGATTCAAATTAATTCAAAAATATCATGCAGGATGTACCAACCATCATGGTATTGAAGAAACCCATCAACACCTAAAGAGAACCCATCACTAGCCGAACATGCGAGAAACAATCCAAAGGTACATTAATAACTGCACTATTTGCGTCAAATGCAAATATTATCGCAAACCACTGAAACTTAAATAAAAATGTAACCCCTACAGCATCGCGGAACTTGGAGTCTATTCAGATAGATAAGATGACCTTGGAAAACTAAATTTTTAACAATAATAGACTCCTTCACACGTCACGCACAAGCATACCCCCCTAAAATCATCTAACGCCGCTGACATAATTGGCACGCTTTGTTGTAAGAAATATTTTTTCAGCATACTAACATGTGGTATATTCGGAATCAGCGTAAAATTTCCTATAAGAATATGTATCAAGTTTTCAAAAATTTCAAAGTTGAAAAATCAGTCAAAAATCGAAATAATGCCGTTCGCTAGTTGTAAAAATCGGTAGTATTTGCATGAAACATTGTCCAAATTCAGATTGAACTACTCTTATGGAAGTATCCCTGTATAACCAATCCTAGAACCATGCGTCTTTAAATCTACAAGATTAGTTTAATAATAATAAAGTATGAGTACCTCCTAATTATTTGTAATAATTTGATTCCATGTTTGTCTATCAAAATCATAACCTAAAATTTCTCTACACGATCAATAGTGACTGAAATGTCGAAGATTTCTTCAAAAATTCGCTCATGGGGTCATGCTGCACAACTGGACTTTTTGTTTTAACACCTTCCTGTATGTCTCCCTGAAAGCCGGAGGTTACGATAGAGTAAAAAACTACACACGCAATACGAACCTTTTCGAAAAGGACTTGGTTTTTTTTTTCCAATTTTTAAATCTGCCCACTGGAGACTAGTAACAGTTCGCATTCAACCCAAAGAAATAACGTACTATGACTCACTGAACTTGGGCGGTACAGAAATACTCAATGACATTCGACATTACTTAGAACAAGAACACCTTAACAAACTGAAAGAACCACTGGATATGACTTAATGGAAAATTTCATCCTACCCCGACACTCCACAACAAAATAATAGCAATGACTGTGGCGTTTTCATGTGCCAGTTTTCCAAATTCATAACATCCGGTAACCCAATTGAAACTCCTTTGGAAGCACCCTCTACCCGAGAGCAAATGTGCTACTAAATTTTAAAGTCCGAATTAATGTAATGTTCCAGATTAATCTCGGTGTACTTGACACACACGAGAGGAACCGAAATTAAAACTATAACGTCGAACCCTGGAATACTAGCACACTACTATGACCTGACAGAACTCATTTCGAAAACTCAAGCTATCAAGACTACTTATCTAGATACATTTAGAACAGTTTCCGAAGATGAAGCATCCTTCGATAATGTCCAACTCCTCTTTAGTACACAAAATTTCACCTTAAACTCTATAGAGCGAAAATTAAACGATATCCATGTCTCCCCTTAACTCATCCCCGACACAAACGTGGGTTGATAAACGGACTTGGATCACTGATTAAATTCATAACCGGAAATCTTGATTCCGGTTGGAATCTTGGCTTCCAAGACGAAGCCAAATACAACTCCATTTTAACACACATTAAAAGAAGTCAAGAAGATATGCAATCGCAGTTACAACTTCAATAAACGAACTAAATCACTCGCTAAGAAGTTGTAGAAACCCATTTCAAAACGGAAGTTAGTGAAAAAACGTTCTATTTCCACGAAAAATAAAGAGTTACAATGTTAAATCTATTTCGACGGTTAGGCCATCATCAGTAACAAACAATAACAATGAGTTATTGTTTGTTACTGATGATGGCCTTACCATCGAAATCGATTTAACGTTGTAACTCTTTATTTTTCGTGGAAATAGACGTTTTTTCATTAAATTCCGTTTTTTAGCTGTAATTCTGTAAATATACATTTGTGGTTCCCACAGTGATATTCTCGAGACATCTACACTAGTGCATCCTTACTTGTAGCAGTTCACTTTTCTGTCATGAAAACAAGAGAAAACTCAGCTCCAACCCACTATAGTGACTGTTGGTGGAACCTTGATCACCTGTTTCAGAGTACCTCAACTCTAAAGAGTGGGTATTTCGAGAAGCCAGTCAGGTGGTTGTGAGTTTGATTAGTTGGCTGTTCGCATTAGTTTACTTTTGAATGTTTGCACGACAGAGCGACAGTGCTGGTTTTGAAAATTTAGCTGTCTACCGGCAGGGCCATTGACGAGAAAACACTTCTACCACCAATACCTCTACATGTAAGAATGAAACAATCCTTTCAGTTATCATCGATGACTTAGGTTTGCACTGCAAATGCTGAATTGATTATTGCCCTTGATCTCCAATCCATGAAAAACAAAAAAAAAAGTTTATATGCACAACTCAGCCGCCCACGTCAGTCGTGTTGTGGAAAATGCGTTTGCTATATTGGTCATAAAATTGCGTGTATTTTTGAGAAGACATATTCAAACTAGCGAGAAATAGGTACTTGCATTTGAGTTGGAGTAACACCTCCATGGTTAGCTTAACTTATTATTAAAGTAGGTAACATAGGTAAGTAACTCATCAATAACATAACTTTACTCAGTGCTCGATTTCTAGAAATAGGGGTGCCGGAACTGCAGGTTCTTCCCCCCGAAAGATTTTGAAAATAAAGTTCTTAAAATTAGTTTTAGACGTTTTTAAGGTCTTGCATTTGACTCGGAAAGTTGACTTAATCTAAGGTAATAATATGGTGTTAGCTGACACCAATATGGTGTCACTGACAAAAAAGTTCAGTGTCAAGTTTTTTAACTTTCTTAGTGCCGATTCTTTAAAATATTTTTATACAGAGAGGTCCGGAACGCCGTTCCGCATCAAATCGAGCCCGGACTTTACTTATGAGTAACTAAGTAATATATTGACTAGGGTTACATAGTAGGTACTTACCAGTACCTAATACATAGGTACTCAATCGATTTCCACGTCTCTGCCTTGTTCACATTATCAATGGCGAGGAGGGTAATATAAATGAGGATACCTGATTTCTCACTTTTTCAATCAATGTTCAATTGTTACCTACTCACCTACCCTAACAACAACACAATAGAAGAAACAAAGATATATTTTTATTAAGGTGTAGGTACCCCGCTTGTTCAGTTGGTAGACAGCGGATTCGGGCTCAACCGCATACTATACCACTGAAGGGTCGTTTGTCTACATACTAATTCCGGTATCCGAAAATCCAACCTGCAGTTGTTTCTTAAAATGTGTAGGTAGACACACCTACTCGAAAGATTTATGTTTTGGATTTTAATTTCTGTGTGTTGAGACAATGTATCTTCCTACCTATTGCAATTTGTACTGATAATTGTAGGTGTATATTACCAAGATATCAGAGATTTTTTTAAACTCAGTCAACGTTGTTTCTGAACTTTTGTAATTGATAGTAAATTCCAATTGATTTTTGTTGAAAACATTTGGGTTTAAAACATAACTATTTCTGTTGTCGCACATTCAAAGTAGCACTTAGCAGGTAGGTATCCACTTTCTTATTCTACCAACTTTTAGAGGTTGGGAAGTGAAAGGATTAGTAATATGGCAATCCACGTAATAAATAGGATAGGTACTATTTAAAAAATCATTCTTGTTTATTAAATTTTATCTTTAAAACACGATTTTCAATTGCAATCAATAAGAATCAATAACAGTATAAGACCGAGTGCTTTTACAAAGATTGCTACTGATTTCTCACAATAAATGTATAAATATATAGATTAATAGCTACAAACAATGGAATCAACTAATGGATTATAATTCTTTTATCACATTCTGGTAAAATGTTTCCACTAATAATAATTATTTTTATACAAGACAAATAGTATGTTTATCTTTGGCCATTTGAAATAGTTGGAAACATCATGAGTTGAGTATGAGTCCAAGTCTAGCAAGCACCATCTCCTTCCTCAATCTTACGATCTCCCAGTAGATGTCGTGAACTGTAACACAGAAAAATCATCGAAACAAGTCTATTTATTACTGTTTATATATCAACGTTTACATCAAATACACATACCTACCCTTTATATTTGTGTAGAATTGAAAAATTATCCATAGATTATTTAGCACAGAGTATCAGGTTATACGGCACAAGAACGCTTCCTATGACGAAAAATGGTTATTGAGGAAAACAAAGATATTGTTCAAGGAGCACTTGATAAAATCTCATCTTAAAAATTGAGAAAAGTAAATGTTAACGTCTTGGAACAAACGGTTAAGACTGTGGTAAAAGCTAACGATGGTTTAAAATTAGATAATAGATAAAGAATGAAGAAAAGTAAAAATCTAAAAAGCTCTGCCGACGTGATATGCGGGGGAGTTAGAGAAATGAGGGGCCAATACTGTTTGTGGATTCTGGGTTTTCCTAAGCAGAATGGAAGGAGCAAAGTGAATGACCTGCAATTTGATAAATTAATATTGATGTCAACATAATTCAGAGAAGGATTTTGTACGATTGTACCTACCTATTACGGTATTAACTTCACTAACTGTGTCGGAGGGATCGGTTGGTAAACTGTGGTTTCCATGGGAAAGAGACCAGGTATAGGTAGAGTTGGAAAGACCGCTGTACTAATTTTATGTGACATTTAAGGCTTTGAGGAAGTATATGGGGTTTTTCCTGCAGTGGTAGGAAAATGGAATGAAAGCACCACTCCTAAAGGATCAATTCTGGTCAAACCACCCTTCGACATATCATGAAAAAATGGAAAGAAAATAAGGAGAAATGAAGTGGAAATGTGATAATTTAATTGTCCCAAGTGGTTTGCTGTCTATCTTGAACTGTTTTGTAGAAAAAATAACCTTACGTTATATTGTATAGGGTGAGCGTGCAAATACTTCGGATTAGGTAGGTTTTTCATGTCATTTCGACCAAACAGTCCCCTAGTTGTAATTTTCATTTAAACCTTTATAAAATTAAAATGCCAATAACTCCATCAAATCGCAAGGTAAAATTTAAAATTATAATACCGTTGGGAAGGACTAAAAACTAAACATCCTAAAAATGTAAACACGCATTTTTTTCTTATGGGCATGACTGCCAAAATACATCAAAGGGGGGGGGGGGGGGGGGGGGGGTACTTTTATCAGAGGGTACGTACTTTCTACACTCAACAGGAGAACATATTTGAGTTGCAATTGAATGGTGATTTAATTTAATATGCAATCTAAGTAATAATTATACCTAAGTATACACGGTATTAAGAAGGGATGTTTACCTGAACTTTTCACCAAGCCTCTTTGAATGTAGGTTAGATAATTCAGAAAATCGCACACTGCAATGATCTGAAAAATAAAAGATAATAATTAAGTAATAAAAAATACAAAAATACATACATAAATATTTATATATATATATATATATATATATATATATATATATTAATTGTATTATATATATATATATATATATATGTATGTATGTATATATTATATATATAATTTTTTATATATAGAGTGTGTCAAAAGACGTCCCCCCTCCTGCTAAAATCGCTAATAATGGGTCAAAAAAATGATTTTTTTTTTCAATCTTAATGTTTATTTTGTAAGGATCTCAAAAATGACAAAATTGCGCATTGCGCACGTGCCCAATTGGCATCAACTTCGCTATTTTAAATGGGTACCCCCATTTTTTACTGCAGATTTGATTTCTACGAGAGATTTTATGAAGAAATGACCCATCACGCACTGTACTACGCACAGTAGTACACGACCCATGACGTACTATGCACTCACAGGGTGTCTAACATTTAATGGATTTTTATTTATTTTTTAAGGATATCAAAAAACTTTAAATGGTAACTCCTCTTTATATTTTAAATGTAATTCAATCGCGAAATCGGATTATGATAACCACGCGCCACAGTGGCGCTACGACTCCCAACTAGCGTTTTTCAAATAGGAGCCCCACAACAACTACCTTCCGACACCGGCCGTGAAAAGGAAAAACATAGGCGGCGATGTATTTTTCAATTCTTCTCGGAAGCACTAAACAGTACTGAGCGGCGCTGAGCCTGTAACATTGTCGGACATCTGGGAACGAGCGCCGTGTTTTACCCTTAATTTACCTGTACTTTAGTCTCGCCGATTTTTTTTCTCCACTGATCATCACTGTACGGTACGTCACGTCGCGTCACATCACGGATATGTATGAATCGACCCTTATTGAACTAATTCAGACTGATTCAGACCCGCAAACAAAGATATTTCTATACCATTAAACTCGACATAGGTAGAAACATCAAAAGTAATTTTATATTGTCAGGAAGTAGGTACATGCATGGAAAGAAAAAACGAAGATAAAAACACTTGAATTACCAAAATTGAACATTACTTGTCGAATCAATTTAATTCACCAATATACTAAAACAATAATTATAAAAATTTGGTTTTCGTGGGGGTTGCTGTGGAATCCCCAATAGTCTAGTTGCTACGAGTGTCAATCCTTCTTTCTAGGTTTCTCACAGTCTCATAAAATCTTCCAAAAAACCATATTAAATAAATCTTTTTTACTTTGATTACTTTCCCAGAAGGATCAAGGAAAATTCGCTTAAAAATTAAATAAATTTAATTATAAATGGGATTTTTATTATTAATTTATATATCTTGTTTCCTCACTACCGACGGTAGGGAAGATTCGTATTCTTGAATGAAGGCGAAAAAATGATTGTCCTCCAAAATCAAATTCCACTCGCTTTTGCGTTTCAGAGCTTGCTGATCAGTTTTGATATTCCATGTCTGTCTGTATGTGGTATAACATTGTCACGCCCAAAACTGTACCAAGTTTCAGACGGATTCGGATGGAATTTTCGGGGATTGTGCGGGTTAGCTCCTAGACGGTTCCCTATAATTTTCAATGCCGTCGAATCAACAGAGCTCTGTGCGCATGCGCAAACGTGAATTTATCATAACGTCGATTTCTCATAATCTGTTGATCCGATTTCGTTCTAATTCGGTAGGCGATTGGGTATATGTTCTATAAAAATACCCTATAGATTATATCGCTATTGGTAGAACAATAATCATTGCGCATGCGCGATACTAATATCAATTGACACAAGTAATACCCCGAGTCTAATGGAACGATCTTGATGAAAATTTCAGGGATTGTGCGGAATAGCTTCTAGCCTATAACTTTCATCGTTATAGGTTATAAATAGTAGTCTGTGCGCATGCGCTTAGGACGTTAATTTATTATAACGTCGATTTCTTACCATCTATTGGTCTGATTTCATTAAAACTCGGGGAGTAGATGGGTATATATATATATAGGTATATATATATTTATTCAATTTTTTTTTTACAAGTTTTATTGCGCCAAGTAATAACAACTTATAAGCAATATTCATGTGATAAATTATTATACATTTTCTTAAGATCTAATATACTTCACTTTAGACTTATTGTTCTGATTATTGAGTCACTAGTCTTGACGCTCATTTTATTTCACTTAGTTCATGCGGTTTAGTTCTTTTAAGTCTTCTAAGTAGATCTTCGGGGTATATGTTCCAGGAAAATTCTCTATGAATTATATCGCGACACGTGGAGTAATAACTAATGCACGTGTGCAAAACTAAAATTGATCGAAACAGACAAAACTCCGAGACTAATGGACCGGTTTTTATGACATTTTCATGGATTGTAAGGTTTAGCTCCTGGACTTTCCCCTATAAATTTCATTGCCTCTTGATTAATAGTAGTCTGTACCCACACGCAAAGGTTAATTTCTTATAACGCCGACTTATCAATCATTTCGACTCGTGCTTTGTTCTTCAACTAATTCTATACGCCCATGTTACAAAACGTGAGGAAGCTATACTGCACACCCAACTTGGCAGTCTGTTTTTATTTTTATTTTTAATTGGAGTGGACCTACGTGTGATCAGTAGACGGCATGTTACCAAACTGCCTTGTAACTGTCCCCATACTAAGGCTAGCATTGAATAATCTACACTAAGCGAATTAACAAGTAGAATACCATAGCTTTGAAAGCCCTTTCTTATCACTTAAGGATAGGTTCAAGTTGGAAGAAAGTTTGTAATCCAAACTCACTCTATTACGGCACATGTGAGATATAGGATGCCAGGTACTACTCTCGCCGACTCTTAGACGGTAATGACAATGACGGACAGCATCCAGAAGGGCACATTTCCTGAAATGAAATGAACAAAATAGTGAATAATGAAATTATCAGTCGAAAGGTGTAACAGCTATCGAAAACTATTACGATGATTCGTTCAATGGAACGTCGTGATCGCTGGTATCCCCAGCGCCCACGACGGCGAGAGGCCAATCGTTGTTGAACCTTCAAAACGGTGAGTCCTTTTCTCTTACATCTTGCGTTAATAGCAATAATATTATATAAATTCCTATCGTTTATACTAATACCTAATCCATTGCTACTCTGCATACCTCTCTCTCTCTCTCCTGAGGTATTTCTTTCATCTTTAAGAGAAGTGAATACTGTAGAACGGGGTTACTTTACTTTTGCGGGGTATAAGTGGTACTTGACGTCATTTTTCATATTTTTCAAATTTTTGCATTACCTACCTACTGAATTTAGGAAAACAGCCAAGGGTGGCATTTGATACTTGATTATTGCCTAATGGATTTTAGTCATGACAGCAAAAACAACCACACTTCTTCTTCTTGTTTGATAAGGTTTATCAGTTCTGTATTTTGACAACAATTGGGAGGTGTGCTGCAAACTGTGTTTCTCACGGCTTTCCAGGCTTCTTGACTTCAATTTCTGGCTTACGTTTTTTTTTAGCATTGGATAACAGTGATATTCATGTATGAATTAATTTGATCAGGTGTTATCAGGTTCCAGAGGGTAGGGTTATATGAAAGTGGAAAGGTAAACGGGGCAACAGTGGTACACCTAAAAACCGGGGTTTTTGTCAATTTTCGGTCATGCAGGATTTTTTTCTCTATTGTTTCAGTTTTCGAGCATGAGAAAGTACAAAAGAAAATTGGGATCACGGCCTTATGCCAATTTCACTGAAGAGACAATGAGAAATGCTTTGGAGGATATCAAGAGTGGTAGGCTGTCAGTGAGGAAAGCTTCTTCTCGGTACAATATCGGCAAAAGTACTCTTCAGAAGAGAATTTCTAATTTATATTTTTAAAAATCCCAGCTACAATCTTAGTACAGAGCGTGCTTTTAGGCACTAGAAACAGAATAGAGCTGGTGTACCACAGTTACCCCGTTTGATGGGGTAAACGTAGTACAACTTTGACGGTTCACCGCGGCCTCATAGGTAATGATAGGGACCTGTAACTTAGAAAGCACTTCACACATTTTTTTAGTTTCACCTGTAGGAATTTCAATGGGGAATCTTCATTCCTTCAATCAAACACCTATAAAAAACCATGAAAAATGTACCATTGTAACCCCGTTCTACGGTATAAGAAATTACGCAACCTACAGGCTAGATAGCAAAACCCCCCTCATTACCTTTCTTTTGGGGCGACATAAAGAAAAGCTTAATAAATTATCCCAGTGATTGAAATCTTGTTCTAATTATTTCACCTGAACCCCAAAATTATACCAAAAGATTGAAATATATTATAGAAATCCAAGAATTTTGATCACGACAATCGGAAGATTGTCAAAAAGGTTAGGTCTTCTCATTCCAATGGCCTGCAGTAGAATGGATGGTTAGATGATTGGTAGGGTCGGGAAGAAGGATGGAAATAACGGTAAAGGATGTTATGCATGGGAGGTATTATGGCAGTGAGGGTCAGAATACGATGCAGAAGTTCTATATTTGCATGCAAAATTTCGCAGTGCATAATTTTATCGGAGGTATCAGGAAGAAGAAGGGAAGGGTAGAAGAAGGCGCCAAAACTGACGAATGACAGGCAACTACAGCATGCTGAAAGAGATCTTAGGCGGGTATCTACGAGGCACTAGTCGACCTCCGGGCCTCTACCTCAATGGTTAGTTGCTATTTACCCAGAAATCATATTGGAATTTATTATGATAAGTAGGCAACCATAGAAGTACATACATGTGCAAGTATACTAGGTCATCAAGAATGACATGACATTCATCTCAAAAGGTGGCCAAGAATAAAAAAAAAAAAAAACCAAAAAATAAATGAATACAATTTAAAATAAGAATCGAAATATCATATTCTTTATTTTATCTATGTATCGGTGAGATAATTTCTAAAAACGAAAAAGTTCCAGTCATGCAGCACGATCGTATGAGCGAATTTTCGTGAATCATCGTACCATATTCTGTTACACTGTTTTGAAAATTGAGGACTTCGAGGAAAAAGAAATTGTTGACTACCAATTTTATGGAAAGAAAACTCGTTCTAAATAATATTATGCGATTCAAAAAGAAATTTTGGATTTTAAACTTTTTTGCACATTTCATCAATTTTTTAGCACATTTTAATGAAATTTAAGTACATTTTCAGCAGAATTTTGTAGGTACATACATTTTTTGAGCAATGTTCTGCTTAAAAATAAAAATTTATCGATTTTTAGCCGTTTTTTTGCTATTTTTAGTTATTCTTCCAGCATTTTTTTAAAATGTAACCAATTTAATGTGCTCAAAAAATGCTGGCCAAAGAACTTGTCCTTTCGTTTGGAAAGCATGATTTTTTGGCGGAAGAATGGAATTTTTATTTCAATCCTAAGGAGAGTTATCGTCTGGAAAGACACACACACACACACACACACACACACATTTTTTTTTTAGAAACCTTCCCTCAAAGACGGAGGGGGCACGCCATTAAATTGAAAAATAAACAAATAAAATAAAAAAGTGGGAAGGACGCCCAGGTTTACCCAACGCCGGCTCTAGGGATAAGGGAAGTTGCAGGACGAGGAGGAAGAATGGGATGAAAGGAAGTGCCCCTATAAAATGACCACCAATTAAGATAAGAGCCCCGAAGGACGCGGGTGGTGATACCCCGGAGCACTCCTGCCTAGATGCCCAACTCGAGAAGCTCCGTGGCACTTTTCCCGCACCACACCCCGCGCCATGAGACGGTCGCGGCCATGACCATGATGTTATTAGGCGCCACTCGTTTTAGCTTAGATATTGCTTGTCGCAAATCACTTCTATCATATTTACTTTTCTTAGCCCACCAGGTCTGCTCCATGTCCACGCTGCCAATGACAACCTGGACATCCAGGATTATGGCAGACCCATCGGGCTTGACCGCAACGATATCTGGCTTCTTGCCCCGGTCATTCGGCATGTGGTATAGTCTCTCCCTTTCGACATCCCAACCGCTAGATGACAAAGCACCTGCTATCTGCTTGGCAACCGCATCGTGACGTAAAATGCGGCCACCATGAGTACGAGGACACTGCTGCACCACATGATAAAGATTCTCATTTTTACCCCGATAGGCACGGCAAAGGGTATCTACTGTCCCGCGATTACTCCTCGAACACCTCACCAAGGTCGCTAACGTTGCCACCCGGACGGCATGAAAATGGCGATAGTCGCGGGCCCCAATGCCCTCTGAAGCCCATTCCACCCACTGGGTAGAAATGGGGGATTCAGAGCACTGTCGGAGTTCTTTACCATCTAGTGACTCATGCAGAGCTGCAGTGAACTCAGCAGATGAGCTGGGTTTGGGAGAAGTTGATGTTGCTCGGTCACACCACACCAACTGCTGTCTGATAAAGTCAAAGTCAGCAGCAGTGTGGGCATCCTACAAAGTCGAGCCCCTAAGGACAAGCAAGCGCTGGTGGTGTAAGGTTGTGATGCTGTCTGAAAGAAAGACAGTACCAAGCCCACTGGCCATGACCGGTGCGTGGATGTATGAAATTGGGACACCAGGTGGGAAGCCTAGCCAAGAGAGCACACCAGAGCAAACTTCACGGTCTAACTCAAGCAGGCTCCCGTCAGTAAGCCTGCCAAAGACTAACCCATAGGTTAGATTCATGCTAGTTTAGGAACATACTCAATTAAATGAGCAGGTTTTCTAACACCACAAAGGCAATTGCTGCCACACCTTGATGCAGGCCAGCATTTTGCTGCCCCAAAGAATGTCAAGGTGCTCATCCTCAACCTGTTACTTCTATCATGAAGACCCCCTAAAGTGTTGACCCGTGCCTGGATTATCTTCATCCCAAAGAAAGGACAAAGTGGGCCTGGAGGCTACGTCCAATGTCTATACATTCAGTAGTTTTACACCACTTTAAGAATATTATGGCATCATGCTTCCAAGTGGCTGGTGTCATAGGTGACCTCCAGAGAGCCTCAACACTTCAGTCTTCAAGTCCTCAAGATGGCCGGAGGTCCAAGGGGAGGATTGCTGAATCGCTGGCTTCATACCCAAACCTGTAGGAGATGCGGGAGAAGACCCATGGCTATTTGCCAAGATCGTGTCCTGGTCAAGCTGCTTATAGTGGGGCCTCAGGCAAAGAAATTGAATAGCAGAAAGCGTACAAATGGAAAAATGTTCTTCAAAAACACATTAATATGGCATACCCCATTACGCACAGCCTCTGCCTCCTCTGCTGCAATTTGCGGCAAATCCTCAGAAGCATTCCTGGGTCACTTTTGCTCTATATAAATTGCAGCACTGACCTCTACACGATGCTTCTGCCAGACGTGGGTGCTGAGGCCATGGTTGGAACTGAAGGCTCTCTCACAGTGATAATCTCCAGGAAGAGAAAGAAGGATAAGAAGACAAGGACAAAGAAAAGAGAGAGGAAGACCAACACTCCTGCCCCAACTCCCAGAACCCAGCATGCCAATGGGACGGCAGGGGTTATGAGGCTCAGATTGTTGGTGATCCATGATGGAGAAAGCGTTAATTAAGGGGCGGGAGACCCGATGACAGGAGCCTTCCCGTAATCAGCAGCGGATCATTCTACCACCCTTTGGTAAAGTGCCCGGTTGCACGATGGGGACGTATGACCATGACTTGGGTAAGGATATGAGGGAGCTCTGAAGAGATAAAATCACCCCCAGTTGAACTACTTCTGCAACCTTTTTATATATATTTATATACATTAGACCTTAAAATCTAGAATTGTGTTCGTTGATGTAAAAAAGGATTTGTAGGGGTCCCCAACCCCTTCCCACTCCACATTTAAAATTTACATTAAATTCATTTACATTAAGCAAGGGAAGGGAACAAAGGGCGGGAATAAAATAAAGAGGGGAAGAAGCCAAAGGCCTCAAGGCGCAGGAAGGAGGCGGAGGCAGCTGAAAGAAATTTCCAATTCCTTATAATTCAAATAATTAAATTGAATCTAATTTCTAATTTTTAATTTCCGAGACGGTCTCCTCAACCCCTCCTCAAGGCCAAATATTCCTCCAGATGATCGATTTTCCCCTTGCGTTTTGAGTCCGGTCTCTGAGGATGTCTGAAGCCGGCTAAAAATAGAGATTATAGATTCATAACATTGGTGGTTAATCTTTAATGTTCTCACTTGGGGAAATTGTTTTTGGTTTTGTCGCTGACGGCTTCGATGAACACTTCTCCAGTGGCCATAGCGTCCCGGACCTGCTGGCTGAGCTCTACATTACTAAAATCTAAGCAGAAATCAATGTCCTCTCTGTAGATGCGGGCGATGAAGGGATCAGTCTTATCAATGGTAGGAGCTTGCTTCCATTCTAGAAATTCCTTGTGAAGGACGGGATCAACCTGGAGGAATAAAATAAATCAATTGAAGTTATATACAACTTAAATCAGATGGTATAACTTAAATTAGAGCTTTGATTCAAGATAACCAAGCTGAAGGAATGTTGAATAAAGGTTGAGTGAATTTCTAAGAATCAACCAGGCTTAATAACGAAATGTAAATCCAGGAATCGTTTCAAAATGCCTTTCGTATATGTGAACAGGAACTCTGAAATAGGTATCACACAAAGAAGGAATCGAATCGACAACTAATTTGCAACAAAAAGTTCCCCAAAGAAATTTGTCGAAAACCCCTTCTTTCTAGGAATAATTTTACTTTAAAGATTTTTTCGTGTTTTCAACGTTATATCACTAAAATAACCATAACTCCCTCGAACGACAGTGGAAATTGAAAAAATGAGTAAACCGTTGGAAAGAACGTTAAATTTACTACCAACCTGATACCAATTCAAAATTTTGTAAGTAGGTTTAATAGGAGGGGAAATCCGGCTGAAAGTTAAAATTTGACCTGTCAAAATTTGGAGCGCTATAGCTCGAAAGCCTTCTATCGAATTTCACCCTCGGAAACGGGTAAAATTGCTCCAAGATTTCACTTTTCCAACGGTGTAGTCAATTTTCCTTTTCTTTTGCTAATTAAGGGAGAAAAGTATGTTTAAATGTTGAAAAACATTGTTTTTTCAATGAAATCGAGGGTTTTCTTGAAAAAAGACCTTCTATGAAAATACGAGTTTGGGGTCGGTTTCTATGTATTTTTTTACGCTGGATCGAATGGTAACACTTGGATATCTCCCCGACCTATATACACATATATATGCAGTTGACATATATACATATATATGTCAACATATATACATATATGTATATACATATAGACATATATACATATATATATATATATATATATATATATATATATATATATATATATATATATATATATATATATGAAAGCATGAACCGGAGCATGGAAGAAAGCTCACAAATCTGTTGACAACCTTCTTCCACTTTTGGTTTTGTATTTCACTGTCTAGAACACAGGTGTAACTGGCACAAACGACTTTAATTTGGATTAATAGTTCTAAATCGATATGATGAATGGTCATTTTCCCTTCAAAGGCCCTCAAATAGCTCAAATCTATCCCGCTTGTTGCTATCATACCCCCCACCCCACCCCGCGAAAAAACCCACAAAATTGATTATGACCTTCAGATGTCCC
This sequence comes from Adelphocoris suturalis, assembly GCA_030762985.1. Taxonomy (NCBI): domain Eukaryota; kingdom Metazoa; phylum Arthropoda; class Insecta; order Hemiptera; family Miridae; genus Adelphocoris; species Adelphocoris suturalis. The sequence goes on along the minus strand of CM061051.1, from coordinate 2,779,041 downwards.
ATTTGAAGGAAATAACAAATTAGTTCCACTTTTTTTCGATATAGAATTGATTAAACAAATAAAAATAAAATAAAATAAAATAAATAAATAAAATAAATGAATAATGATAATAATAATGATAAAAACCCATCCTAATCCTCGGAGCAGTCACTGTACACCTACATACACCTCTTGTTAGTGCTTTTGCCACCTAGTTCAAAAATTTGGATAGTCATGTCGGAAACTGTGTGAGTAGAACAATAAAGAAACTACAGCAAGACTGATTCTGTTATTGTAAAATTAAGGCGTACCAAAAATGTCGGTTCCTACTCATCTTTTTAATGGCTATTTTTTCCCTTTTCTCATTGTTTGCCTATGTACGCACTGTGATCAGAAGTGTCACCTGTGGTGAAATCCACCCCCTCTTGTCAACAGCCCTTTTCAGGGCTACCAAAAAGAGGTAGATACAACACAAAAATATTTACAAGACGTCGAATTATAACTCCGTCAAACAAAATATTTCACCAGAGAGAAAATACTAAATTCTCTCCCAAAAGTGAAATATTAAAGAATAACACGCAAGGCGACCTCCCCAAACATTTACTGGGCGAGAGAGATGCGACAAACATCTCGAAACAAGTCGCCTTGAATGAGAAACCTCAAACAGGAAAACTCAAGGCCGTTCAGCCACCCCCGGGGACCCCGTCACAGCGACGGACGCAGGGAAACCACCTCGAAAGACCAACTCAGCTATCGTATGCACAGATACTGAGAAAACACTGTGCGAACCAATGAGATTGCACAGTCGAATTTATGAAATTAAGCGAGCCAATCCAAAGCTAGTTTGATCGTACCAAATTATTTGACGAAACTAATTTGCATACTAACCATAAAGTGGCCACCACTTTTTGGTTATAAATACCTCGCTCAGAGCCTGGCATTTCATTCCACTCTCCGCTCTCGACGACGACACACTCTGAAGTACGAAGAATTCTACACGCACCAAGCTGACGAACCTTCTGCTACACGAAGTCATCTCAAGAACGATTTTCTACTGCTTTCTACAAGCCAGTACTTCTCTCCACGCAGATCTCGCATTGGCATCTACGAGTCCAGTGATTATTCATCCTGCTCATTGCCCAACGTAGTTCATCTGTTAGGACGCCACCCGGTGCAGCTATCGATATTCTCTTTAGCTCGCACGCCCGAGGGACGTTCCGAGCCGTGTCGCCCGGATTACATAGCCTTAAGCTCGTAATCGACCGCTGTGGGCACGCCGGTAAATTACTCAGCTCCTCCGCTCTAATTTACCGTCTAAGGAAGCCTTTTTCAAGGCTACGAGGTAGGACCCTGCCATCCGAGCATTGGAAAGACGCTCTGGCAAGCGAGTCCACCTCCAAAACCCTCTATTTTTCACACATAGAGGCATCGAAACGAGCTAAAACTCGATCAATTCGATGGAACGCCGGCCTTCCTACTTCCCCTTGCAAGGGGAGGAAGGCGACGGCGAAGCTGGGCCGAGTAGCCCACGTAGTGCGCCCTACCGGCCACACGGCGAGTCGGCTGAACCCAGCGACAGCGCGAGGCGCGGCCCTCACGTCCGGATCGCCTTCTCGCCCGACGTATTCGTTCGAGAAACTTTCGAACAAGCCTCGCCTGTACAAAAGATCGAGGAAACCTTTCAGACTCGCTCTGAAGCCGATCATTACGATTCGACCAAGCTGTCCGAATACCCACGATATTCGACGCAGGCTTACTCGGCCGATCCGAGTGTCAAATACACTCCAAATGCACAAAAAGTGAAGGATACTTTTCAGTACCTCAACCAAGCTCAACATATTCCCCTTTCAGATATAAATCTAAGGCCGGAATATTACAAAACGGCTCAGTACCAAACTGATCGAACCCAGCACTTACTACGCGAGCCTAGCGCTCCACGCGGCTGTGACACGGACTATCCCCCCTTTCAGTCCGCGAAACCAGTTGACCTTGGCGGCTCCACCCGCATTCCTCGCGGGGGTGGCCTGGAGACCAACCCGCATAACCGGGATATAAATGTCCGACTTGGTCTACCTACGCCAAGTCAAACCTATATAAATCCACTACATCACCTAATTAAGTACTTAAAAAATTAAAAAGACCTGACTTTGAGATAATCATTGTGCGACATTTTAACACTGATTATTGTTTGTGCAGTACAAATAAAATAATATCAACTATTTATACTTAAAAAGGTATATTGAATCTTATTAGAGCAAGCGTCTACTTAGTTTGAATTAGAGTAAAGATACATAAATCACAACAAAAATAGTATCATCCAAATCTTCTGCCAACGCAATATCCAATGTGGACAAAGACTTTGTTCAAACTGACCTAGGCGTTGTCCAAACAGCTACTACTGAAATGGACTAACATTATTTTTTTTTAAATTCAATTAAAGTTATAAGTTTCCACATAGTTAGTTAACACCAAAACTATTACACATTAATTGGTGTACCAACTGTGAAAATCTAGCCGTGGGATATCATAATTCTCTATGACGTCAAGTAAACAAAACTAACTAAGCTAAGGTAAAACCATTCGTGAGCGAATATTTATTATAAGCTGCTCTGTGTTCCCATAACCTATTATGAGCTAGTCTGTTGATCACACGAAAACGCTGCAAATAATCGCACAAAGGTTTATTATTTCAGTAGGTATTAGATAGCCCTTCTACGCAGAACACGGACCATAAAAAATAACCTACTTATCAAACTGAGTCTATGGTGCATTATCGAAATAAAACGGGACGATTTTGGACCTAAAAAAAATAAATGAATTAACTAAAAAAATGAATAAATGCTAAAAAAAAAAAACTTCAAAATTCCATCTTTAGGAGGCCTGTCGCTGGACAGTATCCTCCGTACATGTTCCACTACTGTAATTGAGTAGAAAATGCCATTATATTAGCAAAACGCAAAGTGTATTTATAACACAAGGAGTTGACAATAAATTTAAAAAAAAAAGTTCCAGTCATGCAGCATGATCGTAAGAACGAATTTTCAGAAATGGTCGTACTACATTTATGTCAAATTCTGTTGAAATTTGAGCACTTTGGGGACAAATAAAAAATTGATTATAAATTTTATAGCAAACTAACTTTTTGTCAGTAATATTCCAATGAACAAACGATTTTGTGGATTTTTACAATTTTTTCAAGTGTTCCTATCGATTTTTAGCTTATTTTAATGAAATTTTAGGTACATTTTTCAGTACAATTTTGTGGTTAAATTTTTAAATGTCCTAGTTCATGTGCGATTAATTTTTTTCGAGTAGCATTCTGCTAAAAAATAGAAATTTGTTAATTTTTAGCGGTTTTTTGCCTTTTTTAGTGATTTTTTAAGTACATTTTTTTAAATTTGACCAATTTAATGTGCTCAAAAAGTGTTGTCCAACGAACTCATCCTTTCTTTTGAAATGCTTGATTTTTTGGCGAAAGAACGAAGTTTTTATCTCAATTCTATCGAGAGTTATCGTCTGGAATGACACATACATATATATACTTATACATACACACACACACACACACACACACACACATATATATATATATATATATATATAAAAGCGTTAAAATCCAGGAATCATTTCAGAATGCCTCAAAACAGATTTCGATGAAGAAAATTTTTGAAAATTTTTATTTCAAAATTTTTGGAGCCATTGCAATAGCTTTATTTTCTAAGAAAATTCGCTAAAAAAAAAGTCCATCTTTTAACAAATGATCAAAACTTATATTTATAAACCGTTAAGATATACTATTGAACTCGAAGACAGAAAGCAAAAATTATATAGTTAAACATAGATGGGAAATTCTCCCAAAACTGCCCTTTTTCGGATGAACTTTTTTCCAAATATTGAGTTGACGAAAAAAAAGTTCTGAATGAAAGTTTCCAATTTACTAGCGGCACTAAGTAATAACTCACTCCAGCAGCACAGGACTCTCACTATTTCAGAAGAAATGGACCATAAAAAATATGGTTTATTCAGGAGAATGAAAGCCAGATAGGAGAATGAAAACGTGGCCCACAAGATAATGAATGTGGACACAATATAACCCAATAGAATACCTCCCAACACCTGATAAGTGTTTTGCTAACTATGCTACATATATTATTCATCGAGGTTAATACATAATTTTATGGTCAGCACAGAATTATGTATTTTTAAAATAATTTTCAATATGAGTGTACCCAAAAATTATCAATTTAAGAAGAAGACATCAATTTAAACTAGGTGCTAACAGAATAATAGAGCGTTAGCAGAAGTAAATTATGTGATAGTAAGCTGAGAACAGTAGGTATGTGGTTGCACAAAAAACTTTTCTTCTGCTTTAAATTGAAGCAGTTATAAATGTCACCTAAGTAACTTGACATCAGTACCTAAACAAGACGAAACTGAAATCGATCAAATTAAATTGAAATGTTTAAACTTTGTCAAAAAAAAAAGTAAGAACTGAAAAATCTCAGGGCCAACGAAATGGAAAATTCCCTCTTATTTTAATGAATCTTAGAGTTTACTCAATTGATGAGGCTTGCTCTGCACCTTGTCATTCTTAACCTGCCTATATGTATTTAAAACATTTAAATAGCCTAGGCTAACGGAATAATTCTGTCTTTTTATACATTCAATATTAAAATTAGCATCGCCTCTACCCATTAAGAAACACAGATGCCATTGATATAAAAGGATGAAATTGCAAAATAAAAGTGAACAAAATAGGTACTCGTATTTATTTATATCATACAAAAATAAGAGTAATAGGTAAGTTAATCAAAATAATCGGTGAAAAGAATGCATCCAAAAATCACGACCAGTTTCTGTATTCCCATCGTTGAGCTTAACAGTAACCAAACTCGGCTCTGGCCCTTTACCCTGTGGGGGAGACCCCAGACCCACTTTTGCTATCATTGTGAGCCTTGGAGAAACATTGGAGGAACGTGGAACATGGTTCATTTCAAATTTAGGCTTTGTAGGATGAATATCAAAGAACTTAGCTCCGGATCTCACTCAGCTGATCTGGGCAGCTCTATAGACCTCATGTGTTTCTAGACGTCCCAAGTGTTCTCAATTTCATATTTTAGCGTCATAGGTTGATTAGCAAAGACATTAACTCCGGAGCCCACTTAGCTGATCTAGGAGGTATCAGACTTTATAATTCATTTCAAGATGTTCGAAGAGGCCTCCATATCAAATTTCAGCTTCATGGGTTGAATAACAAAGAACATAGCTCTGGATCTCACTCAGCTGATCTGGGGGCTCTATAGACTTCATGATTCGTTTCTAGACTCCCCAAGGGCATTCATGCAAATATATGTTGTATGCGGATGACCTTCAGTTATGGCTTGAAACAGGTGTAGGTTCGTTTGATACGGCAGTAAGTTCGATGAATGAAATTTTGAAACGACTTGTATCCTGTTGTGATGATCACATGCTCAGAATAAATCCCCAAAAATGTACAACTATGGTAGTCGGTAACTCTGTTTTACTTAATCAGATCGATTTTCAGTCATGTGAAAAAATTGTGGTTCAATCTGTCTCACTTCCATTTGTGAGGAGGGTGAAGAGCTTGGGTCTTTTGATTGACTGTAACTTCAAATGGTCTGAGCAAGTAACTACTGTCTGTAGTAAAGTAGGTAACACTTACTGGGCGAGAGAGACGCGACAAGTATCTCGAACCAAGTCGCCTTGAATGAGAAAACTCAAACAGACAATCAAACGTCCTCTAAAACTAACAAGGACAGTTCTAGCAAGCCTACTCGCCAATCAGAAACAATGATTACACGAGAGACAATAGGCGAACCAACCAGGAGGCGGCAAGCAACCACCTCTGGTCCAGCAGCCACCCCGGGGATCCCGTCTGAACAACGGACGCAGGGAAGCCACCCGAGGACCCCGTCTAAACGACGGACGCAGGGAAGACACCTCAAGGTCCTTGTCTCCGCAACGGACGCACGGAAGCCACCTCCGGGGACCCCGTCGCAGCGACGGACGCGGGGAAGCCACCCCGGAGGACCAACTCAGCTATCATACTCGCAGATTCTGAGAAAACAATGTGCGAGCCAATGAGATAACACAGTTGAATTAATGAAATTAAGCGGACCAATCAGGAGGCGGCAGGAGGCGGCCACCTCCCTATAATTACCCCGCTCGGAGCCCTCCGAAATTCATTCCACTCACCGCTCTCGACGACTACACTCTGAAGTACGAAGATTCTACACGCTCTACGCTGACGACCCTTCTGCTCACGAGTTCATCTCAGAACGGCTTCCTACTGCTTTCTACAAGGCATACCTTCTCTCCACACAGATCTCGCATTGGCATCTACGAGTCCAGTGATTATTTATCCTGCTCATTGCCCAACGTAGTTCTTCTGTCAGGACGCCACCCGGTACATCTATTGATATTCTCATTAGATCGTACGCCCGCTGGGACGTTCCGAGACGTGTCGCCCGGGTTTCGTAGCACTAAGCTCGTCACCGACCGCTGGGGCACGCCGATAAATTACTCAGCTCATCCGCTCTAATTTATCGTCCAAGGAAGTCTTTTTCAAGACTACAAGGTAGGACCCTGACATCCGAGCAAAGGAAAGAAGCTCTGTCAAGCGAGTCCACCTTCCAAACCCTCTATCCTATACGTAGAGGTATCGAAAATGAGTTAACAAGCTCGGGTATATCGATGGAGCGCCGCCCGTCCTACTTCCCCATGCAAGAGGAAGCAGAACACGGCGCGGCCGGGGGCCTTAGCCCACGCAGCGCTCCCTACCCGCTACTCGACTCGTCCGCTGTTCCTAGCGACGGCCAAAGGCTCGATTCTCGCGAAGAGATCGCCTTCTTACCTAACGTATTCATGAAGGAAACGTTAGGTCAAGCCTCACACACACAAAAGTTCGAGGATACCTTTCAGACCCGCTCTGAAGTCAATCATCATGATTCGACAAAGATTTCTGAATATCCACGATATTCTACACAAGGCTACCCGGCCGATCAGAGTGTCAAACCCACTCCAAACGTGCTAAAAACAAAGGATACTTTTCAGTACCTCAACCAAGCCCAGTATATTCCCCCTACAGATATAAATCTTAGGCCGGAATATCACACAACGGCTCAGCACCAAACTGATCGAACCCAGCACCCACTATTTAAGGGTTTATATCAATTTAAGCGACTGGTTCACGATTCTCCTCATGATGTTTAGAAGCAGATGGTCCAGTCTTTACTTCTCCCACTCATGGATTACGCTAGTTTGGCATACATAGACATGACAGGCGAAAACATGGAATGCCTTCTGCGAGCACAGAATGCCTGCATTCGTTTTATATTTAAGATCCACAAATGGGATCATGTTACCTTGTACTACAAAAGAATAGGGTGGCTGAAAATCAAGGAGTGGAGAGCGTATAGATTAGGAATGACATTATTTAAAGTTTTAAAATTTGAAAACCCTTTGTACATCAGGGAAAAGTTTGTATACAATTATGAAGTTAATGAGCGTGAGTCGAGGGAGTGTCGCCTCATTATTCCGTATCATAAAGCAACATTCTACGGAAAGTCATTTCATGTGCAGGCTGTTCGTCTCTACAACCAATACAAATATGTATTTCAGCAGGATATTAGTGTTCATTCCTTTAAGAAAATATTTAAGGAAGAATTATTAAAGTTATATTGAATTATTAGTCACATGTAAAATATTAGAAGTAATTTTAGTTCATGGCAAGCTCACACTACTTATTTTATTGTTCGTTTTTCAAGAATTGAGAAGAAGGAAGCAATGATTTTTAATTTGTTATTATGTTTTCTGCCATCATGGTAGAGAGGGCCAATGGCCCTAATGTATGTGCAGATCATAAATAAATCAGTCAAACAGTCCATTCCAAATTTCAGATTCATAGGTTCAATAGCATACAATATAGCTCCGGATCTCACTCAGCTGATCTGGGGGGCTCTATAGACTTCATGATTCGTTTCTAGACGTCCCAAGGGGCCTCCATTCCAAATTTAAGGGGACCCGGTAGCAAAAAATTTGAGAAAAATCGATTTTTTTTCTTTTATAAAACGATGTATTAACATCTAGGGAACAATTAATTTCAATAACATAGTCCAATTTATGCTTACAAGTGCGTAAATTTTTTGTTTCAGTACAGGCCGGCAGCAAAGGCTGGCTAGATGGTGGATGGGTTGCCCTGTCGTCTTTATTCTTGAATAACGGTTTACTGGTCCTTTCATTTTTTTGAAAATTTGTGTAGAACCACCCATTTTCAATAAATAATCAAAAGGAAACGTAAAAACGAAATTGGGCCACTAAAAATCACAAAGAAACCATAAGATGTAAGATGTATGATAAGAGTCAAATGATAAGAGCCTCTTCCTCAATTAATTTCTTCTTTGTATTTATTTGACTGGGCTACAACCATGGGTATTATGTTTATATTATCCATGGATGACATAGTTAAGCTATTATGATACAACCCTTCATTTCAGATAGGTCTAGGGAAAGCAAAAACAGCTTCTATTTGCATAATGCGTTGCGACGTCATCAAAAGATGGATGCTGTTGGTTTTTCTGCTCTTCACGGGCCTTTTTCTTCGCAACGGTTGACCCTATTCGCTTGATTTTTGTTTTGTTTTGAAGAAGAGATCTGGGCCAAGATATTAACCAAGCAGTTTTACAAAATGTTGATCTCAACTGTTGCTAGATGTTTCTGAAGTAAAAAAAAATATGACATTTATTCCATGATACCTACGAATTCGCGTTTTTGTGATACCTGGAAACCCCTATGTTAAGTGAAAATTGAGAGTGTAAGGAATAAAAAGAAAAAAAAGCACTGAAATTGGTTGCAGGGGGGCTGAGGAAAACGCCTATAAAAAGAGGTCTATTAAGGGCGGGAGGGGGGTGGGTGCCGGGTCCCCTTAAGCTTCATATGTTGAATAGCATATAACATAGCTCCGGATCTCACTCAGCTGATCTGGGGGGCTCTATAGACTTCATGATCCGTTTCTAGACGTCCCAAGGGCCCTCCACTCTAAATTTCAGCTTCATATGTTGAACAGCATATAACATAGCTCCGGATCTCACTGAGCTGATCTGGGTGGCTCTATAGACTTCATGATTCGTTTTTATAAATACGTTCCAAGGGCCCTCCATTCCAAATTTCAGCTTCAATAGCATACAACATAGCTCCGGATCTCACTGAGCTGATCTGGGTGGCTCTATAGACTTCATGATTCGTTTTTATAAATACGTTCCAAGGGCAATCCATTCCAAATTTCAGCTTCATATGTTGAATAGCATACAACATAGCTCCGGATCTCACTCAGCTGATCTGGGGGGCTCTATAGGCTTCATGATTCGTTTCTAGACGTCCCAAGGACCCTCCATTCTAAATTTCAACTTCATATGTTGAATAGCATATAACATAGCTCCGTATCTCACTCAGCTGATCTGGGAGGCTCTAGACTTCATGATTCGATTCAAGACGTCCCAAGGCTTCTACATTTTAAATTTCAGTTTTCGGAGCCATTTCTGGAAAAAAGTTGATCACTAGTAGATTATTCACAAAACCAAAAGTTGAATGAGGGTTTTCACTGTAAGGATTGTTATTTTTAACCCTCGGATAGGCGCGGTATCAAATTGATACAAAACATGGCTTTGAAGGGTTGCAACGCCCGCTATCGCATTCGGAGAGGGGCCTCTTCCCTCTACCTTCCTAACTTCAATCCGTCTTCAGAATCAGTTGACCTTCACGCGTCGAAGAAGTGAGCTACAGAAGTTACGGCTGATTTTAATCAAATTGATACACCGCGCCCATCCAGGTAATTTACAGATTACGAGATTGAAAATGTCAATGGCAATGATGAAGAACACTCTCAGGAACAGCCGATGCAACAACTGCGTGAGAGAGCTTTTCCACAACCCACAACAGGGAAAAAACGAATGAGATGCGACCCCTGCAAAACTTTTGACGACTCACAATTGCGTACTATGTGAAAAATTTCTGTGTTCAGAGCATTTGAAACCTATTTGTAAAGATTGTTACCAACAATTAAATTTAGCTCAATAAGATAATTGGTACCTAAAAATTTCGCCTAACATAGTTTTGTTACCGCAAATTATTTGCTTTACTTAAAATTTTCGTTCTCTTTTCTAGTTTATTATTTCGTTCCTTTGAGTTTACGAGTATAGTTCCTATCTATACACTTGTATTTTTTCCGTAAAACGTTTGCTGTAAACATGAGTAAAGATTTAAACTTATCTGTGAAGAATGTTGCCAAAAAATTGTTTACTAAATAAGGAAATACTTAACAATTATACCTAGCTCAAAATATTAGTTACCTAATTTTTCAACCTCATAATTTCTTGAATTTTTCTATAATGTTATAGTAGTTTCTCTACCTATCAGCTAGCATAAAGTTAACCATTGTTCAAATCAATAGTTTTATTGGACTAGCAAACAATTTCCCTTAACCCATTTCCCCTCCTAATACCCATTGTATCAAAATGATACACCGCGCCTATCCGAACGGGATAGCCTATTCCCGTTTAAAGGTGAACGGGAAGCCTATTTTTTGGTGCCTATAAAATTGATCCAGCTCGATAAATCAAGCAAAACAGAAACACACATATTTATAAAACACTCGCACATATTTATAATTTATGTATACTTTTTTCATTAAAATAATAATAGTTATTGTAATCATTAAATTATGATTAGTTAATGAGAGGAAATGAATAGGCACCTACCAAGGTACCTACTGAACATTGCACTGACAATGTTGAAGAAATGAAAATCTAGCACAAAAATCGTGAGATGTAAGTTATGTAATTGCTAGGAAAACTTGGAACTTGAACTGTTCCAATTCACTCTCCTGTCTCTGCATTAATTCTCCTGGTTCTTGTGACTGTGGAGGAACCAGGAGAATGAAGCACAGGAGGATGAAATATTAGTATAAAACTCACGGTAACTTCTGATAGAAAAATATTTAAAAAAAGGAGTGTGGAGGATGAACTTATCACTTAGGCATTTGAAACTGCATAATTAACATCAGTAAGGACTTACCTGAAGTTGAACTATGGACGACAGGAGAATGAGGGTGAATAAACCTAACCACCACGTTTCTCTGTACTTCACACCTGTTGTACAGCCTCTGAGACATAACTTAGCTGTGGGAGGTATCCCACCAAAGAGGGCTGGTCCCAATGTTGGCAACTCATCAAAGATAGATTTCCCTAAATCATTTCAGTATTGGAGCGAGGTACGAACATAAATGCCGTAAATGCCATTTTTTGTGAACATTTCTTGAAATTTTGAAAATTTAATGTACTCAAAAAGTGTTGGCAAACGAACTCATCCTTTCGTTCGGAAAGCTCAATTTTTTGGCGGAAGAACGGAATTTTTATCTCAATCCTAAGGAGAGTCATCGTTTGGAAGGACCCACACACAAATTATATATATATATATATATATGTATAGACACATATATATATATATATATATATATATATATATATATATATATATATATATATGCATTTGATTGTTCTTGTTCTACTGAACTATGTATATAATAAACTTAATTTGATATGAATTTCACAGATAAAAAGAAAAAAGAATGATTTGATATTCACTCTTCTATTTTTGACAAAGATTATTTTCGAAATATCAAATCATTCTTTTTTCTTTTTATCTGTGAAATTCATATCAAATTAAGTTTATTATATATATATATATATATATATATATATATATATATATATATATATATATATATATATATATATATATATATATATATATATATATATATATATAATAGGTCTGAATTCACAGACGTTGAGGAGCGGTTTGTGGACGAAAAATATCCCGCAAGCGAGTTTATGGCATTTCTGCTTTATAACATTCAAGTACAATATGCAATTTTAAGAGAAACTAAAAACGTAATTAATTTAAATAAAAAATCTTTCTCTGAATAACTTTCATTTGGATTTTTGCGAAGTTTGGATTTTGAGGTGATCTTCATTCTTGCGGCATTATTAACGGAAGGTTTTGTTAAATTTATATAGTTTACCTCTAATGCTGAATCTTTAGCATCGGTCGTATCCATTGAAGCAGTTTTATTCTCTTTCACAGGTGAATAAGGCGGGGAACCTTCCCTTCCATATTTCAGATTGTTGTGTGATGGTGAGCGTCTATGCTTCTTAAATAGGCCACCTGAAAAACGTTCACCAATAAAATTTGTTCACATGTGCATCAAAACATCAGTTTAGAAGTAATCATTGGTGAATGGTATGCTAAGAAGTCATGAGCAAAACGAGATTACTCTTGTAGTGTGAACGCCAAGCGGATCCTTACCTAGCGATCCTAACCGATCCTACGGGGTGCCCACCATCATTCCGCATAGTATGGAAGGGGGTTTCCCACGAGATGTTGATTTGGAACAGTGTTTCCATAAAATCTCTATTTCGCACGTCAGTGCTGGACTTGACCCCCAAATGAAACAATGGAAAAGGAGCTTGAATCTCCAACAGTTATTGTGTACTTACCTGATGTTTCGTCCTTGAGCTGCGGGTGCAAGTGAGGATTGGGTCGGCTGGGTGTAGACGTGAGGACCAGAGCTTTCAGGGCAGCGACTTCAGCGGTTAGCATCTCTACTTGCATCATCGATTCCTTCAGCGATTTCTCGGCGTAAGCCTGTTTTACGTTTGCCTCCCTCACCATGTTATGAGCTTCCTAGGAATACAATAGTGGCAAGTGTGAAAATTGTGATGTATTGAATTTAAAAAATAAAAAATAAATCTCTATTTTCTTATATCCATATCCGGCTTCTTGCCCTGGGCACTCGACATGTGTCCTGTCGCTCCCTCTCCACATCCCAACCACTAGAATGAGAGGGCACCTGCTATGCTATCTGCTTGGCAACCGCATCACACACACCCATCCATTGTTTCTCCAAAACAATCAACAAGCTATTAAGCAAGTTTGACAAAAGTATTATGTTGTGTACTTTTCGATGGTTAAGTACTTACTTACCCCTACCGAATAATAATGATACTTTTTTTAAATATAAGAAAAAGATAGTAGTCCTTCTCCCAACCCATGGAAAAGAAAATTATATAATCAATCATTAAATTATTTTAAATCTATGTCAATTCAAACACTACACAGCAAACCTCTACGTACTGGTTGAATCGTCGATGTTATTGTGGAAAGAATTTGGTTAAGTAAAATGTATTTATTGATAAGAATATTCCTCATATGACCAGTTCCTAATTATGAGTAAGTAGGGACCTGAATTCTGACTATTTCGGTTTCTTCGTATCTAATGTTTTCCCAGATAGTTGCAGAGCTGAAACTTCTCTGTGGATACCTTGGATTCAGATTCAAATGACTTGATTAGTTGATCATCATCAATTTTATTAGCTTCTAGCTTATTCAGAGTTTAATACACTCTTGAGCTTCGTACAAATTACCTGAAACAAGCTGGCCGTGAGCTCCTCCAGTTCCGACTCAACTTCGGATCTAATCCTTGAGAGGCGAGAGACTTCTTCATCTCTCAATTTCAGCTCGTCGTGGGCCTTTTTCAACTCGTCCTGGAGACGGGCAAATGCATGCTCCTTTACCTGAAACGAGTATTTTTTGTTCAAATCTGGAACAGCTAAAATGTTAAAATAAAAAACAATACCGACTCGTTGACTGGTTCAAAAGTAACCATTTTGAGGGCCCGCCCCCCCCATCCCATGTGCTCTTCAAGTGCTGCACAAAAAATTCATCCTTTTATTTGTAGTGCTTGGTTTTGTTTTTGAAAGAACGGATTTTTTTAAATCTCAATCCGAAGGAGAGTCTTTTTTTTTTTTTTTTAATTTTTATTATTATTGTTACACGGGATTTAAATATCTCTTTTAAAATGAAATAAGTATAGCCAATATGAAATGTAATAAGCAGAAAGAAAAGAATACTATGAGTAGGTTAGTGAAATACATGAAATATTGATAATAAAATTAAGATAGTTCAAAGAGATAGTACTAGTTCGGAATTCAAAGTTCGTCACAAGTATCTCCGTCATCGCAGCTCTTTCATGTAAGTTTCAACTTGCGTTTAATCACTGCCGGGGATCATAACGGACATCCATGATGTGCACAATCTCATTAGCTGATCTCTGAAGCCAGCTTTATGAATTGTTGTACCCGTAATTTGTACGGTGGTACTGAGGGGCAAAAGGATAATGATTTCTAGAGGCTCTTGTGGGCACTCTGAAATTTATCCTTGCCAGCAGCAATGGGGAATCATACTGATTGGTCAAAAGTTTGTTCAACATGATGAGAAAAGTTTGCAAGCGCCTGGCTTCAAGTGAGGAAATGTCCAACATCACCAGCATCCCGTTGTAACTGAATTCGTCCAGGGCCTCCACCCTATAAAGAGCCACCCTAAGAAATCGACGCTGAATTCGCTCTAACGAACGTTAATGAGATGATTATCGGATTCCATATAACTGGGGAAAACTCCACATGACTCCACACCAAAGAACAGTGAAGGATCTTCAAGGTAGTTAGGCGGCGGAACGATCGAGTAGCTCGAAAGAGGAAACCAAGCTGCCCATGGAAGCTATGCGACGAATGTGTGAGGGAAAAAAGAAATCGGATTCGATTGTAACTCCCAAGTCTTTCACCCTTGACAAAGGAATCGAATCGATTGAATATATCGAGTTATTGCAAAGGGATTTCTGGCGTGAAAAAATTATAAGTTATGAAACAGCACTTCTGATTAACGTTGATAGAGAGGCCATTGATTTTACAAAAAGAACTGAACTCATCCACTCCCAACTACAGTGCCTTAACTTCCGATTCAAGGTAGTGATGAAGGTCATTCATTAACGGGACGAAAAGGAGGGGTCCCATATGAAAGCCTTGTGGTACCCCTGATTGTACTGCGTAAGGCTCAGCCACATATCTTCCCACACATACAATTTGACGTTGACTATGTAGAAAAAAAAGTATTCATAATAATAATCTGCTATTCAAAAAGAGATTTTGAATTTTTAGCTTTTTTTTTGCAATTTTTATCAATTTTTAAGTAAATTTTAATGAAATTTAAGTAGGCAGCATAACTTTGTACATACATTTTTGAATGTTCTAATTTCTAAATTGAAATAGCAAACCTGTGAACGCCAAGAGTGGCAAGCAGTTATTAAGTACGTGTATTGCCGTCGATGGCTGTTGTTGGACGGAAGAATCGTCTAGAACTGCAGTGAGCGTACTGCGCAGGCGCTCGCCCCTTCTGTTTAACTGATACTAAAAACAAAATAGGTACCTATTGCATGTATTGTTTTCATGATAAGAATGAAAATTACCTCAGCAACGGTTCTGTCCCAACTGGAAGCTGCTGACTCAAGACCACTATCCCTTGGGGCGTCCAGGTCGAGATCTCTGCTAATTTCTGCATCACCATCACTCTCCTCTCCGTACTTAGAAAGACTGCATATGGCTTCATGCTCCTGCGCTTCGTTGATCAGACCAGCTGTGAGTGGAGCAGTGATGAGATCCACTCTCGAGTCGGCAGGTCTTTTTGGAGATTCATTAAGTTGTTCGTACTTGTGACCGTTGATGATATTGTTGGCAACCACCAAGGTTTCGTCGCATGAGAGAAACGGGTTAGTCTGGATGGGGGCTTTCTTAGGCGATGCGAAGTTACCACTTTCGATTAGGAAGACGTTGTGCGATGGAGTAAGGGTTTGTTCGCTGTCCTGCATATCTTTCATTGCGCCAGAATTCTGATGGGAGTAGCATGGATCCCAGCCTTCACTTGGGACGATGATCGCACTGAGAAGTGAACATCGCTGTTGTAAGTGTTCATTGGAAGTCACTGACCCTGTAACAGAACAGAAAAAGGATCACAATTAATTACTAATACAATATATTTCCTTAAATGGGGGTGGGAGAGATTAATTCATCTATCGAATGAGTTTTGTTGAATTAATGAAACTCAAAATACTATAATTCCCCAACGTCAGTCACGTCTCTTCCATCTTGGTGAAGTGAATTCCCCGACTGAGTCATCTTAACCATATGGAAGATTCGTTATGATACCCAGTAGGTCGGTTTTAGCGCCCCTGGAATGATTTTGAAGAGCGAGAGGGGGGGGGGAGAGAGAGAGAGAGAGAGAGAGAGAGAGAGAGAGAGAGAGAGAGAGAGAGAGAGAGAGAGAGAGAGAGAGAGAGAGAGAGAGAGAGAGAGAGAGAGAGAGAGAGAGAAGGATTGGTTGATTGATTAACGCTTTATTTAATGATCTCGTAAAATTTGGTCTGTGTAGACAGTTCTTACATTTAACGAGAAAAATACATAAATATTTTACATGTGACTATTCATCTAACTCCATGAACTAAACACACATATATTTAAATACGTTTTTTATATTTTGTTATATACTAGAATAATATGTTTTACAATACTCCCTAATCATATATTATATCATCAACTGTTGAACAAAGAAAAAAAATTTAAAGAAAATTATTATGTAAAAGCTTCGTGTGATTTCATCGACCACATATATATTTTCTTCTCTATATTTTATTATATTGAAGAAATAGCAATATGGAACAATTACGAAATGTACAATTCTGTTAAAAACTTTAATATTTGCAGATATGTACTTTCAAATTGTCTTCTACTATTGATTAGATTTATGGGTTTTAAGCTATTTTTTTCTCTATTACCTGTATGAAGTGATCCTTCTACACAAAAATTAGATTCTATAAGCCTCCGTACGACATGAAGGTACACGCATCTTTATTTCGCGTTTCAACGGTATGATAAATGCTGATATTTATCATGCACATAAATTTATTTTTCATTTAAAATCGCCCTAAAAATTGTTATCAATATAACATATTCTTGCATATATCTTATTTTTAGTATATGAGACCTTCATATTTGTCGTGTATGCGATCATCATATTTTAGTTTAGAATAAAACGTACGCATTCATTCAATGCTCTATGCAGTTTAATTGTTGAATCGTATACCGTGGTAGAAGAGGATGCCGACGCTTCCACAAGTCTTCCCTGTGGATTTCAGTGCCGGCAAGGTAGCTCTTTCTCTAGTCCACTAAAAGGGAATTGCTCAGTTTGTGCTGGAGTCTCCTTTGGATGAGTATGCTGCGGATTTCTGAATAGTCTGGTAAGTTCATATTTTCATCCCTATACTGTCAGCTACCAATTACAGTATTTGGTGTTATCAGAAGTTTGTTTGTTTCTATGATATGACCAGATATGTTAGAAACGGGAACTTAGGGGTACAACTTTGTGCCACCGTTTTTTATTATTTCTGCAATAAAATTTAATGCTTTCTCGTTGTATTTTTACAGAAAATGGGTGCTCAGAATCGGAGAAAGGTGGCTGGACGAGTTGAAGATTTGTTGGGATATTTTTGTATGAATTGTTAAGATTTTATAATAAAAACGAACAGAAAGTTGCCTTGCATTGATTTTTATATTCACCTTGTTTAAAAAATCGAAAAAACACTAAATAGTTATACTACTAGCTATAGTTTTTTTCAGCTTTCGAGATCTGAGCAGCATACGTTTTTTAAAAGCATAAATATAGGAAACTATTTTCCAACATGGGAACACAGTAGTCGTGGTCGTTCCTCGAAGAGATTAAAATGATCCATCCGAATGCAAAGGCGACCGCGAATGAAAAAACACAGAATCAACAATTCATGGATTAACTAGTCGATCACGATTTCGACTGTCGAAGCTGACCTCCACCATTGTATTGGAAATTGTTGAATGAGGAGTATCTCCGCTCTCTCGCCAGTATTTATGTGACAACTTGTGAGGTAGGTGGATGAAAGGAAAAATTAAGCGCTCATTGTCTCTGAGTGGGAACAAATCCGACTCCGGGCTCGGTCAATAGAATGTTTGTTATTCTCCAGGAAATCTCAATGGCTGCACCATCAAAATACTAAATGACCAGAACGTGATTTTAGCGTGAAAAAAGTCGAGTAACCTAGAATCTCAACGACTTAGGTATGGATTGAGATTGAATATTAGTATACATTCGAAAAGTTCGCCTCCGAATTAATAAACAGCCAAAGTGCGGATAGTGAATTATATCACATCAGTATTATTTCGAACAATGACATTGGTTCCTACCGCTACATAATGGCTGACAATGTCTGTCTTTCAATCAATTAATAAAAATAAACCTTTCAAATTTATTCAAACTGGATTCTTAATGCTTAAAACCTCAGTGTGAAAACTGTGAAAAAAATTAGTAATCGTACATTTAAATACCTAAAGGCCCCCATCCACGGTCAAACAATTTACACAAATTCGATGTTTGTGCAAATGTCTGTTTGCACCAACGTGAGCCCATCCACGTTGCAACCCGTTGTGCAAACATCAGTTTCGTTTTCAACATCGTGTGAGCATGTCAGAGACGGACGATTGTTGTGCCGCGATTATCCTTGCACTGGGGACACAAAAACATGCTAAAAAAGAAGAAAGCCAACCATATGGGTGAAGAGTTGGCTTCTGCAGAGGAACAAATTTGGTCATGACCGCTTGGTCAAGAGCTCAGGCTTACCTCAGCTGCGGACTACAGAAACTACCTTCGAATGGACGCAGCTATTCAGCGAGTCACTCGAAATGGTTACTCCCTTCATACAGAAAATCACCACGAACATGAGAGAAGCAATATCTTCAGAACTGAGATGATTGGCAACTATGAGATACCTTGTAAGCAGGGCCTCATTTGAAGAGCAGAAATTTTAAACTGCCATCTCAGCTCAAAAAACGCTGCAAATTATTCCTTGGCGTGTCCTATTTCGAGTTGCCACAACCTATACTTCTATAATTATATACGCATGTTTATATTTCTCGATTTGAGCTCCTATCTATTCAAATAGTTATTGCCTTAATATTATCTAAGTACGTACGAAAAGTCGAGAGGATATGTTATTATATATGCGTAGGAAAAGCATTGGTATTAACACACAAATATGACCTAGAAAAAACATATATTCATGCCTCGAAGGAACGCCGTACCCATGGTGCCGCGGTGTACTATGTGGGTATAACACGTAAAAGTAATAAATATCCATTTTCCTACACCCCTCTGCTACGCCCCTGGTCACACCAGACACCACAAGGTGCCGCGGCGCCTCATCTCACTCCACCCTCCGCTCACCCCCCTCACCACCAACCGTGACCCCCTGCCAAGCGTGCCAGGCGTGCGTGCGTGCATAAGTCCAATACTCAAAACCTCGAAAAAGACACTTTTTCGCCCGTTTTTGGCCCATAGCATCTATGCGAGTAAAGCGATCGGGATGGTTAAACGTTAGGATCAACTAGACCCCAAATGGAGTCTATGTGCGAAAGAACGGGTTTTTTAAGTCAATTCTTAGGCCTTTTATGGCCCGGACGGCGGACGGCGAACGGCGGACGGTGAACGGCGGACGGACATTTCAAATTTGGATTCTACGCACCTTAAAACGTAAAGTGACAAAGTTTGAGGGGGGGTTATAAATTTTTTTTCCTAAATAAGGCGTCTGTTCACGAAGGGGAAAAGGCGTAGACTGATCCAAGGTTTGCACGATACTACCATCCACGGTCAAACAGGTAGTCATACAAGGGTTGTTTGCGCAAAAGATTTCGATTCAGACCGATTTTACTCAAACAGCTTGCACAACCATCAAACAGTCTCATCGACGATCAAATTATTTGCACAAACACCAAATTTGTGCAAATAGTTTGACCGTGGATGGGGGCCTTAATGTATTTTCCGAATGAGTTATATTTTTGGACTACTAAAAAAGTTGAGATACGATTCTTTCTAATGAATCATTTTAGGAATTTCCGGTAGTTAATCGACGTGGAACAATGGTTTTAAGCTACTGTTAATTTGTTTTAAAATTCGAGTACTTGGTGTTCTCAAACCAAGATATATTTATCAAGATATATTTATCTAAATAAAGTTCAGATTTACAACAAATTTGCTTATTTTTATACTTTTCTACAGTTTTTATCTATTTTAGTATATTTTGAAGAACTTCAAGTACAAAATTCAGCAAAAGTTTGTGCTTAAATGTTTGAATGTTCTTATTCACTATTGATATACTTTTTACAAGTAACATTCATTATTTTTAGCACAATTTTTGAAATTTGAGCAATTTAATGCGTTTAAAAATGGTATTCAACATACTCACTTTTTTTTTTTAATGCTCAATTTTAATGGAGCAAGAATAACATTTTTATTTCGATATTGAGGAGTGTTACTGTCTGGTCCATATATATAACTTACAAGTTGAAGTAAAAGTACAAGTAAATTGCCCTCCAGATAAAATTAATGCCGACTATGTTTCCCACTCCTACACGCAAGGGAAAGCTATATATGAGCTACTCAACTACGTGCGTAGGCCTGTACATATCTTTATTTTGTCAAATAAAATATTTGTTAAATATTGCTCCACGGTCATGACTCGTGTAACTGGTATAATGCAGAGTAAAAATAGAACGTGACTTGGGCTGAACTTTTTCGAAAAAGTATCAAGAAGAATCGGCTGGACCGCCCAAGAATCTACGGACCCATCAGTACTAGCCAGGGCCAGAAAAACTACCAGCAGAGAAAACTCCTCACGTCAAATTATGTCAGGTGCATTTGCGCAAGTGAACCCCAGGTAACTAACCTTTGAATTCGTCACTCCTTTTTTGGAAATTTATATTGAGAGCAAGTACGCAGATTCAAACAAAGTCCGTGAGAAATTGTGCCGAAACACAACTCACAAAACCTTCGTGACTCTAACTATTCAAGACACTCGTTTAAAGCACCCTTCCTATAACAATAAATAAATAAATTATATTCACCAATTTTTGAAGAAACCCACGAAAGTTTGTAAACTAGAAAGTATTGGACACTGTCGCCCGTACAGCCGATAACCAGGATCTTCTATAAGATTGAATATCTTACCATCCATTTTTCGTACCACAAAGATTTCAAATCTAAAATCTTCATTCATGCACCGTCATCTCGTTGGAACTGCATCCCAGCAGAAGTATTATCTACATCCTGTTAAACCCAAGATAACCGAAGTCCCTCAACACTTATCTCTCTTCCACTTCGAAGACATCCAACGACTGCAAACGACTTCAACGGGAGACCTCCCAGGCCGTAAAATTAATCATTTAAATTTTTGTATGTGTACGTTAACAATTAATTAGCAAATTTTCGTCAAAAATGAATTATTGCGATGGCTCAGAAAATTTTAAAATAAAAATTTGAGAAAAATTTCTTCACTGAAATCTGTTTTGAGGCATTCTGAAACAAAGACTAGAGTTTAACGCTTTTCCATATATATATATATATATATATATGTGTGTGTGTGTGTGTGTGTGTGTGTGTGTGTGTGTGTGTGTGTGTGTGTGTGTGTGTGTGTGTGTGTGTGTGTGTGTGTGTGTGTGTGTGTGTGTGTGTGTGTGTGTGTGTGTGTGTGTGTGCGTGTGTGGGCGTGAGCGCGTGTGCGTTAGTTATATTGTTTTGAATTTTTAGCACTTTGCATGTAAAGAAATTGTTTACTGCCAAAAAACCCGTTCTAAATAATATTCTGCGATTCAAAAAAGATTTTGGGCTCTTAGCCTTTATTGCAGTTTTTTTCTTCGTATTTTTAGCATATATTATTGAAATTTAAAGTACATTTTTCAGCATAATTTTGTACACAAAATTTTCAATGTTTTAGTTCATCGTTGATAAACTTCTTTTGACTACAATTCTATTAAAAAATCGAAATTCAATGATTTTTAGCCGATTTTAGACATTTGTAATCATTTTTGAGCTAATTTTTTACAATTTGGCCATTTTAATTGATCAACAAGTGCTGGCCAACGAACTTGTCTCTTGATTTTTTGGCGCAAGAATGGAATTCTTATCTCAATGGAGAGTAAGTTATATTCTGGAATGACACATATATACATAAATACGTATATATATATATATATATATATATATATATATATATATATATATATATATATATATACTTATATGAAAAATGTTATAATCCAGAAATCGTTTCAGAATGCCTCAAAACGGATTTTGACGAAGAAAGTTTTGAAAACTTTTGATTTTAAAATTGTTGGAGCCATTGCAATAGCTTCATTTTGGACCGAAATTCGCTAAAAGCAGTTGCTACAGCGAATCGTACCACAAAGTAGTAGGATTTATTCTTTGCACTTTAAGTCTTTGCACGAACCAAGCATTTCACTAGAAAGTGATTTGATTACAGTTGGTGTCATTGCCGAGGAAATGTAGCCTTGTTCCTACGAACTCGTGACCAGCAGATAAGTTGTTCATCTTGCCCATCTCACGAACTCGGCCTACAGCTACACGAGTGGGTACTTGGTATTCCGAACGTAGTTTCTTTCTCGGTTGAGTGAGGCTGTAACATTATGACAATGCATTTGTATGCTGTTCATCGACAACTGCGAAAGATGTTGGTTTCTCACAAAGCTCCTTCTTTAGGACGTCCCTATGAAGCTATTTCTTATAGGTAAGGCTTCATTAACAAGGGGGACTCCTATTGGAATTGATCCAGGGGGGGGGGGGGGCAACCCAAGCATGAGAAAAAAAATCACAGGATACAAATCCGTTTCATACCATTCTATGACCGAATCAGTGAAAAAAAAAACCATAGGTGTATGTCTGTGTGTGACAAATTTTGCCTCCCAGGCCAAAATACTCAACGAATTTCTGAGATTCTTTATTTATTCGATCCCATTTTTAGTTGAGTAGTGCAACGAACCCCGTAAATTTTGAATTCCGCGATAGAAAAGGGGAAGAGGAGAGCGTAAAGCCGAAAAAAGTCCAGTCATGCAGCATGACCCCATGAGCGAATTTTTGAAGATGTTTCATGCAAATATTACCGATTTTTACAACTAGCGAACGGCATTATTTCGATTTTTGACTGATTTTTCAACTTTGAAATTTTTGAAAACTTGATACATATTCTTATAGGAAATTCTACGCCGATTCCGAATATACCACGTGTTAGTATGCTAAAAAAATTATTTCGCACAACAAATCGCAAAAAACAGGCTATTTTGAAATTTTTGACTACATTTTTGAAAATTTCAACCCGAAGATGTTATCCGATCATGCTGGCCAACGAACTTGAACTTTCGTTTTGGGTCCTTTTTGTTGTTTTGTTTTGTCCATTTGTTTGAAGTTTCTAGCACAATTCTACGGACAGTTATCGTCTGGAATGACACATACATATATACATACATATTTACATACATACATGCATACATTAAAAAAATGCGTTAAACTTCAGAATATGATTCAGAATAGCCTGAAACGGATTTCTGCATAAAAGTTTTTCAAAAATTCACGTTCTACAAAATTTTAGGCGAGAGCAATAGCTTAATTTTCTTCAAAAATTCGCTAAAACGTGTTTTTTTTTTTTTTTTGGACAAATTGTGTCGACGCCACCCAGGCTACAATTCTCAACCGATTTTCGTGATTTTTATTTTCATTTGGTTCGATTCCAATTTTAGTCTAGTTGTGTAGCATAGCATGCATGCCTTAGGAATTTCGGGTTCATCGTCGAGGAGAGGAGTGAAGGGGATAATCACCGATTCTCGAGGGGATAATCTCGACCGATTTTCGTTATTCTTATTTTGTTCCATTACGAATTCGATATAGTTCTGGAACGTCAAAATGTCAGGAGTTACAAGTTTCATGGTGAAAGGGGGCGAATGGATGGGGTAATACTGATAAATCGGTGTTTTAACAATACTCGTCCGATTATCGAGATTCTATTTTTGTTTAAATGTGAATTCGGACTAGTTTTGGAAGGTACCAAAATCAGAAGTTTCAAATTTCATTACGGAAGGGTGTGTATGGAGGGGGTAATAGTAATAAACCATAATGTTTCAACTATTCTCGTCAGATTTTCGTGATAATTTTTTGTTCATTTATGAATTCGGTCTACTATAGGTGGAGTTTCAAATTTCATGCTGGAAGTTTTTTGATAACCATTTACTGTCGATGGAGGGGGTTAATGGGAGGGGGGAGGAAGGGTAATTCCGAGAAGTCATGATATTTTTTGTTTTTCTCTTATTTTATCAACTCTCTCCAAAATTATATAAAATCTACCCATAGGTACATCCCTGTAATGCATGCATTACTTACCAATATGTGTTTAGGATGTTCCACAGTTACACTGTAGGGCCTTTGGCCATGTGAACGGGTGACCCTTCCCTTTTCGAAAACGGCATCTCTACTTTCAGTTCTGTTCTTATTGTAATGAGGGTCAGCTTGAAGGTGTGTCTTACATTGTCGGGGTTTGCCCAATACTAGGAGAATTTCGGGTTCGGTGTTTTGATATGGAGACCCTTTGCAGAGATGAGGCTTTGGGAAACCTGGATACGGGAAACAAATAGCCAGCTCTCGTCCGGTATTGTAGGGTCGCATATAATTACCGGCGTGAATCGGATACAGAATTTAATTGGTGATTCGAATCATATTTGTTTCAATTGTAGGCTAATCAATATATCTCACTTTTTTTGTGAAGTATAATCGATTCCAATTTAATTTGTAGTTTTGTAACAGCTTGCGCGATTCTCCAACAGACTGACCCGATACTACACACACACACACACACGTACACGCACTTTTTATGGTGCGGGCCAGTGAAATGACAGTTTAGAGAACTGTTAGATTCTCTGCTGTGCCATCCGCTGGTCAAAATGCTCTCTGGACGTCTTCAATGACACCAGCCACTAGGAAGAGAGATGCCAGAATCTTTTGAAAGTGGCGGAAGTTTACCGATGATGTAGAAATCGGGCGTTAGCCCCCATGCCCACTTCTTCCTTTCTTTGGGATGAAGATGGTCCGGGCAACACTTTTGGGGGTCTTCCCAATAGAAGTAATAGGTTGAGGATGAGCAGCTTGTTATTCTTTGGGGATTTATTCCAGCCTCGGAAAGACATACCATCAGGTCCACCAGATGTGGAATTTTTGACACGACACTTATGTGCCTCATCATGAAGTACCGACATGCACATAATGCTGCGTAATGAATCTCTGGTGGGAGCTGGGGGTACCACCTGCCCACCAGGGTTGTGGCTGGGAGCACTCAAGAGTGGCTCCCAAAATTCCACTAATTCCTGGAGAGGGGGCAAAACTAGTCCACCCCAGCTCCCTCCAGTACCTCCTCAGCTACACGAGCCGGATGCTTCCTCCACAACCTCTGGACCCGCTGGTATCCCCACCTTCTTGCTTGTTTAGCTGCTCTGTGACCTCCACGGGGCACCAAAGCAGGAGGATTTCCTCCCTGGTACCTCGTCACAGTCGCTTCCTCAACCCGTGGGAAGTTCCTCTGCAAATAAGTCCCGAACTCGTCTTCCAAGCCATCAGGCCCCGCAACAGCCGGCCTTGCCAGTTCCTGCAGGTAGTCGCTCTCATAACCTTCAATATGGCCTACTTGCTTCCTGAGCCTCAATACTTGGTTCTTCAGATCCTCAAGAAGACCGGATGTCCCAGGGGAGGATTGCTGAATGGCAGGCCTCTGTCCCACGCCTGTCGCAGATCCGGGAGAGGCCCCACTGCAATTTGCCAGGATCGCATCCTGGACAAGCTGCTTATAGTGCCTCAGGCGAAGAGATCGGATGTCAGAAAGCGTGCTTGCTATAAAAATAAATAAATAAAAAATAATAATAATATCACGTACCCCATTACGCACAGCCTCTGCCTCCTCTGCTGCCATTCGCCTCAAATCCGCAGAAGCATAGCTGGACCACTCTCTCTCTATATCAATTGCTGTGTTGGTCTGTACAGGATGCTTCTGCCAGACGTGGGCACAGAGGCCACGCTTGGAACTGAAGGCTCTCTCACAGTGGGCACACTGGTGGGCATTCGCAGGGGCAGTGGAAGAGGCGGAGGGACAGGATGAGGAGGAAGAAGAAGAGGGAGAGGATGGCCGATTCCCCTGCCTGGAGCGCCCTCGAGTGCCTCCCCTAGAACCCCGTGTGCCAATGGGCCGGCGGGGGTTATGAGGCTCCTCGTTAATTTGTTTCATAACAGAGAAAACACGGAGTAGAAGGGTCGGGAGTCCCGTTGACACGAGCCACCCCCCCCCCCCCCCCTAATTGCCAGCGGGTCATTTCACCACCCTCTGTTCACCCAGAGGGTGCCCGGGTCGCTCGACGTATGACCTTGACTTGGGTAGGGATATGAAGGAGCTCCGAAGAGATAAAAACACCAACAGTCACCCTACCCCCGCAACCCACACCAACAGTTACCCTACTCCAGCAACCCACACCGACAGTTACCCTAACCCAGCAAACCTACACACACAAGCGCGCGCGCGCACGGACGCAGTCACACGTACACGCACATGTACACGTACACGCGCACGCGCACGCACACACACAGACACACACACACATACACACCTGATTACTATACATAAAAATTGCTGTAATATATGTATATATTTCAATAACGTAATGTTTGTGTAAATAAATCATAGTACCGTAAATGGTGGTGAAGTGGGTACAGTTTTGATAGTTTTCCACCTCTTCCAGCCACAATTTTCATAATTTTTTTGTGAACTTCATACTGAAGAAACTTAAACTATCAACCTTTCGAACCACGTTTGAGTTGTTGAAATTCATCAATTGCAAGCTCGAGGGTGGGGGGTTAAAGTTGTACTATCTTCTCCCACACTTTGGTGGTGAAGATGGTACACCGTCGTTTTACACCTCCAACCAGGTTGCAGAGGCTTCTGTACCAACTTCACCATCGTTTTTAACATCTACTTTCTTTCTACAAGTGGAGGGATGATGGAAAAATGGGACTAAAAAGGTCTAAGGTTGAATCAAACGCAAGAAAAAAAAAATTAAAAGGCCTTTATTTAGCAAAAATGTGTTTAAAACACAGAGAGGGGCTTTATTGAGCAAACAATTCGATCAAGTCAAAGGATTTTTGGGTAACTTCCCCAGGAACAACAAAACGGTATCTACGTATCTTCAAATGGTACGAATCAGTCTTTTCAACATACCTACTAGTAGGTAAGCAAAGAAAACGACTGTACCATCTTCACCACCTAAAAATTAATTTTTTACAATTTTGGCTTCAGGAATTTTTCTTAAAGAGATTATTTGGATTTGTCGACGGATTTCCAATCCCAAATAGATGTGTAACCAAGGAAATACACTTATTTGGTGATCGCTGTTCAATTGTCGCAGCCCCAGGAGCAGTTTGGCAGAAAACACAGTTCACCTTGATTATCACGTTATCACTAATAGTGTTATCAGCGTCAAAGAGTACATGAGAAGAAGGTGCTCCACCGCTCAGATGCTGCTCCCTAGTGCCCTTGACACAAACCTGTCAGCCATTTTTGCTTGGGAACCCCCGTTTTCCCGCCAAATGTCAATTAATTTGGAAAATCCGTCTTTGTACCATCTTCACCACCGGATCCCTTCTCCACCACCATTTACGGTATAGGTTGGATTAGTACATTAATAGGTATATGTAGTGAAACGTTAACAATTTCTCTATTTACATTGCAGTAAATGCTCAAAGCATTATTCATCAGTATAATATGGTTTGTATTATTAGTAAGGTCTCAGTTCTGTGATTCGCAGTGTTGGATGAAACCAGTTAGCGGCGTTGAGAATTATTTTTGGTTGCTAGAACAGCTAACAGTAAGCGAATAAGAGGACCGACATCCACTTTTCTAATTGTAACTGATCAGCACTTCAAGTCCAGAAGTGGGTTACAAAGGGTATAACCGTTGTCACCAAGGAAACACCTAGTTTATTTATTTAGGTCAAACAAATCATTCCTGAATGATCGTCAGATATCTAGCGTAATTTTCTTGAGTAGCTATTTAAAAACCAAATTTTCAATATTGAATATATAGGAATAATTTCAACTCTTAGCACTCGTTACGTGATTGTATTATTTGTGGGACTATTTTCTTCGAGCTGGCCAGAATATTGCTCCCACCCCTCACCCTTTCCCCTCCAAAAAAAAAAAAAAAATATATATATATATATATATATATATATATATATATATATATATATATATATAGCATTCGCACTTTGAATTAAACCTTTCGCGAATTGAATTAAACTTTTCGCAAATTGAATTAAACTTTTCGCAAATTGAATTAAACTTTCCGCAAAATGAATTAAACTTTTCGCAAATTGAATTAAACTTTTCGCAAATTGAATTAGACCATGGGCAAATCTACGAAATAAATCACTCGCGACGGAGTTGTGGAAACCCATTTCAAAACGGAAGTTAGTGAAAAAACGTTGTCTATTTCCACGAAAAATACAGAGTTACAATGTCAAATCGATTTAGACAGTTAGGCCCGTCAATAATTTTGTTATTGTTTGTTACTGATAATGGCCCAAGGTCTAATTCAATTTGCGGAAAGTTTAATTCAATTTGCGAAAAGTTTGATTCAATTTGCGAAAAGTTTAATTCATTTTGCGGAAAGTTTAATTCAATTTGCGCGAAAGGTTTAATTCAAAGTGCGAATGTTTATAATATAGGTATATATATATATATATATATATATTCTGAGACAATCTTGTGCTTTGCAGCATAATGCGAAGTAAGTAAAATTTGAAGTATAGAGTACGTAGTACATGATTCGCTTGAAATAAATATGTATTTACCTAACTAAATAGACGCTGAATTGAAATCTGGCAGTATTTATAATGTTACAAAATATACCCAATAGTGATTTTTAGATAGTCGAATAGCTAGTCTCAGTAGCAGTATCATTGATTGATTTTTCAGATTACTACAACAAAATTTTACGTGCTTGAGGAAATTTTTGTTCTTTCTTTTACTGACATGGAGTTCTGAGGGTGGCCGTTATACCATGTTTGTGTATGTACTTCCGTCAAAGTTCCACATAACCATTTTATTTATAGATTTATATCGTCCTATTTTCCTATATTTTGGATCTATGTTGCAAATACAAAAAGGTTCCGCCACTTCGAATAAACTTGTTCACCAACACACATTCTTTGATTTGAAGTATTATAAGGGGAATGCAAAGGCTAGAATCCCCATCATGACAGAGTTACCGAAATTTCGAGTAGAAGACTACCAACCATTTACTTACGTTGGAACGGACTTTGAAGGCCCTTTTCATAAATGGGTAATTTCTCATTTCAATACAATTCATGCTACTGGGATCTCCTTACACAACTAACCACTGTACATACTCAGATTTTTTATTTTGTAGTAGGTACCTACTGCCTTACCCCAACGTATTGCACTAATGGACAGAACAAAAACACCTTGGAATGTATCATAAATACATTATTAGGTACCTATACATCAAGAAACTCCTTTCTCCTAGAGTTTTCACTACTCAGATAAAGGCATCCTCAGAAAAATTGTGGTGTGAAGAACCTAAAATACCCCTGTTTCTGAAATATTAAATTTGAGCACCAATAGAGATTTACTAGTATCAGTAAGTAGGCGGGGTGCGCAGGTTCTGCCACAAAGTTTCCAACTCCCTCTCTGTAGTAGTTTTTGAAAGTAACAGTCATGGAGCATGATCGTAACTCTTATCACAAACTCTTATCTACCAACAATTCAAGTACTGGATAGTATTCCTTTCATAGCTAACGGTTCCAGTATCCAGCTATACTTCTAAACACCTACGGTTTCAGCAGGTACCAGGTGAGAAATTCCTCCGCAGCCAACGGTTCAAGTACCAAGCTGAAAACCGCACTTTCCTTTCACATATATCCAAGTACCAGGTTTTTATAAATCAGGAAAATTAACTTCATTTTCACGAGTTTATTCATTCATAGATAGATTCACTAAGCGCAGGATCGTTCAAACCACAGCAAAATCATTTTGCTCTCGCCTCAAAATTTGTAGAATGTGAATTTTTGAAAAAATTTTAAGCAGAAATCCGTTTCAGGCTATTCTGAAACATATTCTGAATTTTAAGGCATTTTTTATGTATGTATGTATGTATATATGTATGTATATATGTAGCATCAAGGTCATTGCCGCGACCGTGTCATGGCGCGGGGTGTGGTGCGGGAAAAGCGCCACGGAGTTACTCGAGTTGGGCATCTCGGCAGGAGTACTCCGTGGTATCACCACCCGCGTCCTGAGGGGTTCTTACTTGAACTGGTGGTCATTTTATAGGGGCACTTCCTTTCATCCCATTCTTCCTCCTCGTCCTACAACTTCCCTTATCCCTAGAGCCGGCGTCGGGTAAACCTGGGCGTCCTCCCCACTTTTTTTATTTTATTTGTTTATTTTTCAATTTAATGACGTACCCCCTCCGTCTTTGAGGAGAGGTTAATTTAAAAAAATAAATAAAAAAAATAAAAAAAATGTATATATGAATGTGTCATTCCAGACGATAACTGTCCGTAGAATTGTGCTAGAAACTTCAAACAAATTTTAAAATGTTAAGGACACAAAACGAAAGTTCAAGATCGTTGGCCAGCATGATCGGATTACATCTTCGGGTTGAAATTTTCAAAAATGTAGTCAAAAATTTCAAAATAGCCTGTTTTTTGCGATTTTTTGTGCGAAATAATTTTTTCAGCATACTAACATGTGGTATATTCGGAATCAGCGTAAAATGTCCTATAAGAATATGTATCAAGTTTTCAAAAATTTCAAAGTTGAAAAATCAGTCAAAAATCGAAATAATGCCGTTCGCTAGTTATAAAAATCGGTAATATTTGAATGAAATATCTTCAAAAATTGGCTCATGGGGTCATGCTGCATGACTGGACTTTTTGCTCATTTACCTGAAATCCGTAATCCCAATCTACCTCCTGTAAACTTGTAAAGGTAACCCGCGCGGCCATATGGATTCTAATATTTGCGTGGCAGAGAGAACCGTGAAAATGAAACACATGAAATTGGTAAAAATTTCATCCAGATTATCGAGTCTACATAAAAGTACCAATGTTACGCATAGTAAATCCAATCGCGAAATGAGGTAAGCTAACACTCAATAGTTCCGTTAGTACCAGAGCAGGAGCAGAATGGAATTTGAATAGTTATCGCATCTATCCAAGGATATTGATTGAAGGGGTAGCAGGGCAATCGAGGTGGTTCACGTTTGCCTACTAACATAGTTTTTGGCCCCGAACTTTAATGCCAACAGCCATTCAAAAAACTCTACCCTTATTTGGCCCATTATTCCTTCAATTAAGGGGGTGCAAGCTCCCGCCCTCCCCTTATCATCATGTTTTTCTATCCCGTCTCGAATTCAATAACAACCCTCAATCTTTGCCAACCTCAACTAGAACCTAACGTTGCAGCTCTGTCTGATTCCTTGCTAAGCTCCGATGGAAATCATTAATTTAAAAACAACTGTAAACCCTTATTTCCTCAACATAATTGATCATGATTTTGAATAAATACAGTTACTTTAATAATGAAACATTACTTCACTATCTGGAGTGAAAGGAAAATCAGAATATAGCTAAATAACTTTGGTGCTTACAATCATGTGTTTAACCAAGCGCCGATGTGATATGGAGAAGTAACGTTACTCTGATTAACCCTAGTTCGCTAGACGTGACAGTATAGGGGAAAAGACTAGACGTTCGTAATAATTACGACTGTGGTAATTTGTTAATTACCTGGGGAGAAAACAGTTCAAATATTACTTCTCCATATTTGTAATTTTATTATTAAATCACGATTTTCGTCCGTCTGAAAATCCTAGATTTGGTCCCTTCTAACATCAAATCAACTTTTACAAAAACAAAAACGTTCTAGTCATGCAGCATGATCGTATGAGCGAATTTTCATAAACAACCTATCGCATTATAATACGTATGTTAAATTGTATTAAAATTCGAGCAATTTCAGTAGACAAAAATTGTTAAAAACCAATTTTATGGCAAAAAAATTCATACTAATAAAAATTTGGCAATTCAAAGGAAATTTTGAATTTTTAGATTTTTTTGCAGTTTTTATAGATTTTTTAGCAAATATTAATGACATTTAAATACGTTTTGCAGCATAATTTTGAGCAAACATTTTTAAATGTCCTAGTTAATCGTTGGCAGTTTAGTTTTGACTAAAATTCTGCAAACAATTACAAATGTAACGATTTTTGGCCGTTTTTAGCCATTTTTGATGATTTAGCCATTTTTAGTACATTTTTCAAAATTTGACCAATTTAATGTGCCAAAAATTATATACCAACTAACTTATCCTTTCGTTTGGAATGCTTGATTTTTCGGCGCAAGAACGGTAGGTATTTTAATTTCAAAACTTAGGAGAGTTATCGTCTGGAATGATATATATATATATATATATATATATATACCTACATATATATCGTTCAGAAGGCCTCGAAACGGATTTCAATCAAGACAAGTTTTCAAAAATTTTGATTTAAAAATTTTTTGAGCCATTGCAATAGTTTCATTTTCCAAGAAAGTTCGCTAAAATCTCAAGAGCACAATCATAATGTAATTAATCTTTTCCCGTCTTAACTTCTGTTTTTTCAACTTGACCTGGTTGTACCTGTCCCAGTCATGCAGCATGATCATATGAGCGAATTTTCGGAAATCATCATACGATATTATGTTAAATTATTTTGAAATTTCAGGACTTTAGGTAAAAAGGAATTGTTAACTACCGATTTCATGGCAAAACTCGTTCGAAAGAATATTCAGCAATTTGAAAAACCAGTTAGCTTTTTTTGCTGTTTTTATCTATTCTTGGCAAATATTAATGAAATTGCGTTGTTCACTGTCTATGTGAATTGACCTAAAGTTGCAGTACGGCCGAATGAGTCAAATGATCCAATCGAAGGAAGGTCAAATGGGGATCTTCGTTTCAAATTCTATGAAACAAAAGGATCTCTATTCAATACAGAGAGCCCTAACTTATTTTTCGAAGACGGCTTCAAGGAAAAGGTTGAAGTGATTACTTGCGAACGCTTAGTTTCCAAGAAAGCGATTTGCAGCTCTTGGTCCCGAGAAAAACCAATTACCTACCGACAATATACACTCGACCATCGGGGCGGCTTGAGCGCCCATCAACTGGGTGCGCGCTAATCGTCGAATGGAGTTTAGCTTGGTTTACGATCGCTGTTTTCTGCCACTATCGATGTAAATTTACGTTAAGATATAAATCACCAATTTATTATACCTATCTACTATTATAACAATGAAGATGTCGCGGGAACTTCACAGATCAGACAAAACCCATAAGTTATTCGAACCCAAATTCCAAGGTACATAAAGAATATATGTATTCATCGAGGGATCAATATAATCTCTTGTCTGCCCTGGGCAGCGTTGACAAAATTATTAACTTTTTTTAATCACACACAGACATATACTTTTGGTTTATTATTTCCAATAATAAGCCTATGTGATCGCGTAGCAAAAAATTTGTATAACCCCCCTCAAACTTTGTCACTTTACGTTTCAAGGTGCGTAGGCCCGCCGTCCACCGTCCACCGTCCGCCGTCCACCGTCCGCCGTCCGGGTCATAAAAGGCCTAAGAATTGACTTAAAAAACCCCTTCTTTCGCACATGGACTCCATTTGGGGTCTAGTTGGTCCTAACGTTTAACCATCCCGATCGCTTTACTCGCATAGATGCTATGGGCCAAAAACGGGCGAAAAAGTGTCTTTTCTCGAGATTTTGAGTGTTAGACTTACGCACGCGCGCACGCCTGGCTCGCTTGGCAGGGGGTCACGGTGGGTGGTGAGGGGGTGAGCGGGGGGTGGAGTGAGAGGAAGAACAGAGGTGGATACTAGAAAATAGACCGGCGAAAGCCCCAGAGCATGCTGGTTACTGTAGCTGGCTATCTGATTCAGAAATAATAAACCATTATGTAATAATTTGCAGCGTTTTTTTTTTTTTCGTGGATTCTACCGAAATCGGACGAAAACTATAATTATCATCCATGTAACAAGAATTTGAGGTTCGCGCTTGCGTAGCAGATACTAATGATATGATCATGAAGAAACTCAAATGGCGTTACCAAATCGTCATTTGACGAATGAATCCAATGAGTTTTGGAGAAAAAGGAATGCGTACGGCGGGCAGACTTTTTTGTATTCGATTTTTAAATTCTATGCATCTAGACCATCATGGCAGACAGATGGTCTAAACCGCAAAGCCAAGTTACCGGGTGGCCATGAGCGCGGGTTTCTTTTGCCATTTTGCGTGGAACATCCATGTGCATAAGAGGAACTAGGAAGAAGTGGAGAACAGCAGAGGACCTGATAGGCTTTCGTGATGGAGCAGCGATAACAATGGGTTTGGGACCTTCATCTCGTACATAACAGGAAAAAAAGAAATGAACACAACTGAACAAGCCTAGCAGTAGGAAGAAGAGAGAGAGAGAGAGAGAGAGAAAATAATGAACCGATCACCCAGTGCCTTAGAGAACGAAAAAGATGACTAACTTGTCTATAATCATTGTTATTAAACGAAGCCTATATTTTTAATTCTGTACATCTTGAAACGTAAACAACAAATTTTGAGAGGAGGGTTAAACTTTTTTTTTTGGTCGATTACAAAGGTTCATTATTGAAAATAACGAACCGAAACTACGCATTAGTAGTTCAACTGTAGATAATATCATTGTTTTCGTACCATGATTCATAGTATTCTAATTTATACCTTACGAAATGAAAAACGGAAGTTAACGAAGAACATTGTCTAATTCTACGAAAATAAAGAGTCAATACACTGTAAGATCGTTTCGACGGTATTTGTTACTGATGATGACCTACCCTCGTATAGCCTTATATGACTTAATTTGCCCATTTTAATGTTTTTCTCTAATAATTCCTAAACCGTACATCCTACAAAAATTTTTATACGTAACAAAGTTGTAGAGCATAAAAAACTAAACGATTTGAACCCAAAATTCTGGATTGTCTCTTAAAATAAGCGAATAGCAAACAATTGAAAATCAGCTAATTATGGGCCAGTCCCCCCCCCCCTCTAGACTTTCGTCCTTCCAAATCACCTAGTGGCGTTAATATTGGTCTGATTTCAGTCTGCCAAAGCTCATTCTACTCAAGATTAAATACTTTCCAGAATTCGTATCGAGCAAATTTTTGCTCAGATCGTTTCCCATTAAAGTACGAAGTAAACTGCCGTTTTCGCGAACTTTATGAATAAAATGACATTAAATTCATAAATTCGGCAGTAAGTCAATGGGAGCTGGAGACTGTAATATATATATTACATTTAAGGAATTGTTTCAATGTGCTCCGAAACAGATTTCAATTAAGAAAATTTCAGTAAAAAAAGATATTTTTTAGCGAATTTTCTTAGAAAATAAAGCTATTACCATGGCTCCAAAAATTTTAAAATAAAAATTTTCAAAAATTTTCTTCATTGAAATCTGTTTTGAGGCATTCTGAAATGATTCCTGGATTTTAACGCTTTTATATATATATATATATATATATATATATATATATATATATATATATATATATATATATATATGTATGTATGTATGTATGTGTCATTCTAGACGATAACTCTCGATAGAATTGTGATAAAAACTTCGTTCTTTCGCCAAAAAATCAAGCATTTCAAAAGAAAGGATGAGTTCGTTGGACAACACTTTTTGAGCACATTAAATTGGTCAAATTTTAAAAAATGTACTAAAAACATCACTAAAAATACCTAAAAACGGCTAAAAATCGTTTAATTCATATTTACTGGTAGACTATTGCTCAAATAAAGTCTATTAACTATGAAATAGAACATTCAAAAATTTATGTAAAAAATTATGCTGTAAAATGTACTTAAAATTCATTAAAATTTGCTAAAAAATCGATGAAAACTGCAAAAAAGCTAAAAATTTAAAACCTCTATTTGAACTGGAGATTATTATTTAGAGTACGTTTTTTGCAATAAAATCAATAGTTAACAATTTACTTGCACTCAAAAAGCTCAAATTTCAAAACAATTTAATATTATATAGTACCTACGATGATTTACGAAAATTCGCTCATGCGATCATGCTGCATGACTGGTTTTTTTTTTTTAATTCTGTTTTTTTCAATAGTTTCATTTGGATTCAATGGTTTTTTCATACAATGCTGTTAATAGGGAGGTGGATAATTTAGAAGGCGGAAAACGTCATGGTATTCTAGAAGAAAGAAAGTTCCACATAAGAGTTCTTCAACTTATGAATAGAGAAAAGGGCTGAAAGGGCATTTCTTCACAAGAAGTGATGAAAGGTTCGAAGATTAATGGAGCCACACACAAACCAAGCATCAGTGATTTATAGCAGAACAACAACGCCTTCGTGTCTGATACAATCATGAGGTCAGACACGGAATTATTGCACCTATGAGTAACCTTTAAAACCCTAAGCTAAACAGAGTGTAACGCTAAGTTACATTGAAAATAGTTGGTATATCAGCTAACGGAGCGTGATAGCTGAAAATGTCAGACAATTTATTCAAACTGTTCATTCACTAACCCTCCTCCCAAAAATTTTTTTGGTTATAGTACCTCACCTTTTCCATATTTCAAGCATGAACATACAGATCATTGAACCATATCAATGATGAAATAATAATAATCGATAGGGACTGAAACTCAATAAATGACTTCCTTCAAAAGTTTTAAATACGTATTTAGGGTCGACAAGGCAGGGAAATATAGGTACTTTAAAAGACTGTATTCTAAGCGCTTGTTGACTATTCTGGAACACTGTGCGGTCCAATCGATACGTCACATCGAGGGTCTTGATTTGAGTCTTCCAGATATCCATGTTGTGTGGATTTTCATCAAAATGGACAACCTCGAGCGTTTCCAACTTCTTAAGTTCTCTGAACCAAAAAAACCCTTGTTAATTATTCCCATTACCAGTTCTAGATAAGGTAGCATAAATTTTGTATCTTAGCTAGTACTCTCGCCATGTAACTGTAATAAAGCGACAGTGTGTATGTAAAAATGGACTCAAGATGGGCCTATACGTTCAAAACAGTGGAATACGCTGGTGTGAGACGCCGGTTAAAAGAGACAGCCGCTTGTGTGAGACAAAACAGGAATCCCTGAAGCAAAAGTATGTTATTTTTTATTAACTAGCCTAGTTTTCTCACTTGCTTCGCTCGCTCGGTATGGCTGTATAGATGCGATGGTCTTTTACTGTTGAGTGGGACATGTCGAGTGATTGGAAACGGTGGATCACTAAGGGTGGATAAATCGGGTGATTTGAAATGTGTGGGGGAGGGTCGCTTCGCTCGCTAGGGGAGGGTTTTCTCGCTCGCACGGTGTGGGATGTATACCTACAAGTGGTGGGATATAGTCCCCATACCATCGAGACCTACAGCCCATGGTTCGGGTGGGCGTGGCAAATTTGAAAATTGCTTACAATTCCTTTCCATTTACAATCCCTAGGGTATGACAAAAAAGAAAAAAAAAAAAAAAAAAAATCTTATAAAAGAGGCACAACGAAAACAATGAATTGCTGTATAATAATTTGCTGCGTTTTCTATGTGGGACAACGAAAAGATTATTAGGTTTAATAAACATAG
Source organism: Adelphocoris suturalis (assembly GCA_030762985.1). NCBI lineage: Eukaryota > Metazoa > Arthropoda > Insecta > Hemiptera > Miridae > Adelphocoris > Adelphocoris suturalis. The sequence goes on along the minus strand of CM061051.1, from coordinate 2,741,483 downwards.
CCCATTCATCTCCGTAGGGGTACCCTATAAAGGGTATGTTGAACCACGAAATGTTAAGCTTTGAGAACATTTCGAATCTTCAACTAATTCTACGTCCACGTTACAAAATTTGAGGATGTTAAACTGCCCACCCAACTTGGCAGATTTTTTTTCTGTTGGAAATTACTATCAAACAAATTAAATTTTATAAAACTATGTGGCACCACAAAAAGTTTATTAGGTTTAATAAAGATAGGCCATTATTTTATCTGCGTTGAAGGGCTATCCTTTTTCCCCGCCTATTTTTCTGTAGGAAGTGTCTTTGAAACGGGAGACCTTCCTCGATTAAAGGCCCGATCACACAGGACGCGTTATAACGCGACGTTAGGCGTTCCAGTAACGTCGCGTTACCGCGATACGGTAGTATGACGCAACATTGCATCACCCCTGTCACACACACGGCCGTACCCCTCAGCGATACTTTCAGTAACGCGACGTCAGCCAACCGGGTTGTACAAATTTACAAAATATCGCGCGCTGAGGGCGTTCTCCTCGGTCCTTCTGGTTATCTTCTGGATATTCACCGCTAGTAGTTCATGTAGGTCCTCGAAATTTTGTCTCGACATGGGGAAATAGTTCACAAAACGATCTTCATGTGAGCGCAACTCCCGACATAGACGCTGGTATTCCCCAAGCTCATCCCTCCTTTGATTGATTGGGTTCACCCAATGCCGTCTATTCCTGCGATCTAATAGCGCTAGAAGAGAATAATAGCGCTTCTTCCTCATCAGAGTCATTGTCAGAAATCATTATAGATTATAGACAAATTAGATAAATTATAGACGCTGGGAACCGCGAACCCCTTGAGTAGCACAGACAAGACTGGGTCTCGCGCCCTGATAACGCCCAATAATAACGCGGTGTATGTGATGTTGTTATATCGCCGAACGTCGGGGGGAACGCGCGTTCCTATAACGTCGCGTTATAACGCGTCCTGTATAATCGGGCCTTAAGAGGTTCGAAGGCAAAGTTCAGAGTTTCAAAGGAATGGGAAGGGCGATAGCTCGAAAACTAACGTTTTCGTCAACAATATCGTTCAGTACAATCGGAAAAAAGAATTTCATGCCTCGAAACTCAATTGGGACCAAATTGGAACTTAACCAAACATTTTAAGACCAACCTGAGCAAAAACCGTGGACATTTACTGAGTCTAAGGCGGAAAAAATAGTGGTGAATGAATTTTTTTCGTTCTATTCGTCGATTTCTCCGGGGATAGAGCATCTTTTAGCAATTTTGACGCTACCATAGTGTTCTACGGGTCCAGCAACGTAACATTCTTGCTGACATACGAAGTGCTCTCGATGTGCCCTCCTGTATAGTTGCATTCAAGAATAAGACGTGTTTCTTTCCGTTTTAGAACCTTTGTAAAGTGATGATGACGTTGCCAATGATAAAGTGGGAGAACATTTCCAGGATTTTTGAATAACCACGATGACACGCCCACATTCAATGACTCGCCACGCCTCCTTTCAAATCTGCTTTCGCTTTTTCTGTGAGGTTTAGTTATTTGATCAGATTTGCGAGAAACCAAGGGAATGTCGGATTGGGCGCCGCGCCGGGAGGAAGAATGGAGAGGGTAATTATCGATTCTTTTCAGTGCCACCCAAAATAGAATTCTCAGCCGATTTTCGTGATTGTATTTAGTTTATATTGTTCAATAATAAACCTGTGTACACTACCAAGAAAAAGCATAATGTTTGACCGCCCTCAAAATTTGTTGGTTTACGTATCAAGGTAGGTACGTAGCCTTTTTTTGTAGGATGTTGTTATTGTCGTTTTCCCCCTTCAATCAGCCACTTGAGTCCATGATTGCACTCCGTTTAGTGACGGATATCAACATGGCTCCTCTTAGAATCGCGCCACTCGCCGAACCCCCTAGGACACCTTGCTCAACCTTCTGGTTGAGGTACGGTGTAAATCATTATATATATATATATATATATATATATATAATAATAATAATAATAATAAATTGATGCGTAGGATCAAAAAATCCGAGAAGCTTTTTTCCGGAACTACTGGACCAAAGTTTATGAAATTCCGCTCAAAAATCATACTTTAGCCAGGGTCCCTCCCAAAGATTGGGTCAAACCTTCCTAGTGTTAGGGAGCTTTGACACTTTTACGGAGTTCACGAAAAAATGGTATAGCAACTCGCAGGTGTGCTTAAAACGACAAAGAATGATGGTAAGATGTGTGTCAGTAACGTAAACTTCCTAACTCGCGTGTTTGGGAGATTGAAGAACCACTTATAACCAGCACAGACGGCGTGGGTACGGTCGCACGTCCCTGGTTTCCCCTATACTTTCACAAAACTTCTCTAAGCCGTGAAGAGATAATTCGAGATACTACACGGAGGAGACTGGGAGAACTTATTCAAATTAGTTAAGCAGGAATTCAATAATAACTGAACAACAGCGATTAAAGCATTAAGCAGCAATAAGAGCAATACATTATTATAAGGAATCGAACCTGCATTTAGATTAATTATTAAGAATCAGTAGCCAATAGTACCTGGTGATATTAACATACAAACAGCATGATCCTAACATCTCGTTATAATAACGTCAACAAAAACCAGAAGAGTAAATAAATACAGATGGCTAGAACGGTAACGACAAGATTTATACTTCTAACAATGCCGCTAATTTACTAGGTAAAACCATAAAATATACGTTCAAACCATCACACAATGTACTGTACACGCAACGTCCAGAGGAAAATAATGTATAGTAGACTGAGAACTATAAAATTAAGGTGAATGAACATTGACAATGATGAAGACTAACTAATTTAATTAATGATAATAAATTTTAACGAGTATTACTACAATAAATAACAATAATTAATCGGTGAACTCTGGTTGACGGTCAAATGTTCCATAGTAAAATGTTCCTATCATTTTGCTCAATTAGTAATTAACAAGGAGATCTGGTCACCATCCCACTCCAAGTACATTAATTCGCTTGAATCTATTCAAAAGCGTTTCCTGAAATACCTCGATTACCGTTTATCTCATGTATATAACCTAAGAGCCAATATTATTCAGACCTATGTAAGAGATTCGATGTACTTCCTCTGTCTGTGCGCCGTCAATGGCTAGATTTATCTTTCTTATACAAAGTCTTCTCCGGTGCTATGAATTGCCCTGAACTGTTAGCCAAGTTTTTTATTAGGGTACCGTCTTTTCATTCTAGACTGAGCAGCCTTTTCCATGTTCCATTTGGGCGTACTGCAGCTCATTCAGCAATGTTGGGTCATAGATCCGTATTGTCATACAACTTAGTTGAGAGTTTAAACCCGAAAATCGATATATTTCACAGCTCTTTTGGCGAGTTCAAATCTTTATGCTGCTCAACCTTGTTGGACCAATGGCTCAAATGTTTGTAGCCCAATATATTTATTTGTTTAACTTCTATCTTTTTTCTATTTTTATTATTATTGTTAAAACTTTGTTATTGTACAATTGTCTGACGTGTGCCATATTGTAACTAGGCTTGCCCGTTTTAAGCCACGAATAAAGCTTTATTTTATTCTATTCTAATTATTATGATTATTTTCATGTTGATGAATTATCAGAATGGATCATCAAAATGTCAACACAAATATGTTTTCATCCATAATTTCATTTTCCCCATCTATTTTCTATAAGTTGTTTCCTTTTGGTTTATTATTTCCAATAATAAGCCTATGTGATCGTGCAGCAAAAAATTTTTATAACCCCCCCCCCCCCCCTCAAACATTGTCACTTTACGTTTCAAGGTGCGTAGAATCCAAATTTGGAATGTCCGTCCGCCGTCCGCCGTTCGCCGTCCGGGCCATAAAAGGCCTAAGAATTGACTTAAAAAACCCGTTCTTTCGCACATAGACTCCATTTGGGGTCTAGTTGGTCCTAACGTTTAACCATCCCTTTCGCGTTACTCGCATAGATGCTATGGGCCAAAAACGGGCCAAAAAGTGTCTTTTTCGACGCGCGCACGCTTGGCACGCTTGGCAGGGGGTCACGGTGGGCGGTGAGGGGTGGTGAGCGGGGGGTGGAGTGAGAGGAGGCGCCGGCGCCGCGGCACCTTGTGGTGGGTACGGCGTTCCTTCGAGGCATGAATATATGTTTTTTTAAGGTCATATTTGTGTGTTAATACCAAAGCTTTTCCTACGCATATTTAATAACATATCCTCTCGACTTTTCGTACGTACTTAGATAATGATATTATTAAGGCAGTAACTTTTTGAATAGATAGGAGCTCAAATCGAGAAATATAAACATGCGTATATAATTATAGAAGTATAGGTTGTGGCAACTCGAAATAGGACATGCCGAGGAGTCTGGACGGGCCTTATGACGTACGCAAGCCAACTAAAACTACGATCATACTCAATTGAAAAAATAATAAACCTTTGTGAAATAATTTGCAGCGTTTTTTTCTAGGGATAACATTTTGATGACGGATTGATGGTGAGGAAGAGTGAAGGAGGGGGACTGCTTTCATCCAGCAATACTCATGATCCTTTATGTTCGATTCTTTTACTGTTTCGCTCGATATATTTGGTGTCTCTGTGAAACCATTCGAGGTAAATTCAAATTTAATAGCAATGGGGAAGAGAAGGATGCAGATAAATATTAAAATTTAACGATTTACAAGGTAATGCTAGGAACTACAATTCAGTCCCCGTATGTTTTAGCGAATTTTTGAAGAAAATTAAGCTATTGCTCTCGCCTCAAAATTTGTAGAATGTGAATTTTTGAAAAAATTTTATGCAGAAATCCGTTTCAGGCTATTCTGAATCATATTCTGAAGTTTAACGCATTTTTTATGTATGTATGTATGTATGTATGTATGTATATATGTATGTATATATGTATGTATGTATATATATATCTATGTGTCATTGCAGACGATAACTGTCCGTAGAATTGTGCTAGAAACTTCAAACAAATTTTAAAATGTTAAGGACACAAAACGAAAGTTCAAGTTCGTTGGCCAGCATGATCGGATTACATCTTCGGGTTGAAATTTTCAAAAATGTAGTCAAAAATTTCAAAATAGCCTGTTTTTTGCGATTTGTTGTGCGAAATAATTTTTTCAGCATACTAACATGTGGTATATTCGGAATCAGCGTAAAATTTCCTATAAGAATATGTATCAAGTTTTCAAAAATTTCGAAGTTGAAAAATCAGTCAAAAATCGAAATAATCGAAGATTTCTTCAAAAATTCGCTCATGGGGTCATGCTGCATGACTGGACTGTTTATTTTAATGTACGAATGTCTAGTACTGCACGATTACTGTAAAAAATGGTTATGCGGTGACAGTATAAAGGAAAAAGCCTTCATTTCAGAGGAGGATGATATCGCTGGAACGGGAGGTGGAAGGCGAACCTCTCGAGCCGCATCTTCATTCCTAGTGAGCTCTCCAGATTCCATCTCAAGGCCCCTCTAACAACGGACAGCCCCTACTTAGCCTATCAGGGCCTATTAGACACCGAGCCTGACCCGGAACCTTCGCTGTGGGAGGAGATAAACTCATCTCTCCAGAAATTCATCCTCTTCATACAACATTTATCTCGTCCTCATATATACGCCGATGAATTGTTCAAAAAATAAGAAAACTTGAATTTTGAATGAGATTGAACCACCTTTGAACCTTTTATACATTTTTCCATTTTTAACGTATACTTCTGATACTGAATACTTTACAAAGTCATAACACGAAGACTTGGATTAACTCCCATCCAACTATTCAAAGGAAAATCCAGTTTTCCTAATCATACAGCAAATAAACAAGAAAAAATAATCAATAAATAAATAAATAAATGATAATAAATAATAAATAAATACGAGTAAATGAATGATTTATATATATATATATATATATATATATATATATATATATATATATATATATATATATATATATATATATATATATATATATAAAAGCTTTTTAATATTATTACTTATTTTTGAAAATTGCCTATCACGTTCTATGATAAACAAAAAATTCCTAAATGGTATAATGTTGGCAATATATTCATGTAGTATCGCTAAGAAATACTAATTATTTTTTCAAAACATTATGGCTTGAACATTAGCTCCAGATTTGGGTTTTTATACCGAAATACAGCTTGAGAGGCATGGAAAAAACGAGCTTTGCCTTCCTTTGGTTTGGCTCATTTTGGTTTATTATTTCCAATAATAAGCCTATGTGATCGTATAGCAAAAAATTTTTATAACCCCCCCCCCCCCCCTCAAACTTTGTCACTTCACGTTTCAAGGTGCGTAGAATCCAAATTTGAAATGTCCGTCCGCCGTCCGGGCCATAAAAGGCCTAAGAATTGACTTAAAAAACCCGTTCTTTCGCACATATACTCCATTTGGGGTTTAGTTGGACCTAAAATTTAACCATCCCGATCACTTTACTCGCATAGATGCTATGGACCAAAAACGGGCGAAAAAGTGTATTTTTCGAGGCTTTGAGTGTTAGACTGACGTGTTAAAACTCCAACCTGCTCAACCACAACTGCGCAAGCTAATATTCCACGGTTAGGATAACAATGGGCAGTAGGACTTCGCAACAGAACACTTTAGGACCAGATCATGCACGACCACAACTGCACGACCTAATAATTACTATTCTCATGTTAGGACAAAATTCACTCATCTCAAAATGCACAACTTTCAAATGAATGTTGATGGAAAAATATGAGTGATACGATAGTGCAAGCGTAATAGGGCGGTGAACCTCCGGTTGTGAGGTAACGAGACATAGGGAGTACCTCCAAGGTGGCGTGGAAAACTTCCAACACTTGTATTGCTTTCGAATTTCATGTTCCTTCGAGGCATGAATATACGTTTTTTTCTAGGTCATATTTGTGTGTTAATACCAATGCTTTGCCTACGCATATTTAATAACAAATCCTCTCGACTTTTCGTACGTACTTAGATAATGATATTACTAAGGCAATGATTATTTGAATAGATAGGAGCTCAAATCGAGAAATATAAACATACGTATATAATTATAGAAGTATAGGTTGTGGCAACTCGAAATAGGACACGCCGAGGAGTCTGGACGGGCCTTATGACTTACGCAAGCCAACTAAAACTATGATCATACTCAATTGAAAAAATAATAAACCTTTGTGAAATAATTTGCAGCGTTTTTTTTTTTTTTTTTCTTGAAGTTCTGACCATTATCAAGAAGCTGTACAAATTCCATCGCCGTATTCCACCGTATTCAGGTGTAGTGGATTAAAATGTGATCAAAGACAGAGCGAGATCGTCTTTGCCGTCTCCCCACTCATTCCTTTTGTTATTGGAAAACAAAACGATGCACCTTCGTCTTTGCCCCGATGTTGTTCGTAAAATATTTCCGCGACGTGTAAAAATCAATAAGGTTCTGTTTGGACTTGACTAGGTTCTTCTGATTGTCATTCGCAAATAACATGGTCTTTTCTGCCAATTTCCGATTGACTCCGAAAAATTTCGAATTTTTCAGAGGAAACAGCTAAGATGACTGTGTCCCTCTATCCCTGGTACTATCTTCCAGCAACTGTCCACAAGATCTTGTTTCATGGTCCTCAAATAATTGAGAAGGCAGCACTACCAATTGGGGCACTTTCAGAGGAGGTCCAAGAGGCACACGTAATAAGGACTACACTACAAGTACTTCAGGACTCACCACAGTAGGAAACACTCCCGTATTGCGACAAATACTGATGTTATTAATAGCATTATGGTTTCATCTGATCCGGTGGTGCCAACTTTGAGGCCGCTGCCCAAGAAAAAGATTCTTCCATTAAGTGAGGAAGCGAAGGAATTATTAATTTTGTAGAAGTTTAATCGCTTAACATTAATTTAATTATTTTTTATACCGTATTTAATACTGTAAAGTGTGTCTGTAGACCCTCTGAAGAATATGGAATAAACCGTCGAAAGCTTGGGAACAAAATTTAGTCAATCACCTGACCGAACCTCAATAATCAGCAACGCACTTTGCCGAATATTTATAAAGAAACCTTAATTCTAACAACCATTATCATCGTATTCCACGACCTCCGAAACGAGAAAGACAACTTTTTCTACGAAAAGTTGGTAAATGATCGCAGTAAATTTGTCACACCCTTTCCCACTTTTATTAACATTAATTTTTTTCAAAATTCACAAGATTTAGTGCTAAAATAATAATTTTAAACTTCAGACAACATACTATTCTAATGTATTTTTGTATTCTGAATCGAATGAAACCGTTCCCAAGTCAAAACACGAATTCATTTCAAAGATAGTGATTTTTTTTTTTCTCCTATTCTTGGCCATTTGGCCCCACCGTGCGGCGGAGGGACGGATTCCCGCACCCCTTTATTAGATTTTTATAATCTACGTATATTGAAACTTGAACCAACGCATTTTGGGGGGAATAACAATATTATGTCTTGTTTATAGTTCATTATTTAAAATAATACACCAATAATAGGCCGTCCTTTCTACTTTGAACGTCCAAAACAGTACGTTCTTCTAACGGATCAGGGTGAGCAGCTTTTAAATAAACACAGTCGTGCGTTTATCGCTGGTTCTTTCATTTTTAGCCTCATATGAACGTTCAATTCGTGTAAGTGGTGAAGATCGGGTGTCACCCATGCCCCTGGCATCCGGAGACCTAAATTAAACACTCTAATTAACTAATGCGGGAATTTGCCCGGTCACTCATAACCGGTTATAACTAACTTTTATCTGCACTGGAAATAGAGGCGGTGTTGGTGGTCACTAACTGGTGAAGATCATATAATATCACAATAAAGATTTTATAAACATTGTAAAAGGTACCGCGGCAAAAGACTTTCTAGAAGTCCATACTCATGTAAGGACGAGTTTGGATGAGTTGCAATCTAGTTCGAATAAAAAGCGAGTTTGTGGCTGCTCACCGGTCCATCTATTTCTGTGCGAAGTAAGAAACGTCAAACATTAAGGCATATTCACGTGGAGAGAAATGGACAGGAAAAAAAAAAAAAAAAAAAAAAAAAAAGTCCAGTCATGCAGCATGACCCCATGAGCGAATTTTTGAAGAAATCTTCGACATTTCAGTCGCTATTGATCGTGTAGAGAAATTTTAGTTTATGATTTTGGGTCTGCGTGCTAGTACGTACATAAATAGAACTTCTTCATAATTTCATGGCTGATATTTTCTAAGCCACAGTCAGTATTAAAGCTACATCAAGTCCTAAAACAGTTGAGAGTAAAACATTAAAGAGAGCGACCGAGAGAATCGGAGGACGGAATATTTCACAGAGTAAACTCATCAGTTGTGATTACATTTTTTTTTTTAACAAGCACCTACTACCTACGTTTTAAACAGCATGGTTCTAGGATTGGTTATACAGGGATACTTCCATAAGAGTAGTTCAGTCTGAATTTGGACAATGTTTCATGCAAATATTACCGATTTTTACAACTAGCGAACGGCATTATTTTGATTTTTGACTGATTTTTCAACTTTGGAATTTTTGAAAACTTGATACATATTCTTATAGGAAATTTTACGCTGATTCCGAATATACCACATGTTAGTATGCCGAAAAAATTATTTCGCACAACAAATCGCAAAAAACAGGCTATTTTGAAATTTTTTACTACATTTTTGAAAATTTCGACCCGAAGATGTAATCCGATCATGCTGGCCAACGAACTTGAACTTTCGTTTTGTGTCCTTAACATTTTAAAATTTGTTTGAAGTTTCTAGCACAATTCTACGGACAGTTATCGTCTGGAATGACACATACATACATACATATATACATACATACATATATACATACATATATACATATATACATATATACATACATAAAAAAATGCGTTAAACTTCAGAATATGATTCAGAATAGCCTGAAACGGATTTCTGCATAAAATTTTTTTAAAAATTCACATTCTACAAATTTTGAGGCGAGAGCAATAGCTTAATTTTCTTCAAAAATTCGCTAAAAAAAACATGAAAAAGTACATTTTGATGGGTAGTCCAAAATGTGAAAGACCAAAAGTCACTATTATGTCGATAGTGGTCATTCGTGATCACTTTAGCATGTGACAATTATATTATTATGTTACAATTACATGATGTTACAACTCGTATTGATACATCCACCATGCTTTATATTGAATAACATTGATCAGATTTTAATCTATTTAAATATACTAATTTGCCTAATTAAAAAATATACAGAAGTAGGACAGTGGGTATAAGTGGGCAATGGAGTTATCAACTAATGAGAAACGTAATGAGCGTTTGTAATGAGATACGATTTGACGTTTTGGGCTGAACGTACCTTCGAAAAGTTAGGCGTCTTTAAAGAATAACTGTATCACAAAATATTTTAAAGGTTTCCGTACACAAAAAATTTGTAGCAGCATAGATGTAACTCCAACCACCACCGAAAAACTCAATTTATAAAAACGAAAAAATGAAACGATGTGTACATTTATTTATGTACTTCCGAGAAACTGAATATTCTGATTTGCTAGCTATCACGTAATGTGATTCAATGATTATAGGTTCGTTCGGCTATGTGTTCACAATGGTCCATAACTGACCACGCCCCCTTTTGGGCGTTCATTTAGCCACATAACTCGTTCAGAACAGAACATAACTCGTCCGCTGTTCGTTTAGGCGTTCATTACCGTTCGGGTATTAGTTCAACCAGTACTGGGATTTTTTCTGATCTAGCAGTACGAACGTTCGTAGCTGATGATTGCTCTATCTTCTTCCCCTTATCATCTTATCCTTTACTTTGTCCGGGGATTATTTTCTTCAGTACTCCCACAAACCAAGATAAGCAGTCTTACTTGATCTTTACTTTTTACACTATTTTCCTGCAGCTATGTACTTCCGAGAAACTGAATATTCTGATTTGCTAGCTATCACGTAATGTGATTCAATGATTATAGGTTCGTTCGGGTAAGTATTCACAACGGTCCAGAACCGATCACGCCCCCTTTTGGGCGTTCGTTTAGCCACAGAACTCGTTCAGAACTGATAGTCCGCTGTTCGTTTAGGCGTTCATTACCGTAAGGGGTAAGTTCAACAAGTAATGGGATTTTTTCTGATCTAGCAGTACGAACGTGCCTAGCTGATGATTGCTCTATCTTCTTCCCTTTATCATCTTATCCTCAACTTTAGCCGGAAATTCTTTTCTTCAGTACTTCCACTTCCAATAATAAGCCTATGTGATCGTATAGCAAAACATTTTTATAACCCCCCCCCCCCCCCCCCCCCTCAAACTTTGTCACTTTACGTTTCAAGGTGCGTAGAATCCAAATTTGAAATGTCCGTCCGCCGTCTGCTGTCCGCTGTTCGCCGTTCGCCGTCCGGGCCATAAAAGGCCTAAGAATTGACTTAAAAAACCTGTTCTTTCGCACATAGACTCCATTTGGGGTCTAGTTGGTCCTAACGTTTAACCATCCCGATCACTTCACTCGCATAGATGCTATGGGCCAAAAACGGGCGAAAAAGTGTCTTTTTCGAGGCTTTGAGTGTTAGATCCTGGTGGGTGGGAGAGGGTGGGCGGGAGAGAGTGAGGGGGAGGGCAAGGCGGAGGGAGTGAGAGGGAAGGGAGGGCGAGGGAGTGTGGGGGAGGCGGAGGAAAGAGATGGAAGGGAGGGGAGGGGAGAGGGAGTGAGAGGGAAGGGAGGGTGAGGGAGTGTGGGGGAGGCAGAGGGAGTGAGAGGGAAGGGAGGGGAGGGGAGAGGGAAGGGATAAAGCGTAAAATAAAATTATGGGGTACTGGAGCTGTAATGCAGTGAACGAGTGAACCAAATATTGGAAGCGCGAAGCCCTGAGTTTCGGTAGTAAATATACTATAAGTGAGGCTAAATAATTACGGTCAGTTTTCTACGTAGAAGATACAGTTTTCTACGTATGATACAGAAATAATAAACCGTTGTGTAATAATTTGCAGGGGTTTTTTTTTTTTTTTTTTTTTAAGCATTTAAGGGTCTTTACAAAATACAACAATGGAAAAGGAACAATTAGTGAAGGAGCTTTTACGCAGTCTAAAGTTAGGTAATTATTCAGTTCCAAAGTTTGAGGGTGTTAATAGAGAGTTTTTGGAGACCTCTACGTCATCCGTTACCGTAGTCTTGAGGGAGCAAACGAAGATGCTAACGGAAATGGAACCTGGGGCACGGTTGCCTTAATTTTGATGTCACGTTAACAGTGGTTGGGCAACGCGATATTTTCCCCCAGCTGTCTTCTTCTCTAATCAACTTCTTTGTTTCGATATGAAACGCCGATTTTCAATCCTAAATTCGAATTTCATGTTAGTTTCAGTACAAATATGGGCTAATTTCACATTTTTAGTTTTCAATTCGTAAATAGGGCATGGATCCAACACGCCTGTTTTGGACAGGTTTTTTGCGCATCAGGAACCGAATTAGCCTGAAAAACGTCGGCAGGAGCGCATAATATATTACGCTGCGTAAAAGTGTTTTCCTAGCGCCGTGTTTTATCTGTTCAGTTGGATTTGAATTGGGTTGAAGGTACCACAGGTTTGTGTGTGAAAACATTTACCTACTGCTCAAATGGAGAACATGATGAGAAAGAGAAATATACCTAATGCATTGATAATTAAAGAAATAATAGATGGTGTTGAAGAACAAGAGTTCATATTAACAAAATATGCCAAAGTAAGGAAACTTGTGAGTGTATATTCTAGTGTAGGTATTCTCAAACCGCAGAAATGTTCAGCAGTTTAATCAAGACAGCAGTCTAGCAGCAAGCACGGCGGTATGTTCAGCGGTTTCATCTTCTTGACGATGAAGAGAAATTCCAAAGATACTTTAGGCTGCCCAGAGAAAGATTTGGGATGTCCCAAGAAGATGTCCCGCTTTGGGACATCTTGAAAACCTTGTAAATCGAAAATTGGAGCAACACAAACACCGGAATCCAAGGCAATCGCGCCAGCGTACTGCGCAGTCGACTCCTCCTCGAGCAGTCGGGCCAGCCGCGTCAACGCAAAACGTTCTGCGCTGACGTGATGCGTTCTCTAGGAAAACACCCTAACTAGGAAAACGCCCGGCGTATCACGTTGTCAGCGGCGCAAAAAACCTGTCGCTAGGAAAACAGGCCTTAATATAGTAAGCCTCAAGTGGGGAACACCGCAGCTTTGTTGCACTCATAGGTCATAGTCGTTACGAGCTTCATGTTTTTGGGTTACCCGTTGGGTAAATTATCAACAAGTATGAAAAAGTATTTATCTCTATGACGATGAACCAGGATTTTACCTGATAATCATCAGTGGAGGTAGCACTTCACGCAATGTTCACGGGAAAACAGCTGAGAGATCAGGCTAACTCAGAACAATACTGCAAAGAAGTAGTGTCTTAAAACTCAGGTAAATATGTAAAATAATAATAAAAACAAGGTACTAATCGCCCAAATAGAGTCTATGCGCAAAAGAAGGTATTTTTTTCGATCGAGTCGAAGGCTAGTAAAGCTAGATAGCGGAGGCGGACTTCAGATGGTACATTCGGTTTCTACGCGACTTGAAAAGTAAAATAACCAAATTTGAGGGGTGTTCTAAAAGCCTACCCGCTACTTCAACATAATTAGTAGGTACTGATGTTTGAGGAATCTTGAAAAAAACTATTTTTATTTACTTCGCCAGTATTCGAGTAATTTTGAGGTGACCAGTAGAGTGCAGTGTTACATTTACAGGAAGGTTAGACTGGTGTCGTGTGCCGCCAGGTCCGCAAACGGGTGACGTTAAATGAGCAATTCTAACGTACGACGTTGCTGACTTCCCCTCAAGGTCACGTACTCTTGGGTACGTTAGGGTGGCGTTAAGGGCACGTCAGTGGTCACCAAAAACTCTCTAATAATGGGGTAGGGTGACAATTAGGGTTGCCAGATCTACTTTAATTTAAAGTTTCCTACTTTATTTTTGTTCAAAATACTGTAAACTTTATAAAAAATTTAAAGTAGACCAAAATACAGTTCAGCCCCCGCACCTACTTACTAGTCAAGGACAAGGTTCCCATACCTACCTAAACCAAAACTACCTACCTGCATGGATGAAAATAACAAATGAAGAGATGAGAGGAACCGATCTTTGTTGGAGCTAAGCAAAAATGAACTCCTGATCACCACAAATTTCAACTTTGGCTGCAACGACGCGCTTGAATATTTCAAGAACGAAAAGAAACTTTTAGCCTCTGCGCGAAGTTCCGATAAATATTAGAATGCGAATGCGAGATCTCCCAGATTTTCTTCCACATTTTTCGTGAACTCAAGAATAATTCAACTTTTTGAATTCACTTGATTTGTTCTAATTCTGACTAATTCACTAATACCTACATATTCTAAAAGTCTAATTTACGTTTTTGTCAAGTATAAAGATCTCTTAGAAATTGTCAAGTTTTTCTGAATTTTCAATTTCCACAGCTCTTTTCCGAATTTTTAATATTTTATAGGTAGTGTTTCAGAGAGAGAAAGAGGGACTGAATGAATGTAACTTTTCGAGTTCCTAAAATGTTCCTACGTCCTTAGTCCTTACGTGCCCAATAGATGCACGAGATATATAGGTATATATATATATATATATATATATATATATATATATATATTTTTTTTTAGTGAGAACGAGATTGAAAATGATGTTCCTAATTACATTTATGTATGTAATGTACAACCTTACTGAAATATGAACTGTTAAGATTGAAATGTCTAGAAATGTTTTCTTCGGAAAAAAAATTTTGTGACCTACGTACTGTAAAAATATTACTATCCATGGTTCTTTTTTGATTCCTCAAACCTAACTTTCTTATTTTCAGTAATCTGACACATTCAAGCCCTTGTGTGCAGATGCTGAATGAAAAACGCTGCAAATTCTTACACAAAGGTTTATTATTTCTGTATCATACAGACCTTCTACGTAGAAAACTGACTGTAATTATTTAGCCTCACTTATAGTAGTATATTTACAAGGTATCGAAACTCGGGGCTTCGTGCTTCCAATGTTTGGTTCACTCATTCACTGTATTACAGCTCCAGGACACCATAATTTTACGCTTTATAGTAAAGTTGAGGAAAAAAAAAAAAAAAATAAAATAAAATAGAAGGGGCCGTCTAGGGACACCCGAAGGAAGCGAAGCTTTATTTTATAAAGCGTAGAATAGAATTATGAGTATTTTCATACTCATAAACAATCTCTTCTAATTGGAATTAATTTCATCACACACTCTCTCTCTCTCTCGCCTTCCCTCCCCTCCATTCCCTCTCCCCTCCCCTCCCTTCCCTCCCCTCCCCTCCCGCCCACCCTCTCCCACCCACAAGGCGTGCGCGCGTTCTTCAGTCAAAATCTCGAAAAAGACACTTTTTCGCCCGTTTTTGGCCCATAGCATCTATGCGAGTAAAGCACTTGGAATGGTTAAACGTTAGGACCAACTAGACCCCAAATGGAGTCTATGTGCGAAAGAACGGCTTTTTTAAGTCAATTCTTAGGCCTTTCATGGCCCGGACGGCGGACGGCGGACGGACATTTCAAATTTGGATTCTACGCACCTTGAAACGTAAAGTGACAAATTTTGAGGGGGGGTTATAAAAATGTTTTGCTACACGATCACATAGGCTTATTATTGAAAATAATAAACCAAAATACCTTAGTGTGTAAGTCGAGAACGTTAACTTTAATGTATACTTTAACTTTCATTGAAATACTTTACTTTTCCTTGGTTGCAGCCAGGATATACTTTATATGACCCGAAAAGAACTGGCAACCCTAGTGACAATATAATATTGTCACCTTTAACCTTTCCTAAGTAGGCAGACCTTATATCAGGCCGGAAGGTGCAAAAAAATGATCAGCATCAATAACATAGAAGTTCTAGTATAGGATTGGTCCCGGAGGTCGGAGATGTTCAAGCACGGTGGAAAGTGCGTGCAGGATAAGGCCGTCGTGGGAGAGAGAGAGCGGACATTCCTGAGTGGAGAGGCCACTACTCCGAACTACACATACACTGCTCAGTCGCTGAAACGAACAATGGTCAACTGTCTGCATTCCTGTCCCAGCGACCGCTTTCCTCGCAAGCTTTGAATCTAGTTATTAATTTCTCACCTTCTATTAAAGACAAAACAAATAACTACCACCTGCACCTACCTGCATTGTTGAGTTATCGGGAATATTGTCTACATAATTTTTGTTTTTTTATTGACGAGCTCGTAAGCTTACACCGAAACTGGCTCTTCATCTGATCGGTCGCACACTTCATTATTCCTAACTCAACAGCTAGCTGGCCCCTTCTCATTTTCATCCCCCTGTTCTATCTCTCTCTGCCCTTTAATATCTGCTTTGTACTACCTCGTACCTAGGTATCTGTTTTACATATATTTTTGTTCTTTTTGCTATAGGCATATATGTATATACTTTTTTATTTTTGTCCTTTTACACAACTTTTACTTTTACTATACTTTTACTTACTATTCTTCTCATCTAGATCCCCCTGTTCTATCTCTCTCTGCCCTTTAATATCTGCTTTGTACTACATTGTATCTACGTATCTGTTTTCATATATATTTTTAGTTCTTTTTGCTCTAGGTATATATGTATATACTTTTTGTTCTATATCTGTTTTGGTTTATTATTTCCAATACTAAGCCTATGTGATCGTGTAGCAAAAAAATTTTATAACCCCCCCTCAAACTTTGTCACTTTACTTTTCAAGGTGCGTAGAATCCAAATTTGAAATGTCCGTCCGCCGTCCGGGCCATGAAAGGCCTAAGAATTTACTTAGAAAACCCGTTCTTTCGCACATAGACTCCATTTGGGGTCTCTATGCAGCTAAGACTTGTGCATATTTGTCTAACTAATCTATATTTTATTAAGGAAATTGATTTAAGATTAAAAAAAAAAAAAATTTAAGCCGCACCTCACCCAGAAGGTTCATTAGCGGCATATTATTTACTTTATTTTTGAGATGCGAATTGCGAGCATCCAGACCACCAAACTATACACACCACTCTGATCTATTTGACCTCATACCTACTTTTGTTTCACCTTCATCATTTGTCAACGTTAACAACTGCCATCATAACCACCGGCACTTTTGGATAGGATAAACTCGCGCATTTGGGAAGCATTAGAACAAATTTGGTTGGCTGCCCTTCTTCACCCAGCCAAAAGATCTGCGAAACCCTGGTCTTGATAAGATTGCTCCATGTTGATAGATTACGCTCTTAGAAGTCAACTTTTTTAGGAAGTCCCTCTGAAGCTAGGGCATAAAGTCAAGGCGTCGAATATTAGGGAAACGATCTATAGGAATTGATCAAGGGGGTATGGGATAACCTAAACATGATTTAAAAAAAGACCCGAATAAAAATCCGTTCGGACTATTAAGAGGTTTACCCGCACAATCCATGCAAATTTCATGAAACTCGCTCCATTAGTCTCAGGATGTCAATCAATATCTGTTTTGCGCACGTGCAATAGTAATTACTCAACCAGTCGTGATTAAAATACTACGTCGGACATCTTCCTGGAACATATACCCAATTACACTTCGAGTTTGAACGAATTCAAACCAATAGATAAGGAGAAATTGACGTTATAAAAAAAAACTCAGGTTTGCGCATGTCCATGGGCTATTATTATTCCGACAACAATTAAAGTTATAAGGGATCGTATAGGAGCTAACCCGCACAATCCTAGAAGATTTTATAAAAATCGATCATTTTAGTTTTGTGCTTCGCAATAGTCTAAACTCAATTATCATCCAATTATACATGATTCTTAGGGCATCTTTCTGGAACATATATTCAACTACCCTTCGAGTTTGAACAAAATCGGACCAATAAATGTTGAGAAATCAACGTTACCAGAAATTCACGTTTGCACATGCACACGTGCAACTATTGATCCGATTGTAATGAAATTGAGAGGGGACAGTCTATGGGCTAACCCGCACAATCTCTGAAGATTTCATCAAAATCTGTTCATTAGTCTCAGAGTTTTGCCAGAGTTAATCAGTTTGATTTGCGCATGCGCAATAGTTATCACTCGATCAATCGCAATATAAATCATAGCGTATGTTACTGGAACATATACAGAACTACCACCCGAGTTAGAACGAAATCGGACCAATAGATAATGAACAATCAACGTTATAAGAAATTCATAATTGCTAATGGGCACAGGGTACCATTGATCGGACGGCAATTAAGTTATATGAGACCGTCTAGGGTATATCCCGAACAATCCTACGAAATTTCATCAAAATCGGACTAAAACTTGATATAGTTGTGGGCATGACGAGAATTTACCATAGACACACAAACGGGCAGACACGGAACCAAAATTGATCAACAAGCCCTGAAAAGATTTTTCGGCTTCTAGGACGAAGCTTCCCTACCCTTGGTAGTGAGGATGAAAAATTTTGTACACAATTATGATGAAAAATTTGCTTCTTTTTCATTAATTTTTGCTTTAAAAAATCGATAAAAACTAGAAGAATAAAAATGTTGAAAATCCAAAAATCTCTTTTTAATCGTTGGATGTTATTAAGATCGAGTTTTTTCTTTCTTTTCCTTTTTAATAAATAAAATTGGTAGGTAGTTGACAATTTCTTTGCTCTCAAAGTGCTCAAATTTCAAAAAAATTTAATTTAATACGATAATTTACAAAAATTCGCTCATACGATCATGCTGCATGACTAGAACTTTGTAATATTAATTTATATATAATGGATCCAGGGGTTTGATGAATTTAAAAATTCTCTTTCTAGAGGTACAAACATTATCCACTAGCCCTTATGTTCAGAGGGAAAATATTAAAAGCTGTTTTTGGCATTAAACAAAGTTCAATGATGTCGCTCTCTCTTGTGTAAACATGTAATATGAGAAAACCTCGGAGTAATTCTAGTTCTTACGAAATGTTACCAATACTATGACTAGAATAAAAGCTAACGGGTACTAACTCGCGTAAGCCTTGAATGTAGCAATAAGTGTGCCTGTGTGCCTTGCGTCATTGTTCGAATATCGAATACTCACCTGAAATAAAGCATTGTATTCATTAACATCGTATCAAGAATCATCACGGCAAGGAATTGAAAATATGTACAGAATTTGCAAAATAGAAGTACTTCACAAAGTGCATTCGGTACTTGACCGAAAATATTCAAGGAGTCGGGAAGTTTAAAGGTAATCACGAAAAGAATGTCAAATTCTTGAAGTTTCATCATTATTTTAATATCATTTTTTCTTCTGCTCCTCAGAATGTGTACGTACTCCAGCATATTTCATTTTTGACCAAATATTTGCTTCCTCTAGTAAAGAAAGTTGACTTGATTTCTCACAAAATATGTTTGAACATTTCCTCTAAGAGTTGTTCAATGAACTTTGAATTTTTCTAAATCCTAGTTTCGCCATGGACTCTCTAGTTTGGTCTGTAGTCTGCTAATCTTAATGAGGCTCATTCTAACTCTCTCTATCTCTTTTCTATGCATTGATATATTTTCTTCTCTAGCAGTGTAAGACTCGCCCAGTCCTTATCAACTAACCGTAATATCAAAACGTTTCAAGAAGTTTTCATTCTTTCAATTATTCATCAAAAACTCAAGTAGTGGCAAAAAGTTCGTTCATTTCGTTTCACCGATTGTAATTTGCATAACGCGACACAAAATTTACTTTCACACAGCAAATAACCCAGAGCAGAACTGCACTAAGACCCAGATTCTGGTAGAAAAGTCTAGTAATCTCTATTATTTATAAGAATGAAACTCCGTCTGTCTGTTTGTCTGTCTGTTTGTCTGTCTGTCGTGTCTATGCACGGCCAAACGGCTGAGTGGGGGGCGTCTACGAGTGGGGGGATCTTCTTGGGATTTTCCAAAAGTGGGAGCGAGCGAATTTAAAATTGTTTAATCCCACCCGAACCATGGGCCGTAGGGCGGGAGGGGGGTCGAAGTAAGAATTAATGTGCGCTTTTTCCACTTCCCCGCTTCCCCTACCCCTCTAAACGGCCGTTGACAATTCCGGAAAAATACGGGTTTCGTAGGTTTCCCTACGAGGAAGACGACGGCGCGATCGGCTCGCGAAAAAAGTATCGGAAAATGCGTCAAAAAAATGCGAGAGTACGGACCCGTTTTCTCGAAAAGTCCGCCGCAAAACTTGGTTTTTTCCCATTAAAATATACCCCATAAAGGTACGTTTTTCGGAACGGTTTTCGCGGGCGAAATACAGCTTTGATCCCGCCAAATCTGAATCCGAAGTCGGATATCGAAAAAAGTGACGGAAAGTAGGTCAAATTGCGAGCGGAATTGCGAGGGAAGCGTTTAACATCAGAAATTAATCGACCACGGGCCGCCGTTACACAACGTTGCTTACCTGAAGGGACCCTCACAGGGGGGTTCCCATTTGCACTTCTACGCAATACCTTGCGAGCGAAGCGAGAGCCATTTCAAATAATAAATACGGACTTTGTCCTACACATATACAGGTATACCTTGCGAGCGAAGCGAGCAACATCCCCGAATAAACTTTTCGTGGTTCCACTTAGTTTTATAAGATTTAATTTGTTTGTAAGAATTCCCAACTGAAAAAAACGTCTGCCAAGTTGGGTGGGCAGTACAACATTCCCTAATAAACTTTTCGTGGTTCCACGTAGTTTTATAAGAATTAATTTGTTTGTAAGAATTTCCAACAGAAAAAAACGTCTGCCAAGTTGGGTGGGCAGTATAACTTCCTCAAGCGAGCGTAGCGAGCAGCATCCCCTACAGAAGTTAAACCTACCCTTAGGGATCTACCGTTTGCAAGCAAAGCGAGTAAAATTCCCTACATGCCACATTTTGCGAGCGAAGCGAGCAATTTAATGGGGGGTCCGGGGGCAGTATAACTTCCTCAAGTGAGCGAAGTGAGCAGCATCCCCTACAGAAATTAAACCTACCCATAGAGACCTACCGTTTACGAGCGAACCGAGCAACATCCCCTAAATGCCATACTTTGCGAGCGAAGCGAGCAACATTTTCTACATGCCAGACTTTGCGAGCGAAGCGAGCAACATATCCTACATGCCAGACTTTGCGAGCGAAGCGAGCAATATTCCCTACACGCCACACGTTGCGAGCGAAGCGAGCAACTTAATGGGGGGTCCGGGGGGCTTGCCCCCCGGCTGGACGTGGAGGCGAGCGTAGCGAGCCGGAGCGGCTAGTAAATAATATTGGTAAGTAATGCATGCATTACAGGGATGCCCCACTATACCAGGTTCTTAAATAAGTTTGGTGAGAATAGCAAATAAATCATGAATTTGCAGTATGGCATTACAAACCAACATGCTAAAGGTGGGTTTACATCCATCCGGAATTGCGAAAATGCGGCAATGCGTCTGCGGTTGGAACTAGTGGAGGGGAGAGTGGAATTGCGGCAGGCCGTTCATAACCATCCGGTTTTGTTAACATTGCTATCATGTTATCTATAAATATATAGATATCATGCTATGCTATATATAAAAAATATGAATTTATCGATTTTTAGCAGTTTTTTAGTGATTTAAAAAAAATCAATTTCCTTGAAATTTGACCGATTTAATGTGCTCGTGATTTCTTCTGGAAAGCTCGATTTTTTGGAGCAAGAACGGAATTTTTACCTCAATCCTAAGGAGAGTTATCGTCTGGAATGATATATATATATATGAAAAAGTGCTAACTTCAGAAATCATTTCGGAATGCCTCAAAACGGATTCCCCTGGAAAAGTTTTTCAAAAATTGTAAGTTGAAGGGATAACGGTGCAGAGGCGCACGGATACCTAAAAGCCTATTTATTTCGATATAACTAAGGCTATGGGCTCAAGAAATTCATCTGTTGTCTAAAATTCTTCGATAGCACCTGATTGACTTTGAACAGTAGGCTTACAGGTTGGGCGGCGTTGGGGTTACGGCCGATGTTCCCACGAAACCCTCTGGTCCTCCGCTCGGTCAAGTGACTAGTGAGCTGTTCATCCGAACCAACAGTTAACAAGATACATACCAATTTCACCCCTTTAAACCACTCGTGAAAAAGATAGTCATTTTCGTTGTATAAACAAATGCTGTTCGATCAGATTATGGAGAACCCGAACAATTTCTCACGATCACGGCTGGATTCATTAACTTCAACTGGTCACATATCATAAATAATACGGACAATGGAAAGTTGAAATAAATTTTGCATAACGTCTGGCCTTCATGCCACCAATCCCATAAACAAATTTTAAGCAGGACACAATTTTATTGGCTCATCAATACGCAGTAATGCTTGGTGCCCTTTTTACTGAGCTTACATGCCCTAATCAAAGGCGAAACAGGAAAGTAGGCAAAGTATTGCAATCGGGCTAAACAACAATTTCTGGGATTTTTCTTTATTATTAAGAGGGTCTTAACACCATCTGAACTCATTTCTACACGTTTCATAAACTGTTTGCACGTATATTTGTATGGATAGGAAGGTTTAGGACATACTAAAACCCCAGTTCAGGCACCTACCATAATTGTAATCATGAACTTTAGAAAGTTCACAGACAATGCAATGATCAATTATCATTTTAATCGACATTACTAGTGTGGATGAGGATGGAAGAACACTGAAGCCAAGAAATTAATATTAATTTGTGAGATGCAACACTCGTCAAAAAGATATCATATCCGATTACCACGGACGAGAGCGCGACTATAACGGGCCCATAATTTGTGGGAGTTTAGGCCGGATAGATGATTTCCTAACAGGATGATTTTGTTCAACACCAAGTTAACCTCGACAAATATGTAGGTAGGTATTCAACGATATAGATGTAGTCAAGATTACTAGGCAGTACAACATTGGTTCGCAAAGAACTTTGGCAGTACATCACCCGCCTAACCCCCTATCCGTCTTCTGAAGCGATCATTCTAGTGAATCATGTAAGAATCAAGAGAAACTGAAGCATTGGTGAAAGTGCTCTTATGCCGTGTCACAAAGATACAGGTAAAATGTGGCATTCGGATAGAGACAGACAGCCCGATAGTCGAGCTCTAGGAGAAAACAATACACACTTGCGGGAAGGTAGGAGAGGGAGAAACTTTCACACTCATACATATATATATATATATATAACTTGGGACTACTTACTCGTAATTACTATTATAAATTGCAGTAGAAATTTGAGATTCCAGTTCCAGTCATGCAGCATGATCGTGAGCGAACTTTCGTAAGTTATCGTATTATCTGTGATACACGCCTAGTTATCTCACTCGCATCGCTCGCTCGGTATGGCTGTATAGATCCGATCACACTAAGTGTGATTTGAAATGTGTAGGGCATGATGCTTGCTTTGCCCGCTCTCTGTGGGATGTACAGATGCGATGGGATATATGGTCCATCCTGAGTTCATCCAGAGTATACATGGATGTATAGATGCAATGGGATATATAGTCCATCCTGAGTTCGTAGGAAGAATCCTGTTGAAATCCGACGTGTGTAGGGGATGTTGCTCGCTTCACTCGCTAGAGGTGGGTTTTCTTGGATGCTCGGTGTGGGATGTATAGATGCGAGTGGATACAGTCCCCATACCATCGAGACCTAGATCCTAAAGCCCATGGTTTCGGTGGGGGTGGAAAATTCGAAAATTGCTTACAATCCCTTTCTAAAGACAACCCCAAGGGAAAAATAAACAAATAGATCCTGTAAAAGGGGCAAAACAAAAATAGTAAATTGCTCTGTAATAATTTGCTGCGTTTTCTAACTTCTACGAAATTTATTAGGTTTAATAAAGACAGGCCACTCATCTGCGTTGAAGGGCTATCCAATAAAGATCATGTGGAACCACGAATAGTTTAGTTTAAAGAACATTTTAGTACTAACAGCAGAGAACTAATTGCGGAGATGTTGCGGGTGAATATTACAAAATTTTAAATTCAACCTACGGAAAGAGTTATTTGAGCACTAAGAGTAGGTATCTACCTACTGAAATATCATAGTTAATTGATTAGTGCCAAAACCGTGTCAGATTTGTAGGTAAATGAATGTATCTATATATTAGTATCACAGAATTGGAATTTAAAATTTGAAATAAGTTAGCATTACTATAAAAAATATGAAGAGAAAAGATATCATAATACTAAGTTTGGTATGAAAATATAAATATAGCCTAATATCACAGATCAAAAATATCACAGACGATTTATCAACGATGCCGCAGATATGCGGATGAAATCCCAGGATGAGATCCCAGGATTCTACAGGATGCAAAATGCATTTAAAATCCTGAGGTGGAATGAAAACATAAGAATGTACCAGATATGGTAGGAAATAGTTTGTTGTTGGTAAAAGAGAAAGTATCTGATAGCTGAATTGGTTGCCCAGTTACGTTGTTGAGTAGAAATGAGCATGAGCGGTGCAAACAACCCTTTGTTGATAATAATAGTTTGCTATAAACTTAATGAGATGTAGGTGCCATAAAAATAGGACCTTGCGTGATGACATCATACTTTTGCGGTGATGAAAGGGATTCATTCTCTTCTGTCACATAGGTAGCGAGTAGGGACGGCCAACAGCTGGTCTAAATGCTTGAAGTGGTACTTAGATAGGTAACTAGTTCGAAATATGTCACTATCTTCCCAGGTTTCCAAATAGGCTGATGAAAAAGTCCTAAAAACTCGATAAGTTCGCTTAAACACCTTCGCGGAACTGAAATGAGGGAAAGTCTCAACGTTGACATGACCATATGATAGAAGGTTTTGCTGGAGTTGTTGCGTTGTGCAGCCTGTCGAATTGTTGATATTTATTATGTACTAGCCTAGTTTTGTCGCTCGCTTCGCTCGCTCGGTATGTCTCCATAGATCCGATGGTCTTTACTGTTGAGTGGGACATGTATAATGATTGGAAATGGTGGATCGCTAAGTGTGATTTGAAATGTGTAGGGGATGTTGCTTGCTTCGATCGCTCTCTGTGGGAAATTCGAAAATTGCTTACAATCCCTTTCTAAAGACAATCCCAAGGGAATGGCAAACAAACAAAAAATAAATAAACCCTATAAAAGGGGCAAAACGAAAATAATAAATTGTTGTGTAATAATTTGCTGCCTTTTCTAAGTTCTGCGAAGTTTATTAGGTTTAATAAAGATGGCCATTCATCTGCGTAGAAGGGCAATCCAATAAAGATCATGTGGAACCACGAAAAGTTTAGTTTTAAGAACATTTCAGTACTAACAGAACTGCCGGATGTTGAATGGTTGTACGTATTTGTTTTCCCCGTCTATTTTCCTGTTGGAAGTGTCTTTCAATCGCGGGAGACTCAGGAGGTTCCATCTAATACGCATTAGAAAAGGGTCCCATTTATCTGCGTAGAAGGAATAGGAAGACCTCTAGTTCGAAAACCAACGTTTTCTTCTACAATTTCGTTCACTACGATCGGAACAAAGAATTGCATGTCTCGAAACTCGCATGGGACCAAATTGCAACTTCAAAGAACATTTTAAGACCAACCCGAGACAAAACCGTGGACATTTACTGGGTCTAAAGCAGAAAAAAATGTAGCGGGGAACGAATTTTTCCCGTTATTTCCCGCATATTCTCGCTGATTTCTCCTGGAAAACAGCATCTTTCGGCAATTTTGACGGCACCATCGTGTTCTACGGCTCCAGAAACGTCACTTTCTAGCTGACATACGAAGTGCTCTCAACCAAATTTTTATGTGGCAGGGGATTAAAGATCGAGTGCGGAATAAATAAAAACGTGCATTGAAAGAAAAGAGGCTCCCACCCCCTCCCGCCTCCAGCCCATGGTTCGGGTGGAAGTAGAAAATTTTAAAATCTCTTATACGCTATTCCCGAAAAATCCAAGAAGATCTTACCACTCGTAGACCCCCCCAATCAGCCGTTTGGCCGTGCATAGCTCGGACGGATGGACAGATGAATCAACAGATGGATGAAGTTCCATTCTTATAAAATAGTATAGAAAGAGATAGAAGTTACATTGATTAGAAATTTGAGCACTTTCAGTGCAAAGAAATTGTTCACTACCGATTTTCATCTGAAAAAACTCTTTCTAAATAATATTCTGTCACGCAAAAAACGTTTTTGGATTTCTAGCTTTTATTTGCTGGTTTTTTGCGGTTTTTTGTTTATTAATGAAATTCATCTTTATTAGTGTTATTACATTTTATTTATTTATTTTGGTTTATTATTTCCAATAATAAGCCTATGTGATCGTGTAGCAAAAAATTTTTATAACCCCCCCTCAAACTTTGTCACTTTTCGTTTCAAGGTGCGTAGAATCCAAATTTGAAATGTCCGTCCGCCGTCCGCCGTTCGCCGTCCGCCGTTCGCCGTCCGCCGTCCGCCGTCCGCCGTTCGCCGTCCGCCGTCCGGGCCATAAAAGGCCTAAGAATTGACTTAAAAAACCCGTTCTTTCGCACATAAACTCCATTTGGGGTCTAGTTGGTCCTAACGTTTAATCATCCCGATCGCTTTACTCGCATAGATGCTATGGGCCAAAAAAGGGCAAAAAAGTGTATTTTTCGACGCGCGCACGCCTGGCACGCTTGGCAGGGGGTCACGGTGTGTGGAGAGGGGGGTGAGCGGGGGGATGGAGTGAGAGGAGGCGCCGGCGCCGCGGCTTGTGGTGGGCACGGCGCCGGCGTTCGTTCGAGGCATGAATATGTTTCTTTCAAGGTAATTTTTGTGTGTTAATACCAAAGCTTTTCCTACGCATATTTAATAACATAGCCTCTCGACTTTTCGTACGTACTTAGATAATGATATTATTAAGGCAATAACTATTTGAATAGATAGGAGCTCAAATCGAGAAATGTAAACATGCATATATAATTATAGAAGTATAGGTTGTGGCAACTCGAAGTAGGACACGCCGAGGAGTCTGGACGGGCCTTATGACGTACGCTAGCCAACTAAAACTACGATCATACTCAATTGAAAAAATGATAAACCTTTGTGAAATAATTTGCAGCGTTTTATTTTGTGTGCATAAATTTTTTGCGGTTCCAGCTCATCGTTGATCTACTTCTTTTGACTAATATTCTGCTTAAAAAAATATTTTTAACCGTTTCAAACAGTTTATAGTCTTTTTTGTGATTTTTTGAGCATATTTGTTGAAGTTTGGCCACTTTATTGTGCTAAAAAATTGCTGGCCAACTAACTCATTCTTTCAGTTGGAGAGCTTGATTTTTTGGTGAGAATTTTTATCTCAGTCCTTGGGAAAGTGGTCGTCGAGTATTACACACACACACGCGCACGCACACACACACACGCGCGCACACACACAGACACACACACACACACACACACACACACACACACACACACACACACACACACACACACACACACACACACACATATATATATATATATATATATATATATATATATATAGTACATATATATATATATATATATATATATATATATAATCGTTAAACTCTAGGATTCGTTTCAGAATACCTCAAAACGGATTTCAATGAAGATAATTTTCAAAAATTTTGATTTTAAAAATTTGGAAGCGATTGCTATAGCTTCATTTTCCACAATTCCTAAAAGGTGAGAATAATAAGGCAAATAATAATAAAGTAAATAATAAATATGATATGAGGTAAATATATAAGGTAAAAGTAAAGATAAATAATAATAAAAACGCCACCAAGTATGATTGAGATTGAAAATATTGAATGGTAGTTTACCAGTGGTGGTGCAACACATTCCACAGTCGATAAGACAGATGGAGTTGACTCTGCATAAATAAAAATAAGCTTCCTATTAATTTGAATGTGATGATAAGATTGCGTAGGAGGGTTGGAATCGTGTTGACCTTCGATAACTTTGACATCTGGCTCGATTCTCAGCTACCCAACCAAATCTTCCAATACCATGAAATTGGAATACATCATTTCATTGTTAACATCAATAAACTGATTGTGAGGCTGATTGGAAAGGACCTCGGCACTGGCAGTCCACTATCCACCACCAGATACTAGCAAAAGGAAAATACGACGCAAATGTCATTTTTCTCCCAAGACTGACAAATAAGTAACCATAATATCTAGAAAAAATCCTCTATTTACGATTATTATGGTTGTTTTCGTGAATATTCAAAGAGGTGTACGATGGATGAAATCTCTCTTCCCATGTTTACAATACTTTAATGAGCAACTGGTGAATGTATAATTCCATCTGATTCGACTATTCCGATATCCACAACAAAAACGCTGCAAATTATTTCACAAAGGTTTATTATTTTTTATGATCGTAGTTTTAGTTGGCTAGCGTACGTCATAAGGCCCGTCCAGACTCCTCGGCGTGTCCTACTTCGAGTTGCCACAACCTATACTTCTATAATTATATATGCATGTTTACATTTCTCGATTTGAGCTCCTATCTATTCAAATAGTTATTGCCTTAATAATATCATTATCTAAGTACGTACGAAAAGTCGAGAGGATATGTTATTAAATATGCGTAGGAAAAGCTTTGGTATTAACACACAAATATGACCTTGAAAAAAACATATTCATGCCTCGAAGGAACGCCGGCGCCGGGCCCACCACAAGGTGCCGCGGCGCCGGCGCCTCCTCTCACTCCACCCCCCCGCTCGCCACCTCCCCCCCCCCCCCTCCACCCACCGCACCGTGACCCCCTGTCAAGCGTGCCAGGCGTGCGCGCGTCGAAAAATACACTTTTTTGCCCGTTTTTGGCCCATAACATCTATGCTAGTAAAGCAATCGGGATGGTTAAACGTTAGGACCAACTAGACCCCAAATGGAGTCTATGTGCGAAAGAACAGGTTTTTTAAGTCAATTCTTAGGCCTTTTATGGCCCGGACGGCGAACGGCGGACGGCGGACGGCGGACGGACATTTCAAATTTGGATTCTACACACCTTGAAACGTAAAGTGACAAAGTTTGAGGGGGGGTTATAAAAATTTTTTGCTACACGATCACATAGGCTTATTATTGGAAATAATAAACCAAAATGGTCCTTGCTACCCATTGGGCACAAATTTATGAAACTATAGTAAGTGAAGTAGAGAACGCTCATTCTATTTTTTTTTTTTTTTTTTTTTTAATAAAAATTAAAAAATGAATTATTTAATTATTTCAGGAGTGAAATTTGATGAAATCCTAGGAAATATAATATCTGTATTAGATTGATATTAGCTATGTTTGTGTAGAACAGAAGAGGATGGTAAGCACTGTGAGACCTGCACAACCAGAGAGATATATTCAAAATATTCAAAATCTCCGATTCATCAGCACCTGACATTTTGACCTGCTGTAACCGCTAGTACTCAATCAAAAGCCTTCACTTTCATATGGTGGTGTCCAACATACACCACTATCAGATATATATACATATTAGAGATGAGTCGATACCAAAATTTATCGATTCCCGATTCTCGATACCAATATCATCAATAATACAAGTTAAAGACCAGAAATACCAGAATAAAACAAGTTAAGCAGACTGACTTGGTTTTTTTAGTTTTTCGTCGGTAACTGTAAAGTATTTCCAAATAAAACTGGCTCTAGGCTTTTATACTTGGAAAACATAGCTTTGTCTAATGCTTCTGTTGTCACAAACAAAATAACACAAGCCTACTTGTAAACAAAGTTATAATTGTAAGTTGTGTTTTGGACATGTTTCGCAACTACTAACTTCACACAACGGTTGCACGGTGCAATCATCTTCGTTGTTACGAGTAGATGCTTGCAATAGTACCGTAGTGTAATAAAACGCCCATCACCGGGCGGTATCGGTATCGGCTTTAGGCGATCGATTCTCGATACCGATACCAATGCCTAAGAATCGGTATCGGGAATCGACTCATCCCTAATATATATATATATATATATATATATATATATATATATATATATATATATATATATATATATATTAGTTATTATATAAGAGTTTTATTTGGAAAACGAACGTGCAAATGAAAGTTCTCTAGATTAGACCATTTCAGGAGTTGAGAAGGTGCGTCAATGTAGCAGGACCAGTATAGTAGGGAAGAGATTCACACGTCCCATCGCCTGTCGGATAGCAGTGAAAGTTGTCGGAGGGGAGATCCAAGGCATTTCACTCTCAACTACGGCAAAATAGCTCTCGGACAGGGTTGCTTGCTATTGATCAGGTTCAGAACTTTCATTTGGGTTGTTTGAGTTTTAACTGATGAACGGTTTTTTAATCTCAACTGAAAGGAAGTCTGGAACGAGACACACAGACATCCACTTTACTACACAGTATAACGTCTCCAGAACATAAAAATATCCTAAAATTAAAAACAACAAGAAGGTAAACATAATATACTACCCTATAGGGCACATGCACTACTGGTTATACCTATAAAATATAATACAACTGAGCGGAACAATTTTATTGACTACTGAAAATATATTACACAGACATTATTAAACAAGAAATATAATAAAAATGTACAATACTTCTGTGAATAATTATTGCTAAGTAAAATATAGTACAGTACCTACCTATTACATTCGATAGATCGCGATCCCTCTCATTTAAGTTGAGAACTTGTGCTCGAGAGGGGGTTGTCGGTAATAATACAGTTTTTTGATGTGTTCATAAAATTTAAACAAAATATTTTTAAAAAAATAAACCTTTCAAGTAGTATATAGAAAAAAAGGCAAAACTGTCCCATAGCAGACAGAATATGAAATGAAAGTCATACCAAAATGGGAGCCCACTATCGTTCATTCTAACTCACCTATTTATTGACTCTGACTCAACTACTTTATTCTGGTTTACCTACCTACTTACATAAATATACAAGCAATATATATATATTGGACAGTGTGAGTACGCCTTATTTCTTCTGGTAAGCTATTGAATAAATGAATTCCTCTGTACATAAGTGATTTTTGACCTAGAGTAGTTTTATAAATATAGGTATTACAGACTGGAGATACAGTCCGCAGCAGACCCTGCGGCTCTAGGTTTAACAGTAGGTTCTGGTAAATGTAGAACGTCATTATGAGGCTCAAGCTGGATCCTGAGGTGACGGAAAGAAAGTGACGGATGGACAGATCACCCTCACAAATCCCACACACAGCAAGAACTACTGTACTAAGCAGTTTCTATGGGTAAAATGATTTTTAACTATTATTATTTGGTTTTGATATTATATCATTATTTGGTTTATACAGGGTGCCCCTCGGAAAGGTTACACCCCCCTTTATTCCCACTAAATTCAGCGTAAAAAAATTGGGACTAACGCCATTTTTCATAATTGTTTACGTAGATCTCAGAAAAAATACTTTCACATGCGCCAGAAGTGGTGCAAATTACATAAACCTTGTTTTTTCACGTGGGAACCCTCTTTTTTATTACAGATTTGGATTCTACGCAAAATTTCATGAATTGATGACCCTTTACTCGATTTTTCTGACCGCGTGCATCCCGTTCCGCGAGCGCGCAAATTTGCCTAACGACCAAAATAGCGCAAAACATAGATTCTGATAAATGAATTTTACCATGAATTTTTTTTGTTTTATTGTTTTTCAACGCTGATTTATATGGTGTTATCCGCTTCTTGAATTGATTCAATTTTAGCGGTATAATGACCGAAATTTTGTTACTTTTTGTGGAAAAATCATCTTTCTGGCGTGTGTTCGCACATGAAATTTCATAATTTGTCATTCCCTTTCCCTCCTCCTTTCTCAACAGGGCTGTGGACCGGATATGGCAAAATAAAACCAGAAGCGGAAATAAAAACAATCACTTCCTTTAAAAAAATTTAAAATACCATCTGATGAGTGGGAAACATGAGAAAAAGGACTTCAAATGGGCATTTTGAGCAGCTGCTCTCCCCCACCATTTAGGTAATTTTTTTAAAAAGAAAGTGTTCGTTATTATTTTCTTTTAACTCTGCCATAACTGGTAAAATATAAATTTAAATATAAATAAAAAGTTCTTTTCATACTTTGTATTCGTGGCGGATAAATTTGCTGAAAAAATCGATTGAAATTGCAAAAAACTAAAAATCCAAAACCTCTATTTGAATAGGGGATTATTATTTAGGATTTTTAGGGCATTTTTTTTCTTGCCAAAAACGAATGAAGTTCTGTTGATGGTTCTTCACTCCCCCTTCAACTGAACTCCCAGACTCTTCCTCAAATTCACAAGTGTGTTCTTCGGCAACGCCTTTGTAAGAATGTCCGCCAATTGTTGCTTGCTGGGAACATACTCGAGATCGAAAAAGCCTTCGGTATATTTTTTCTCTCACAAAGCTAAAAGTCAGCATCACTGTATCCTACCAGTTCTCCTTGTAGTTGGTTTTTGTACCAGATACCATAGCTCAAGGTTCCTTTCACATATCGAAGTATGCGTTTGACTGCGTTCCAGTGTGACTGGTTGGGGTTTTGGCAATGCTGGCTCAACGTATTGATAGCAAAACAGATATCCGGCCTACTGCCAATTGCTAAGTACATTAAACTGCCTATTGCCTCCCTAAAAGGAGCCTTTACCAATTTCAAACTATTCCAAGTTGAGTCTTCATTCTTTTCAATAGGACTTGTTAAATTTATATTTTTCGGAGAACTTGTTTCAGTCATAACTCCTAAGTCTACTTCTTGAGGATTCCTTTCATCTAAGACATCATCTGTTGTCTTATGGTTACTTTTTGAATTTACTTAATTTCACCACCTAAATCTTGTTTTTCTACCTTTGGGAAATCTAAAACCACTATGCATTCCTTGTTTTCATATTTTTTCTCTAATTTTAGAAATGATATACTTTCCCTAAATATAACATCTCTACTTATCTCAACTCTATCCATATCAGGAAAATACAAATCCTTTTACAAAATCATCATAGCCAACAAAAACGCCTTCTTTACTTTTTGCGTCTAGTTTCCGCCTTTTCTCTTTAGGCACATGAACAAAAACTTGTGACCCAAACACCCTAAAATCTTTGTTCTGCTTTTCTCGTTCAGCAGACCCATTTTGTTGAGGTGTGTACACTACAGTTCGTTGATGACTAATTCCTTCCTTGTCCACTTCATCATTGCAAAATTCTAGTCCATTATCCGATCTAAATGTTTTAATCTGATAACCCCTTTGATTTTTGAATTTTCTGAGAAATAAATCCAGCTTTTCTCTTACTTGGTTCTTATGTTAATGTGAGAAATCATCCTTCAACATGAGAAAATACCTCGACTTTCCAACAGAATCTACCTGGAATGGTCCGCACAAGTCACTGTGAATAAGTTCTCCAGGTTTTGTGGTAGAGGATTTACTTTCTGGAAATGGTAATCTATGTTGTTTTCCTACAACACATGCGTCACAGAAGAAATTGTCTTCACCTGTAAAATTTATTTCATTAGTACTTAGATACTTTCTGACTCTTCTTTCATTTTGGTGATCTCAGCTTTGTTATTTACTAAACTTATAGGCTTGCAATCATTTGTAGTAATAACTTTTACATTCAACCTATACAACCTCTGGTATCGAGTGCCTTCTAGAATTGTTTGATTATTTTTAGTAAAAACGCACTTTCTCTCATTGCTTACCATTTTGAAACCTTTGTCCATAGCACATCCAGTAGAGTACAGATTCATTTTTAGGTCTGGTATGTAAAGGACGTTCTCAAAATATCTGTCGTGCCAATGATGTATGCTAGGATTTTAATGTTCTTCCAGTAGCATACATTCTCCGTGGAATCTGTTCTGGCAAGGATCTGAAATTCGTAAACCAATTTTTCATACCTGACATATGGTCACTGGCACCAGAGTTGTACCAGTTTTCGTCTATTCCATCATTATTTCATTATAGCAGGCAACGTTCGCAAATTTGCTTATTGCAAAAAATCGATTGTTCTTCCTTCTTCAAATTGCAAAAAACTAAAAATCCAAAACCTCTATTTGAATAGGGGATTATTATTTAGGATTTTTAGGGCATTTTTTTTCTTGCCATAAAATTAATAGCTAAAATTTCCTTGCACTCAAAAGCTCAAATTTCAAAACAATTTAACATACAATACGATAATCTACGAAAATTCGCTCATACGATCATGCTGCATGACTGAAACTTTTCATGAAATACAGTGCGTAGGCTGATATTGTTTGTTGATGTTGGGGTGAAATTAGCGTGGCGGCCGTCTCGCCCAAGTGAGTTCCATACCAGCGAGGGCAGTGAACCCCGTGCCGTTCTTCCCCGTTCCGTTAGAAGAGAAACTGGCTTATTGGGCACCCAAAAGTAACAGTTCTGCCAATTGAGCTAATTATAATCAGTGCCTGTATTATAAGTGTAGTATACACCCGGACCCGTGGATTCATGTCACTTACTTGTCTCTATTACTTATGACATGCTGCATTCCACACGAAGCCTCGTTACAATAAGATAGTAGGTAGGTTGTCAAGGATTCAAAATAAAGGAGGGGCTAACGTGATGTGACTCTTACAAAATTAAGTAAGGTACCTTCTTCGGTATGAGGAGTAGTAACTAAGAAATAAATGTTCCAGAGAAATAATGAACAATGTATTTCCAAAATAATGGGTTTTTTAAGTGGGATCGGATTTTTAAAAAAAGAAAAATAATTTATGTAACTACTACAGGAACAAAAACACGAACTATTAACAAACATTAGATTAGAAACTCACCAGTCTATAATCACACCACCATTTGACTCAGCAGATGAAATACCTTCAATTAAATAGCTTTATTACATGACATTTACTTTTCTACCAACAAACATTCAATTGAGGACAATTTTAGAAATGACTTTTGTCCGCCTAAATCAGTCATTTTGCCAACTGCGTCATGTTTTGGTGATATGCTATATGCGAGGTTTAATAATTATTGTAGACCAATGATCTGCATAGACGGGCTATCTGATACGGAAATAATAAACCTTTATGTAATAATTTGCAGCATTTTTCTTTACAACACCTGTCGTTGGTTACCTCGTCCGTCCAAACTACGATCTGATTACTTAAGCTCATTAGCTTAATTACACGCCCCTCGAGGTAGGTATTAAGAGGTTAACGGATGGTTATCCTTTCATTATATCGTCAGTGTATAGACCCTTCAATTTCCTCATTTTGATTTATCAAATATAGAATATTATTTAATGATTAGAACATTCAAGTTCAACATGGCTTTCAAAAACGGTCACAAGAGAAAAATAATGTTCATAGACACACTAACCCCCTCCCCCATCGACAGGTATGGTGGGATTGTTTTCAGCATGACGCAACATTTCCAATTTTCCGTACCCGAGATCGTTTCGCATCAATATCATAGAGGCATGAACCGCTATTTCAAATTTCAGCCAGCAGCCTTTGTTGGAAAGGTAGACAAGACATCAGAGATCACAAAGCTGGGCTGCTCTGCAGCTTGTTTTGTTTGATAATTTTGAATTTTATTCAAGTGACAACGACCTTTAGTAACAAGGAAAAGAATAATTTTCAACAGCTAGATGAAGACCTATTTTGGCAAAGTGCTTTGACTCATTCAGCATAAATGAGTATTTAACTTACTACCTTGGTGGATACCTATCCAAGTTTGAAAAAATAACGCAATTTATGGGTTTTCTACTTCCGATTTTGATGTATTTACTTCTTATCTGATGAGATTTCCGCGGTTTTCTGTCACAACTCTCCTGCATCCTTCTGCATAAATTTTTGTCACACACACACGGGGACGTACGCCTACAGTGTTTCCCTCTTCACTACCGAAGGTAGGGGAGCTTTGTGTTCGTGCAAGAATTTGAAACAATTAAGTATCCTAAAATCAAAATTTCCACTTCCTTATTGCGTTTCAGGCATGGCTGATTAATTTGGGTTTCGCGTCTGTCTGTGTGAATGTGGTAAATTCTTGCGACGCCCAAAATATGAGTAACAATTTTTAGTCCGATTTTGTTGAAAATTTCAAGGATTGTGCGGGTGAGCTTTTAAACGGCCAGCTAGACAACTCTCATTGCCGTGAGTTAAATATAAGGTAGCATGTGCGCATGCGCAAACGTAAACTTTTTATAACGTCGATTTCTCATTGGTAGGATTTTGTTCAAAATCGGGTGGTACTTGGAGCTATATGTTCCACAACTGCTATGAATTATATTGCCATTGGTTGAATAATAACAACAACTAACGTGAGCGAAAGGAATATTGGTCGAGAATAATGGAGCGATTTTGATGAACTTTTCAAGGATTGTGCTGGATAAACTCTAGACCCTACCATTTTCATTGCCTTACATATATACTTCAGATGATGAATGCCGTATGGATACTGTATGCGCATGCGCCTTTCGAATATTTTAGCAAGTTTACTAATAAATCATTTCGACTCGATAGGTACCTACTTTATTCTTCAACTAAGTAACAATATGGGAAAGTAATACTGCCTTCACTTCTAGTCTTCCACGGAATCGTTCTTAAACGGTCTGAAACGAATTTGAATTTGGTTATTCATCTCTCATGCTTGGGTTGTCAATTGGCTGGATCAATTTCAATGGGCCGTCCCTATATTGACAAAGCCTTGTCTATATAATATGACCTTACTTCAGAGGGACATCCTAAAAAATGTTCTAGTCGTTGGGGCAGCATGACCTTATAAAGAAATTCTGTGGTTTGTTTCAACTTTTTTCTTTTTTTTCCAGCGTTATATGGATTTGAATGGTTATAGAATGTTATGAGTTTTTTGCACAACATCAGTAACTCCCTGTTTTATAGTAAAGAAAAATTAAATTATTTTTTCCATAAAAACAGATCATGTGATCGCAGCACAAGAATCCTTGTTATTTTTGACAAATTTTTTGTAAATTTGAAAGTATTGCAATACCTCCGAAAATTTTGAAATTTTACAAAATTTTCCTTATTGAAATCTGTTTTGAAGCATTCCGAAACGTTTCCAAATCTGGTCCATCATTTTCGGAGAAATGCTGTCGGCGCGCATACTGCGGACGAATTGTGTTCTACTAATTTTTTCGGTTCTACGCATCTTGAAATGTAAACCAGCAAATTTTGTGGGTGAGAAGTGGGGGGGGGGGGGGATAAGAACAATATTAATTTCTTTGTCAATCATAAACGTTCATTATTGAAAATAAAAACCAAAATCCCCATCATCATCCTTGTAAGGTGTATATACATGATGAGAAAGCAGGCTGTAGCCGCCCACCGGATGTTTTGCTCAGCAGTATTCTATGAAATGGCGGTAAGCTGGTGTTTCAATCTACATCAAACAATAATTACCTAGTTTTCAAGAGGAAGGCAGCATGGTGTAATAGGATTTTTAGAAAAAAAACCTTCTCATGATAATCATTTGGTAGTTTTCATTGAATGAAAGAAGTCGGGAAACATTCGTGACGAGGTTGGTACCGACTGGATTTGTACATCTATATGGCTGGCTGGCTTGAGTACCCGTTCTCAACTGTGCTTCGATCCCCTCTAACACGGAGAAGGAACCTGGTGGCCTCTGGAGATTGAGCCGGATTCCTTCTCAAATGCACCCCATGAACCTTGACCTCACAGTCACCGTCGATATGTGTTGCGTTATCATCCGCCTTATACGTCACGAACTGCGCAATATTCTAAATCCCGTTCGACAGGTTCTTGTAATGTATTTTATAAATACCTAAGTATGTCGCTGAAATTTAGCAAAAAAAAAAAACAAAAAAAAAAAAAAAAACTGATGATGTCATTGTTTGACAATTATTTCATAGAACTTCAGGTGTTCTTGTGAGCATGCACTTTTAACTCTTTACACAAAAT
Organism: Adelphocoris suturalis; assembly: GCA_030762985.1. NCBI lineage: Eukaryota > Metazoa > Arthropoda > Insecta > Hemiptera > Miridae > Adelphocoris > Adelphocoris suturalis. The sequence goes on along the minus strand of CM061051.1, from coordinate 2,703,720 downwards.
ATATTGTCATTTATTATTAGCTGGATTACTTAGAAGCTTTTGTCGCATTGCTATCACGTCACCGTCGACTTAACAACCATCAGGAATTCTACAGTTCAGTTGTATTAGGAGGTACCATACGGAATCAAATACCGACTCGTTTGCTTTCCTATTCCTGTGTTAAACATAACTGACTGGAAGGAAATATGCTGGCAATGTAAAATTTGAAATTACTTGACAAGAAATTATAGAACCTTTTCTCAACGGTTGTGTCTGGTGTCGGCCATTCATTTCCATGGTTTTGGCTTGTCACAAGGACTCTTCTTTGAAAAAGTACATAATGTTGGTTACACGAGCTGTTCACTAATTTGAATTCATAGAAGAATAAAGTTGATTGAAAGAAAATGATATATCTTCTAAATGAAGTGGTTGCAAAACAGATTGGAATATTCTTCTAAAGATGTGGACAAACACGTATTTTTAGGTGGCGCCCAACTCATGAGTGAAATTTGAACATAAGGCTCGAAAAATATTCCCTGGTTCCCGCTTTCGGAAATCATCAATTTGAATCACATCTTCTTTGAAAATTAACGATCGTTCCAAAGATACTTTTAAATAATTCATTACCTATCTACTATCCAATAAATTATCCTATCAAATCCTTTCCTTTTCCAAAATTTGTTCCATTTGAAATTTCAGCACCTTAGGTCGATTAAGAAAGAAATCAGCATCAGGGGTCGCTCAGCTGATCAGTTCCTCTCGATATCATGTAATTGCTTCAACGCGCAAGTAGTAGGTAGAAGGTAGTTTTCTTGAAACGCGCTGCATTTCAAATTTCAGCACGGTTGGTTCATTAGGAGAGATATATTAGTCAAAAGGGTCACTCAGCTGATCAATGCGCCTCTGTACATTGTAATTGTAGGTTTCTAATGTTTCAAGGTAGCTCCATTTCATATGTCAGCACCGTACGTAAGTAGATTATGAATGAAAACGTCTGCCAAGTTGGGTGGGAAGTACAGCTTCCTCATATATTGTTACATAACATAGACGTACGTATAGAATTCGTTGAAGACCGAAATACTAGTCAAAATTATTGAATGTACAGTAGAACAGTTATAGGATGTGCGTGCACCTACAAGTTAATATGAAAATGAGGCCACAATTCGTGTTTGCGCATGCGCACACTCCATCACCAATATAACGGCATTCACCATCTTAATGCCCCTTCAGGTGCTTGGGCATAGTCAGCCACTCAAAATTCGGCGAAATCTGCTAGCAGTTCGCTATGCAGAGCTCTTGCGCTATTTCCCAGGGCACCCCCTGCATGAAGTGGCCACCCTACCCTCACTAGATGAGACATATTCCAGGCTCCAATCACGAACTCGCCCATTGGGTGGTATTCGTGTTCAGGAGCTCACTCGGTTGGATAGCATAGAGAGATACCCTCTGGTTTCTGGACCTTGTCGGGGATGTGGGTTGACCTTCGCATGAGGGTCTGGGTCAAGGGCAATACACCCCCACACATCCTCAGATTCTACATATTTTCACCTATATATGAGGTGGGAAATTTTAGCATCTTCTGAAATGTATGTATTCCACTATATATAGCATTTACAGATTGAATTCAACCTTTTACAGATTTATTTCTACCTTTTACAAATTCATTTCCTTTTACAAATTCATTTCAACTCTCCACCGGAAGGGGTGGATATGGAAAGTAGCTGATTGATAAGGAGGAAAGTTATAAGTAGTAGGCTACATGAGGTGGGTAAGTAGGTAGCTATGTACATACTACCTACCTACGTGACCTCAGCGCCTTGCCAATTCAATGTCTACTGTATGGTCAGAATCGCTTCTGTTTGCAATGCTGACAATCACTTATGTTTGCATGCCCTTGAAAGCGATAACTTTTACATTACATTAGTCGCTCTGTATCGCTGTTTACGATTTCGTCGTTTAAGTTGCAACATAGCATATCTCATAATTGAGATATCCTGAAGTGTGGTGTTCCCGCCAGTTTTTAGATGTATGTTGTCAAAGTCGATTACCCAGCTATGAACTTTGCTACCCAAATACGAATCCAACGGTATGCATAACTCAATATCCCATTTTTTGAGATATGCTATGTTGCAACTTAAACGACGATTTGTTTTTCTCTCCATAACCTGAAGTAATTATGAGTGTTACCCACTACTTACCCACCTCATTTAGCCTACTACTTATATAACTTTCCTCCTAATCAATCAGCTACTTTCCATATCCCTTCCGGTGGAGAGTTGAAATGAATTTGTAAAAGTGTGAATTGAATTGTAAAAGGTTGAAATAAATCTGTAAAAGGTTGAATTAAATCTATAAATGCTATATAATCACAAAAATCATACACTTTATTTGAAGAAGGTTTGACTGACATAACGTCGTCTGCGATTCAATTATAAGAAGAGCCAAATGTATCATGAATGCCAGTGTGAACCCACAACAGCCACAGCAAAGAGCAACATACGTAGAGCATAAAGGCAAGGAAACTACGCACTATGCCTAGCGTTATCGCCTGCCCCGGGAAGGAATCGGGCAGTAGGCGACATGACTGGAATCTGAATGGCCCCGATTAATTGAATTTTTTTTTTTTTTTTTTACCTACGTCGAATCATTGTGGCAATGCTAACATGCGTTCTTGTTGCCGTTCATTTTGCTTCCCGTCATGTTGTACAGAATAATAATACGGTCTTGACTGAACAAGGAACTTGATAAATTAATATTTGAATTTAAATGCAACGGATTCACCTAGCTTTAAAGAGGTTAGATTAATTGATTTATCGTGATCATCATTATTTAGGGCCATACCGAAGTTGGAAACACTCAGTTTTCTCCATCAAAGTTTAGATATTAAATTTTAAAGAAAAAATTATTTTTTAAATTCGTAATACAAAAAAGTTTCAGTCTTGCAGCATGATCCTATGAGCGCATTTTCGTAAATTCTCATAAATTGTATTCATGCTAAGTTGTTTTGAAATTTGAGTACTTTGAGTGCTAACTAGTTGTTGACTATCAATTTCATAGAAAGATAACCTGTTCTAAATAATTTTTTGCTATTCAAACGAAAATTTTGGATCTTGGCCTTAGGTAGATTTGGTATTTTTTAAGTTAAATCGAAACCATATTAATCACATATTAACAGGGTTGCCAGTTGGCATGAGGATAAAAGCCGGACGCTATTAGGCATGACGTCAGATTCAAAAACTACAAAAAAAAAAATTGATTAATAACAAGTTTGATGTAGGCAGCACAATAATTGATATACATTTTCCATTGTGTTCGCTAAATATATTTCGTTACAATTAAGTCATTTTCGTTCAAATTGTATGTGATGCTTTGAATACATTTTTCACCTGTTTACAGGCATCATCAGGTAGATATCTTAATTATTATAAGATTTCACAAGAAATTTATATTTTAAAACACCGTGAAAAACACACATTTTATAACATCATTGTAAAACATATATATATATATATATATATATATATATATATATATATATATATATATATATATATATATATATATATATATATATATATATATATACATACATCATTGTAAACACACATTGTTCCTCCTCAAGTGTTTTAAAATAGAAATTTCTTGTGCAATGTTATAATAATTAAGATGATGCCTGTAAACAGGTGAAATATATATATATATATATATATATATATATATATATATATATATATATATATATATATATATATATATATATATATATATATATATATATATATTGTAGTTGCAATTTAATTGTGGAATAGAAGTCATACCTACTCTCTATCTAAAAAATGGAATTCCACAAAATTACTAGTGACACCATCCAAAAACTCGTTCTTTACATTCATTGGAAGAGTCCTCCATTCCTCTCTCTTCGCCCAAAAATCCTGAGATGTTCGACAATGAATCGGCATTCTTCTGCCTTGGATTCAAACAAACTACTTCGGTTTTTGCCGTGAGCTGAGAGCACTAGATTCTTCTTAAATTCAGGAATGTACCAAACGTCGCTGAGTGTGAAATGCTCCATTTCCCATTCACTCTTGTAGCCAATTCAACATTTCCTTTCCCGAGAGCTTTAATAACAGCTCCACTTGCTGTGGTTACCGACTCGTCGTTATTAAATGGTTGGAATGTTGGAAAAAGGTCTTTTCTAATTGTGATGTGGTTGGTAGCCCAATTATCAACCCACCATGTATCGATATCAATATTTATCGACCATTTTTCTGTCATTAAAGTACAAAGGGTACTTTTGACTCTACTTTCTGTTTTTTGCGATGTGTCTTTTGGTGGTCTTCCAACTGCTTTCCACTTTGGGCATTTCCGAACACCATGCCCCTTCTGCTTACAATATTTACAGAAAAGTTCATATTTTTTCTTCTGTTCGCTTTGTTGATTTTTGTTTCGGACAACGAGAGCCTCCTTCTTTAACTCAACACCATCTTTCTGAGCTATAACTCGTTCATATGCACAGAGCTGGGTCGTAAGGTTCTCAGTCGTGCGATTTTCTTTCCATCAACATTCAGCTACTTTTGAAAGAAAAGTCTGGAAGTGTACCTAAGACCTTCCATATGAGGAAAATATCTGGAAGTTCATATTCTCGATTTTCTATTCCACTTTTTATTTCCAACTTCAAGTCTACTCAAATGTTTTTGAACTTCGTCATATGTTCAGCTACATCATCGTTAGGGTCCCTTTGATCGTTGAAAAATTCTAGACATAAATCGTAAGCTTTTTCTTCCGATTAGAAGACATACAAAGTCATACAATCTAATAAGCTCTTGCCAAACGTCATAGCCCGTCTTGAACCGCATAACTTTCCTGAGTGTTTCGTCATATTGGTGGTTAAGACTATTAGGACTTCACTGTCGGCTTTTTCCATCTGAAAATCATACTCTTCTAGAGCCTCAGCAGATGCTGCTGCTCCTGGACCTGTAGGAACTTTCATATTTCCATCTATAATATTCATTCCGTATTTTACCCCTTTCAAAACGGCTAGAGGTTTATATTTCCTAGTGGCCCAGTCATGTTTTCCCTCTAGGAGCCCGAATTCGCACTTGAAGAAATCCATTCAGAATTTGGCCAAAGAAACAAAATGAACTTGATATAGTAACAAGACTTTCGACTACTACAACAGAAATTTTCGCAATTTAGCCCACTGGGACCATAACCCATTAAAGTTTAAATATTAATAAGTAATACGGAAAACAATTTTATAGATTTTTGGAATGATTGAATAATTTTCATCTATCTTAGAAACGTATTTTCACAACTGGTAACATATGAAATATTAATGTTGCCTTGATGAATAGAAAAAAAATGATGAACATTTTTGTGTACCGATTTATTATTACAACCGGTAGGTACCCTTTTATACATCACTATTATGATAATAGTAGTACACGTATACACGTATCGCATTCATTCAGAAGATTGAAGAATAACCGACATTATAATAACTGCTATCCATAAATTGGAAACCACAAAAGGCTCTCAAATTTAACGATTTCAACCTTATAGCCGAATTGTGTTAGAAGAACATACAGAGGTTGACATTTATGTTCGTTCCTGAGGGTGTGTATCTAGTTAAACGACAAGTAGCCGGAAATTATTAATTTTTGGTTCTATTGGTTCATTGAGACTCATACTGAGAATAAATACTGCGATAAATAAAATAAAATAAACAATGCTAATTTTAGAGATGGTATTTCAAGGACTTCAAAAAACTTGGGATAGAACTAGAAATACAACTAGGCACAACTGGAAATGTGCCGCTCTTCCTAGAAAAACCGGATCTTGGTTTTTTCTGAGCGATTTTCGCCCGGACGCCTGGTAACCCTGCATATTAATCGAAGCCATCCACTATATTCTCTTCTTTTTCCTCTTCGTTTTTTCACTACAGCTTCGTATGGTTGGTAGGAAACACCCGAGCACTAGCCTAGCCAGAGCTGAAGGTACTTCTATTTCCTCTACAATCAAATTATACTCCAGGAGCTCGGAATTATAAAATAAAATGCAAATGAAAGGAGAACGGAGTTGACAAGGTACACAGTAGTCGTGGTTCGTGGCCATTCGTCGGCCAGTCACCGTTGGTGTGTAGTGCCGGTGGAGGCTTAGTTTTTCATCACGTGACGTTCTAGACCCCTACGTGAGCGTTCTCTCTCCGTCTATTCCTCACCTTGCAACAACAGAACATCTTGAGTCCTCTATGAAGTTATAGTATTGATAAATATTTTACAAGGGTCTTCTCAAGGGTCTTCCGTAGCGCAACGGTTAGGGCGCGGCCAGAACGTGGATGCCTAGAGGGAAGATGTCGATGTGGATGGCTATCGGGCAGGCCATCCATATAAACGAATGTCGAATATGTGTGAGCAGAACGAGGAGGCAGGCGGATCGATGTCGAGCTCGCTACGACGTCGTCGATAATTTTGAATTCCAAAATAATTTGATCCTGGGATGTCGCTGTTGCGGTCGCATCCACTCTCTCTCATCTCTGATTGGCTATTTCAAGGCTGCACCCCCTCTCCGCTGCATGTTTCCGTTCTGTGTTTCACATTTCACCGCCACTCGCTTCCCACTAGGAGTGTCTGGAAATGGGATGCCAGTGACGCCGCTTGCGCGTTCTGTCGAGAGTTTTTGCAACTACCTCCTACAGCGTTCCTACCCACCTACTATCTCCGTCCGGCCGAACTCCCCCCCAATTAACGCCTGGCAATCATGGTACTTTAATTATCAGCATTGGCGAAGGTTCTCCGTAGCCGAGTGGCTAATGCTTCCAACTGCAGTCTAGAAGGTGTCGGGTTCGATTCCAATCCGGAACTCATAAACTTTTTGTTAATTTCACCTGCGAAATATACTTTTAAACTCAACTCCAATCTCTTTATCCAACTAATCTATATATTAATAGAAGGATTGAGCAGCATCTGATCGTAATTGGTGTTGAAATTGCAATGGAAGCACTTGAATTTGTCTTTATTGAGATGGCACCGTCGAACGTGGTCATTCAATAAAACGCGGAAATTAAATGACTTACTGCAGTAACCGCAAACGAATGTCTGTTGCCGTTCATCCAGGCATGCAGCATCTGATCTCACTGATTCCATCACGGAGAGTAGTCTATAACAGTAACTGTATTAAACAATAAAAATCACGGAACACTCAAACTGAAAACACGAGGCTGTTGAACTTTGTCACAAGGAGACTGCGAGTGCAAGATGATAAAGAAACGGAGTTAGTAGGTAGAGGTAAGAGGTAGTTGCAAAAACTCTCGACAGAACGCGCAAGCGGCGTCACTGGCATCCCATTTCCAGACACTCCTCTTCCCACTAGGCATCTCCCTAGCCCTCATCAGAGACCGCCGCAGCCTTGTTCAGAACAACACAGTCCGGAGCTATGGATGTGGATGAAAGTAGCGTCTCCGTGGAGCTCACATATAGGGATCCTCCACCGAATAGTCTCGATAGTATCGATTCGGCCTCCTAACACATCGATGCATTCAGATGCAGTGATAGGAGTCGTTTCAGAGCGCTCTGGAGACCTCCCTCAAAAGCATTTCCTACTGAGTGGTTAAGTACTGTGATTGTTTCCAGAAATGATGGTAGTAGCGGCGTAGTCCATTGGTTTAGATAACGGTCTCGCGAGCCAAAGGTCGTGGGTTCAAGACCTGCTGATTGGTTATTTATTTTGCTCGTAACACTCCCGAAATATACTTCTAAAACGTCATTCCGACCTGCATGTCCAACTAATCTGAATTTTCACTAATGGATTGACTACTTGATGTTATGTATTTTTGAGATGCGAGCTTGTGAGCTTCCAGCTATTGGAATTAACTCCACTAGTGTTTATTGACAACTAAACATGCCATAAAAACACATGTTGAGAATGTTCCAAACAGTCTTGTGTTGTGTTGTGGAAAGTTTACGAAAATATATTTTATTATTTTGTAAAACACGGGATTTCTAATTATAACAGGTTATGGGCCCAGCGTGATTGAGATAAAAGTGTTCAAGAACCCAAGATGAACAACATCAGAATTGAAGCACTTGGGAAGGACAATTATGGCACTTGGGTGATCCAAGTTGAAGCCCTGTTGAGAAAGAACAAGTCGTGGGATAATGTGATTGGAAAAATCGTGAAGCCTTCAGCAGATCCTCCCCGTGAAACTTATGAATTAGAAGTTGCGAAATGGGAATCGGACGACCAAGATGCAAAGGCACATATTATACTCAAGTTATCACCATCCGAAGTGAAACATGTAAAGCATTGCAGAACTGCAAATGAAGCATGGAAAAAGCTCAAAGAGGTTCATCAATCGTCAGGTCCTGCTAAAAAAGCCACTCTGTTGAAACAGTGAATATTGAGTAGAATGACAGAAGGACAAGACGTTCGGGAACATCTGTCACAATTCATAGGTGCAGTTGAAAAATTGCAAGATATGAATGTGCGAATTCATGAAGACTTGCTCAAGATCATGATGTTGTATAGCCTTCCTCAGTCGTATGAAAACTTTAGATGTGCGATAGAATCTATGGATGAATTGCCGGGACCAGAAGCCCTTCGAATAAAGATCGTTGAGGAAAGTGAGGCTAGAAAACAGCATCTTGGAAAATGTAAATCAACACATGACGATGCTCTGATAGCAAAGAAACAACATAACAAACCGAAATCCCGTAAAAATGAAGAACGATTCAAATTCAAATGCCATATCTGCAAGAAATTCGCCGGACACAAAGCTATTGATTGCCCAGAGAAAAGGAAACAAAAAGAAGAAAGAGGGGAAACCAGTATTTCATGTGCACTGATAGCTGGTGAATCGGATATGTCAAAATGGTGCCTAGATAGCGGTTGCTCATCACACATGTGCAAGGACGAGGAAAGTTTTCTTAAGGTGGAGAAAACAGAACAAAATCGCGTAAAACTTGCAAGTTACGACGTAATAACTGTTGAATGAATAGGTACCAGTAAATGTGAAAAATGGTGAAAATAATCGTAACATAATCCTAGAAAAGACATTGTTAGTGCCAGACCTGAGAATGAACTTAATGTCAGTTAGTAAAATAGTTGATAGAGGAAACACCGTTGTTTTTGACGAAAGAAATGCTACAACTAACGACAAAAATGGTGAAGTCATACTGTCAGCAAATCGGATAGGGGATTTGTTCTATGTGCGCACTCACACTAACGAAGAAAATGCGTGTGCGATGAACGGAAGAATTAGGAAAAATAATATTGACGTTTGGCACAAACGCTTCGGACATGTGAACCGATTAGACTTGAAGCAAATGGCTAAAGGCAAAATAATGGGACTGAATTTAAAAAGTAGCGTGAAAATGTCCTCATGCGAAACATGTATCCGAGGAAAGATGTCACAATCTCCATTCCCAAAGAAATCTGAAAGAAAAACTACCAAAATTCTTGAACTGATCCATAGGTACAGACATTTGCGGGCCGATGAGGGTAGAATCCATTGGTGGGTCTTTGTACTTCATCACATTTATTGATGACGCAACTCGATGGTGTGAAGTAGATTTTTTGAAGAAGAAATCGGATGCTTTAGAGCTATTCAAGAAATTCAAGAATAGAGTCGAAAAACAGATGGGGAAAAAGATCAAATGTATTCAGTCTGATAATGGTCTAGAGTATAACAACAATGGGTTTAACAGATTTCTTCAAGAAGAAGGAATAACGAGAAGTAAGATAATGTAAGATAATGTGAGATATAATGTGAGTATAACAACAATGAGTTTAACAAATTTTTTCAATAAGAAGGAATAACGAGAAGTACTTTCACCTAATCATGAGATATAATGTGAACTTTGACCGATTGATCTGGGGTCTTTACGTCTACATGGAAAAACGATCCTTTAATTCTTTTGAGCTATGTATTATATTCAATACAGTTTAATGCTAGTATTGAGCACGGTTCACTTCAAGTACGACGACAGCCATTCCAACTACGGAAGGAATGTGGAAATGAGCTTGCTGCACCAGATTCTCCACGAGATGGATGTCTGCGAGCTTGCGGTTATTAAACTCACAATTCTTGATATTAAACTGCACTGGGATTAATTATTCATTAACGTTGTCGTTGAAGCAGGTGGGCAGAAGAACACAATTACGCGGTAACTTTTAACTAATCAAATTGCTCAATCTTACTACTCCCTTTGAAACAAAACGACTTAAAAAATTTAATCAGTCTACTGGTGTTTTCTTCCAATTTTCGAAACTCACATCAAATTTCATTGCTTGAAATTATCATTGAAGAAATAAGATAACCCCAAATTTGACCATACCGTTGAAAACAATACCTAGTTTTTAGCGAATTTTTGAAGAAAATTAAGCTATTGCTCTCGCCTCAAAATTTGTAGAATGTGAATTTTTGAAAATAATTTATGCAGAAATCCGTTTCAGGCTATTCTGAATCATATTCTGAAGTTTAACGCATTTTTTATTCATGTATGTATTATGTATATATGTATGTATGTATGTATGTATATATGTATGTATATATGTATGTATATATGTATGTATATATGTATGTATATATGTACCTATATATGTATGTGTCATTCCAGACGATAACTGTCCGTAGAATTGTGCTAGAAACTTCAAACAAATTTTAAAATGTTAAAGACACAAAACGAAAGTTCAAGTTCGTGGGCCATCATGATCGGATTACATCTTCGGGTTGAAATTTTCAAAAATGTAGTCAACAATTTCAAAATAGCCTGTTTTTTGCGATTTGTTGTACGAAATAATTTTTTCAGCGTACAAACATGTGGTATAACCCTGTATAACCAATCCTAGAACCATGCTGTTTAAAACGTAGGTAGTAGGTGCTTGTTAAAAAAAAAAAAAAAAAAGTCCAGTCATGCAGCATGACCCCATGAGCGAATTTTTGGAGAAATCTTCGACATTTCAGTCGCTATTGATCGTGTAGAGAAATTATAGTTTATGATTTTGATAGACAAACATGGAATCAAATTATTAAAAATAATTAGGAGGTACTCATACTTCATTATTATTAAACTAATCTTGTAGATTTGAAGACAAATGTAGGTAAATATTCATAGATTGCGATGTCCAATGTGGTCAGTATTGAAGGCAGTTGGTTATACAGGGATACTTCCATAATAGTAGTTTAATCTGAATTTGGACAATGTTTCATGCAAATATTACCGATTTTTATAACTAGCGAACGGCTTTATTTCGATTTTTGACTGATTTTTCAACTTTGAAATTTTTGAAAACTTGATACATATTCTTATAGGAAATTTTACGCTGATTCCGAATATACCACATGTTAGTATGCTGACAAAATTATTTCGCACAACAAATCGCCAAAAACAGGCTATTTTGAAATTTTTGACTACATTTTTGAAAATTTCAACCCGAAGATGTAATCCGATCATGCTGGCCAACGAACTTGAACTTTCGTTTTGTGTTCTTAACATTTTAAAATTTGTTTGAAGTTTCTAGCACAATTCTACGGACAGTTATCGTCTGGAATGACATATACATATATACATACACACATATATACATACATACATACATACATACATACATACATTAAAAAATGCGTTCAACTTCAGAATATGATTCAGAATAGCCTGAAACGGATTTCTGCATAAAATTTTTCAAAAATTCACATGTGCGTGTAACGCCTGATGAGAAATCCTCTCATTCGCATCTCAGGAGACAAGAGAGAAAAGTGCAAAACTGCCACATATACTGGCACATCTTCCGAAATTTATAAAAGTGCGTATCATGACCTTATAAGCAATTCATCTGATACAACAATTTTATAACTTTTGAAAATGTCCTACTTAAACAGGTACAAATGCTTCTTCTTCTTCTCATCATTATGCCGTGTGTTGAAATTCACGGCACAGACTGGTTTGGTGTTTCGGATTAATCAATATCACCATATTTTCATTCATTGGAGCACTGGACAAATTTCTTCGACAGTATATAGGCCAGTACAGACCTAATATTCTTCCGCACGCCCGAGTTACAATCGTTGCAAGATAAAAGGGGAAACCAGACCAGTTCGAAAGAAGATTTTTTTATGGGCTGTTGAATATTCATGAGCCCCCTTACCCATTGCGCCACACAACTGTGTCGCTAGCCTTATCAGCTCGCGACTTAGTTTTCGTAGATGGGCCAACATTGAAAAAAGCAGTAAGCGCGGTGCATTGAATATTATACCAACTGACTTGCTATCATGTGGAGCACGTTTTATGTTATAAGCGCTTCGCCGGCACTGGTCTGAGCTGTCACATATTAGATAAAGTGCTCTCCTAATAGCTCTTCCATGATCCACCAGAGTAATAACACGATCTTTGAAACATTTTAAGTACCTGAAAAATGTAATTCTGAGAAATTAAGTGTTTATACCGATGAAGAATGTGACTGGTTGAGAATTTCACTGAACAATCATTAGCCCATAGTTATCTCAAATTTTCTTGATTGATCTCGCTGACGCCATGAATCTGATAGGTATAATAATAAGAAGCATTTATTGGCACTTGTTACATAAGCCTCATGGCCTCTCTTAGTCGTAACATTGAGAATTAACTTATTAAATAAATAAATTCTTGGGCCTTAAACTAAAACACTGCTCTATTAAAATGAATAATACAAAAAAAAAAATTGAATTATACATGAATGGCAATATAAAGAAACTTCTCTGCGTATAAACAAAGAAAAAATAAAGAACGTATAAATAAAGAAAAAAGTCCAGTCATGGAGCATGACCCCATGAGCGAATTTTTGAAAAAATCTCCGACATTTCCGTCGCTATTGATCGTGTAGAGAAATTTTAGTTTATGATTTTGATAGACAAACATGGAATCAAATTATTAAAAATAATTGGGAGGTACTCTTACTTCCATAAGAGTAGTTCAATCTGAATTTGGACAATGTTTCATGCAAATATTACCGATTTTTACAACTAGCGAACGGCATTATTTAGATTTTTGACTGATTTTTCAACTTTGAAATTTTTGAAAACTTGATACACATTAAAATAGGAAATTTTACGCTGATTCCGAATATATCACATGTTAGTATGCTGAAAAAATTATTTCGCACAACAAATCGCAAAAAACAGGCTATTTTGAAATTTTTGACTACATTTTTGAAAATTTCAACCCGAAGATGTAATCCGATCAAGCTGGCCAACGAACTTGAACTTTCGTTTTGTGTCCTCAACATTTTAAAATTTGTTTGAAGTTTCTAGCACAATTCTACGGACAGTTATCGTCTGGAATGACACATACATATATACATACATAAATACATTAAAAAATACGTTAAACTTCAGAATATGATTCAGAATAGTCTGAAACGGATTTCTGCATAAAATTTTTTCAAAAATTCACATTCTATAAATTTTGAGGCGAGAGCAATAGCTTAATTTTCTTCAAAAATTCGGTAAAATGAAATAAATAAATAATAATAGTAATATATATATATATATATATAACATGATTGAATATATATATATATATATATATATATATATATATATATATATATATATAATATATTCAACTGAGTGGGTGTGGGAATTGCTGAAACCATGTGATGCCATAGTGCCGCTCAATAGGACTCCGAAAGGTGGACAGCTCTGCAGCAGACCTACAAACCAGGGGTAGGGAATTCCATACTCTTGAGCCCGAGACCCTCAGAGAATGACCAATAGACATGTGGGGCACATTGATTGATAGATTGTAATCAAACTTATTAAAATGGAATCTGATTCCGATGTGAATAAATTAGCTAGTGCTCAAGATATGCAAGCTATAATATTGCTAACCCCTTTCAATTGTTCTATTTTAAAAGTGGGAAAGGCTACGGATCCTAATACGACTTTATACAATAGGTATTAAATTACTTTCTCTTTCTTCCTAAATCTTTCATAATTTGAAGTTGATTGAAACAATCTCCGAGGTTATTATAGTTGTTGAAGTGAAGGCTGCCACTTCCTTGAGAGCTGCGATCTTTTTTTCATCGTCAGAAGGCGGTAGGTTACCCACCTACCTTCCTATCTCGCGACGACCTTTCGCTCCGGGAAATTGGGAGCCGTCTCACGGTTTCGTCTCGAGTCCCCCGTGATTTCTCGAGAACAGACTGGGGAACTGATCGTGTGACCTGAGAGTGTTGGGAAACGAAATAACTAGGTAGGTACGCTCACACTGTTGGTCCCCACCACAATACCTGAGATAGATTGATATGACGTTCAAAATAATAACTACATACTGCTGCAAAATTCGGAGACCACAGTTTGGGCTCGGCCAGGGCGGAGGAGTATGAAAGCGCTAATCTGTTGGGGAACGGTCAAAAGTGAGTTGCAAAAGCGCGAATTTTAGGCAGGATTTCAGTTGCATAAGAAGGAAGACTTGGCGTTTTACGACCGCTTTGGGTAGGGGTGGCAGTGGTCAACGAACCACGAAACCACCATGAAACAACATCTGCATTGTGAGCAAAATAAGAGGAGGGAATTTTGACGCTTAAGCCTGGTCCTCCACTGGAAGCGACTTAGCGACTAAGCGACTATGCGACTTCCGCGAGGCGACTGGGGAAGCGACTGAGCTCCTCCATTGGAGGCGACTTAGTCGCGCGAAGTCTGTGGTGGTGAGCAGGTCAGTGACTGCATTTATTTTTGGTAAAATGGACGACGTAGATAGTTATTATTTGCTGGATAATGCTGTCGTAAATTTCCTTCGGATGAGAAGGAAACGACGAATGTTCTGGATGAACCCGATATTGACAAAGAGGCAAAATTTGGGTGAATTTAACCACCTCCACGATGAGCTGAAGGGAGATAAAGGGAGTTTTCAAAGGGGGTTTTTCTTCAGGAAACTGTTTTTTCCCTCTTTTAAATCTGATTTCTCCATTTTACTTGTTTTTATTTCAACTTTTGACCACATTTTCGGAATCGCCGTTAAACTTTCTATAGGCATGGGGTAAATTTTTTGGTTTGATTTGGTCAATTTTACTTTTACCTTGCTATTTGGGGAAGAACATTATGAGGCGGGGAGAATTTATGGGGCTGTACTGGGTAGTCGAGCCTCTTGGGGCGGTCCGAGGGGGTCTTACGCCTTAGATTTACAAAAATAACATCCCAATACGAAGATTCGATTGTTTCATGTAACTGGAGAATCGCAGTGCGGATTTCGAGTAACGAACATAATATAGTATGGTATTTTAATAATACAAGGTGATGTAGAAAAAAAAAAAAATATATACATATATATATATATAAATAAATATATATATATATATATATATATATATATATATATATATAATATACATATTATATGTCAACTAGCTTCACCAACAACACGTATGTTACTTCTCAAAAGTCTTTACATCTGACTTGGAAGATCCAGCACATCAATCATTCACATGAATAGGACCCAGCTCCTGGGTTGAAATGTTGTGATTAAACACCTAAAAAAAAAACTCAAGACTAGACTGGTCATTCAACCTCCCGAATATAGATATATATCACTAGTCAACCAAATACCAAAATATATACATATGTATGTATGTATATATAAAATGATAATATCAAGATTAATAATAAAATGCGTAAAACTACTTTACAGTGGAGTAAAATGCCGCAAATTGCACCTTCTTATCCCAATTCGTCCTCAAGATATGATTTTTGGGCTTTTTCTGTAGGAAACTGTGTTCTTCCCCCCGAGAAAACATGGGAGGAGGAAGCCAGGTCGCTCGAAGACAAGCGACTGATCCCATCTGGATGGGATCAGTCGCTCGTCGCCTCAAAATACGCGAAGTCGCGTCGCTCAGGTCGCTTGCAGTGGAGGAGCTCTAATACGTTTCAAGCTTATGGGATTAGTCGCTTATATAGTCGCAAAGTCGCTTAGTCGCATAGTCGCTTCCAGTGGAGGACCACCCTAAGGATTACGTCCGAAAAGTAGGAATCCGCAATCAAGCGGTGCTTCTCTTCCAAAAACATTAAATACTAATCTAGATATGACTTGTGAGACCAACTTGACGTGACCTTTTTTGTCAAATAAAAAACGTTAGTAAGGTTCTTGTAATCACTTTATCCCTAGAACTGAAAGCAGATTTTCGCGCTTTCGCACCTTATTTTTCGCGCTTTTGTACAATCCATGTTCCCCAGAAATTAGCGTTTTGTACACCGTCCTTCAGCGGATTAGCTCTTATGCCATCCAGCCGGTCAGGGTAGGAGGGTTCCCAATCTGTGGCTTATATTCTGGGCAAATAGTGTTTGGCCAGTTAGAAGAAAGTGAACCAGTTTTTTTTTTTTTTTTTTTTTTTTTTTTTTTTTTTTTTTTTTTTTTTTTTTTTTTTTTTTAACACAGAATGTGTTTTAGCCATGGACTAACTAGCCGAAAATGGAACGCGGGATGGTAACGAAATGTGTGACGGGAAGCGAGAGGTCGTGGGTTCGAATCCCGGCCAGGCCTGAAAATCTTTTTTTTTTTTTCGTGAGACGAAGGTTGTGGGTTTGAATCCCAGCCAGGCTTGATTTTTTAACAACGCAATTTTCGTAGTTTCATACTATAACTATATAAATTGATGTTATAAATGAATAGTAAACAATGACGCTTGTTTGGTTGTCACTTGGTTGCGCGACAACGCAAACACATTCTGTGTTTCAATAATGTCGTCCGAAGTATGTAAATAGAGGTAACCGGGGGTCCAGGGGGCTTGCCCCCTGGCGAGGCGCGGAGCGCCGAGTTTCTTCTATTTTTGAAGTTGTTTTACTTTTATTTCTCCAAATAATCATTATTTCCTTATTGCATCTATATCAACTAGTTTCTTAAAATGAAAGCTTTTATGGTACTTTATGGTCTGCTTTTATGGTCTGCTCAGCGAACCCGACTTGGTATGGATGGCTGAGTGGGTTTTTTCGTGCCTCCTCAGCACCTAGTTTGGGATAACACAAGAATCAATCGGGGTTAAACAACTAGATTTTGATTTTTTTTTTTTTTTTTTTTTTTTCAAAGTGAAAATTTGAAATTCGTCTGCTCAGCGAACCCGACTTGGTATGAATGTAAGAAATGTTTGAGATGGCACAAGAATCAATCGGGGTCAAATAACTCGATTTTGAATTTTTTACGTTAAATTTTGAAATCTGTCTGCTTAGGTATGGATGACAGTGGTTTTTTTTTTTAATCTCCATAACACGTAGTTTGGGATAACACAAGAATCAATCGAGGTCAAATAACTCGATTTTGATTTTTTTAAAGTGAATTTTTGAAATTCGTCTGCTTAGCGAACCCGGCTTGGTGTGAATGACAGAGTAGATTTTTCGTACCTCCTCAGCACCTAGTTTGGGATAACACAAGAATCAATCGGGGTCAAATAACTCGATATTGATTTTTTTAAAGTGAATTTTTGAAATTTGTCTGCTTAGAAAAACACGGTATGGATGGCAGAGTAGGTAGGTGATTTTGTGTCTCCATAACACCTAGTTTGAGATGACACAAGAATCAATCAGATTCAAATAACTCGATTTCGCAGTTTTCCAAGTCGGTTTTGGATATACTTCATATCGCATGGTGAGAAATACTAGTGAACTAGTGATCTCAAAACCTATGAGATCAATAGTGACGGAAGTCGAGATACGTCACTTTTGAGTTTATTGTGTGATTCGATTTCCAAAAGGTGTTTGAAGATTCTGTACAAGTTTCAAAACTGTAGTTCCATTATTTAACGCTAGAGAGCAGTAAATGTCACTACTGTCTGGAGGAAGGGGGTGTCACCTGATGAAGCTATAGTGGCGGATCTAAGTTCAAGTCATTAAAGAGATAAGGTTACATACAAAATAGTAACAGCAATAGAGACGGAAGTGAAGTTTCTTCGGTAGTGCATTGCACGACATTTGCCATAAGAGAAGGATTCCAAGTTAATATTGACTGAAGCACTGGTTAAGCCTATAATGCTCTACAACTTAACAATTTTAGGGTCTGGCGTTTTTGCCTAGCAATGTTTTAAGTCAGTAGTGCCCTACTTCTATACTTTTGTTCATAGGTATATCGCATGTTCCGTCGTAATGTAGTGGACTGAAATGTTTTTCTATTTTTAATTTTCGACGTAAATAGGTAAAAACGCTGTTCATCATTACAAATTTTGAAGTTTTTTTTTTTAAGTGAAAACACCATCTGAAGCGCAACCTAAAAATATCCTCACATGGCTAGTCAATTGGGACTCAATTCAACTTCTGAGACTGAATATTTGTCTACCTAGTTTAAATTGTACCCAAAACTTAGGTAATAGATGTCTCGGTACTTTAATTTTACCAATTCAAAATAAAGTGCTATTAATAATTATCGAATTTTGCTCATGGGTAACAAATTTTCCAATGTAAATAGAATTCATCATTTTAGTTGTGAACCATAATTTACAGATTCTCAATGAGTGCATAAATTTTATTTAGATTTCTGTGGTACCTATACATTTTAATCTACCTACTTATTAAGCTTAAAGCACTGTGATTGATAACTGTGAAAAATGTCGTTCGATAGAACATAGCTATTTACCTTCTATGTTGAAAACTCAGTGGTCATTTGTTGTGATGGTGAACGTATAACTAGGTACTTACAGTAATTCATTAAAGAAGATGATTATTCCAAATTTCACCAATTTCATTTTGGGACTTTCAGACCAGCTTTTCTTACATTGTTGAATTGAAAAATGTTTGAACTCACTCTGTAAGTCTTTTTTCAACCCCACTTACGTCACTAACATCCTTATTAATGGTTTAATGAAGTGAAAATGTTGAGCAATAACGACGTAAATCGTTAAAAAAAAGGAAAAAAACACGATTATTTCAGGAAAAGTAAATTATTGTTGAAAAATATGGAATAAACAGAGATGGAAGGAAGATAAATGATTCATTTATACCGTATATTTTGTTTGTAATCGCCTTTTGAAATTACACCATATCTTTGAGGCCATTTTCTCAAAACTCGAATTTTCGAGTTACGTCACTAATGATCTCGCAGGGGTATCGACATCCGTCACTAATGTTCTCACCATGCGATATGATCCGAAAATAAAAGTTCCAGTCATGCAGCATGATCGTATGAGCGAATTTTCATGAACATCTATCGTACTATATATAGTATGTTAAATTGCATTGAAATTGGAGCAATTTTAGTTGACAGAAATGGTTAAAAACCAATTTTATGGCAAAAAACTTATTCTAAATAAAATTCCACTGATTCAAAAGGGATTTTTGATTTTTAAATTTTTTTGCAGTTTTTATAGATATTTTAGCAAATTTTAATGATATTTAAATACGTTTTTCATCATAATTTTGAGCAAAAATTTTTAATGTCCTAGTTAATCGTTGAAAATTTGATTTTGATTCAAATTCTGCAAAAAAAAAAAAATAGAAATTTACGATTTTTGGCCGTTTTTAGCCATTTTTAGTGATTTTTTGGGTACATTTTTCGAAATTTGACCAATTTAATGTACTCAAAAATTGTTGTCCAACGAACTCAATCTTTCTTTTGAAATGCTTGATTTTTTGGCGAAAGAACGAAGTTTTTATCTCAATTCTATCGAGAGTTATCGTCTGGAATGACATATATATATATATATATATATATATATATATATATATATATATATATATATATATATATATATATATATATATATATATATATATTGTGGTGAGTTTCTGACTAGTCAAATATGAGAACTTGAGGTTGAGAATTGACCAAGCTAGTCTTTGTGTAGAGTTGTTTATTTACCTACGACGTTTCGGTCCTGGAGCAGGACCCTATTCATGTAGATAGGTAGTTTGCCTATACAAAAAACAAGAAATTGAAATACCTACAGCATTATAGACAACAGAAAATTATAGACGACAGTTAGTGAAGTAAAGTAATACATAGGTATACAAAGTAATTTATGGTGTTTTAGTTTTTATAGCTATTAATGAGTGTACTTACAATTTAGTTCTTCATAAGGAATAAAGTGATGATGGCATTGAGTTTTGTTGATAGTCAACAGTCAACATTAACACTTTGAAATAGGAAATATGCTTGACAGTTTGAATAACAGTGGATGTTGGAGTGATGGTGGTGGTTACATTGTTGACTAGTTGTACGGACATACCATGGAATTTACAACATGGATGATGATGGCATGTGGTTATTACTTTAACTTAAAATTAGGTAGTAATGTGAAACAATTTTCAAAGCAGGAAATTCAAAATCGGCAATATAAAAATTAATACATTTAAAGAGGTTTATTATAAAAGAATGCTAATATGAATTTTTGTTAATGAAGAGAAGAATAATACAAAATACAAAAAGTGTAGGGGGGGGGGGTGTAGTAGTGTTTTGGGGGAGGGGGGGGAGTTATGTGAGTAGTTTGTGGTAGGTTGTGGATAATCCTTTGACGTCTTTTTTGAAATTAATATTGTTATTGTTGTTATTTTTGTTTCTTAATATATATGACATTTCTTTAATTTTTCTTTTCTGAAAGTTTTTTGAAATACAAGATCAGCAATTATAGGAGAAACAGGGGACCCCATAGGGACACCTAATGTTTGTTTATAAAATTTATTTTGAGAAATTAAATAGTTGCTGCTAAGTACAAAATCAAGAATTTCCATGTGAATTAGACGAAATTTACAAAACTATAATTCCTAAATTTGGTAACAAAGTAATATGGATACAAAAATATGTTGATGACTCAGTATTAATTGTAGATAAATCAATTATAGACATATTACTTTCAGAACTGAATAACTATTGCAAACCCCACATGAAATTTACATTTGAAATAGAAGAAAACAACTGCTTACCCTTTTTAGACCTCAAAATTATCAAACAACAGGATGGCTCCATCATAACGGATTATTACCAAAAACCAACATATTCTGGACGCATCATACATTACTATTCACACCAACCATTTCAATTTAAATTTAACACAGCCAAAAATCTTATCCAGAGAAGGCTCAATCTCTCAGACCCACAATTCCACCCCAACATAATAAATAACTGCAAAAATATTTTACTAGCCAATTTTTATCCTATCAAACTTATCAAAAAGATCATATTTCAAACACTCCATCAAACAAAAAATAACCCACAATCACCTATTACTAATAACCATGTAACAAACCAACAACCACAGAATACAAATGTCACCTCATCAAACACAACCCACCAACCATCGCCACCCAACATAACTAACTTTGCTTCTCTCAGATACATAGGATCCACATCAGAAATTATAAAGAAAAAACTCAACAAATTCAGCCCAACAACAAGAATAGCTTTTTATAATCATCCGAATAACAGAAATAAAAAACACTTTTCAAAACTTAAAGATCACATGAAAAAAGAAGAAATCAGCAATATAGTGTATTCAGCTAATTGTCAGGACTGTGGATCTATTTATATTGGTGAGACTAAACAACTAGGAATTGAAAGAATGAAAGGCCACCTCAATGATAACAGTAACGCTTTAAAAAAGAACAGTCCTAATCCAGATAAAGAAAACTATGCCACCGCGTTTTCTAAACATATAGCCATTACCAAACACAATCCTGAAATAAAAAACTGGGAAATTTGCTGTATAGAACCAAACTTTCAGAAAAGAAAAATTAAAGAAATGGCATATATATTAAGAAACAAAAATAACAACAATAACAATATTAATTTCAAAAAAGACGTCAAAGGATTATCCACAACCTACCACAAACTACTCACATAACTCCCCCCCCCCCCCCCCCCCCCAACACTACTACACCCCCCCCCCCCCCCCTACACTTTTTGTATTTTGTATTATTCTTCTCTTCATTAACAAAAATTCATATTAGCATTCTTTTGTAATAAACCTCTTTAAATGTATTAATTTTTATATTGCCGATTTTGAATTTCCTGCTTTGAAAATTGTTTCACATTACTACCTAATTTTAAGTTAAAGTAATAACCACATGCCATCATCATCCATGTTGTAAATTCCATGGTATGTCCGTACAACTAGTCAACAATGTAACCACCACCATCACTCCAACATCCACTGTTATTCAAACTGTCAAGCATATTTCCTATTTCAAAGTGTTAATGTTGACTGTTGACTATCAACAAAACTCAATGCCATCATCACTTTATTCCTTATGAAGAACTAAATTGTAAGTACACTCATTAATAGCCATAAAAACTAAAACACCATAAATTACTTTGTATACCTATGTATTACTTTACTTCACTAACTGTCGTCTATAATTTTCTGTTGTCTATAATGATGTAGGTATTTCAATTTCTTGTTTTTTGTATAGGCAAACTACCTATCTACATGAATAGGGTCCTGCTCCAGGACCGAAACGTCGTAGGTAAATAAACAACTCTACACAAAGACTAGCTTGGTCAATTCTCAACCTCAAGTTCTCATATTTGACTAGTCAGAAACTCACCACAATATATATATATATATATATATATATATATATATATATATATATATATATATATATATATATATATATATATATATATATATATATACATATAAAAAAGCGTTAAAATCCAGGAATCATTTCAGAATGCCTCAAAACAGATTTCGATGAAGAAAATTTTTGAAATTTTTTATTTTATAATTTTTGGAGCCATTGCAATAGCTTCATTTTCTAAGAAAATTCGCTAAAATCTGGCAACCCTAATCGGAACGTCCCTAGGCGGGCCACTGCAAGACTGGCCCCCTCCCCTCCCCTCCGCTCACCATCGTGCAGGTGAATTCGCGGGGAATCTCCGATCCGTGAATACACCTGTGAGAGGGGGAAGGGGAAGGGGGGAGTGGAGGGGAGGGGGCCGCGAAAGGCACAGTCTCCCATCAGCCCGCTGCAGCGCCGTCCTGCTTCTTGTGCACTTCTAAAACCTGAGAGAGCTCTTCTAGTAACCATCTCTATCGCGATTACAAACATCCGGTATACAATCAGAAGCTTTCTTCTCCCATTATATCTTACAGTTTGCCCAGTGAATTTCCCCTTTTTCCCTATTTATATTTAGTTCTATTTATAGAAGATTGTATATTATTTGGAAAGAGAGAGTCAATTGTACTGACAATCAAATGTATGATTGCTTTCTAAAATCATATTTTGTTAGTAAATGAAGACAGCGCACTATATTTTTGTTGAGGTATTTACGATCTGGATGTATGTCAGCGGCTCTGGCTCGTCAGGTTTTTTTTTAGAATTATTATTATTATTTTTTGTAATATTGAATAAATACATCTCTCTCTCTCTCTCTCTCTCTCTCTCTCTCTCTCTCTCTCTCTCTCTCTCTCTCTCTCTCTCTCTCTCTCTCTCTCTCTCTCTCTCTCTCTCTCTCTCTCTCTCTCTCTCTCTCTCGCAGGGTGGGCAGAGCCCCTCAATAAATTATAGAGGATGCAGAATCTTGTTGTATGGATACAATCAAAATGAATAATTTTACGCTTCCTACTTCAGTACCTGACACCTTCAAATAAAGAATGTAATTGGTAAAACACAACTACTATTATTATTATACGAATCCGGTTGCCTAGCGACTTGAGACGCTCTTAGAAATGAAGAAATTTTTATTAGGTTCGTTTGTCTAAGGGCAAAATTGAGTGGATATTATACAGCCCTACGGAGAGTAGTAAAATTACCTAGTCAACGAAACGGAAATGTGGATACCACAAACTGAAATCAAGTCGTTCCCCACTACCTTTTGGGGCAACCCATATGCGAGTTTTCCCTAGAAAAATATCCATTGTTCAGTATCCACCCAAATTCCCCTATGAACTTCCCCTAATTTTCACTGTCTACTTGATCAAGCTTGGTTGTTCGATTCAAAACAGTTTCCCATTGCATTATACCATTAATTTACGAATAAAATCTCAGTTAAAATAAAGCAAGAATACAATAAATAGAAGCCTGCAGTGATGATTAAAAATAATTCAATAGAAAAGAATAAAATAATCTAGTGTAGCAGTATTTCTATTCTAACCTAGCATATTGCTGGTTTGAGTTTGTTTACATTTTGTTGTTTCTTGATCTCGGTTTCATGCCCTGTATTTTATTTCGCGTAGGTAGGTACCTACTTATATAATACAATTGTGTGATATTGTCCAGAAAAAGTTATTTTTGCGCGGAAGTAACAATTGAGGATAAACCTGTAAGAGAGAAAGTCCACAAAGGTATATGAATTTTTATGCAGTAAGTCTAGTATAAGAGTATTGTAAACCTAGTGCTCCTCAGTTCATCGGTAGGTACCGATTCGTATTTATCGTTGTTTTTAACGTTCTGATTAGTTATTTGGACAATATTTTTTCTAAGTAGTAGTATGTTTTAATAATCCATAGGTACGTTTATGAATTTGAAAGCATCCGTGATTTCAGATCATTACAAAAAGCATTGAGCACCTACTTACTTATATGAACGTTTGACAGTTTATTAACAGTCTTCGTATATTCAGCAACAAGCACTAGAAATTAATAGTAAAACTATAAAATTAAATGAAATCCTCGACTGTTGCCCCTTCATGAGAAATTACTTAGCTACACCACTGCATTCCACTCATCAGTAACTCCTGCGCACGTGCAAATGTGATAATTTTTCAGTTTCCATCCAATTTCGATGAACTTTTTGCGGAATGTGCTGGTTAGGCTATAGATGTGCCCCCATAAATTTCATCGTTATCAAATAAATACTTCACTTTGAGCATACATTACATTAAGCATAATTTTCTCGTTTCCTAACTAACCGA
The DNA here is from genome assembly GCA_030762985.1 of Adelphocoris suturalis. NCBI lineage: Eukaryota > Metazoa > Arthropoda > Insecta > Hemiptera > Miridae > Adelphocoris > Adelphocoris suturalis. The sequence goes on along the minus strand of CM061051.1, from coordinate 2,678,938 downwards.
TTTTGACGTTTTACGCAACATTTTGATTTACTATTTCCCTGCTATGGAATTTATAGGATCATTCAAAAGATTTCAATGATCCTTAAATTCATGTGACGGATACGAGGAAGCTATTCACCCCAACTTCACATACGTTTCACTTTTGAGTTTGCTCTTGACATAATTTAAACTCATATCAATACCCAAATTTCATCGTTTAATGAAATTTTGTATACACATGTGTGTGGGTTGGTATACATGGATGAATGTCTCAGGGTTGCTGGAGTCATCTCATTAAATACATATTTGTGCGGTGGGGAAATGGAATTGAAAGTTGTAAAAACGTAGTTTTAGCCGATTTGTTGGGGTTTTTTTTAAAGGAATTTCTCCGACAGAGAAACGAAGCACCTTCACGAAGCACCTATAGGGCTACCCACTTCACTGATATAATCATTTTGTTTTAAATTTGTTAGTATTACATATTTGGAAACATATTTGCATACCAAGTTACACGCATGTGCAAACTTTAATTTCGCGTAACGTCGATTTCTCATGATTTATCGGTTGGGTTTCGTTCAAACTAGGAAGGTAGTTGCGTATTGGTTTCAGGAAGGTGACCGATGCAGTTTTATCTTGGTTGATTGAGAAATAAAGATTACGCATGCGCATAACTAAAGTTTACCAACACACGTGAAACTAACGCCGAGACTAATGAACCGATTCTGATGATAATTTTCTGGCATTATGTGGGTTAATTCCTAGAGGTTTCCTATAATTTTTAATGCCAACGGACCAATAATCGCGTGTGTGCATGCGCGAACACGAGTTTGTTATACCGTCGATTTCTTACGATCAATCGGTCCGAAGCCGTTCAGGTTCGGAGTACAACAAACAACAAAATTCATTGCCGAAGAATCAATAGTAGCGTGTGCGCTTGCGCAACCATGAATTTATGATAACGTTGGCTTGGCCGTAATTGGTTCTTTGAACTAATTCTAAACGCCCATGTTACAATAAGTAAGAAAGCAGTATTATTGAGGAAGGTAGACGTTTTTGTTTCATTAAGAATTTGGTCTAGTTTTGGAACACATGTCAGGAGTGTTTCGAATTTCGTTATGGGAAGGGGTGAATGGAGGGGGTAATACTAATAAAACTGTATGTTATCACTATTCTCATTTAGTTTCCGAGAATGTTTTTTCCCCGATCCAGATTTCAGTCCAGTTATGCAACAAACCTCGAAGTTTAATTAATTACCCGCCGGTAATTAATTCTGATAAATTATAATTTCCATTTTTCTAGTCAGTTTTTTCTTATTTCTTTTTCCGAGCCCACCAGGTAGCGATGGACCGCTCTTTTTCGGAAGAAGACTATTTTTGGTCTCTAAAATCAAAATTTCCAATCACATTTTACGTTTTAGACCATTCTGAACAACTTTGGTCTGATATCGCCCAAATTTGGATGTTGTTTGGGGAATGGCGATTTGATCATTTCATATCAATTTTAACATGAGTGTATCATTAATAGCTACAGCGCATGCGCTAATGTAAAATCCTTGAAAAGATCCTAATTTCCATAGTTTTCATCCGGTTTTGATGAAATTGTCAGGGAATATGCGGGTTAGGCTGTACATGGTCCCCTATCAGTTCCATTGTTGCCAAATCAATACTTCACTCTCAGCATGCAAAAACGTAAATTGCGTTATGCTCCATTTTTTCACACCTTAGTCGTTCGAGTTCGCCTAAATTTGGATGATCTGAGCATGAGCCAATGTAAAATCTTGTAACGACCTTAATTTTCACAGTTTTCATCAAATTTTGTCAGTGAATGTGCGGATTAGGTTGTTGATGGTCCCGTACCTCTTTTATTATCTCAACTCATCAGTTCATTCAGCGCATGCGCAAAACTCAAATTACATTGTGTATAAATTTTTGTTTCATAATTGACCAATTATGACGTTTCAAACTGCTTCCTTATTTACTTTTTTCCGATATGGAATTGTTCAAGATCATCTGAAACTTTTCAATGAGCGACACATTCATGATACGTAAACGAGGATGCTATCTGCCACAACCAACTCGGCTGACTTTGTTTTAATCTTTCGTATATAAAAAACGCTGCAAATTATTTCGCAAAGGTTTATTATTTTTTCGATTGAGTTTGATCGTAAGTAGTTTTAGTTGGCTTGCGTACGTCATAAGGCCCGTCCAGACTCCTCAGCGTGTCCTATTTCGAGTTGCCACAACCTATACTTCTATAATTATATACGCATGTTTATATTTCTCGATTTGAGCTCCTATTTATTCAAATAGTTATTGCCTTAATAATATCATTATCTAAGTACGTACGAAAAGTCGAGAGGATATGTTATTAAATATGCGTAGGAAAAGCATTGGTATTAATACACAAATATGACCTAGAAAAAAACATATATAATTCATGCCTCGAAGGAACGCTGTACCCACCTCATGGTGCCGCGGCGCCTCCTCTCACTCCACCCCCCGCTCACCCCCCTCACCACCCACCGTGACCCCCTGCCAAGCGTGCTAGGCGTGCGTCTAACACGTCTAACACTCAAAGCCTCGAATAAGACACTTTTTCGCCCGTTTTTGGCCCATAGCATCTATGCGAGTAAAGCGATCGGGATGGTTAAACGTTAGGACCAACTATAGAGCCCAAATGGAGTCTATGTGCGAAAGAACGGGTTTTTTAAGTCAGTTCTTAGGCCTTTTATGGCCCGGACTGCGGACGGCGAAGGGCGGACTGCGGACGACGGACGGCGGACGTACATTTCAAATTTGGATTCTACGCACCTTGAAACGTAAAGTGACAAAGTTTGAGGGGGGTTATATAGGATTATTATTGGAAATAATTAACCAAAATCGGAAATTTCATTTGAATACGGATTGTTTGTGAGCAGGAGTGATGGAGGGGACAAATAACTGTATTATTTACGCTATTTTCAATTTTTTTTACTATCGTTAGGTATTATTTTACTTTTTTGCTCTCTATGAAACCATTCAGAATAACTCGAAATTTCATAGTGAGGGATGGGGTGGTTGCTTGTAGCGTAGTCATCTTAGATACATCCAGTAAAATCTATTCGCTATTCTCACCAAAATCATTAATAGTATTGTCGCATTAAGTTAAACTATTGGCTAATAAAATTAAACTTTAGGCCAATAAGTTTAAACTTTAGACAAATAAGTAACAACTTTAGGCAAATAAATGTAAACTTTGGACAAATGGATTTAAATTTTTGACGAACTGATTTCAGCCCTAGACAAATAAATTTAAACTTTTGACAAGTAGATTTCAACCTTCTACATGTAAATTTACACCATTATTTGGTTATTCCAACGTAACGGCTAGATACATTTTCAGGTATTCTACTTGTTGTATTTTCCAGGATTGCGGGTCATACGAATCTTTTCTGGAGTAAATATATATATTTGGTTGGAGTAAATATATTATCATAAATTTGTAAGCTCTCGTTTCAATCGCTAGTTTTTTAATTGAAGATCAAACACAGGCACAGAAATTTTGGGTGGTGAAGATAGTTCTAATTACGCAAAGTTTTTGTTATTAACGCTACCATCCGAAAAGCCCCTACTCTCCATTGAAAAGACCTCGTATTTTGGAGGGGGAAAAAACGTTGCTTCCGTTTCAACAAACTATTGTGGTTCCTTAATTTCGGTACGGTCAAATTAGCTTATAAACCTGTATAATAAATACATCGCCTTAGCCCGTTGCTTATTCTGTTTCAAGCTTCATAGCAATGCCGACTTCTTAACATAATAACAGCGTTGTTTTGAGAAGAAATTTGAAATCTATTTGTTAAAAGTTAAATTCATCTGTTTCATGAAAATGTATGTTAGTGTGTAGGGATGGATGCATGTACGTATGTACCTGTTGTGATTCGGGTTGTTGGTTGGGATTTTTGATATTTTTCAAATCGTAAATTTGCTCCTGTATTGTATTTTATAATGTGCTCGAATTTATGAGAAAATATAATTGAGAATTATCATGAATCATGAAACACATTTTGCACTCAATGCGGCAAAATCGAACATGCGATTTGACTGTTGTATAAAATTATACAAAAATAAATATAAATACTTATAATTTTACAAACGCACCCTTTTAAAGTCTAATGTGCTAATTTGTGCATTAGGGGTAATATTAAAAGTTCCAGTCATGCAGCATGATCGTATGACCGAATTTTCGTTAATTATCGTATTAGGTATGTAACATTGTTTGGAAATTTGAGCAATTTAGGTTTTTTTTTTTTTACAATATTCTTTATTGCACCAAGTATTACTTATTAACAATATTATTTTGAAAATATGAACTTTAATTCAAAACTAAGATACATCACTGAGTTTTGTTGATTATGGTGGATGTTTCACTTCACTGCTTCACAAGTAAGCAAGGTCCAGTGGTTTGGTACGCTTCAATCTTCTGATGATATCACTTGTATCAAGGAGTTGGACAGCTTCCTCGTTGATGTGACATCTTAACCGCTGTAGGTGTCTCACAGCTTGTCGCTTTATAGCATCGTTTATTGTTTCGATCCGAAGCTCATGATGGAGACGTTCGTTTTCGAAAGTACCATGGTGCATTGACCACCGTTCTTAGCACATTGTTCTGGAATTTTTGGATGATGTCTCGATTTGACTGAGCCGTACAGCCCCAAAGCTGAGCTCCATAAGTCCAGACTGGTTTAAGGACTTGGTTATACAATGTAAGCTTGTTCTGGATTGACAACTTCGACCGTCTCCCCATTAGCCAATGCATTTTTCTGAATTTTAGAAGGAGTTCTTCCTTCTTTTTCTTGACATGGGCTTTCCATCTAAGTTTGGCGTCCAGTGTCATGCCTAGGTATTTGGCTTCATTAGCATTCGGAATAACTTTTCCCATGAAATGTACCGGAATATACTCGATTCTCTTGTTGGTGAAATCGACATGTACCGACTTAGTTTCATTTATCTTGATTCTCCATTTTGCTGTCCACTTTTGTATGCTGGATATTGATTGATTTAACTTGTTGGTGGATTCAGTGTTACATTCTCCAACTGCCAAAATCGCTGTATCATCTGCGAAGGTGGCTGTGGTGTTCATTCCAATTTCTGGGAGATCACTGGTATAAAGGACATACAAGAGCGGTCCAAGAACACTCCCTTGTGGGACTCCTGCCTTGATTAGCTTTGGCTCTGAGTAGGCGTCTTCTTGCTTTATTCTGAAATAGCGATTGGTGAGATAAGACTGAAGCAGCTCAGCATACTTTATTGGTAGATTTTTGCGCAGCTTGTAGTTGAGTCCCTCATGCCAAACTTTGTCAAACGCCTGAGCGACGTCAAGGAAGACGGCTGAGCAGACTTTCTTTTCCTCAAGGGCTTGTTCAATTATATGTGTCATTCTATGGACTTGATCGATCGTGGAATGTTTCTGTCGAAAGCCAAACTGGTGCCTTGGGAACAGCTTACGTTCTTTGATTATGGGTACTAGTCGCTTGTGGATTAGTTTTTCAAATAATTTTGATAATACTGGTAGAAGTGAGATTGGTCTGTACGAACTTGGCTCTGTGGGAGGCTTTCCAGGTTTAGGAATCATTATGACCTCGGCAATCTTCCACAACTGAGGAATGCAACGGTGTTTTATAATTGCATTAATAATCATGGTTATTTTTGCAATGGCTTTACGCGGGAGATGCTTAAGGATCTGACCAGTGATAAGGTCGTAGCCAGGAGCCTTTTTTGGACTGATTTCCTTATCGATTATGAGCTTAATCTCTTTGATAGTAACGGGTGGAATGTCGACATCTTGATCAATACCATTTGCGACCTCTAGAGTCAGTTCATCTGTCATAGCAATGTTTGGAGTGAATATGTTTGCTAGGTAATCAGCAAAAATCGCTGCTTTGTCTTGATTACTCTTAGCCCAACTCCCATCAGAATTTTTTATGGGTGAAGCTTGTATTATTGGTCTTTTAAGATATTTGGTAGCCTTCCAAAGTGAGTAATCAGTATCACGATGACTTGTGAGTCCCATGATATAGTGCTCTTGGGTTTCTTCATTGATCTCCTGTGTCAAAGACCTCAGTTCACTTTCTGCCTTGTACCATTCTGATTTATGGCTGGGTACTCTAGTTACTTGCCATCGTTTTCTGGCCTTGCGTTTTTCTTTTATTGCAGTGACTATTTCCCGAGGGTAATTGATCCCTCGGAGTCGCCTTGTAAGTGTTGGTGTATTTTCCCAAGCAACAGTTTGTATACTGCAAACAAGATGCTCGAGCTCGTGTTCAATTTCTTCTGGTGATTGTAAGGACTTACTCAAGTCGATATGTCTGCATATTTCTTGCTTGAAGAGCTCCCAGTTGGTCTTCTGATTGACTAGGGCAGGGTTGGATGGCTTCTGAATGATTCGATCACTGAGTGTCAGTATGATGGGTGAATGATCTGAACTGAGATCAAAGTTTTCTTCGACTAGCAGGTAGTTCGCTGAAATGTTTTTCGTAATGAAAAAGTCAATCAGATCGGGTGTCTTGTCGGGGTCTTGTGGCCAGTATGTTGGTTTCCCGGTTGAAAATGCTTCGCAGTTTTTATCATTGATTGCTTGAATCAATCTACGACCTTTTGTAGTAGTTAGTCTTGAACCCCAAAGTGTATTTTTAGCATTGAAATCCCCTCCTAGGATGAAACGATTCCCAAGTTGGGAGAGTATACCCATGTATTCATCGTATGTCGTTTGGTGCCTCGGCGGACAATATATGCTTGCAACATTAATCATGAATGAAGTGGTCCTGATTGCAATGGCACATATCTGGAACGCTTCAGTTTCTATTTTGACTTGCTCATGGTGATAAAGGCTTTCTTTAATCAATACTGCACTGCCGCTTTGCTTGGATGAATGGCGTGGTAGCACTTGTAGCCTTTGAGTCGGAGGTACGGTTCGTTGGTAAAATGTGTCTCAGAAATGAGACAAATGTCAATCCGGTTGAAGTCTAGAGCCAACTGAAGCTCAGTTTTTCGTGACATGAGCCCATTGGCATTCCAGCAGAGTATTTTGACACTATTCATGTTGATCTTTCCGGACGAGTGCTTTCGATTCTACGAACACGCTCATCCAGGTTGCTGATACTCTGGCTGAGTTTTGTGACTATTTCGAAAATCTGATTTATTTTTGAGTGGGTGTCTTTGTTGACGGGATCGACCGATTGCCCGGTTGGCAGTTGTTGTAGCTTTTTCTGATTTTGCAGAACTTTCGAGTATGACAGGAGATTAGAGACCTGACTGGCGGCCACCTGGGCCGTTTCTTTATTACAGAGTAACGGCTTTTTTGGTATGAATGTTTCTTTATTGGGTTTTACTTGCTCTAACTTTTCCATCTGTTGTTGATGAGGAATTTTCTTGTTTCTATTAATAGCTTCAATAGCTACTGGGCAACCGCGATAATTTGCAGTGTGGTCTCCAGAGCAGTTGGCGCATTTCGCAGGTGTATCTCTGGCCTTGGTGCATTCTTCAGTGAAGTGGCCCTTAGCACACTTAACACATCTAGGTGGCTTGGAGCAGTAGTTTTTGGTGTGGTTAAATTCTTGACATCTTTTACATTGGGATGGATGTTTCGAAGATTTGATCGGATGCACTGTCACACGCAGCAATTTAGGTGAAAAAAAGTTGTTGACTACCAATTGTATAGCAAAAAAACTAGATCTAAATAATATTCTGCAATTCAAAAAATATTTTGGATTTTTTTCGCTCTTTTGGCAGTTCTTATCGATTTTTCAGCAAATAGTAGTGAAATTTCAGTACCAGTTTGAGCATAATTTTGCATATCTATAATTTTTTAATGTTCTAGTTTATTATTGATGAATTTTTGTTTAACTACAATTCTGCCAAAAAATAAAATGTAACGATTCTTAGCAGTTTTTAGCTATTTTTAATGATTGTTTTTGAAATTTGCGTGAAAGTTTTAAGAAATTTGACCATTGTAATGTGTTCAAAAAGTGCTGCCCAACAAACTCATCCTTTCGTTTGTAAATCTTGATTTTTTGGCGCAAGAACGGAATTTTTACCTCAATCCTAACGAGAGTAATCGTCTGGAATGATGTATATATATATATATATATATATATATATATATATATATATATATATATATATATATATATATATAGAGAGAGAGAGAGAGAGAGAGAGAGAGAGAGAGAGAGAGAGAGAGAGAGAGAGAGAGAGAGAGAGAGAGATGAAAAAGCGTTGAACTCAAGGGAATACTTCAGAATGGATTTCACTGAAGAAAAGTAGAAAATTGTCGAAAATTTTGATTTTAAAATTTCTCGAGCCATTGCAATAGCTCCATTTTTAACAAAAATTCGCTAAAAGGGATGCCCGGGGGGGGGGGGGGGGGGGGGGGGGGGGGGGGGGGGCTTGCTATGTGACGTACGCAGCGACAATAACCCATCAAGAGGTGACTCGCCCTTAATATTTCACAAACACCGGGGTGAGTTGCACCCTGTAGGGACTTGTGCTGCTCATCGCCTACCCTACACTGCCTTCCCAGCTGTTCGTGAAACAGAGTTAAGGGAAAGCACTTTCATTCATGTTATAGATGATATAAGAACATTTAAATCCGACATGATTATGACACGACTCATAGAGCAATCTCGGTTCAAACAGCATTATGTCTTGATAATTGATGAAGTAAAATATATATTCCTTTACTAAAAATACCTACCTACCTACCAACAAACCAACTAGATCGGCAATTTTAAGGTAATATAATAATAATCCAAAAGACCGGTGATTCCAAAACACAAGTTTAATAAATCTGCTTTGGAAATTAGTTAAATGATAAAAAGCTGAAGATGATATGATAACTTGATTCACTTACATTAACTTCGCCTATAAATCTCCTGTCTTAAGAGCAGAGTTTCGAAGAGCTTCTTTGCAATTTAAATTAAATTGGTAACTTTGTAGACAAATATATTTATTGGTTGGGTGCTTTTGATCTATATTACTAATCAATGCGAAATAAAAATAGTCTGAAATATTGCATCGATTGATGTCTCAGCCAATGGGGTTCGAAAACATGTCTGAACATTCATAATGGATTGATAGAAATGGAGGAGGAAAGATTTATCGTCTTAATTTTTAGGAAGATAGGAGGATTCCTAGGTTGAACTGCTATTTTTGTTGTCAGCCTAGGGCAGAAAACTTGTTTCAAACCTTAAGGTTGTTTCAAACCTTGGTAGGGAAACTAAAATTTTGGTCTCCAATATCCCTCTAGGAGAGTTATATGATATCGACTCTTGAGAGGCGTGATTGCACCTACAGAAAAAGTACGAAAAATGCATTTAACAGGTATATATGAGACAAGTGGTTATCTTGCACTTAAATATTAAGTTTTACATACCGTCGTTGATACTCATGCGAAAGCGCCGTTGACATTTGAGAGGAATCCAAGCGAGTTGCCAACCTCGGACAAACTACCTAACCCACTTGATCCCGAACGTAAACAAAAGCGCGGAACTGGCCGCGAAGGATGCAGCAACACCGAGGGGGAAATACTACAACTCAACTGAGGTTCGAACATCGGGCGAGCGCCTCACTGACACTGGCAAGCAGCGAAGCAGGCGGTCCAGGAATTCAGGGCGAGTGGGGGGGAGTCCGCCGATCTGATCGCATAGACCGCAACCGTGTGGGTCCTTCGTCTCTCTGAATCTGAATCATTCTAATCCAATCTATTAATGAAACAGTTGAGATGAGACTAAATAGACGAAAGTTCCAGTCATGCAGCATGATCGTATGAGCGAATTTTCATAAACTATCTATCGCACTATAGTATGTTAAATTGCATTGAAATTGGAGCAATTTTAGTTTACAGAAATGGTTAAAAACCAATTTTATGGCAAAAAACTTATTCTGAATAAAATTCCACTGATTCAAAAGGGATTTTTGATGTTTAAATTTTTTTGCAGTTTCTATAGATATTTTAGCAAATTTTAATGAAATTTAGGTACGTTTTTCATCATAATTTTGAGCCAAAATTTTAATGTCCTATTTAATCGTTGAAAATTTAGTTTTGACTAAAATTCTGCAAAAAATAAAAATGTAACAATTTTTGGCCGTTTTTAGCCATTTTTAGTGATTTTTTGGGTACATTTTTCGAAATTTGACCAATTTAATGTGCTCAAAAATTGTTGTCCAACGAACTCATCCTTTCTTTTGAAATGCTTGATTTTTTGGCGAAAGAACAAAGTTTTTATCTCAATTCTATCGAGAGTTATCGTCTGGAATGACACATTCATATATACAGGGTGATTCCCTCGCAGATGCAAAAAAAATTTGGGTGAAACTGCATCAAAAATGGAGTAAAATGCCGCCAACTGCATATTTTTATCTCAATCCGTTCTCGAGATATGATTTTTTAAAGGTTTTTCAGGAAAACCGTGTTTTTAGCGAATTTTTGAAGAAAATTAAGCTATTGCTCTCGCCTCAAAATTTGTAGAATGTGAATTTTTGAAAAATTTTTATGCAGAAATCCGTTTCAGGCTATTCTGAATCATATTCTGAAGTTTAACGCATTTTTTTATGTATGTATATATGTATATATGTATGTATGTATGTATGTATGTATGTATGTATGTGTCATTCCAGACGATAACTGTCCGTAGAATTGTGCTAGAAACTTCAAACAAATTTTAAAATGTTAAGGACACAAAACGAAAGTTCAAGTTCGTTGGCCAGCATGATCGGATTACATCTTCGGGTTGAAATTTTCAAAAATGTAGTCAAAATTTTCAAAATAGCCTGTTTTTTGCGATTTGTTGTGCGAAATAATTTTTTCAGCATACTAACATGTGGTATATTCGGAATCAGCGTAAAATTTCCTATCAGAATATGTATCAAGTTTTCAAAAATTTCAAAGTTGAAAAATCAGTCAAAAATCGAAATAATGTCGTTCGCTAGTTGTAAAAATCGGTAATATTTGCATGAAACATTGTCCAAATTCAGTTGAACTACTCTTATGGAAGTATCCCTGTATAACCAATCCTAGAACCATGCTGTTTAAAACGTAGGTAGTAGTAGTAGGTGCTTGTAAAAAAAAAAAAAAAAAAAATGTAATCACAACTGATGAGTTTACCCTGTGAAATATTCCGTCCTCCGATTCTCTTGGTCGCTCTCTTTAATGTTTTACGCTCAACTGTTTTAGGACTTGATGTAGCTTTAATACTGACTATGGCTTAGAAATTATCAGCCATGATATTATGAAGAAGTTCTATTTATGTACGTACTAGCACGCAGACCCAAAATCATAAACTAAAATTTCTCTACACGATCAATAGCGACTGAAATGTCAAAGATTTCTTCAAAAATTCGCTCATGGGGTCATGCTGCATGACTGGACTTTTTTTTTTCCTTTTAAACTCAAATTTCTCCACTTTACTTCATTCAATTTTAACTTTTGACCACATTTTCGGAATCAGCATTAAATTTACTATAATAATAGTGTACTTGAGTTCTTAAAAAGTACCATCCAAAGGCCCTCACATCAGCTCAAACATTGGCGACTTTGAAAAAAGAATATTTCTGAAAATCTTTAAAACTTTACTACTCTTCCAAAACGAATCCTGGAAACTGGCAAATCTCATGAAAACTGCTTCGTCTAATACTCTTTCCAACGGTATAATCAAATTTACTTTTATTTCATTATTTAGTGGAGAAAATTATGTTTTAATGTAAAAAAATGTGGGTTTTTCAATGAAATTGTTGGTTTTCTCGAAAGATGACCCTCCATGAACCTACGAGTATGGGATCGGTTTCTATGTATTTTTTCACGCTGTATCGAATGGTAACATTTTTAGATCTCTCCAACTCCGTTATAACCGAGTTTTACACTTAAAATCGCAAATGTTTAGTTTGTTTGTTACGATTAAATGTATGTGTGTTATGGGGTAAAGCTAGTTAATTAATGTGTAAAACTCGATTAATAACGAAGTTGAGAGATCTGCAAGAGTTTCCATTCGATCCAGCGAGAAAAAATACATAGAAACCGACCCCATACTCGTTGGTTCATGGAGGGTCATCTTTCGAGAAAACCAAAAATTTCATTGAAAAACCTACATTTTATAACATTAAAATATTATTTTCTCCCCTAAATAACAAAATAAAAGTAAAATTGATAATACCGTTGGAAAGCATATTAAATGAAGCAGTTTTCATGAGATTTGTCAATTTCCAGGATTCTTTTTAAAAGAGTAGTAAAGTTTTAAAGATTTTCAGAAATATTGTTTTTTCAAAATCGTCAACGTTTGACCTGATGTGAGGGTCTTCGGATGGTACTTTTTAAGAACCAAAGTACACTATTATTATAGGAAATTTAATGCTGATACCGAAAATGAGGTTTAAAGTTAGAATTAAATGAGGCAAAGTGGAGAAATCTGAGTTTAAAATGAAAAAACACGGTATTCCTGAAAAAGCCTTTAAAAAATCTTATCTCGAGTACGGATTGAGATAAAAATATGCGGTTGGCGGCATTTTACTCCATTTTTGATGAAGTTTCACCCAAATTTTTTTTTGCATCTGCGAGGGAATCACCCTGTATATATATATATATATATATATAATATTTAAAGTTAAAGAAATTTTTACAGAAATAAAGAGGAAAATGTTTTTGATATTTCGAATTAGTCTTTGTCAAAATTAGAAGAAGAAAGAGTGTTTTTGGAATATTCCCTGGAACCAATCTTGTATCCAACGTTTCATGGTTATTATGTTGGAGTTACTCAATCATTGATGTTGAGTCCAGGAGGCCGATTTGAGCCCAGTACCCACCTATGGGCCCGTTCGGACTGTTGAAGTAGCCGGTCGTTCGTTTTATCAGGCATCTTTTTCAACACCTTAACACCGTAACATTCGTCGAACGACCGGCTACTTCAACAGTCCGAACGGGCCCATAGGTGGGTACTGGGCTCAAATCGGCCTCCTGGACTCAACATCAATGATTGAGTAACTCCAACATAATAACCATGAAACGTTGGATACAAGATTGGTTCCAGGGAATATTCCAAAAACACTCTTTCTTCTTCTAATTTTGACAAAGACTAATTCGAAATATCAAAAACATTTTCCTCTTTATTTCTGTAAAAATTTCTTTAACTTTAAATATTATATAGTGCAGTAGCACAGTGTCCACAATCAAGTACATATATATATATATATATATATATATATATATATATATATATATATATATATATATATATATATATATATATATATATATATATATATACATATAAAAAAGCGTTAAAATCCAGGTATCATTTCAGAATGCCTCAAAACAGATTTCGATGAAGAAAATTTGTGAAAATTTTTATTTTAAAATTTTTGGAGCCATTGCAATAGCTTTATTTTCTAAGAAAATTCGCTAATACAGTTGGATGACGCAGCCCCCCCCCCCCCCCCCCCCCCAAAGCCAACCCTCCAGTTGAGCCACATTTTGATCTCGAATAAAACGTATCCGTTTTCGTTGAAGAAATTAAACTTTTGGACTGACCAACGAACTAAATAAACTACTGGAACACTGTCGCAGCGTTCAGCGTACGGTCGGGCATGTTGAGAGGCTCACCACCCCCATGTAAGACACCCACACTACTCCCATTCAAAAACGCTGCAAATTATTACACAAAGGTTTATTATTTATGTATTAGACAACCCTACTACGTAGATCTCTGGTCCATAATTATTGAACGCCGCTTATAGTATATTTAGTATCGGAACTCGGAGCTTCGGACCTCACAAATCGGTTCAATCCATTACAGCAGCGGAATCTCACAATTTTACGCTTTTTAATATAGTTGATAAACAAAACAATTTATTACCAAGTCATCTTTCCAACACATAAAAGTGTTACCTATACTGTATATTGATATCATCTAATTGGTCAAATTCCAAAAAATGTGCAGACAAAATCACTATGAAATAGAACATTCAAAAATTTATGTACGAAATTATGCTAAAAACTTGAACTTCATTAAATTTTGTTTTAAAAAATCTATAAAATTGCAAAAAATAGCCTAAAATCCAAAATCTCTTTTTGAATAGAAGAGTATCATTTAGAATGCTTTTTTTCCATAAAATTAATAGCAAACATTTTCTTTTCACTCATAAATCTCTAATTTCTGTACAACTTGAAATATAAAAAAAAAGACACTTTTTCACCTATTTTTGGCTCATAGCACCCATGAGAGTGGAGCGATGGAGCTGGCGAGAAGTTAGGACCAACTAGACCCCAAGTGGAGTCTATGAGCGAAAGAACAGATTTTTCATGTCAATCCTAAGTCCATTTATGGCCCGGACGGCGGATGGCGGACGGACATTTCAAATTTGGATTCTACGCACCTTGAAACGTAAAGTGACAAGGTTTGAGGGGGGGGGGGTTATAAATTTTTTTTGCTATACGATCACATAGGCTTATTATTGGAAATAATAAACCAAAAAGTCCAGTCATGCAGCATGACCCCATGAGCGAATTTTTGAAGAAATCTTCGACATTTCAGTCGCTATTGATCGTGTAGAGAAATTTTAGTTTATGATTTTGATGGAAAAACACGGAATCAAATTATTAAAAATAATGAGGAGGTACTCATACTTTATTATTATTAAACTAATCTTGTATATTTAAAGACAAATGTAGGTAAATATTCATAGATTTCGATGTCCAATGTGGTCAGTATTGAAGGCAGTTGAAATCTTAACAGTATCCTATCATAACATCATCAAATCTTGACATAAAATAAAAAAGGCACAGTCAGTATTAAAGCTACATCAAGTTTTTTTTTTAACACCTACAACCACCTACTACCAACGTTTTAAACAGCATGGTTCTAGGATTGGTTATACAGGGATACTTCCATAAGAGTAGTTCAATCTGAATTTGGACAATGTTTCATGCAAATATTACCGATTTTTACAACTAGCGAACGGCATTATTTCGATTGTTGACTGATTTTTCAACTTTGAAATTTTTGAAAACTTGATACATATTCTTATAGGAAATTTTACGCTGATTCCGAATATACCACATGTTAGTATGCTGAAAAAATTATTTCGCACAACAAATCGCAAAAAACAGGCTATTTTGACATTTTTGACTACATTTTTGAAAATTTCAACCCGAAGATGTTCCGATCATGCTGGCCAACGAACTTGAACTTTCGTTTTGTGTCTTTAACATTTTGAAATTTGTTTGGTTTCTAGCACGATTCTACGGACAGTTATCGTCTGGAATGACACATACATATATACATACCTACATACATACATACATACATTAAAAAATGCGTTAAACTTCAGAATATGATTCAGAATAGCCTGAAACGGATTTCTGCATAAAATGTTTTCAAAAATTCAAATTCTACAAATTTTGAGGCGAGAGCAATAGCTCAATTTTCTTCAAAAATTCTCTAACAACTCTAAAGTGGGAATTTTCAATTGTTGTGCGTTTTTGATTAAATTTTCAGGAATTGTGTGGGTTAGCTTCTAGATGGTCCCCTATAAATGTCATCGCAATCGAATCAATAATGAGGTGTGCGCAAGCTCAAACGTGAATTCCTTATCACGTCGATTTCTTACGATCTATTGGTCCGATTTTGTTCAAACTCGGAGGGTAGTTTGTTATACGTATCAAAAGGGTGCCCTATGAGTTTTATTGCAATTGATCGAGTAATCACCATTGTGCATGCACAAAACTAAAATTGGTTGACACATGTAAAACTCGGAGACTTATGGATCGATTTTGATGGAATTTTCAGGTTTTGTGTGGGTTAGCTTTCAGATGGTTCCCTATAAAATTCATTGGCGCCGGATCAATAATGGGGTGTGCGCCTGCGCAAACGTCAGATTCTAACAACGTCGAATTCCTTACGATCTATTCTTCCGATTTTGTACAAATTTGGAGAGTAGTTGGGTAAAGGTTTCAGGAAGGCTTCCTATGCATTTAATCGTCATATTATGAGTAATAAATGTTGGGCATGCGCAAAACAAAAATTGGTTGGCACTTATGTAACTCTGAAACTAATCGACCGATTGATTTATTGTCAGGAATTGAGAGGGTTAGATCCAAAATGATTTAAATAGTAAAATGAATGATAAATGAAAATGATAAATTTGCGAGAAAACAAGGAAGGCGGCGTGCCGGGGGTGGGCAGACCTCGGCCAGACCGCGGGAGGTTTGCTTTCAATAATTGAGGGCGTTATCATTCCAGTAGTTGCAGTTCGTTGTTCCTGGGTGAGGGGAATACAGAGGGGACAGATCATAGGAAAAGATTTCCACCTTATCAGTAAGAAAATGTGTACGGCCATAGGCTCGTCGAAACAAGATAGCTTTCATCCCATTCTTCCTCCTCGTCCTGCAACTTCCCTTATCCCTAGAGCCGACGTCGGGTAAACCTGGGCGTCCTCCCCACTTTTTTATTTTATTTTTTTATTTTTCAATTTAATGGTGTGCCCCCTCCGCCTTTGAGGGGAGTTTTGTATTAAAAAAAAGTGTGTGTGTGTTTTGTTTATATTTGTATATCCCAGACTATAAAAATTCTCCTTAGGATTGAGATTAAAATAATCCGTTCCGTCTTAAAAAAATCAAGCCTTCCAAATGAAAGGATGAGATCGTTGGCCAGCGATTTTTGAGTACAATTGCTCATATTTCGAAAAATGTGCTGAAATGATCGCTAAAAATAGCTAAAAACGGCTAAAATCTTTTAATTTACATTTCTTTGCATACTTTTAGTCAAAAGAAGTTTATCAACGAAGAACTAGACCATAAAAAAATTTACCCACAATATTATGCCGAAAAATCAAATTAAATGTCATTAATAAATATTTGCTAAAAAAGTGATAAAGACTGCGACAAAATGGAAACTTCAAAGTCTATTTTATATAGCAGAATATCATATATAGAATGAGTTTTTTCTTGTAGTTGGTAATTAACAATTTCTTTGCACTCAAGTGCCCAAATATCAAAAAAAGTTATCATTACGTAATACAATTTTTTTCTCGAAAATTCGCTCACACTGTCGTGTTGCATGACTGGAACTTTGTGTGTATATTATTTGTTTAATATCGAGTCTAGGTAACGGGATAGATATTCTCACTGGAATGACTGACAAAGACAAAATAAGTTTACTGGTAAAACTTGTTGTAAAGAGTAAATAGAAAAATATAGTAAAAATACAATGAATCAAGCATAATATAGTTAAATAAGAAGTAGGTAGGTACCTAATTAGAAAATCAGAATTTATACTGTGGATGTGAAAAACTAAACACAACTGATGAAGAGCAAACATACTCGACGAGATAATCGATGAAACACTATGTTAGGCATACTTACCTATTAAGATTCAATGCAATATTGTAGGTCAAATGTTTTCATGACGTTAGTGCGCCGACTGAGGCCTACAAACACTGAGGAACTACAAATGTATACAACCTATACGTATGTATATACCGTCTAGATAATATCTGCATAATTAAATCTTGATATCTTAGTCTAATGATTGTTCAACAAGCCTTTGTTCGTTGTCATTAACAATTTTTTGACAGCAGTGGACTGGTGGCGCGTAGTGTATGAAAACAGATTGAGTGGCGGTACCGTTGGAGATCCCGCTCTGAATAACTCGATCTACTTGGGAACACTCGGAACAGACCACAAATCACAGAAACAAAAACTCAAGTATAATTTTCCTGAATTGCACTTTTCTTCACGAAAGCCGTCAGTAGAGTTGGTTCGTTAGGATGGGACACAATACGCCTATCAACTTTCACAAGTCCATCTTTTTCCTATGACCGAATTTCGCGCAAAAAATTCTTTGAATGAACTCTAAATGAGTTACGACTTAGTTTTCGTTATCAAGTATTTATCGCAGTCGAATTACAACCATAGCTCAATATCAGGTTCACCCAACTTACATGGTAAGTACCTACCAACCGACTTGTCCAAGAGACATCGACACTTGATTTCGCCTGAACACGTTGAAATTCTCACAGTACATAGGGACATACGTAGGGACAGTTATTAGAAAGGTCGCCAATAAGGAACGAACGCACGGCGTAATCGAGTGAAAAACGCTGCAAATTATTACACAATGGTTTATTATTTCTGTGTTAGACTGCCCTTCTACGCAGATCATTGGTCTATAATTATTTTTTTATTTTTTATTTTTATTTATTTATTTAAGTTGTAATTACAATAAAACTTAAATAATTTAAGGTAATAATGTTTCAACTTCATTGCAAGGCAGAAGGCTGAGAGCCTGTAGCGCCCTACAAGAGTAGCGCCAAACTAAATGAAAAATAAAGCGTTACATATACATCTGTAGAAAATACTCGTAAAAGAAATCCATACACCATTGAATAAACTACTACTCAATAAACTATCTCAACTTACACCATACTAAACATATATGCTACGAATTATATTCTCTGCTCCCTCTATACCTAGATTAATTAGCCAGTCATAAATTTTCTTTTTATAGGCCACTCGTGTACATAATAGTGGAGATTTTAAGGGAGAATCCACAACTCGAAGAACAATATAAATTATATAGTTCGGACTCCTTGTCGTGAGCGTAAGCGCTGGTCTTGGTGCAACGACATTTCCCATCAATACAAACCGGGTTTGATAATCATGCTGTTTGCTTTGCAGAACTATGGGTTTCTGTGGTATAATAGTAGAAGGGATTTCAAAAATAACTGTCTCGGGGTGAAAACTTTAAATTCGTTCAGTAAATTTCGACTGGAGTATAGACGACCTCTCCTCATTATAGTCTTCATAATACTTCTCTGCAACACATTTATTTTCTCCAGGTGAGTTGGGTAAGTTCCCCCCCACGAAACAATGCCATACTGGATAGTTGACTACACCAAGGCCATTGTATAGTAAACGTAGTTTGTCACGCTTAAAAACCTTTCCAGCATGGTATATAACGTAAATAGTAGTAGATTAAACAACGTATGTAATTTGGGATCGCAACATAGCACATTGTGCCTCCGAGAAGATCACACTTTTACAGTTCCAAGACCCCACAATTTTACGCTTCACAGTTAAGATGTTTAAAAAAGTTCCAGTCATGTAGCACGATCGTTTGAGCAAATTTTCGTAAATTATCGTACTATATTATGTTACATTGTTTCAAAAATTTAGGACTTTGAGGGGGATTAAATTGTTAACTACCAATTTTATGGCAAAAAACTCTTTCCAAATCATTTTCTACGATTCAAAATTTTTTTATTTTTGTAAGCAAATTTTAATGATTTTCAAGTACATTTTACATCATAATTATGTACATAAATTTTTGAATGTTTCATTGTATAGTTATTAAACTTTATTTGAGCAATATTCTGCTAAAAAAAAATATATATATATATATATATATATATATATATATTTTTTTTTAACTATTTTTACCTGTTTTATGTTATTTTTAGTGATTTTGTCAGCACTTTTTTTGAAATTTGACAAATTTAAATTGGCCAACGAACTTGTTCATTCGTTTGGAAAGCTTGATTTTTCGGCACAAGAACGGTAGGTATTTTTACCTGAATCCTTAAGAGAATTCTCGTCAGGAAGGACACACGCACACACACCCACACACACACACACGCACACACACATTTTTTTGTCGTCTGGCTATTCCTCATTTTTCAAAATAGGCGTTAAATTTGTGTTGCAGTACTCAGTACCGTCATTCGACTGATTGCACTTCATTTTCCTAATTTCCTCCCTTTCTGGGTTTCGTTTTGAATTTCTCATACTCCTCCGAAACTTTGGAATTTTTGCTTAGAAACCTTACCTCACACTATCGGGAGTACCAAGTCGTCAATTAACGCGAGAAAATATTTTCTTCCCCATTTTAGCGAATTTACGTAGAAAATGAAGCTATTGCAATGGCTCGGAAAATTTCAAGATCAAAACGTTTGCAAATTTATTCATTGAAATCTGTCTCGGAGCATTCTGAAACGATTAGTGAAAAAAGTTTGCGCTTTTTCGTATATTCTTTTAGCATATACTTATCTACTCCCCGAATCGGAACGAAATCGGACCAATAGATGATGAGAAATCGACGTTATAATAAATTAACGGTTGCGATTTAGCACAGACTACCATTTATGCGACGGCAATGAAGGTTATAGGAGACTGTCTGCAAGATATCCCACACAATCCCTGAAAACTTAATTAAAATGGTGCCATTAAACTCGGAGTTTTGCCTGTGTCAGTCGATATTATTTTTGCGCATGGCCTATGGTTATTACACTACCGATCGCGATATAATTTATAGGGCTTCTTTCTGGGACATTTACCCAATTACCTCCCGAATTTGAACGAAATTGGACCAACAGATGATGATAAATCGACGTTATGAGAAATTCACGCTTGCGCTTTGGCACAGGCTACTACTGTTGATGCAACGGTATTGAAATATAGTTTTGAGCGTGACAAGGATTTACTACAGATAGACAGACAGACGCGGAACCAAAATTGATCAGCAAGCTCTGATACGCGAAAAGCAAGCGGAAATTTTGATTATGGAGGACAACAATTTTTTCGGCTTCAATCACTACCTTCGGTAGTGAGGAAGCAGAAATCTAAAAATCCAATTTCTCTTTGAATTGCCGAGTATTCGTTTTTTTTTTTTTTTTTTTTGGCCACAAAATTGTTTTAGCGAATTTTTGAAGAAAATTAAGCTATTGCTCTCGCCTCAAAATTTGTAGAATGTGATTTTTTGAAAACATTTTATGTAGAAATCCGTTTCAGGCTATTCTGAATCATATTCTGAAGTTAAACGCATTTTTAGCGAATTTTTGAAGAAAATTAAGCTATTGCTCTCGCCTCAAAATTTGTAGAATGTGAATTTTTGAAAACATTTTATGCAGAAATCCGTTTCAGGCTATTCTGAATCATATTCTGAAGTTTAACGCATTTTTTTATGTATGTATGTATGTATGTATATATGTATATATGTATATATGTATATATGTATATATGTATGTATATATGTATGTATGTGTCATTCCAGACGATAACTGTCCGTAGAATTGTGCTAGAAACTTCAAACAAATTTTAAAATGTTAAGGACACGAAACGAAAGTTCAAGTTCGTTGGCCAGCATGATCGGATTACATCTTCGGGTTGAAATTTTCAAAAATGTAGTCAAAAATTTCAAAATAGCCTGTTTTTTGCGATTTGTTGTGCGAAATAATTTTTTCAGCATACTAACATGTGGCATATCCGGAATCAGCGTAAAATTTCCTATAAGAATATGTATCAAGTTTTCAAAAATTTCAAAGTTGAAAAATCAATCAAAAATCGAAATAATCGAAGATTTCTTCAAAAATTCGCTCATGGGGTCATGCTGCATGACTGGACTTTTTACACAATTTCCTTGTTCTCAAATTCCTGAAATTTCGAAGCATTCAATATATTATAATACGATAGGTAATTTAAGAAAATTTAAGAAAAATGGAAATTTTGGTTTACCCCCTCGTAAAAGATATTGCCATGTCAAAAAGTGGAGGGTGGATGGGCCGAGATGCTGTTATTTTTTTATATATTTTTTTTAAATTGTTGGCATTAACACATGTTATACAGCCATAGGGTGCTTCTATATCGATATTTTTACATGCAATTCATAATTGTTTATACGTAAATATTACATTCTTGAATATAATCAAAAATAATTTTATATACAATAAAGTTTCTCGTTGATAGTAGACAACTGTAGTTCGTCGGAAAGTCCACTACCTTCGATAATTTCCTGAACATCTCGTCTCTTTCCAAGAAGAACAGCGGGCACATCATCACTAAATGTTCTAAATTACCACATGGGTCGCCACATCTGTTGCACTCTGGGTCCTCTTGTCTGTTGAAGCGATGAAGGTATTGATCGCACTCTCCGTGATCGGTCCTCATTCTCGATATGATTCTACAGAATGGTTTGGATACTGTGTACCCTTTAAACCAAGGTCTGAGGGGAGCAGTTGTCTGTAAATTTTTATAAAATTGTTCAGAATTTGGGGATTATTAACATACAGCTGTTGCCAGTCTTCTAGGGCTCGTATAGCAATGAGAGTGAAATAGTCGCTCGCTGGAATGGTTACATTGCTTGCAATTCCCAATAAACTTTGGAATCGCAAGTAGTTAAATAATACTGCAGGTTTTTCCAGTCCAGAACACGTTGGGTCCATAGATGGTGGATTATGTAGTTGCTCTAAAGAGTTAGGGTATCATCCTTCCGAACCAAAACAGAAATAAACAAAATTACGAGTTTTACCGGTGGTGGAGGGAGGGGAGCGATTACAGTCTCGTCGTGGGCGCCTAAAAACACGCGACGGCTCTGCTTGGTGCTCCTGCTCTCGCGTCATCGACCATCCACTTCCGGTGCGAGACGTTTAATAACTTCGCCCTTCACTATTCATCTGCTGGTTCCGTACGAAGATCGGTAGATTTGTCCGCAAATACTCATCTCCTTGCTCTTTTAAACGAGTTTCATGGCAAGAAAACTAACAGTGTCGATGGGTGGTCCGCAAACCTCAAACAGACTTTTTCATTTTTAATGTCATACGTCGCTACATCCCTTCCTCATCGACACAGTATCTTGAAATCGATCATCAAACGACGTACAAAATCCAACGAAATCACCTCAGCCTCGAACGCTTTCACTCTACAGTCTATCTTATTTAAGAGAAAAATGTACGAATGGATCTTCATGGTAGCTGATGAGAAACAACCAATCATCGGTGCCGATTTTCTAACCCACATAGGTCTTCACTTAGATCATTTATATCCCAGACTGTACAAAACCACCCAATCTAATCCGATGGCGAGTTTCATCGAAGCGACATCCATTGGTTTTTTCCAAAGCACCCCACCACCATTAAATTCTCAAATCTGCTACGTTCCTTCAAGCCTGCACCATGAAACTCTGTTCTCTACTCGATAATTTTCCATCATTGTGGGAAAAGTCACCCGGTTAGACCTAGAGTTCGAAGGCTTCATCCACACCTGTTCAAACAAACGAAGAAACACTTTGTTGCACTCCTCAAGGAGGGTGTTATACGCCCATAAAATTCACCATAGTCATCGCCTCACCATATAGTACCGAAGCCAAATGGAGCATTTCAAGGTTGCGGATCACGTTCTGGATGCTACCATAATGCTGGACAGATATGCCATTCCACATCTACGAGACTAAAGCCCACATCTTCATGGATTTTCGATTCTCGACCTCGCAAAAGCATTTCACCACATCGATGTACATATACACCCGGACGATATCTGGAAAACCACCTTCATTACCCCATTTGTTCTCTATGAGTACACCAAGGTGAATTTTGGAGTTTGGAAAGCGGTTTAATCTTGGCAGTGATATATGGATGAGATATTACGTGGACTCCCCTTCATCTTTTGCGTTTTTGATGACATTCGCCTCATCCTCCCCTGAAGAACACCGTAAACACGTAAATCAAGTTTTAAACATCTTTAAGGAAGAGGGATTAACGATCAACCATGAGATGTGTGTTCTCGCCAAAAGTAAAGTCACATGTTTGGGTACTCCGTCACCCCAGAGAGCATAACACCGATTCCATTGAAAGTCGACTCGCTATCAACATTTCCAAAACTAAGAGCAGTTTCAGACCTCCGGAGATTTTTAAGTATGTTCAATTTTTATCATCGAAACATACCTCGTACCATACCGCTCATCTCCAACAGACGATGATCACAGCCATCCTCTAACCGGCCAAGAAACGCGATAAACGCCCACTCAATTGGACTAATGCCATGCAAACCTCGTCCGATCAATGTGAGGCAGACCTACTGAACCCTGTGCTCTTGGCCCATCTTTCACTCTCAGCTACACTATCACTGACTACAGATCTGATGCTTTCGACATCGGAATAGGTGGAATTATATAGTAGTGGTTACACGGAAAACCTCAACCTCAAGTTTATTTCTCTAAATCTCCAACCAAAACATAAAAATCGTACTTTACGTTCGATAATGAACTGTACCTAAGCCATTTTCGAAAATATTTGACATTTTAATGTTGATAATGTAGAAGAAATAGTTTTCCATATGCAAACGCACAACCGCTTACTCTACTAACGAACAAGGAAGTCTGCAAGCCCCCAACGATTGAGACAAATGGAATTTATTTCTCAATTT
Organism: Adelphocoris suturalis; assembly: GCA_030762985.1. Lineage (NCBI taxonomy): Eukaryota > Metazoa > Arthropoda > Insecta > Hemiptera > Miridae > Adelphocoris > Adelphocoris suturalis. The sequence continues at coordinate 2,654,743 of CM061051.1, read as the reverse complement.
ACTTCCGTCATACGATACACACCGGTGATAAACAACTTTATCACTGACGCTCTATCTCGACCCCCCCTCTGAAACATCAGAAATGACTGAATTCCAGTCACGAAATCCGGACACTGACACTTCCCTCAAAAACCTCACAAATGATGGCAAATTGGCACATATAACCATCCCAGATCTAGACTGCAATATATGGTGTGACAATTTTACGAACCCACCTTGGCCGTATGATCCAGAGAGGACCTTTGTCACCAACTTTTCCTCCAACTACTATTCCAACACCACCCTGGAGTACGAACTTCAAGGTAGCTAATTACCACAAAACTATTCCCAAGGAAGAACACTCAATTCCGTAATTGGGTTCTTCAATGTAAAAAATGTACCTCAGTAATTACTCTAGCACCCCCCCCCCCCCACCCCTGACCAGCCTCCAAAAGAATTTAAGATGCACACCAGTTTGAGCCCGTACACATGGATCTCATCTTGTTGGACAACTACCTCCCTAAGAAGAAATCGGTTCATATTAACAATACTTGATCTGGCCGTACTAGTTGGCCAGAGGCCGATCGTCTAAATTCTATTACCTCTGAATAGGTAAATAGAGGATTTAGTTCCACTTTTTGGATATAAGGTATGGCTGCCTCGATTATTCACGACCAATCAAGGACGCCGATTGGAAAGTAGAGCCCCATTCGTGCGCTAAATGGAGATTTTAAAATAGCGGGCAACAGTGTGGCACCCAACTCAAATGGAAAAGTTGAGGAATTTCATTTAGTTCTCAAATCAGTACTATCAAAAGTATCAACTCCCGCTTCATGGACGAAAGAGCTTCCATTATTCTTAATATGGGACTCCGCTCAGCAAGCCACGCTACAAATAAATACAGCATTTAAGACGCCTCTTCGTCTGCCCACAGATATTTTCTTCCCGGTGCCTAAGGAAATTTACCACTAGGCTTCATAATGTACCTCAAATAGTGCGCGGCCTTGAAAAAAGCCTTTACTCAGCTTTATTCAGGACCGTACAATATCTTTCGAAAAAAGGATAAAACGATGATCCTGGACTTAGAAACATCACCCATCACCGTTTCCCTTTTCAGGTGCAAATGGTACCCAACCTACTAGGACAAAGCCCTCAAGAAACGGTATTGTTACCACTTCTCCTACCTCTACCAACATCCCACCACCAGAGGGTGATGCATCATTCTCAATCCAACCACCAATAGAGACTTCGCAAAATGGACAACTTTTGCGGACAACGGAAGAGCTGAACGAAATATTTGGATTGCACGATTAAGATAGGGTGTTTTTATTATGTTTTAGATGAGAGCGAAGGGAGCAGCTATATCACAAAACTACGCAAACTTCTGTACATGTGTATCTCGTCAATATTACTAAAGGGGTGTACACACTGGTACCTACCTACTCCGGATAATGAACTAGCACTAATAATTACCACCTAACGCAAATAACGAATTGTAACTAAGCTTCTGCAGCATGGCGCGGCTGTAAAGCTGACTTAAAAAATCACAAAGTGTAATCCCAACGGTTCTGCAACCTTGTTAAGTTGGGAAGCAAATGATCTTGGTGAAAGATCATCCTATTATCCTAAGGAATTCCGGAATAAACAATATTTTCTACCGGAGTTTAGTCATGAAGAAATATGAGATACGATAGGGAGATCGTCGCGTGAGAAATAATGCCAAATATTAGCTGCTGCGGGTTCAAATGCAAATCTCGATGAATGAACACGCGAGGTCAGAGTAGAACGTCAGCATCAACCGTCGCACCAACCAATCAGCCAGCGTCTCAACTTTTACCCTTGAATGCAGTTAGAGGTGATGTGGAGTCTCTTTTCGTTGAATTAGGTCCGAATGGTAGATGGATCCAAGGCTATAGAGCAGACGCGAATAAATTTCGTAGAAAATGAGCAATTACAATGGCTCGGGAAATATTTGAAAAATGTCTTCATTGAAATCAGTTTTGAGGCATTCTTTGATAAATATATATATATATATATATATATATATATATATATATATATATATATATATACATATACATATATATATATATATATATATATATATATATATGTGTGTGTGTGTGTGTGTGTGTGTGTGTGTGTGTGTGTGTGGGATTCCAAACGATAACTATCCGTAAGATTTGAGATAAAAATTCCGTTCTTGCGCCAAAAAATCAAGCTCTCCAAACGAAAGGATGAGTTCGTTGGCCGACACATTTTGAGCTCAATAAATTGGTCAAATTTCAAATAGTGTACTAAACAAAACACCAAAAATGGATAAAAATCGTTAAATTTCTATTTTTTGGCAGAATATTGAAAGTTCATTAACTAAAATAGAACAGTTAAAGATGTATGTACAAAATTAAGCTGGAAAATGTACGTAGATTTCATTAAAATTTGCTAAAAAATCGGTATATATAAATATGATACATATAAATTTTTATTTTAAAATTTTGTTGCTTGCCATTGCAACAAAAAAATCAATTAATAGTTAATAATTAATTAAAAATAATTAATTTTGTTTTAAATTAGATTAGTTAAAAATTCACTAAAAGGATTTTTTAAATAAATTAGTAATTTAAATTAATTAACTAAAAAAATTAATTAGTTAATAATTAATTAAAAAATAATTAATAGTTAACAAATTTCTTCCACTCTGCACTGTCACAATGAACCAAGGCTTAGCTGTAATAAATTTAATAGTCTCTAAGTAATAACACAAGTCACTCTTACAATTTCACAAATATGAAATTTATTGGAACCGCTCTCTTTCCACATTATTTGCTGATAATTATTATAATAATGTTCAACATTTGTTTGTATCTAATAATTCTGGTTGAGCCCAACACTACACACTCAAAAAACTCAAATTTCAACACAATTTAACATTTGTACGATCCCAATTTTATTCTAGTTGTGCAATAAACATAGAGAATTCCGGATAACTGGTGGGGTTGGGGCGGAGGGGGAGTTACAGTTCTTTCAAACCCGGCCCAAGCTACGAATCTCAACCGATTTACGGAATATAATTATGTCAGGAGTCTCTAATTTCAACATGAAATGGGGTGTATGGAGGGGGTAATAGTAATAAATCATGAAGTTTACACAATTTTCATCTTATTTTCGTGATTCTTTTATTGCTCACCTAAGAATTCGGACTAGTTTTGGAACATATGCCAGGAGTTTTAAATTTCATTGTGGAAGGGGATAAACGAAGGGGGTAATAGTGATGAATTGTGATGTTTACGCCATGCTCATCTGATTTTCGTGATTCTGTTTTTGTTCAATTAAGAATTCGGACTAGATTTGGAACATATGCCCGGAGTTTCAAATTTTCTAATGGAAGGAGGTGAGTAGAGACGGGTAACCCATAAAAACCGTGATGTTTTCAGTGATATCCGTGGCTGTTTTTTTTTTTTTTTTTTTTCGGACCAGATCTCTGCCCAGTTATTCAATAAACCTTGGAAGGTTCACATTTATAAACGGTGGGGGTAAATGGAGGGGGTAATTCCAGTAAATCATGATATTTTTGTTTTTCTCGACCGTTTTATCCCCATCCTTCTTTCAAATCTTTTGGATTAGGCGTGCTAAAAATCGGGGATTCCATTTTGATGAGGAGTGAGGCGATATTTTCAGCTAACTCATTAAAGCAGCGCATGCTTTGTTATGATTGTAGAAGGGGGGGGGGGGGGGTGCCTAGAAGCAAATTCATGTTAGGTTATTTTTATTATTAGTTTTTATTTTTATTTATACATGCAATTTATAACATTGAATCAATTTACATTTGGAGAATCACATGGAGAGACTTTGGCCATTCGGCCGTCAGCCGAAGTACGCGACAGTGATAATAAAAATTATTATGATAGCCAATAATGGGGGAACGACAATTATTCATATTATGGGGATAGATGGAACGGAGTAATTCATATACAAAAACAATAAACAATCTGCATCACAAAGAGAACAATATTTTAACTTGATTACAATCACAAACACTAACAATAATAAATTATTAAATTAATTAAGAAGATAACACTATTTAAATCCCTAGGTTATGTCAGAAGACTAATTATAATTAAGCTCTCGTACCAGAAAGCTCCGGTAGGCCCCTGCTTCCTTCACATAATTGATTAGCGCACGGCAATTTCTCCCATTAAATATCTGTTTTACCGCATTTCTTGAAAGTGTTAGTTCCCCAAAGTATTGGGTGAGAACCCATTATCTCCCATTTTCGGTAGAAGAGGTCCGCAATATTACCTTTTCTTGCCCTTCATGTGCTGAGATCAAGCCTAGATTTTTCAAAAACGTCTCAAGTCCCCTAATAAAGGCAATTCACCCCTTTGAACGACTGAGTGTGGATTTTAAGGGACCATTACCGACCAATTCGCGCAATAAATATTTGCTTACTATCATAGACGAGTACTCCCGATTCCCGTTCGCCTACCCCTGCCCAAATATGAATTCAGCCACTGTAATCGAATGTTTGGTTGATTTATTTTCAATTTTCGGGCTCCCCTCCTACGTCCACTCTGATCGGAGTACATCATTCATTTCCAACGAGCTCCGAACATTTCTGCACTCCAAAGGTATAGCTACGTCCACGTGAAGCCCTTACAACCCGACTGGTAACGGTCAAATCGAGAGAGAGAATGGCACAATATGGCGCACCATTTTGTTAGCTCTCAAAACAAATAATATGGAAACTTGTGATTGGGAATTAGTACTCAAAGACGCCCTTCACTCAATTCGGTCCCTTTTATGCACGGCGACAAATGAGACCCCGCATGAACGGATGTTCTCACATCAAAGAAAATCGTCAAATGGAAGCACGCTGCCTTCATGGTTACTGCCACCAGGAAAAGTATTTATGAAGAAACATATTCGCAAAAATAAGTACGATCCTCTGGTGGAGGAAGTAGACCTGATTCATGTCAATCCTCAGTACGCAAGGGTGGGACTCAGGGATGGCCGAGAAACTTCAGTTTCATTAAAAAATCTACCTAGCCCCAAAGGGGGAAACTGTGGTTGAAAATCATTTTCCTGACCTTCCTCTCACCTCATTATCAGATCCTGATATCACTGCTGATCCTTTAGTATCATCACCAGATGAAGGTTTAGCAACAGAACCTGTAGAAACTATCACCCCCATTGATGTCATTGAGCCCCAACGGCGATCAACGAGACCCAAGAAACTCCCCAGCGAGTTCACAGACTTTGTTTTTTCATGAGGAGAAGAATGTGGTGTGTTCCAGTATTTATGATAAGATCATACGATTGTTCAAGAGTTCCTAGTTACCCCAGTTCACAAATGCATTATTCTTTCTATGTCGAATAAAGCCTTAAATCGCAAGGTTTTTCTTTACAGTACATAAGACGGTATGGCCTGAGGATTGGGTATCTTCCTATAAAATGTTCAGTATCCTCATTTTCTCTTAAATTGCACATGGAACACAAAAGGATACGGTTCTCGACCCATGGCTGTGAGTTTGAATTATAAAGTTCGGCTCTACATTTCAAAATAATTATTATGTCATTCAAGTGCTGATCCATGTAACACACTAAATGGTCCAATTCCTTGTATAATTCTCGATTGCCAACTGGATTTCCCTTTTAAACCCATTGTTTACCCCTTCCGAAATTGTTGGGACTAGGGATTCAAAACTAAGGGGATCTGCCCAATCGATATCAGCCCCCGCGTGTTCCATCGCCAGCCTCCCCCACACATCCACCCACTCGATTTTTTTCGCTATTGCTTGTGTTGCCGAATGTCGGGTATCTATTCGATGGCATTTCCCGTACCTTTCATATGTAGTCAGCATTAAGGCGGAGCTTCGTGATACAGGTGCTCAACACCCAACTTTGTGAACAACACATAGTTGCATTGTATTCTGTGGATTTCTGAAAAACTTTTTCAGGAAAAATCTCTATTTTAAAATCATTTTAGGTTATAATGGAGGGGCTATATCCAGTAATTTCACGATTTATTCGCTATTCTCATCAAAATCATAAATATACAAACCAGGCATAGGGATGTCCTTCATGCATTACTCACCAATATGTTTTACCAATACGGAAGTTCCTTATATTGCACGCATTACTCAACAACAAGTTTTAACTATTGTAGAGAGCCGCACGGACGGAACTGTACAAAAACCTCAAAAAATGAAACTTCGGAAATAATTTTCATTTTGTTTTTATATTATTCCTGGGTACCTACCGAAGCAAACCTAGCAATCGGGTTTTTAGCGAATTTTTGTAGTAAATGCAGCTATTGCATTGGCTCGGAAAATTTTAAAATCAAAATTGTTGGAAAAAAAATATATATATGGGTGTGTGTGTGTGTGTGTGTGTGAGAGAGAGAGAGAGAGAGAGAGTGTGTGTGTGTGTGTGTGTGTGTGTGTGTGTGTGCGTGCGTGCGTGTGTGTGTGTGTGTGTGTCATTCCAGACGATAACTCTCCTCAGGATTGAGATAAAAATTCCGTTCTGGCCCCAAAAAATCAAGCTTTCCTAACGAAAAGATGAGTTCGTTGGCCAACACGTTTTGAGCACATCAAATTGCTCACCAAAAAATGTACTTAAAAAAATCACTAAAAATGGCTCAAAACGAATTAAAAAAGTCCAGTCATGCAGCATGACCCAATGAGCGAATTTTTGAAGAAATCTTTGACATTTCGGTCGCTATTGATCATGTAGAAGAATTTTAGTTTATGATTTTGATAGACAAACATGGAACCAAATGTATTAAGCTACATCAATTCCTAAAAACAGTTGAGCGTAAAACACTAAAGAGAGCGACCGAGAGAATCGGAGGACGGAATATTTCACAGAGTAAACTCATCAGTTGTGATTACTTTTTTTTTTTTTTTTTTTTTTAACAAGCACCTACTACCTACGTTTTGAACAGCATGGTTCTAGGATTGGTTATACAGGGATACTTCCATAAGAGTAGTTCAATCTGAATTTGGACAATGTTTCATGCAAATATTACCGATTTTTACAACTAGCGAACGGCATTATTTCGATTTTTTAACTGATTTTTCAACTTTGAAATTTTTGAAAACTTGATACATATTCTTATAGGAAATTTTACGCTGATTCCGAATATACCACATGTTAGTATGCTAAAAAATTATTTCGCACAACAAATCGCAAAAAACAGGCTATTTTGAAATTTTTGACTACATTTTTGAAAATTCCAACCCGAAGATGTTATCCGATCATGCTGGCCAACGAACTTGAACTTTCGTTTTGTGTCGTTAACATTTTAAAATTTGTTTGAAGTTTCTAGCACAATCCTACGGACAGTTATCGTCTGGAATGACTCATACATATATACATACATATATACATACATACATACATACATACATACAAAAAAAAAATGCATTAAACTTCAGAATATGATTCAGAATAGCCTGAAACGGATTTCTGCATAAAATGTTTTCAAAAATTCACATTCTACAAATTTTGAGACGAGAGCAATAGCTTAAGTTTCTTCAAAAATTCGCTAACAGCTAAAAATCGTGAAATTTATATTTTGTAGCAAAACTTTAGTAAATAAAAGTTAATCAACAACGAACTAGATCACTATAAAATTTACGCTAAAAACTATGCAGAATGATGTATTTGAATTTCATTAATGTTTGCTGAAAAATCGAATAATGAACTAAAAATTTTCTAAAAACCCAATGTATGTTTTGAATCGTAGAATATTATTTAGAACTAGTTTATTTGTCATTAAGTTGTTGATTAACAATTATTTGCCCTCAAAACAATGTAACATCATAGAATACTGTAATCTAAAAAAATTCGCTCGTACGATCATGGTGCAGGACTGGAACTTTTTTTTATCAAGCGTGAGGAAGGGGCTTTTGGGAGGCACTAATCAGGGCCATTTTCTACCCGATGGGTTTGAGGGCCTGGATAGGCAGTGTTAAATTCTACATTGTAAATTTGAAACACTGGAGAAATTTTGCTGAGCTTGAAATTTCCGAATTGTATACCTACATGTTTAGTTCAATATAGATATTGTTTTAACTTTTTCGGACAGTAGCATTAGGCACCTGTGAATTATGAATAGTGTCTTGAAAAATATAGTGATTTCTCATCTTTGGGAGACTGCGAAAAGTAGAGGTCGTCTCCGGTCGTCCTGGGACTTGTATACTCCAATCGGACACATATATACCTATAAGCTGTGTGAGTTTTGGTTTATTATTTCCAATAATAACCCTATGTGATCGTGTAGCAAAAAATTTTTATAATCCCCCCTCAAACTTTGTCACTTTACGTTTCAAGGTGCGTAGAATCCAAATTTGAAATGTCCGTCCGCCGTCCGCCGTTCGCCGTCCGCCGTCCGGGCCATAAAAGGCCTAAGAATTTACTTTAAAAACCCGTTCTTTCGCACATAGACTCCATTTGGGGTCTAGTTGGTCCTAACGTTTAACCATCCCGATCGCTTTACTCGCATAGATGCTATGGGCCAAAAACGGGCGAAAAAGTGTCTTTTTCGGGGCTTTGAGTGTTAGACGTGTTAGACGCACGCCTGGCACGCTTGGCAGGGGGTCACGGCGGGTGGTGAGGGGGGAGAGGGAGGTGGAATGAGAGGAGGCGGCGGGGTGGAGGGGCGTAGAGAGGGGTGTAGGAGCCGTGTTATACGGCACCATGAGGTGGGTACAGCGTTCCTTCGAGGCATGAATATATGTTTTTTTCTAGGTCATATTTGTGTGTTAATACCAATGCTTTTCCTACGCATATTTAATAACATATCTTCTCGACTTTTCGTACGTACTTGGATAATGATAGTATTAAGGCACTAACTATTTGAATAGATAGGAGCTCAAATCGAGAAATATAAACATGCGTATGTAATTATAGAAGTATAGGTTGTGGCAACTCGAAATAGGACACGCCGAGGAGTCTGGACGGGCCTTATGACGTACGCAAGCCAACTAAAACTACTTACGACCAAACTCAATTGAAAAAATAATAAAACTTTGTGAAATAATTTGCAGCGTTTTTCCTGTAAATTTGGTCGCCGCCCTCCACTGCCGGTGTTGGGTATGTATTTTAGAACCTGTTGAGACTCGCCTTGATTATAAACTGCGTATTAGTTGTTTTGTAATCAGAGACGTTCAATGTGATATCTGAATTACTGTTATGATATGCAAATGTAAACTCTGTTTGGGTAACTGTTCACTCCTTTTTTTTATTTCAGAGAAAACCCACTTTTTAAAAATCCACATTTTCTTAAGTCGATGGATTAAAAAGGTAGGACATTAGAACCTATGTTACTTGACATGCCATAACATACCTACCTATAAATATGAAGTCTGCACTCGTGCCCCAATTGTTCTAAATAAGTTTTGATCACAGAGAACCCTTGTAAAGTGCTGGAAATCAATATTATGGTTATCCAGCATGACCTTATGAGCAAATTTGTGTGCGAACAACGGCTATTGATGACATTTCAACTCAACTTCATCTGTAAAAGTTTGAATTTGAACAAGTTTTTGATCGCTAGTATGTTTAAACTTCAAATGTAGGACACGACGTTGACACTTTAATTTAATTAATATTGAGTAGGTAAATAGTCAGACAGAATTTTACGCATTTTGTTAGTTTTCGGCTTATGTAAGAAGGGATCAGTAGTAATTTTTCTTTTTAACTTGAGCACGTATATATGCGCCAACATTTCTAGCGTTCATAAATGAGATTCAAGCTTTTTTTTAGGAGTCCTTACATATTTTGGTAATTTTAATTTATTTATTTATTTTTATTTGATCGTTTATTATTATAATAATTTTTTGTCCTCTTCGCGATCATTTAACCACAATTTTCCTCTCATCCACGATAATCCTGTAAAATGAGGTTTTGGAACTGTTGGCAATCGATTCAGCCCCCCAAAATATGTAGGAATCCATATCCATTTCGACTAATTCGGTCAGCTAGGAGGTTTTTGCATTAAAAAAGCTGTTTCCGTCCACTGTGCGCCGCCAGGCGATATAAGCACAAATGAGTTTCCCACAACCCGCCCTTGTCCCCATATTCCCAACGTTTAGCAAATCTGTGTACCTTCAGCAATTCGAGGTATTCCCACAGAAGTGTTTAAGTGAGTAGCTTCGTTGGGAAATGGCGAAGATTAGCTTCCTCACGTTGCCTCCTTTCGTAATCTTCGTAACAAAGGGACAATGCTCCTAGCAACTATCACCAAGTTGGAAACAATAAGTATCACTTCTTTCAAGTCAGTATACTTGTGCATTGAATCCATGTATACTATGCATACTAGGGTAGCCGCTATTTGGAGAAAGGTGGAATTTTGATTACCTCCACCCCAAATTTGGTTTAAAATGTCAAAAAAATGACCCCTGAATTTTTTCAGATTTTTTGCATAACTTTAACCTACGCCGGTAGCTCGATTTTGGTTGTTGAAATACAGGGTGGTCCGTAGTAAACGGACAAATTTTAAAATCCTGTAGCATTCACAAATTCGATCGTAGGGATTAAAAAATAAGCAAAACGTGTAGAGAAAATCAGTAAGTTTTATTCTTAATCGAAAAATCGGAAAAAAATTATCAAGTTTTAAAAATTATGTCATTTAAATGACGACCCTGTTTGGTAACGCACAGTTCAAGACGGTCCTTGAAGTTCTGCATCACTCTTTGCACCATATTTTCCGGTATTTCCGCGATTTCTCGTCTTATTGACTGCTTCAATGCTTGAATGGTTCGTGGTTTGTCCACGTACACTTTAGATTTCAGGTGGCTTTTTGCGAACGATTTTTCCCGGACGGGTGATCCCGTGATCTCCCGGCCTCCGCGTTCCCCAGACCTCACCCCCTGTGACTTTTTTCTATGGGGCCACCTGAAATCTAAAGTGTACGTGGACAAACCACGAACCATTCAAGCATTGAAGCAGTCAATAAGACGAGAAATCGCGGAAATACCGGAAGATATGGTGCAAAGAGTGATGCAGAACTTCAAGGACCGTCTTGAACTGTGCGTTACCAAACGGGGTCGTCATTTAAATGACATAATTTTTAAAACTTGATCATTTTTTTCCGATTTTTTGATTGTGAATAAAACTTACTGATTTTCTCTACACGTTCTGCTTATTTTTTAATCCCTACGCTCGAATTTGTGAATGTTAGAGGATTTTAAAATGTGTCCGTTTATTACGGACCACCCTGTACTTTTTTTTTTTTTGCCAATTTCAGACTTTTGAACATAACTTTTACAAAATTCTTTGTAAAATTGTGAGCCTTCGTATAATTACGTTTTTGGGGTCGCTGAACTCGAATATGCAGTCAAAACAAGTCGACAGCAACAACTTTTGACAGTTTGGAATCACAAAATAGTCAAAAGCATGTAAAAAAGTGACAAATTTTCAAAATTAATTGTAGAATCATGAAAATTCGTATTTTTATGTTTTTTGAGTCGCTAAACTCGAATTCGCTGTCAAAAAATCATAATTGTAACAGAATTACGTAAAAATACGAATTTTCATACTTTTACAATGAATTTTGAAAAATTGTCATTTTTTGACATGATTTTGAGATTCCACACTATCAAAAGATGTTGCTGTCGACTTGTTTTGACTGCATATTCGAGTTCAGCGACCCCAAAAACGAAAGTATACGAAGTTTCACAATTTTATAAAGAAGTTTGTAAAAGTTATATTCAAAAGTCTGATTGGTAAAAAATCTGAGAAAATTCAGGGGTCGTTTTTTGGACATTTTAAACCAAATTTCGGATGGAGGTCATCAAAATTTCACCGTTCTCAAAATAGCGGGCACCTTAATGCATACTATGTATATAAGCCGATATCTTAAACGGATAGGTAAAATGATAACAATATTCGGGAATTGCAAAAACTCTTTTCTCCCCTATCTATCCTCGAGTCGGAGAAGTAGAACGCAAAGGTCAAAATAGATATCAAATATTTAGACACCTATAAATCATGTACAACCATAAAATATCTTGTATTTATTATCTATGAAATTTCTTCATTCTATTAATGGTTTTTAGTGAATTTTTGAAGAAAATTAAGCTATTGCTCTCGCCTCAAAATTTGTAGAATGTGAGTTTTTGAAAAAATTTTATGCAGAAATCCGTTTCAGGCTATTCTGAATCATATTCTGAAGTTTAATGCATTTTTTTATGTGTGTATGTATGTATGTATATATGTATATATATATATGTATGTATATATGTATATATGTATGTATGTGTCATTCCAGACGATAACTGTCCGTAGAATTGTGCTAGAAACTTCAAACAAATTTTAAAATGTTAAGGACACAAAACGAAAGTTCAAGTTCGTTGGCCAGCATGATCGAATTACATCTTCGGGTTGAAATTTTCAAAAATGTAGTCAAAAATTTCATAATAGCCTGTTTTTTGCGATTTGTTGTGCGAAATACTTTTTTCTGCATACTAACATGTGGTATATTCGGAATCAGCGTAAAATTTCGTATAAGAATATGTATCAAGTTTTCAAAAATTTCAAAGTTGAAAAATCAGTAAAAAATCGAAATAATGCCGTTCGCTAGTTGTAAAAATCGGTAATATTTGCATGAAACATTGTCCAAATTCAGATTGAACTACTCTTATATCTCAGGTATCCCTGTATAACCAATCCTAGAACCATGCTGTTTAAAACGTAGGTAGTAGGTGCTTTAAAAAAAATGTAATTACAACTGATGAGTTTACTCTGTGCATGTGTTAATAATTTAATTCCATGTTTGTCTATCAAATCATAAACTAAAATTCCTCAACACGATCAATAGCGACTGAAATGTCGAAGATTTCTTCAAAAATTCGCTCATGGGGTCATGCTGCATGACTGGACTTTATTAAACATCTTCATGTCTATATATAAATCAATTGCTATTCGTTAGTCTCGCTAAAACTCGAGAACGACCGGACCGATTTGGCTAATTTTGGTCTTAAATTATTTGTGGAAGTCCAGAGAAGGCTTAAAAGGTTGAAAAGTTTAAAAGCTTAAAGTTTAAAAGCTTAAAATTTTTCAAATCTGCCACATGGGGAGTGTTTTAGGGGAGGAGGGAGGGAATGGGGTATCTTCGTCATCACTGAACAAACTGGGGATTTGATTTGAAAAGATCACTTTTTCCAAAATTTTCAAATCTGACCCACAAGGGAGGGGGAGGGAGTGGGGGAGTTAAAGCGTTTCGAAAGTCACTGAACTAACTGGGGATCTGAGTTGTCGAATATGTTTGGAGTATTCTAACTTAAATCACAGGCTACTTGAAAATTTTCATATCTAACCCACAGAAACGGGTGTTTTACGGGAAGCGGGGGGGGGGGGGGGGGGGGGGATCTTTGTCAACACTGAACGAACTGGGGATTTGATTGTCGAATATGTTTGGATTACTCTAATTCAAGTCAAAGACTACTTTTTCAAATTTTTATAATCTTTCCTGATGATTTATTGTGTTTATCGAATATGAAAGGAGGATAAAGTATTCCTAGCTGTTGCTCCTTTCTCATACTCATGCTGCACTGATGTTTTGATACGTAGGATCTGGAAACCCGCCGTTTCCCGCAGTTTTCATCTCACTCAATTTATTACCTACTTGGTTACCTACCTATTCGGGATCACCAAGTTTCCGTCATGTTGTCAGCCGCTTGCCATGCAAAAATATAAACCTGATGGTGAGCATTAAGACGGCAAGGATCTATTTGTTGACGTTGGAGTACCTATCTAATTGACAGGTACCTGAAATCGGTATATCTTTATTGTTTATTATAGAATGACATCGAACCCACATTTCGTCATATGAATTACTTAAATTATTATAACCTGGTCTTATTCTACCTAATTCACTTTCTTGCTTCCAATAAATCAAATAGGTACCTACGCACTGTTTAATTTGCCCAATTAATCAAACAGTAATTTTTGTTGTTTTGTAGAAAACTAAATTACTTTTCAATTACCATTAAAAAAAATATAGATACACTGTTCATTTATGATTAAATAGATTACTGTACGGTAGTTAGTATCAGTAGGTCGGTAGGTAAGTAAGTAGGTAGGTACTCTGCTTCATGCGCGGGGTTATAAACATGTTCAGTCGTACAGGCAAGTAATGAGGAGGTTTCAGTAGAAACAGAAATAGCATTAGGGAACTGAGGTCAGCAGGCTCACCTTCTGGAGTGAAGGGTCTTGATCAGTAGGATGGGTAAAAGGTCCCTCGTCTTGGCCAGAAGGGAGAAGGGCCTTGCTGTAGGGTTGATTGTCAATTCGTTGGTTACATCACTACGAAGCTCACGTGAAAACTAGGAGGGCGGCAGTCGCCTTATAGAAGCAACGGGAGATCAGATCTTCTACTGGAGGCGGTCCTGCCAGCCCCAAGCGAGGCACATGGGGGCGGTAAGGGGTGTGCGTGGGAGTGCGACGGTGGACCCATCCGCAGGCGCCGCATTGCCCTCAACGTTGACCTCCGCACGATCTGTTAGCTGCTGCCGGAACTAAGGGTCGTATACATAGATCCATGTCCAGGAGGGCTCTGTTAAAATGAGATGCCAGCAAGGAAAAAGTCGACTGGTAAGTAGAAAAGGTTTGAGGATGTATTAGCGAATTTTTCAAGAAAATTAAGCTATTGCTCTCGCCTCAAAAATTGAAGAATGTGAATTTTTGAAAAAATTTTATGCAGAAATCCGTTTCAGGCTATTCTGAATCATATTCTGAAGTTTAACGCATTTTTTTTATGAATGTATGTATGTATATATGAATGTATGTGTGGTGAAATCCACCACCCCTTTTCAACAGCCCTTTTCAGGGCTACCAAAAGGAGGTAGGCACACCACAAAAATATTTACAAGACGTCGAAGTACAACTCCGTCAAATAAAATATTTCACCGGAGAGAAAATACTAAATTCTCTCCCGAAAGTGAAATATTAAAGATTAACACGCAAGGCGACCTCCCCAAACATTTACTGGGCGAGAGAGATGCGACAAACATCTCGAGACAGGTCGCCTTGAACGAGAACACACAAGGCGACCTCCCCGAACATTTACTGGGCGAGAGAGATGCGACAAACATCTCGAGACAGGTTACCTTGAAAGAGAACACGCAAGGCGACCTCCCCAAACATTTACTGGGCGAGATAGATGCGACGAAAAGTTCGAAACAAGTCGCCTTAGGAAAACTCAAGGTCGTTCAGCCCCCGGGGACCCCGTCAAAGCAACGGACGCAGGGAAACCACCTCGAAAAACCAACTCAGCTATCGTATGCCCAGATACTGAGAAAACACTGAGCGAACCAATGAGATTACACAGTCGAATTTATGAAATTAAGCGGACCAACCAGGAGGCGGCAGGAGGCGGCCACCTCCCTATAAATACCCCGCTGGGAGCCCTCCGAAATTCATTCCACTCTCCGCTCTCGACGACGACACCTCCGAAGTACGAAGAATTCTACACGCTCTACGCTGACGAACCTTCTGCATTGCGAGTTCATCTCAAGAACGGCTTCCCACTGCTTTCTACAAGCCAGACCTTCTCTCCTCACAGATTTCGCATTGGCATCTACGAGTCCAGTGATTATTCATCCTGCTCATTGCCCAACGTAGATCTCCTGGTAGGACGCCACCCGGTACTTCTATCGATATTCTCTTTAGACAGTACGCCCGAGGGACGTTTCCGAGCCGTGTCACCCGGACTACACAGCCTTCAGCTCGTAGTCGACCGCTGGGGCGCGCCGGTAAATTACTCAGCTCCTACGCTCTAATTTACCGTCTAAGGAAGTCTTTTTTAAGACTGCGAGGTAGGACCCTGCCGTCTGAACATTGGAAAGACGTTCCGGCAAGCGAGTCCACTTCCAAAACCC
Organism: Adelphocoris suturalis; assembly: GCA_030762985.1. NCBI lineage: Eukaryota > Metazoa > Arthropoda > Insecta > Hemiptera > Miridae > Adelphocoris > Adelphocoris suturalis. The sequence goes on along the minus strand of CM061051.1, from coordinate 2,638,877 downwards.
TCTATTTTTCACACGTAGAGGCATCGAAACGAGCCAAAAACTCGATCAAATTCGATGGAACGTCAGCCTTCTTACTTCCCCTTGCGGGGGAAGGAGGAAGGCGGCAAGACCGGGGCGATTGACCAACGCAGTGCGCCCTACCGGCCGCCCGGTGAATCCGCTGAACCAACCATCAGCGCAAGGCGCGATCCCCACGTCCGGATCGCCTTCTCGCCCGACGTATTCGTTCGAGAAACTGTCGAACAAGACTCACTTACACAAAAGATCGAACAAACCTTTCAGACTCGCTCTGAAGCCGATCTTTTCGATTCGACCAAGCTGTCCGATTACCCACGATATCCGACGCAGGCTTACACGGTCGATCCGAGTGTCAAATACACTCCAAATGCACAAAAAGCAGAGGATACTTTTCAGTACCTCAACCCAGCTCAGTATATTCCTCCTTCAGACGTAAATCTAAGGCCGGAATATTACAAAACGGCGGAGTACGAAACTGATCGAACCCAGCATTCGGTTCACGAGCCTAGCGCTCCGCGCGGCTGCGACACGGACTATCCACCCTTCCGGCCCGCGAAATCAGTTGACCTTGGCGGCTCCGCCCGCATTCCTCGCGGGGGTGACCTAGAAACCAACCCGCATAATCGGAATATAAATGTCCGACTTGGTTTACCAACGTCAAGTCAAACCTATACAAATCCACTACAAATGGTGACCCCGCCTTTGAACAGGCTCAACACGGAGCATTTCGTTCCCTCTTATGAAGCTAGTGGATTTCAGGGAACCACTGCGGGCGTGCGACCCCCGCCGGGCCTCTACGCCCCACATCTCACGCAACATCCCTCTACAAACAGTGGTTTTCAAGCACTTTTAGAGGAGATGGGAGATTATCAAAAACCAGTCTTCCAAAAGAAGAATATTGATCGTGCACTCGCCGAGTTCGATCAATACTGCGTGAGAAAACACATGAGAACGCAAAACGAATGCTTCTCAGCTATATACAAGTGGGTACCAGAGGAAATGAGGGAAGCTATCGACTCAGCTTACCTCACAGCACCTCACGCACCCTACGAAGAGGCCAAACAGCGCCTCCTGCGAGAATATGGGTTGTCTTTACAGGACAGGCTCCTAGCACTCGAGGACCCCGCATCTCTCGCTAAAAAACCCAGCACCAAGTACCACGAAATGTACTCGAAAGCTGTTGGGTATTTTTCGGAAGCTCTCATCACTCAAAAGTGGATTGAGACTCTTCCCATCGAAGCACGAGGTATGGTCGCAGCTCAGCCTACCACAACCTCCCGGCTCGACCTAGCTGATACGCTACACGCGTACAGAGCAGAGAATACTTCTCTGAACATACGAGGAGTTGAATCTACTCCGAAACCCATAAATACTGGTTTCAAAAAGGCCCTCTCGAAACAAGCTGAGTTCAAACACCAACCAGTGGAGAGTAAACCTCACAAACCGATGGCCTACGTCTGTCGAAACCACGTACGTTTCGGTAACGAAACTCGCAAATGTGCAGACCCAGAACACTGCACTTGGAAGACAAACACTGCTTCCAAAACTAGCAAAAAGGCTGCGACTATAAGCCAACCTAAAACCCGGGTTTCTACCGAAAATACCCAACAGTCGGTACAAGAAAGTACCATTCCAACCTCCGACACAGAGAGTTCGGAAAACGAATAACTGCCAGCGTATCTGAGCCTATACGTCGGCAGTCTACTGAGTATAAAAGGCTTTTTTTCAAGTGCAAACTAAATGGCACTGAATTTCTCATTGACACGGGAGCAGAAGTGAACATTCTGCCCCACAATGTCACAAAAAAATTGGGCTTGAAAATTCTCAAGTCCAACGTTAAGCTCACAGCAGCTAACGGAGCCCCTATCGATACACTAGGGCGAGCTGACACAACAATTAACATCGGCCTCGGGGACATGAACACCGAGTTTATGATCACGAAAGTTGATCTAGCGATCCTAGGTATCCCATTCCTCGAATCTTGGGATATCGGAATACGGGTCAAACACAAGTACATTTATAAAGATAAAATGAAGTGCTATGCCGATCAAAAAATAGCTGCAGTCATGAACAAAAAGTTCACTGACGAACAAATTGCAGCTACTATCCCTCACCGTGGAAATACACCTCAAACAGAGGACGTGCAAATCACGGAGGACGAACACATTCGCTCTATCATTAACAAATACAATGATAAAATGAGCAAAATTAATGGTAAATGGAAGAACAACGGGGTTTACCACCGTATAACCACGGAGGGAACCCCAGTACACTTCCGAGCTAGACCCATGGCAGGTGAGAAACGGGCTCAAGTCAAAAAGACTTTTGACGAAATGCTTTCAGAAGGCATAATTGCACCATCGGATTCCGAATGGGCATCTCCGTTACACTGTGTGCCAAAAAAAGACGGGTCATGGAGAATCACCGGCGATTACCGTTTCCTCAACGCGAAAACGAAGAAAGACGCCTACCCTCCGCCTCACATTCGCTCGTTCCAAGCAAATTTACATGATACGCAAATCTATTCAACAATAGATTTAAAATCAGCGTATTATCATATCCCGATGCACCCAGATGACGCTCATAAAACTGCGATTATTACACCTTTCGGTCTTTATGAGTTTAAGAAAATGAGCATGGGTTTAGCCGGAGCGGCTCAAACATGGCAAAGATACATGGACAGCATCATGCGAAAATTTGATTTCGCATTTGTCTATCTAGATGACATCCTGGTGGCTTCGAAGAATTATAACGAACACATGAACCACCTACAACGAATTTTTGACAAACTAGGTGAACACGGACTTCGAGTAGGTTTTGATAAATGCGTTTTTTCGAAACCTACCGTCGATTTCCTAGGTTTCACTATCTCGAAGGAAGGAATAATTCCTAAACGAGACAAAATAGAAGCCATAGAACAATTTCCTAGGCCAGTGGACGTACGAAGTCTACGCAGATTCCTAGGGATGTGTGGTTTCTACCGAGCATGCTCAAGCAAATTCGCTCACACGGCACAACCTCTGTATGACTCCATTCAGTCAAACAAAAAGAATGACAGAACACCTATCGAATGGACATCAGAGAGAGAAAAAGCTTTCAACAGCTTAAAGCAAGCAATGATCAAAGCAACATTGCATAACATTGCTCACCCACACCCTACGGCGGAGTGGAGAATGGTCTGTGACGCGTCCGACACACACATCGGAGCGGCACTAGAACAAGAAATTACAGACAAACATGGCTCGAAATCGTACCAACCATTGGGATTTTTCAGCAAAGAGATTCCAGAACAATGGAAAAACAAAGCATCTTTCGACAAGGAAATGTTCGCCGTTTACCAAGCGTGCATTCACTGGCACAATGACTTGGACGGCAGATCCTTCCATATTTGTTCGGATCACAAGCCTCTGCTAGGCACAATGCTTAAAAAGAATGCTCATTTCTCTAAAATGAGATTAAGATGGCTAACATACATCTCTCAAATGACGAGTGACATTCGTCATATTTCAGGAGAGAGCAACGTCGTCGCCGACGCACTCTCCAGACCCTTCGATCCGGTCGAAATTCAAACGAAATCGATCTCAACACAGACGGACGAGGGTCCACCCATAGCTGAAATTTCGAAAATTACGGCTGCAATAGAATGCAACCTTCTACTGCACATTTCAAATTCACAAATTCGCTCTCCTCCTACCGCGGAGGACAAATTGAAACTCACACGAGTTGAATTCTCTCAAGGAGAAATTTGGTGTAACCTAGACCTAGGACACCCTAGACCTTATATTCCAAACGAAATAAGGGAAGAAATAATAAGCCAAATTCACAATTTGGGACACCCAGGTATACACTCTACAGTGTATAAAGTTAAACAACGATATTTTTGGCACGGACTACGTGCAGATGTCTCAAACTGGGTTCGAGCATGCGAAACTTGCCAACGAGCAAAAATCACGCGCTCGGTGAAGCTCCCTTACTCCGAATTTGAAACGGCAAACAAATTTTCACACGTACACGTGGATATTACCGGACCTTTACCTTTAGCAAAAGGAGGGAAACGTTACATTTTGATGATGGTTGATAGAGCAACGGGTTGGCTAGAGGCAGTCCCTCTCAACAACATCGAAACAACCACAATCACAAATGCTTTTATCAATATTTGGGTAGCTTCAAAGGGCGTACCTAAATACATTACAAGTGATCAGGGCACCCAATTTGAATCAGATCTGTTCAATTCCATTATGGAACGTCTCGGAGTAAAACATACTCACACGTTACCATACAAACCATCAACAAACGGTATGGTTGAACGCAGAAACAGATCTTTGAAAGAAGCTCTCAAAGCTCAGAACGAAAATTGGCTCGATGCACTTCCCAAAGTTCTACTCGCCATGCGTACGGCAGTAGACCCGGCGACTGAAACTACGCCTTTCCAAAAAGTTTACGGGATTGACGTACCTCTCCCAGGAGACATTTTCGTAACTTCTACGAACCTTTCGGAACCTCTTTTCTTCCGACCTACGCATATTAAACATAATAACACAAAATATGCCGTAAACATGCCCAAAAACTTGGATACATGTACTCATGTCTATATCAGAGTGCCCACACAGCTCACCTCTCTCCAATGTCCTTACACGGGACCGTTCAAAGTAGTTAAAAGAGATAAGTTTTCGGTTACAGTGCAAATTGGCGAACATACTAAAAAAGTTCCCAAACAACAAATCAAGCCAGCTTATACTCTACACTCAGAAGAAGCTGTATCGCAGGGACAATCTCTGTTACAAAATCAGACAGGAAGTAAGGAGAAAACTCCCCGAAAATCCGCCAGAGGGCGCGTGCCATCTACCAAATTTGACGAGAAGTGGGTAACTGCGCTTGAAACAAGCCACGCCCATTTTTCTCGGGTAGGAGCAATAAGAAGTATAAATATGGAAAGCCCCACAGCCAGAGACCATACCGATCTCAACCATGGCAGCTTCGACTCCTACTCCAGCCAACATGTTGACCGACGAGGTCGAGGAGTTCCTCCTTGCCGAGGAAGCTCTCCCGGCTCCAATCGGCCCACTACCACCTTCGCCGAAACGGGAGACCAAGCTCCAAGCTCCCACGGAGGTGGTCTGGACAAGGCCCCAGCCCTACCAGCCACCATTTCCACCCACGCCTCCGCCCGCTCAACAGCTACCGGCACCCCCCAGGCAGTGGATCTCCTCCGGCGACGTTCCGGTTCCTCGCTGGGACGAGATGAGCACCGCGGGTTGGTCAGAGCCCAGCACCTCCCGGGCTCCTCCGCAACAGCCCAGCCGCGGCCGCGGGCCAAACCCTCGCGGGTTTGGTTCCCGTCGGCAGAGCTCGGGCCGGCCAAGGCCGCCCCGCGACGCTCGTCGAAACCGGCGAGGCCGGGGCGCACCACAGGGACGGGACGCGAGGCCTGCACCTCCGCCTCCGCCCCAACTGGCGAGGTTCTCCTACGGAGAATTCCGGGTAGACCTCCCAGTTCTCCCCCATCGGCGTCGTCGTTGATAACACGACGTCTTGGGGGGGCCCCTGTGGTGAAATCCACCACCCCTTTTCAACAGCCCTTTTCAGGGCTACCAAAAGGAGGTAGGCACACCACAAAAATATTTACAAGACGTCGAAGTACAACTCCGTCAAACAAAATATTTCACCGGAGAGAAAATACTAAATTCTCTCCCGAAAGTGAAATATTAAAGATTAACACGCAAGGCGACCTCCCCAAACATTTACTGGGCGAGAGAGATGTGACAAACATCTCGAGACAGGTCGCCTTGAACGAGAACACACAAGGCGACCTCCCCGAACATTTACTGGGCGAGAGAGATGCGACAAACATCTCGAGACAGGTTACCTTGAAAGAGAACACGCAAGGCGACCTCCCCAAACATTTACTGGGCGAGATAGATGCGACGAAAAGTTCGAAACAAGTCGCCTTAGGAAAACTCAAGGTCGTTCAGCCCCCGGGGACCCCGTCAAAGCAACGGACGCAGGGAAACCACCTCGAAAAACCAACTCAGCTATCGTATGCCCAGATACTGAGAAAACACTGAGCGAACCAATGAGATTACACAGTCGAATTTATGAAATTAAGCGGACCAACCAGGAGGCGGCAGGAGGCGGCCACCTCCCTATAAATACCCCGCTGGGAGCCCTCCGAAATTCATTCCACTCTCCGCTCTCGACGACGACACCTCCGAAGTACGAAGAATTCTACACGCTCTACGCTGACGAACCTTCTGCATTGCGAGTTCATCTCAAGAACGGCTTCCCACTGCTTTCTACAAGCCAGACCTTCTCTCCTCACAGATTTCGCATTGGCATCTACGAGTCCAGTGATTATTCATCCTGCTCATTGCCCAACGTAGATCTCCTGGTAGGACGCCACCCGGTACTTCTATCGATATTCTCTTTAGACAGTACGCCCGAGGGACGTTTCCGAGCCGTGTCACCCGGACTACACAGCCTTCAGCTCGTAGTCGACCGCTGGGGCGCGCCGGTAAATTACTCAGCTCCTACGCTCTAATTTACCGTCTAAGGAAGTCTTTTTTAAGACTGCGAGGTAGGACCCTGCCGTCTGAACATTGGAAAGACGTTCCGGCAAGCGAGTCCACTTCCAAAACCCTCTATTTTTCACACGTAGAGGCATCGAAACGAGCCAAAAACTCGATCAAATTCGATGGAACGTCAGCCTTCTTACTTCCCCTTGCGGGGGAAGGAGGAAGGCGGCAAGACCGGGGCGATTGACCAACGCAGTGCGCCCTACCGGCCGCCCGGTGAATCCGCTGAACCAACCATCAGCGCAAGGCGCGATCCCCACGTCCGGATCGCCTTCTCGCCCGACGTATTCGTTCGAGAAACTGTCGAACAAGACTCACTTACACAAAAGATCGAACAAACCTTTCAGACTCGCTCTGAAGCCGATCTTTTCGATTCGACCAAGCTGTCCGATTACCCACGATATCCGACGCAGGCTTACACGGTCGATCCGAGTGTCAAATACACTCCAAATGCACAAAAAGCAGAGGATACTTTTCAGTACCTCAACCCAGCTCAGTATATTCCTCCTTCAGACGTAAATCTAAGGCCGGAATATTACAAAACGGCGGAGTACGAAACTGATCGAACCCAGCATTCGGTTCACGAGCCTAGCGCTCCGCGCGGCTGCGACACGGACTATCCACCCTTCCGGCCCGCGAAATCAGTTGACCTTGGCGGCTCCGCCCGCATTCCTCGCGGGGGTGACCTAGAAACCAACCCGCATAATCGGAATATAAATGTCCGACTTGGTTTACCAACGTCAAGTCAAACCTATACAAATCCACTACAGTATGTATGTATGTATATATATATGTATGTATCTATATATGTATGTATGTATATATGTATGTGTCATTCCAGACGATAACTGTCCGTAGAATTGTGCTAGAAACTTCAAACAAATTTTAAAATGTTAAGGACACAAAACGAAAGTTCAAGTTCGTTGGCCAGCATGATCGAATTACATCTTCGGGTTGAAATTTTCAAAAATGTAGTCAAAAATTTCAAAATAGCCTATTTTTTTGCGATTTGTTGTGCGAAATAATTTTTTCAGCATACTAACATGTGGTATATTCGGAATCAGCGTAAAATGTCCTATAAGAATGTGTATCAAGTTTTCAAAAATTTCAAAGTTGGAAAATCAGTCAAAAATCGAAATAATGTCGTTCGCTAGTTGTAAAAATCGGTAATATTTGCATGAAACATTGTCCAAATTCAGATTGAACTACTGTTATGGAAGTATCCCTGTATAACCAATCCTAGAACCATACGTCTTTAAATCTACAAGATCAGTTTAATAATAATAAAGTATGAGTACCTCCTAATTATTTTTAATAATTTGATTACATGTTTGTCTATCAAAATCATGACCTAAAATTTCTCTACACGATCAATAGCGACTGAAATGTCGAAGATTTCTTCAAAAATTCGCTCATGGGGTCATGGTGCATGACTGGACTTTTATTTTTAATATGAACTTCATTCTGTCTCATAAATTTCTGTTTGAAATCTTAAAATTGGTAGAATAAAAAAGATGGGTAAAATTGCACATTTTTCAAGTTTAATTATTCCTGCGCCCTAAAAAAATTTTCGTAGACACAAGTTTTCGTGCATTTACAAGAAGAAAAAATCCCCAAAACAATAAGTATACTTAATTACTTCCTAAGAAAACGGAGTTAGGAACAGACCATTACGAAATCCCCCCCCAATCCAGTCTTTTACCCTTCACAATCTCCTAGGGGACCCCACATTGGTTCGATTGAAGTAGGAACAATTTTATCAAGTAAGTATCAGCACAGACCCTTTCCGACTGACTTACAGAAGTACCGGTTTTGCACCTTACTAGTCGTGCTGAAACTCAGAGGGAAGGGCTCTGAGGTCGATACAAACCTTGGAAACTATTAACCCTGAGTCGAATGTTCCCAATAACCCTGTTAACCCTGCTCGATCGGCCCAATATTAAAGTCGCTTGGTGATTTTGAAGAGAGGTCAAAAGTCCGAACGGGGGCCGGGGAGGAGAGGATCCAAGATCCAACCAAAATTAGCCCGATTTTCAATTGATTGTGATGAATTTATTGTTCTTGGAGTTGAATCCCCTCGGTTTTTCATGCTCAATTTCATCTTAGTGCCCATAAAAATTTCGTTAGGGCGAAAAATTTAGGTATAGGTACGTGCTTAATGTTAGAGAAAAACTTGAAAAGTGCATTCAGCCTTCTTTGTGAGGCCACCATTTCGTATTCTACCTGGTTTGTGATCGTATGGAACATCTCACTCATGGACTCGATTTTCAAAATATAAGCTCATACTTTTTCCAGTAATTAGTCGATTGATTCCTTGCGGGCCCCGTATCACGTCAGTAACCACTAAAGCAAAGTGAAGCGAGTTCGGCATTTTAGAAGCCTCTAATTTGTTGAAACACCTCGGTTTTCGAAATAGTTGTGGTGCTGCGATTCTCACGTACGACAGCAGGTTGGGCACTGATGGTTGCGCTCAATCTCTTTCAAAAACATTCTAGGCTCAAGCCAAAATCTCGTTTTCCGATTCTGATGGATGGAAATCGAAAGTCAAATCTGTGATACACGCTGTGATTGTAATAAAAAACTAAAGTTAAAGAAGAACGTTGTCTAACCACGAAAATGAAGGGCTACAATGTTAGATCGATTTCGATGGGATATATATCATCATCAGTAACAAACAATAACTGAACATACGTTAGAAAAGACACATTTTATATATTCACATGAGGGGAGATAGAATCCCGTTGGTCGAGAGAAAGGAAAGTGCATAAGGTACAACCAATTAAATGTATTCAAAGTGAAGGGTGTCGCAATCCATGCGAATGTGACTAGGAACAGTGATGTCCCTTTGTGGGCGTGCATAAGTTGGTAACACTGGACCTACACCAATCTAAAAGGGTAGTCCTCCACTTGCTTCTCCGTAGAGCCCACATCGAGGGATCCCCCACTCTTCTTTTCTGCCATCGAATACTCTCGATACTATCGATCCAGCCTCCCAACACATCGATTTGATTTTGAAATAAAACGACCTTCTGAGCGCCAAAATTGAAAAAGTTCCAGTCAGGCAGCATGATTGTATGAACGAATTTCCTCAAATTACCTATTGTATTGTGATATGTTAAATTATATCGGAATTTGAGTACAAAGAGATTGTTAAAACCAGCAACAAACTGAATAAAATTCGGCAATTCAAAAAATATTTTTTGCAGTTTCTATAGATTTTTCAGCAAACATTAATTAAATTTAAGTACGTTTTCATTTTTTACCATTCCATTAACCATTTTTTTATGTCCTAGATGATCGTTGGCAATTTCGTTTTGACTAAAACTCTGCTAACATTTTTAGAAAATAAAAGTTGGGCATGTAGATCAGAATGATGTGTATTGTTTGGTGGTCTGGATGCTCGCAAGCTCGCATCTCAAGAAGACATAACATCAAGTAGTCAATCCCTTAGTGAAAATGCAGATTAGTTGGGCATGTAGATCAGAATGATGTGTATTGTTTGGTGGTCTGGATGCTCGCAAGCTCGCATCTCAAGAAGACATAACATCAAGTAGTCAATCCCTTAGTAAAAATACAGATTAGTTGGGCATGTAGATCAGCATGATGTGTATAGTTTGGTGGTCTGGATGCTCGCAAGCTCGCATCTCAAAAAGACATAACATCAAGTAGTCAATCACTTAGTAAAAATGCAGATTAGTTGGGCATGTAGATCAGAATTATGTGTATAGTTTGGTGATCTGGATGCTCACAAGCTCGCATCTTAAAACTACATAACATCAAGTAGTCAATCCCTTAGTGAATATTCAAATCAGTTGTACATGCAGGTCAGAATGACGTTTTAGAAGTACATTTCGAGAGTTTTACGAGCAAAAAAAATACACCAGTTAGCCAGTTTTGAACCCACGACGTTAGTCTCACGAGACCGTTATTATATCCCTTGAGCTACACTTCAACTATCATAGCTGGAGACAATCACAATACTTCACAATTCAGTAGGAGGGAGATAAAAGTGGGAGACTAGCGCCGCTGCGCGGCGGAGGAGGGAACCGATTCTATCCCCTCCCTTTTCAGAAACTTCTGACTGCATCGATGTGTTGGGAGGCTGGATCGATAGTATCGAGAGTATTCGATGGCAGAAAAGAAGAGTGGGGGATCCCTCGATGTGGGCTCTACGGAGAAGAAAGGTAGTCCTCCTAGCTGTTTCCAGCAGTTAGTGTCTAGACTGCGAAGACGGCAGAGGGTAAGTGGCTTCTAAATGATTAACATTTATGAACTATTATGAAATGAATGAACCACCACAAGTTCTCAGTTCTTCATCTTAATCTATACAAATAAATACATATATCACAGTTTGTTGTTATAAAAACACTATTAACTGTACTATGAAGACACCAATACAGTGCGTCTTATATCGTTGCCCACAATAAAGTACAAAGTCCCAAATACATGGGCCTTCTCTCCTGACGTGTTCAGTACCAAGAAAGGTACTAGTTCACGTTATATTTACTGAGGATCCAAGTACATGGATCATCTCACTTATGTGTACAGTACCAAGAAAGGTACTAGTTCACACTATACTTATTCCAAGGCTCAAGTACATGAGACTTATCTCCTGAAGTGTTCAGTACCAAGAAAGGTACTGAACACGTTATCTTTATCTGAGGATCCAAGTACATGGATCATCTCTCCTATGTGTACTGTACCAAGAAAGGTACTAGTTACTACAGGACCCAAATACATGGGTCAGACTTCTACGTGCATAGTACCAAGAAAGGTACGAGTTCACGTTTATATTTAACCCTTCTTTGGTCGCATCGGGTCTATATGACCCGATCCTCTACATTTCTGTGAATCCCAGAAATGTTTGTCATGCTTTCTCCTCCTCTCCTCCTTCTAATCTTCTAGGGTGCAGGTGGCTACGCGTCAGTATGATTTTTGACTTGATGCGAGGTGTCTGTGAGTTTTTTTTCCGCATTTTGACCCGACGCGACCATTCACGTTTGTATTTTCTTTCTGAAAATGACCCGACGCGACCAAACTCAGGTGCGTTTTTCTGACCTTTGTAGAGAGCCTAAGTTTTTTGTTAAACTCTATTTACAATATTGAGCGATGAAATGCGTTTGACCGACCAAGACATCTTGAAAGAGTTGGAGAGACAAAAACAAGAGGTCCCTATCGGTTCAGAAGATGACTCTGGCAGCGAACTCGACCAGGAAAATATATGTGAGCATGAGACGGAGAGTGAGTATGAGGCAATGGAAGAAAACTATAATTCAGATTCCTCTTCAGACACTGTTGTCGTTTTTTTTTTTCCTTGTTCTCGGTGATGATTAACTAATTAATTTAGTGAATTCTCTCCATGTTACCAGTTGGTTGTTTGATAATAAACATTCATGTAGTCATCTTTTCCTTTAGTTGTTTCTGACTTCATTATATACTTTATTGATTTAATAAGTATATATACCTACTAGATGCAAACCTAAGACACCTAATAAGGTTCGAAATGTTAAAATTTACTGTACGAAACGACTTTGGTGTTTAGAATACTCTTTTATTCGTTTTACCAAGTTCATTCAGCCTGCCATATGTATTTTATGGAGAAAATCGCCAGGTTTACAAAAGAACCCACACCCATTGCACATTTTAATATTTAAAGAAACTTCTATTCAGGAATTTAAATTTATAGCATGTGGAACAACAATCAAAATATGGGGGGTTGGGGAAACCGAATTTTCTAGGAGTAAAATGTTGGCAAACCAGGCATTGCGAAATTTTGGCAAAATTGGTAGATTATATTATTTTGCGTGGAAATGGTCCTTAAAACATAATATTCCAACATGTTATACTTTTTAATCACACCTTGTTAGTTCCAGATACTCAATACCAACAAAGTTTGTTAATAGATAATCCTCAATTAGAACTGCAGCAATTAAAAAATTCGGGTCACTATGGTTTCGTCACAATTCATTATTCACGAATGATGATTAATTACTCGTGATTTAACAATTTCACGACATGGTGGAGATGCTGGGATCGCTCATGTTCACTATTTGCAAAAATTTATTTCTACTTGATTAGGAGAATAGTTGGAAATTATATTGGAAAATTGCTGAAACATAATGTGTATGTAGGGAGCTAAGAAGGCCTAGTCCAGAATGTTCTTCCTCGGTTTATGAAACTCCGTAAATGGATGGGTAGGTAAAGGTCTCTTTCCTTGCCTGCCGGACTCAAACCCTTCAAGTTCAAAATCCATCAACTTTCACTCATAGCGTCTTTTTTTTACCTGCTCGACCCATTTGCGGTAGACCAAATGATATTTAGAGCATAGTAATAGCTTTACAAACACGGACAGCAATCTTGAATAAACTATTTCAAATAAACAGAAATAATCTTGATACAATTAAATCATTTTGGGCGTTGTGGTTTTATTTCGGTGGAACTAATATTGTTACAGGGGGAAGAAAATCCAAATCCAAATAATTAGCAGAAAAGGTTTTATATTAACAACAAGTGATATGGATCAATCCACCATGATACGGCTTGATCTTATGTATCAAAAGGTGGAGGAAGGGTATGTGGTATGTCAGACAATTTTAGCAAAATTAAAAGAAGCTGAAGAGGTCCGAGAGGAAGATGAAATAAACATTGAAAAAATGAAATTGTCCTTAACACGATTCCATAACGAAATTCAGAATTCCATAAATTTGGGACTCGAAGTAAACTCAGAAGTTCAATCTAAGCTTGAACAGTTCACTACTCGTCAAATTGAGGCTGAAGAATTACTGGTTGAGATTGAAACACGAGTGAGAACTAAACAAAATCAACTAACGAATAATACCTCATGCTTGTCAGCCCAGAATTCCCGTGTAACACAACATGAAACTTCATGTCGGCTTCCTAAACTGGATATGCCCAAATTTGATGGAGCCATATAACGGTGGACGGAATTCTGGGATCGATTTGAGTCTACCATTGATAACCGTACTATGATGAATGTAGACAAATTTGCATACCTCCTATGTTCACTGGAAGGGGAGGCAAGGAGAGTAGTTGAGGGGCTTGATATGACAAACAGTAATTACTCTATAGCAATAAATAAACTCAAAGAACGCTATGGAAGACGAGGTGCAATTATCGATGCACACTGTGCTGCACTTAATCAGCTGAGCCCCGCCAATAGTCACATCAGTGAGTGTCGATACTTATTTGACGAAATAGAAAGGCACTTAACCCTACATTGACACCGCTATTTGCATCAACGGTAACGACACCGTGGGGTAAAATTCACCCCATATTTAAAAAACCATTAAAAAATACTTCCGAAATTTTCTAAATTTTTTCCTTAGCAATAATGATATATTTGGATTTGAAAATTGAAAAAACAAAGCCAAACAGATTAAAATGTAAAATATTTATTGAAATTCACTAATATCCCAGACTCACTGGTACTCAAACTATATAAAATTATTCTCAGTAAAAAAAAAAAAAATGAAATCTTCTCAATGTGGTAACTGATTTTGAAAATTTCAAACTAGAATAATTTAACAGCCTTGGAAAAAAAGAATTATAGGAAAATATCACGTCCTGTCCATGTGAGACACTTCAACATTCATGGCATTTTTGAGGAGCGGTGATCGGGGCATATCGCTCGTTGGCACATGGAGCACAGCATTTTTGTTTGTTTGTCATCCTTCCTGTCGCAGAATGAACATCTCACGGGCTTGTCCAAGGTAGGAAGAGGTGCCAAGGGTTCATCAGACGTTGTTTCGCCCTCCAAAATAGCGAGAATCGATGCTTTCAGCGGTTTCGATATATTGCGCAGCTGAACTCTCTTTTCGACATGAGGTTTGATCAGCTGGTAGCCCAAATCAAAGAGAAAGTCTTTTCTGGGAACTTTATTTTGCCAGTTTACCATGCCATATAAGACAAAAGCATTGACTCCAGCCTGGTCCAGAATCCCCATAAAAACCGGCGAGGCCATCGCCGAGTCTTCCTTGCCATGGAGTAGTTATGGCAAAGTTGGTCAAAGGAATATGTTCCACCTTTTGTTTCATTGCACTTCATGATTGTGTTTCCTGATTTCCTGAGGATCAGAATACTTCTTTGAAGTAGCCATTTTGCACTTCAAAAACCGAAAAAAAACACCGAGGACCTCTAAACTGGAGAGCAAAAAAGTTCACTGTTAACTACACTGTGGGGTGAAAAATACCCCAGTCACTATTCACACCTTACTTCCACGGCGTCTAGCATTGAACTGACCTTTATTGTCACTTTCTGGGGAGAGTTTGGACCCAGGGGAGTATTTAGGAGGGAGGGGGAAGGTTCTGTGATTCTGTGAAATTGAGGAACACGAGAAACTGCAAATGCCGGGGTATTTTTCACCCCACGGTGTCAATCTAGGGTTAAGAATCTTAACGTCTATGGGAGAAAATGTGAACCATAATCAACTTGGAACTACAATTTTAAAAAAAGTTCCCAAATGATATCATCTTTGACTTGAGATTGATGATGACGTCAGACGATCATTCTGTTGACGAGATTCGGTCATATTTAGAAAAGGTTTTACTAGCCAGAGAAACAGCCTTTAACATAAATGACGGTAACACTATCGCAGCCAGCAACAGTGGCTTCACTACACAAGTCTTGTTCTCAGGTTCAACGCCCCCACTAAAACTACGCAAAACAGAATATAATCGGAATAACAATAATAAAAAACATCAAAGTCAAACTTTCCGACCAAATCCATCCAAGAAATTCAGAGGTAATACTACAAACCTCCAAAGAAAAGTAGCTTCAACAAACGTAGTAATCCGTCAACGTCTACAGCATTCGAACCAAAACCAAAGAAATCTAAAATTTCGTGTGTGTTCTGCCAGGGAGACCATTATAATGATCAATGCTCAGTTTATAGCACAGTTCTTGAAAGAAAAACCTTACTTTCATTTATGAAACGTTGCTTTAAGTGCACTGGGCTTCACAAAGACGAATGTCGAAAAAATAAACCCTGTGCGTACTGTGCAGACAAAGAACACCACCGGAGTATCTGTCCCACCAAATTTGCTATAAAAGACTTGAGCACTGCCGTCTGTTTCTCGCAGGACAATGTTAACACCGTATTAAAAACCTTAGTCGCCCCTCTGAGTAATGATCAGGGTCTCTCCATTAACTGCAGGATACTATTCGATTGTGGAAGTCAAAAAAGCTATTTAAATTCAAAAGTTGCTCAAAAATTAAAACTACCGAAAATGGAAAACACTCAATTAACAATCTATACCAGCATTTCGCGAAAAATGAACTCCACCAATGGTATCATGTTCGAGATACTGCCGGGGAAAAACATTACTATATGTTTCAAGAGCTCACAACCCGCTACACCTCCTGTGAATGGGAAATTATCGAGCAGTTTGCTGTCGAGGTTGCGTGGCAGAAGGGATTGGCGAAGAAGAAAACCCTGCAGGGTAAGCTACAACAACTTTTGAAGGCCCAAAAAAATGATCCTAAGATTGCATCTCCGCCAACAGCCTCTTGTTTCAGGAATGTAGGGAACCTGTCGCTTGTCACATTTTCTCCGACAGAAGTATTGAAGACAAAGGGGTTGAAGCATAACCTTTCTTTCATGGGCAGCTCCCATGTGGGTAAATCCTAGTCAAACTACCGCCCAACTCTACCCACCAGGAAACCTGAGAATAAAGCTCCCGAAGTCGATCTCATCATTATGGTTTGAATAAAATTAGGTATTTATTTGGGGAGTCAACTGTCATGATACCCAGGTCCGTCGCTACCCTCCCAACACCACATCTTTTTTGCCCAATCGGAGAAATGAAATAAAATAAATAAATAAAAATAATAACTTGTCAGCTTTTAACGATTTTTAGATATTTTTATCATTTAATAATGATCAACAGGACGTTTCCATTTGTTCGTCACGTCACGGTGGGGTTTTCTATTGATTTTCACGTACAACCAATGCGTTACTAGGAAAGTGTAACTCCCTTAGTTTTCATAGCAGGAAAATCGTTAGCCACTTTTTGGAATGCTCTCATTTTATCACAGCATCTCATAGGTAATCCCTAAGCCTCTGTAGTGTCAAGGAAAGCTGATTTATTACGCTCAGTTATAAACTAATATTGCTAAGTAACCATAATGAACTAATAATGTGTAAAATTAATCATTATTAAATGATCTGACTGTAGAACCGTAGCTCTACCGTCCGTTTTTTTTTTTTTTTTTTTTTTTTTTTTTTTAAGAATATAAATATTCAAACTCACTTTATTCAACTTAAATTGTTCACCTTTTGACATTTTCATGACTTAGCTCTGGCACATGAACTGAAAATTGCCGACGAAAACATCTTCCCTGCAATTTATGCCCATGTATTGAAAGAAAACACACGACCAATTATTTAGGGTTAATTCTAGATGCTCATTTGAAATGGGAAAACCATATATCCAGTCTGGCGTCCAAATTAAGGAAATTGATTTATGTTTTTAACAAGATTAAGATGTACCTACCACTTAAGTTAATGAGGGCTATGTATTGTGCGTTTGCACAATCTCTACTGCTGTATGGCCTCCCACTGTACGGTAGTGCATACAAGAATGTATTTGGTAGAGTTGAAGTTCTGCAAAAAGCCCTGATTCGATTAGCCTCTAAATCTCACTATCTTGCTCAAACAGGACCTATCTTTCAGAAATTACGTATTCTAACGTTTGGTCTCCTGTTTAAAATGAGATCAATTAAACTTTATTTAAAAAATTACCAGTCCATAGTTCCAGAACATGATGTTTTTACTCGTAATTCTCAAACCAGCACTTTATCAATTCCGAGGTACCGCACCACATTGGCACAAAACTTCTTTATTTATCAATCGATAAATATAATTAATACTTTCTCCTCTGATTTACGAACTAAACTGTTAAGTTCTTCTTATAATAATAGTTATAAATTCAAATTATTAAAGGACTATTATAATGAACTTAATACAGAACGAAAATAGCATCATTTAGAATTTTTATTTATTTTTTTTAATTTTATTCTTATTTTTGTACATTATATTTTTTTCTCTCTTTCTTTATTTCTTTTAGCGAATTTTTGAAGAAAATTAAGCTACTGCTCTCGCCTCAAAATTTGTAGAATGTGAATTTTTGAAAAAATTGTATGCAGAAATCCGTTTCAGGCTATTCTGAATCATATTCTGAAGTTAAACGCATTTTTTTATGTTTGTATGTATATATGTATGTATATAAAATTTGAGGTTGACGAATGACCAAGCTAGTCTTATTTGTGTAGAGTGTTTATTCTACGACGTTTCGGTCCTGGAGCAGGACCCTATTCATGTAGATAGTTTTCAATTTAGTTCTTCATTAGTAATTAAGTGGTCATTGTATTCAAGTTTGTTGATAGTCAACATTAACAGATAAACACTTAGAACTATGACATGTGCGTGACAGTTTGACAAGGGTGGATGTGGTATATATATAAGTATATATGTATGTGTCATTCCAGACGATAACTGTTCGTAGAATTGTGCTAGAAACTTCAAACAAATTTTAAAATGTTAAGGACACAAAACGAAAGTTCAAGTTCAATGGCCAGCATGATTGGATTACATCTTCGGGTTGAAATTTTCAAAAATGTAGTTAGAAATTTCAAAATAGCCTGTTTTTTGCGATTTGTTGTGCGAAATAATTTTTTCAGCATACTAACATGTGGTATATTTGGAATCAGCGTAAAATTTCCTATACGAATATGTATCAAGTTTTCAAAAATTTCAAAGTTGAAAAATCAGTCAAAAATCGAAATAATGCCGTTCGCTAGTTGTAAAAATCGGTAATATTTGTTCGAAACAGAGACTACAGTTTGTCTGTCAATTTCTTGCTGTGGGATACTAGATTCGAATGCAACTGACTTTATATCACTCGTAATATAAAGCCTCATCATCGATTGGCTGTGGAAATACGTTTCTTTCATATGACGTCGGTATGTTATTTTATTTTATGTCAAGATTTGATGATGTTATGATAGTATACTGTTAAGATTTCAACTGCCTTCAGTACTGACCACATTGGACATCGAAATCTATGAATATTTACCTACATTTGTCTTTAAATCTACAAGATTAGTTTAATAATAATAAAGTATGAGTACCTACTAATTATTTTTAATAATTGGATTCCATGTTTGTCTATCAAAATCATAAACTAAAATTTCTCTACACGATCAATAGCGACTGAAATGTCGAAGATTTCTTCAAAAATTCGCTCATGGGGTCATATTGCATGACTGGACTTTTTTCTAATGTATTGCTCAATCTTTTTCAATTCTGTTATCAGTCATATTGATTTCTGCAGACGGGACTGACTCTTCCTCTACCACGGGCAGTAGCCCATATTGGGGAATAATTTTCCACCTATGTAAGGGTTAAGTCTAACTTAACTTCTTAGTAGTAGCAACATGTTTTATTTTGTATTTAACCCTATCGATGTATATAAATGTGATAATTTTGTTTATTGGAAAATAAATTACTTTAAAAAAAAGTCCAGTCATGCAGCATGACCCCATGAGCGAATTTTTTAGGAAATCTTTGACATTTCAGTCGCTATTGATTTTACAACTAGCGAACGGCATTATTTCGATTTTTGACTAATTTTTCAACTTTGAAATTTTTGAAAACTTGATACGTATTCTTATAGGATATTTTACGCTGATTCCGAATATACCACACGTTAGTATGCTGAAAAAATTATTTCGCACAACAAATCGCAAAAAAACAGGCTATTTTGAAATTTTTGACTACATTTTTGAAAATTTCAACCCGAACATGTAATCCGATCATGCTGGCCAACAAACTTGAACTTTCGTTTTGTGTCCTTAACATTTTAAAATTTGTTTGAAGTTTCTAGCACAATTCTACGGACAGTTATCATCTGGAATGACACATACATACATATATACATACATACATATATATACATACATACATATATACATACATACATACATACATACATAAATACATACATAAAAAAATGCGTTAAACTTCAGAATATGATTCAGAATAGCCTGAAACGGATTTCTGCATAAAATTTTTTCAAAAATTCACATTCTTCAATTTTTGAGGCGAGAGCAATAGCTTAATTTTCTTCAAAAATTCGCTAAAAAACACGTTACGAAGAAATGCTCCAAGATATTTCTAATAATTCTCGCTTACAACTAAATCGTTGCCATGGAACTGTATCTTTGCCACTTTCCATCGTACAAAAATCGTTAACCAGTCTTTTAAAAGATTTCAATTTGTGCTGTTTAAACCGCTCCGAAAATAAAAGCAGCTGAGGTATACGCAAAGTATTAATGATATATAAACAATCCTCAAGTTATAATAACGAAGCCAAATGTGGCACCCAACCGAAATATGAAAATGTCTCCCGAGGTTGCGGATTCGTATGCTAGCTATGTTCGTTTCCCATTATCATCACATTTCGGGAATTTCGCTATAAATTTTCCATTGATTTTCTCATATAACCAATAAATTAAAATACTTACTGCAATGGGGTACATATATGATTGTCATACCTAAATATCTAAATTATTACTTTCTAATCTAGGCAATTTACTTCTATTTTTAACCCCCTAATTTTTCAATATGGAAAATGTCCAACTCGTAAATTTGTTTGGTTGGAATTTTCGTGTGATTTTTCATTTGGTCCAATTCCCTACTTCTACTTTTGGACGCTGGGGTGCTAAAGGATTTGGCCTGGGCCACTTTGAGATCGTAGTACTACTCCCAGATGACGTCTTTGGATTTCCTGGGCACAGATTGAAGTGCTGTTGGATCCAACGAGAATAGAAGATACTAGAGCGGCCCTTCCCATGCAAGCCGCCGAGCCGAAAGTGTGCTCTGCCCCCCCCCCCCTCCCTCCCAACCCCTTGGTTCCCCAACCCTACCCTGCGGAGCGTTACCACCTTACAACCGACCCGTTTCTAGGGAAATGTATTGCCGTTAGTTTTCATCCCACGAAAATCGTTCTCCACTCGTTGGAAAGCTCTCGATTTATCACGCATTTCTTTCGTACTTGTTCTTCTATTCATGTCGTAGTTTTATATTTATTTATGTTATAAATTGATATAGTAAACAATGCCGCTTGCTTTGTTGTCACTTGGTTGAGAAGTTAATCTTGGTTATAGTAATTGTAGACACACACCATAACAGAAAATTACCTACTTAGGTACTCTGTTCTAATTTCGATTAGTAAAACATTTATGTCGTAGTTTTAAATTTATTTACATTTACGAATTAGCGGGAAGAAAGCTTGTTCCATATTTTAGCATTTTAGCCGCGGGCTCAAGGCGGAAAGTTAGCCCCCCTGCGAGGCCCGAAGGGCCGTGTTTTGGCTGATTCGTGTTGAAGTCAAAAAAATATCTGTATAGTTTACAGTCAAGAAAAGTCTGTCAACTTAGATGTGACACTTGGCTTCCTCGTTTTCGCGACATGAATGCAGGTTAGAACATTGCATTGTTTCAAATAATCTTTTAAGATTCCATGGAGGGTTAGTTTGAGCAAAATCTTCAATCGGGCAAATTAGAAAAAAGTTCCCGCATGATCGTAGGAGCGAATTTTTGTACATTATCGAATTATAAAAAAATAAATGAATAAAAACGAATGAATGAATAAATATGAAATTAATTTCAATGTTGATTTGAATGATTTTTAATTGAAAATGTGTGCACTTTGAGTGCGTAGAAATTGTTAACTGGGTCATTATCATATAAATGTATTTTTCGTGGTCTAAAAGAATAAAACATGGAAAACTCAAGTTCATGGAATCTATATGTATGCGTAATATAAGTATCCTAGAGTGATAATCTGACGGTTTGCGAGTTAGACCATTTTTCAACTTTACATAAATTTTCAAAAATTCGAAACACAGTTTTCCAATATCACGCAAATGAAGCCCTAAACCGTAGTTTTTTCTTGATTTTTGTCCCAATTTTATGGTACTAATACAAAACTTGATTATTCGCTTTTGTGCTCTATGCACCCCTTGACAAGTTCTCAATTTTCTATGAATTTTCACAAATTTGAAAGAAAAAAAAAAAGACTATCACACAAGTGACCCTTTATTTAATTTTTTTCATTTATTTAATGTTTTGCAATACATTTTGAGTGTTAGTATACTATACAGTATACTATACTGTGTTATTATACTGTATGACCTTTTGTATAAAGCGATCCTCATGTGCGTCAGTTGACATTTTCCCAATTTCCGATTAATTTCCAAAAATTAACAATCTACTAATGGAGACGAGCTAAACCCCTCCTCATCCCTTTGTGACATCAGTGAAAAAATCCTCCACCAACGACCAACTCCTCATTCCTCTATCGCAGCAAACTCAGGAATGATCGACATAAATAGCCATTGTACAAATTAGATAGAAAGGTAAGGAATGTTCTTCTTCACTAACGCCTGATGCTTTCTTCTTTGGCTATGGATTGGTACATCTATATGCTACACAAACACCCATTCTCGTGGAGAAAAAAAAAAAAAAGAAACGACACTAACGAGAACCAAAGAAAACGAGGCGAAAAACAGCACGGAAACAGTGGCAAAGTGGCGGATACTGCGTAGTAGGCAGGGATTCCCAAGAAAGTTGGGGAACCAGAGGGTGGGGGAAGCGTGACACATCGTGCGGGCGCACAGGGCCACTTTAGTATCTTCTATTCTCGTTGGTTGGATCTTGCTTAGCTCCATCGGTGTGCGTTCAAGCGCTGTTTCCTTTTGAAGAGCAGCTTGATTGGCCTTTTCCTTGTTGAGGATATGTGCGAAATTACACTTCCCATCAAGATTTATTGGCATCCCCCAATATAATTTATTTAAAAAAAAAACCTATTTCTCAATGGTACAGTAGATATTTGGAAATAGAGTACAGGGTTGGTGACTGATAAATAGCCAGCAAGTGCCTCGACCAAAATCGGTCTACTTTATTGATTCGATTGCAATGAAATGTATAAAAGATCATCTAGAAGCTGATCCGCGCAATCCTTAAAAATTTCATCAAAATCGAACAAAAACTGAGAATTTCCAGTGCTTTTGAATGGGTCTAGTCGTGTAGGTGTCCCACTAGGGTGGTTCAAAAAAAAAAAAAAAAAAAAAATTCTGGGATTTCTCGTCCCCATTGTTTTCTTGCTTCCTCGGTATGTCAGGATGGCCCTCCTAAATTTTTAGCAAAAAATATTAACCCTAACCACTTTACCTGGGTTGATTTTGGCCAGTTATTGACCGCTATCGTAAACCAACCTCTAAATTGGTGCCGAGGTGATGATTTGAAGGACGGATTTCAATTTTTTGGGTCAATTTATGGGTTTTCGCATGCGCTGAATACGATGAACTTATTTATTTTACGCTCCGTCCACTTGTTATCCCGTAAACTGGCTGAGGGAACTGCTTGAAGATTAGTAAAAATCGACAATTTCACCGAAAATGCTGTCGCCTGGTTAAGAATTGTACTAGAAACATGCTATTATGGTCGGATAACATGCTTTGGCATGTTCTGAACATGATTCCGTTTTTTACCACACTTTTCCGCTGATGATTACTTCGTTTATCGGCCATAAACCTCAAATTAATTGTAGGTTTGTAGACAAATTCACCCTAATTTCACCGGAAATTATGTCGCGTTGATAATTTAAGGTCCCGAAAAACCTTGTATCGATAAAATTTGGTATTTTCCAGGATACTCGGTACAAAGCCGTTGGTAATTTAGCAAGGACTTGAACCGGCATTGTACTTATTCGCTTAACGATCCAATACCATTGTACAAGCTTTTACACGTGACCGATACCACTGACAATAGCTAACCCTACACTCAAACGAGCCAATCACAGTTCAGACGATTCAGAACTACGAATTTGACCCCGGAAAACCGATAGAAACTAAGGAATTTTACAGAAAAATGGGAAAATTTAGCTATTTTCTCCATTTTGCTGCTATATTTGGCAAATATGTACAATGCCAACGGCTTTGTGCCGAGTATCCTGGAAAATACCAAATTTTATCGACACAAGGTATTTTGGGACCTTAAATTATCACCGCGACATAATTTCCGGTGAAATTAGGGTGAATTTGTCTATCACCCTACAATTAATTTGAGGTTTATGGCCGATAAATGAAGCAATCATCGGCGGAAAAGTGTAGTAAAAAACGGAATCATGTTCAGAACATGCCAAAGCATATTATCCGACCATAATAGCAGTTTCTAGTACAATTCTCAACCAGGCGACAGAATTTTCGGTGAAATTTTCGATTTTCACTTGTCTTCTAGCAGCGCCCTCTGCCAGTTTACCGGATAACTAGTGGACGGAGCGTAAAATAAATAAGTGCATCGTGTTCAGCGCATGCGAAAACCCATAAATGGACCCAAAAAAATTGAAATCCGTTCTTCAAATCATCACCTCGGCACCAATTTAGAGGTTGGTTTACGATAGCGGTCGATAACTGGCCAAAATCGACCCAGGTAAAGTGGTTAGGATTAATATTTTTTGCTACAAATTTAGGAGGGTCATCCTGGTATACCGAGGAAGCAAAAAAACAATGGGGACAAGAAATCCCAGAACTTTTTTTTTTTTTTTAACCACCCTAGTGTCCACAGACAGCGTTCCAGTCACAGAGTAGAGTAGGAGTTAACAGAGAGGAAGGCTGGTTCCAGTAGTGTAGTTCGTTGCTTAACCTGTTCAACGCTACTAAACTGTGCTCTCGCCATTCCCTCGCCTACACATAAAAAAAAAGAAAAAATAATTACGAATTATTGACCATTAAAAATTTTTTAAAAAGTGGTCGAAATCGATTTAACATTGTAACTCTTTATTTTTCGTGGAAATAGACAACGTTTTTCGCTAACTTCCGATCCTATGAAGCGATGACGCTACGCCCTTTTTGTTGGGTGCCAGTGAAGCCTGTGGTGTCCCGTTCATTCGCAGCGCTGCGGTCGGCGCAAAGTCCAAGCTCGGTGAAGTTCTTTTTTTCCGGCAAAGATTTATTCGACTTGACGCTTGACTGAAAATGGAATGCTCGTTGAAGGTTTAAATGAGTCCTTGAAAGAAATTTTGAATGACCACTTGCTCGACCACTGAAACAGAGAGAAAAAGAAACGTCTTGAATGATCCTATACCACAGTTTTAGGAACCTATGGTTTTCCGGAACTATAAGATGTATGAAATTTGTTTGGCAGTTTTTTTTTTTTCATTGATTTTATTTATATGGAGCCATAGAATAATACAGTTATTAAAAACGTCTTAATACAAATTGAATAGGTAAATTCTTCATAACTTGATTTCACAATGTTACACTCACATATTTCAACAGTTCGTAAAATAGATGAAGTGGATAGCTTCTAGATAACTTGATTCTACAATTTAATACAACGTTTTGTACACTTATTCCTAGTAATTTCGATAAGTAACATAAAACTCAGATTTTAAAATTAACATATTCACGTCTCATATAGTTACGTGGCTTCTGTATAGAAATGAATATATTTCTTCCCATATTTCTAATTTTTCTGATCTCAAAATGGTGATATAATTGTAAAGATTAGTTAAACCTTTTTAGCAAATTTTCGTAGAAAATGAGGCTATAGCAATGGCTCTACAAATTTTAAAATCAAAATTTTAGAAATTTTTCTTTATTGAAATCCGTTTTGAGACATTCTGAAACGAATCCTTGAATTTAACATTTTTTATAGGTATGTATATAATATGTCCTACAAGACGATAACTCTCCTTAGGACTGAGATATAAATTCCGTTCTAGCGCCAAAAAATTAAGCTTTCCAAACGAAGGGACGAATTATTATTTTTTTTTTAGCACATTAAATTGTTCAAATAAAAAAAATCAATAATAATAAAAGGTAAAAAAATCTCCGAAAATAGCACACAAAAAAAAACGCTGAAAATTGTTGAATTTTTACTTTTTATCAGAAAATTGCTCAAATAAAGTTTATTGACTTTAAAATAGAACATAAAAAATTGATTAAAAAACTCCAAAAAAGTTAAAAATTCAAAATCTCCTTTTCAATTGCAGAATATCATTTCAAATGAGTTTTTTGCCATGAATATGGTAGTTAAAAATTTCTTTTCCCTCATAGTCCTTAATTTTCAAAACAATGTAGCATGACATAGTATGATAGTTTACGAAAATTCGCTCATACTACACTGCTGCATGGCTGGAACTTGTATATTACGGAACATATATCCTCTCTGTTTTGGCAGTGCCCAGGACAAACCATAATCACAATCATAATCCATGTCACCGTAAGGGTCCCCACAATCTCACGTAGGGTCCTCTCTTATTGATTTTAAACGTTATTGAAAACTTTTTTAAAAAGCTCACTCGTGTCCGAAGTTACCATCTATTTCTGTAAAGTTCGGTTTAAAGGGAAAAAACACGTGTGTCCGAAATTAGGGGGCTTGGACCCTAATTTTGAACATTCTTTGAATAAAAAAATTTAGAAAACTAGACGGATTCTGAAAGATGAGATGTGAGAGAATTTACATAAACTTTCTCAGTATTTTAAATGTAATCCTTCTGTACGAAAAATGCAAAAAACATCAAAACCTGTCCGAACTTAAGGGCCTTGATCGTTGCTACCATCATTTGCTTGATTTGCTCCCGGAGTTACCGCTCGCACCATCTTCCGTTGCCTGCTAGAACAAAACGAAACATGATGGGAACTTGCCTCTTTTTCCATGCCATTGGCGTTTAGACTTAAATTATTTTCAGTAAAAAACAACATTTTCAGAAATTTCGGCACTTACCTCATTTTAGCGAATTTTCATAAAAAATAAAGCTATTGCAATGGCTCCGAAAATTTTAAAATAAAAATTTTCAAAAATTTTCTTCATCGAAATCTGTTTTGAGGCATTCTGAAATGATTCCTGGATTTTAACGCTTTTTTAAATATATATATATATATATATATATATGTGTGTGTGTGTGTCATTCCAGACGATAACTTTCGATAGAATTGAGATAAAAACTTCGTTCTTTCGCCAAAAAATCAAGCATTTCAAATGAAAGGATGAGTTGGTTGGACAACACTTTTTGAGAACATTAAATTGGTCAAATTTCAAAAAATGTGCTAAAAAAATCACAAAAAATGACAAAAAAAGGCTAAACATTGGTGTTTTCATTTTTTTAGTAGAATATTACTCAAATAAAGTTTATCAACTATGAAGTTGGTAATTTAAAAATTAAAGCTCAAACCTATGCTCAAAATTGTAATTAAATTTCATTAAAATGTGCTACAAAATCTATAAAAATGTAAAAAATTCTAGAAA
This sequence comes from Adelphocoris suturalis, assembly GCA_030762985.1. Taxonomy (NCBI): domain Eukaryota; kingdom Metazoa; phylum Arthropoda; class Insecta; order Hemiptera; family Miridae; genus Adelphocoris; species Adelphocoris suturalis. The sequence goes on along the minus strand of CM061051.1, from coordinate 2,611,956 downwards.
TACAGTATCTTTGTTTAAATAATAGAATGTTATTTAGAACAAATTTTTCAGCAACAAAATTGATAGTTAATAATTTTTTGCAGACAATGTGACGAATTTGAGCAATAAAATTAATATTTAACATTTATGTTACAGACATTTCAACTTGAGCGTTGCTAAGTGATGGGAGGAAAATCGTAATGTGAATGTCGTAAACGTTAGCGTCTTAGACGTCCAGAATAATTAAAATTGATTTAGCGATGCAAAATAGTTAATATTTACCGAGTTGTGTCACAACAATCACATGTGAACTCTGACATGTCTTGAATAGTGGTGGCAGGAAATCATAAAATGGATGGATGAGCTTTGAAAATTCGCTCATATGGTCATGCTGCATGACTGGAACTTTTTATTATAAATGCCTCAATTATTCTGATTTTTATTTATTTTCTAACAAAATTGGTTGAAATTAAACAATAGGCCTTCATCATGTTGTTTTTATAGGTGAAAATGGCTCCAATAAGCTGTAAACTATGATACTGTATCTGTAGGGCACTAGTGTTGAATGGAAAACACGTAGGTATGACGTAGGATGTGTAAAACTGTTAGGTACCTATACTTGTATTATATTATAAGAACCCGATAAGTAGAAAACGCTTAAGAACTAATGTTCTGGTAACTAAGTTGTTGCTAAGATGACAACAAAAGAAGAGGAGGGGGGGGGGGGGGGAGATAATAATAGGGCAACAACAGTCGTTTGATCAATTATTTTCCCTAGAAATTAAAAATAACAAAGCGCACCAGGCTCTGTAAAATGATTCATTTAAAATATAAAGTGTAAATTTATTAATTTATTAATTTAAATATGGAAAATGATTTTACGTATGTATCCACATCAAGCAACAAATATAAAAGAAATCTAACTTCACAAAAACCTAGTCAAATTGTGATCAAAATGTTGAGAGATAACATTTTTAGAACTGTTGAGCCTTTTAATGACAATCAAATAGAAATAGTTTGTTCAAAAACGGCATTCGAATCGACAATAATAAATTCCTACAAGCTCATAAAGATATCGTCACATAGGTAGGTACCTGTTGTAGGTAGCCACCAACGTGCAAAAGGTGATCTTAGGAACCACATTTTTTCTGTATCTAGGTACAGCGGTAACAATGTAATTTTTACTTTTGGTGTCTACTATTGGAACTTCAGCTCTATGGTTATGGTAGATCAAAAATCAAAAATAGAAGCTCTCATTCATACTAAACTGAAGCAAATGTATCCATCACACTGCTAACATGAGGAAAAAATATAAGTTTTGGAATGATTCTCCTCCGTAGGTACCTACGGACAAAAAAATAATAAAGAAATAAATAAAAAAAACGCTGCAAATTATTTCACAAAGGTTTATTATTTTTTCAATTGAGTATGATCGTAGTTTTAGTTGGCTTGCGTACGTCATAAGGCCCGTCCAGACTCCTCGGCGTGTCCTACTTCGAGTTGTCACAACCTATACTTCTATAATTATATACGCATGTTTATATTTCTCGATTTGAGCTCCTATCTATTCAAATAGTTATTGCCTTAATAATATCATTATCTAAGTACGTACGAAAAGTCGAGAGGATATGTTATTAAATATGCGTAGGAAAAGCTTTGGTATTAACACACAAATATGACCTTGAAAAAAAACATACTCATGCCATGCCTCGAACGAACGCCGGCGCC